>JBBGZY010000194.1:0-600000 GCA_037952925.1 Lithobates clamitans | reverse complement strand
ACAGGTACAACATATATAGGAGGATTTGTTTCACCTCTGTGTATCACCTGAGGCCCGTCACTTCACTGGGTATATGTATGAGTTTACAACTACCAGTGGACTTTTACCCAATAATACGACCTTTTTCCTACTTCTCCCGTAACTCGATAAAAATTCCTTATTTTGTTGAAGTTTTCTGACTTTGCAAGAAATGCAGCACTTCCTTCTTTTTTATCTAGAAGAGAATAACACAGTGCCCCCCACTGCCTCATGGGACATCCATGCATCCCAGAATGCAGTTATTTTAATGGGTGCATGCATGTTAATGGATTCTGCATGTATACAGATGTTCTGCAGGTCTTCAGGACCCAACAAAAATGAATGGCCCGGCTTCTGTCGGACCTATTCCAGTACACATGGGGCGAAATGCCACCCGACATAAGACCCTAGGCTTAAGGAAAGGAATCATCCTATCTGCACAGAACTTTTGCATAGGTAATGAAGCAGCTCAGCTGCTAAGTGTATGCTAGGCGTGTCAACCATTTGTATAGCAGTGTTGGATTGGGACAGGAAATTGTCACATAATAACAGAAACGGCTGGATCAACAGGTCATTTGTTCATAGTTTAATACATGTAAATAACAAGCATATTGTAAATAGCTATATTTTAGGGGGAACTTGCAGATTTTTATTTTTTTTATTTTTCCCATTGGTTACATTTGTTTGGTAATTGGCTCTAGTGTTCTGTGGAATTGCTACATTGTATCTCTTGTTACAACAACATATGTATTAATGCTCCTCAGCTCTATCTAGGGTCCATAATGTGGTATTACTTCAAATAAAAGAACATTTGTTGGGAAGAGAAAATAGCCTAAGTGCAAAGTGCACTTGGAAGTGCTGTAGATCCGAGGGGGACATGCAAGGAAAATAAAAACAACAGCATTTTAGCTTGCACATGATTGGATAATAAAATCAGCAGATTTTCAGATCATTTCAGATCTACCCCTAGGATTTACAGTGACTGCACTTCCAAGTGCACTTTGCACTTGTAGTTTGCACTTGTAGTGCAAAGGGGATTTGCCTTTCGTAAATAACCCCCAAAGTCTTGAGAACCCATAATCCGCCCACTCCTTAAAGACTGTATATCATCCCTGGCTGAAATCTGAGATTTCTAGATAGCAGCAAATAATAGGAATGGTCAAATTTTGCCTCCACACATTCTTATTCAGTATTTTTAGGTGTTTTAGATTTTTATATGCTCCCTCTAGAGGTACAACAGGGAATATGATTTAAATCCTTACTTGCTTATGGAATTTATGACATTCTTACATGCGCTTCTGGAAGAATGGTCAAACCTTCCTATAGAAACACTCCTAAACCTTGTGGACAGCCTTCCCAGAAGAGTTGAAGCTGTTATAGCTGCAAAGGGTGGGCCAACTGAATATTGAACCCTACGGACGAAGACTGGGATGCCAAGTTCATGTGCGTGTAAATGCAGGTGTCCCAATATTTTTCACAATACAGAGTATATACAACAATGCCATAAATTCCATAAGCAAGTAAGGATGCAAATCATATTCCCTGTTGTATCTCTGGGTGTGTAAAGGCAGGCGTCCCAATACTTCTGACAATATAGTGTATTTTCTTTATTATGTTCAGGATCAGGAATAAAAAATAGAAATATGAAATTATTATTTTTTTTCTCTAATGTCAAGTACCTATGAAATTTTGTTCAAAAGCTGTTGTGACACAGACACCCTAGCAGCAGGCTGTTTTACTAAAATGTTGTAAATAGCTTGTGTTGCCACCTGAATAGCAGGATATAATATAGTGCAAATATGAATTTTCTTTAACGCACTCAATAAGCGTAAGGAAATAGGGAAATAGGGAAATGGAGATGTATTTTTAAAATAAAAGTAAAAAAATGTGCATGCTTGTTCATCTAGAAGAACTGCTTTCACAATATTGCAGGCATATGATTGCGGCACATATTTCCAAATGTACAGTGGTACAATCATCAGCACAGCACTCATATATTCTTTATTCTGCATCAATGTCTAAAGAACTGCCATGGACTGAGAAGTAGCCGATGTAAAAATAACAATTGTAATCAGTAATGAAGTGATTGCCATCAACTTCAAGAGATAAAGTAACTTTGTATCCATTGTATACAATGGATACACAGAGAGGTTTTTTTTATTCAACCAAAAACAAAAAAAACCTAACATATTCCCACATCCACTCAAGCGATGTGGATGTAGGAATCTCCCCTACTACCCCTTTTAGTGACCGGCTTCTGTTGAGCAGGGAGGGATACACACACATTGAAATTTGGCTGGTTCCTGTTGAACCGACCGAACTTCGATATGTGTATACCCTGCATAAAGTGATACTTTTTTCTTTAAAAATAACAAACATGTTTTACCTGCTCTGTACAGTAGTTTTGCACAGAGCAGCCCAGATCCTTCTCTTCTTGTGTTCCTCTTTGGCACTCCTGGCTGCTCCCTCTTGCCGAGTGCCCCCACAGCAAACAGCTTGCTACGGGGGCACCCAAGCCAAGCTGCTGCTCTCTGTGTCTATTCAGACATGGAGCCGCAGCCCGCCACCCTCTCTCCCCATTGGCTCACTGACTTTGGTTGACAGCGGCAGGAGCCAATGGTGCCCTGCTGCTGTCTCGGCCAATGAGGAGAGAGAGTCCATGGCCAGTGGAGACTCTCATGCTACATCGCTGGATCGAGACGGGGCTCTGGTAAGTATTGTGTGGGGGCATGTTTTATCTTAATGCATAGAATGCATTGTTAAAAAAAAAACTTCTGACTTTAGAACCACTTAAAGAAGTTAGTTTGTAGAATTACCTGTGCTGGTGAGGAATAGTGGTGGTTGAACATATGTGTCCATCCACATGTGCAAATGAGCCTGAAAGTTCACAAAAAGTATGCATTCCCCAGGCATCAGCTAAATGGAGCAGGGGATGCACCACTGGTTTCTGGTCACCGACAAGTCCGTGTCTTGGCAACCAATAAACCCTGAGTGGGAAGCTGTCATATTTAGTGGTGGTAGTAATACCGCCACTGAATGAATGACTTCCCACCAGCTAGGGTCATGGTTTGCATGCTCGGTGAACAGAAAGAGTTTCCAACAAACCCAGGGTCACTGCAAACTCAAACCCCACCCCTAGTGAGGAGGACCAACTGCAATGCAAGAATGAATCTCCATTTATACCTTCACCAGCACAGGCAATCAGTTGCAAGTAGGAATGCGCTGTTATCTGCAAACAACACAAATTGCAGATAACGGCGTTGAAAATTGCACATGCGCAGTAGCGGTGGGTGCACCGCCGGGTGACGTCCCTCCCTGTGTGGGCGGCTTGCACGTTCCTCATGGTTAAGACGTTGGACTCATGAGCACGTTCCCTGCGGTTGAGAAGCTGGAGTTGGGAGCACTTTCCCCACGGAAGGACTCTGGAGTTGAGAGCACATTCCTTGTGGTTGAGACGCAGTTGGGACTCGGGAGATGGGACCATACAGGGCTGCATTTGAGAGTGGGCACCATCCCTCCTGAATGACTACTATTACTACTAATCGCCAGTGAGCATTGTCGCTGGAGATCTTTCCTCTTAAACTAGCTGACAATTCAACTAGTTCTATAAAAATACAAAACATTGATTGCATGCTATTTAGAAAGAGATATTCAGTTGTATGTAATTAGTATTTAGTTAGTTCTACTACTACTAAACTAACTGACCAGGTAATACATATTTTAACTACTATTTAGAAAGAGAGAGATAACATTTCAGTATGTTATACTGCACTGACAAGTGCATTTTTTTTAACATGCTGCTACTAGTAGTAGTAGACAGTACGTAATATACTACTGAATATCTCAAACAAATAGCATGCAATCAATCAATATATAATTTGGTACAAGATGTACTGCAGTGCAGACATAACTACCTTGCATGGCAACAGAGCTGCACAGTTAAAAAAAGATTGGTTAGGTTTATTTATTTATTTTATAGCTGCCTGGGGTTTAGATTTAAAATATTGATCCCCCCCCCCCCCTCAGATTTCACTTCCACTATAGATCATTCAATGCTATTCTTCTGCACTACCAGCAAAGGTGGACCATGTCTGCAGAGCGGAAATATTTTAAAGTTTCTATCAAGTCCCCAAGTTTGCAATCTGCAGTCTTTGCTCAGCAGACATTTCAAGAGGGGGTACAGTGCCGAGGCATTTTTCAACAACAGGTTTGATACACCACCTGAAAACACATCATCCAGTTCAGCATACAGAATATTGTACTGCTTCCAAAAAGTGCCTCAGGCTCAATACCTATATCTGTGGCCACAGTCTTCGAAAAGGTTAAAAAATTTACAAGTGACAGTCCCAAAGCTCGAGGCATTACAGATAAAAGTATGGAATTTTTTGCATTAGACGACCAGCCATTCTCTGTTGTGGAAGACATTGGATTCCCTAGGCTCATGCAACATAGTGAGCCGCGTTACACACTACTAAGCAGACGCTACTTTGCAGATACCTGTCTACCTGAATTGGTTGGCAGTGATAGAAAACACGTTCATGAGCTCATGACTGCCGACATCATAGCAATCACTTTTACTTCCGAAATTTGGAGTTCAGATGTCAGTCCAATGAACATGCTTAGCTTGACAGCGCATGGAGAACAGTGAACTTAAAAGCATATCGTTTATGGTACACATGCTACAATTGGCTGTGAATGAGGGATTGCTGAGTCAGCACGCCATATCAGATATCGTATCAAAAGGAAGAAAAATTGTGGGTCACTTTAGGCATTCTCCGCTTGCTTATTCCAGATTACAAGCTTTGCAGATACAGTTTGGAATGCCACCGAAACAACTGCAGCAAGATGTAGCCACTCATTGGAACAGCACCTACTATATGCTGCAAAGTCTTTTCGAACAAAAGTGTATTTTAGCTGCGTACATTGCAGATTATGAGCTGCCGGCAACAATGAGCGCACAACAGTGGATGTTAGTTGAAAATAGTTTGTCTCAGAGTGCATGCGCGGAGTCTAACCGAATGGTCATGCACTGTTAGAGCTCCGCTCCGTGGGGAAGAAAAGCCGATGTAATTGACGAACCCACCAGTAATCTCTTTACACATTCTCCTCCATTTACCCTTGGGATACCAGGGCTGTGTGAGGAACGAAAATGGTGTTAGGAGGTAGCTGTATTCAGGCTAAGAAGTCCTCTAGTAAAGAGGCACAGGCGTGAGCTTCAACTAAAATGGCACTGGCCCACTCTACCTCAAACACCTCAGGGCGCTCACACAAGCCAAAATTATTACTGCCAGACTCTCAACGCGAATCTGACACAGAAATAATCCCTTCACAATGTACTTCTCAAGACTCCTCTGCTCCCCCAGCTCTCTTAAAAAAATTTGAAAGAATGCTTCATAAAGCATTAAAACAAACATCTGAACACATTACTAGCAGTCTGACTAAAGAAAAGGGAGCTGGGCAACCATACAGCAGCATTAGAACTCAAAGTGCAAGAAATAGAAAATACTGCACAAGATTTTATGACTGAACTTGAAAATATAAAGAAAAATAATTTAATACTACAAACCAGATTAGAAGACTATGAGAACAGAGCCAGGCGCTCAAATTTGCGCATCAGGGGTCTTCCAGAAACAATTACTGACATTCAATCTACGGTAACTGCTTTATTTCAAGAACTCCAACCGGCTATACCAATTGAACATCTTGAAATGGACAGAGTCCACCGTGCCCTCACACCCAAAAAAATGGATGGTCCATCATGCGATATAATCGCAAAGTTCCATTATTATTGAACGAAAGAACAACTTTTGGCTGCAGCTCATGACAAAAAGTACTCTGTCCTTTCAGGGTCACAACTATCAACTTTTTGCCGACTTATCTCAATTAACCATATCCAAAAGGCGTGCAATGAAACCTAAGTTAACAGAACTGCAACGTCACAGCAACACCTACCAATGGGGTTTCCCATTCTCCATTCGTTTTGTTTATCAAGGCTCAAAATACATATGCAGATCCTCGGAAGAACTCCAACAGACCCTACGTGATCTTCACCTGACTGAAGCGGCATTCACCACAAATACTTCACATAGGAGATAAGCCTCTTCTCCTCCTCCACACAACTGATCCCGTTCCTTGGGCAAAATTGAAAATCAACACACCTTAAGAGGTCAATTTGGATCCCCTCCTCTAGATCAAGAAGATTCAATGGACTAATAACATACTATTCCCCTGAGCTCTTTTCTAATCTCCAACTTTAAGAGAAACACCAGAAAGGCTATTAACTGCCTTAATAAGGCATGTTTATGCAATATTAACTATGTTACATACTCTAAAATTTTACAGGCTACTATGTTTTTTTTTTCTGTAGCCCTTTCTGTACCCTTTCTGTACCCTTGTTAGAATGCCTATTACCCTCAATAGTTATTCACTTCTGCATACTTGATTGGTTTGACACACTCTAAAATTGAGTATGATACCCAATACTCATGTGTTGTCCCATAACACACTATACTCTAATCCTCAGAGTATTATGACTATGGATACCTAAATCTCTATTCTTCCCAACCACCTAGATCACCCTAACCTTATGTTATCTCTAGATATACTAGTAGTCAAATCTAAACAATTGCAATGTTATACAATTATAATTTGGTCATTTGAGTAAATATACTATATTATTTATATTCAACTATTTCGAGGGACACATATCCACACTCCCTTTACCTCTTGTTCAAGTGTGTTATATTTAAGTAAAACTTCATATGCCCGGATAGTTATAGCCCTGAAAGTTTATAAACCCCCCCCCTTTCCTGATTCTTTTATCACTCCCAAACCTCTCCCCTCTCCCCCCCCCTTTAATTCACCCCTATCTATCCTAGACAAGTTGATATTAAACTAGAAGTTATCATTGATATCCCATATCATTCCCCCCTTAGCAATCTTCCTGAGAATTCAGAACGACATTTACTAGATGCCTTGCGGTTTATACAAATGTACATCTTAACAATGTGTCTTCAGTAAGGCTTTCCTCCCACCCACGGATACTCCTTGTGCTCTATTGCACTCTCCTCGATCGCCCACCCATAATATGTGGGAGTTCGACGATAGCCCCTCATCCCCTGATAGGGAACTTTCTTCCTTATCACGGGCAATTCTTGAACCTTGTTACAAGCTTATTTTATTATAACATTATCTTACCTCATTTGTTTTTAACTTTTTAGTTTCTCCAGACTCTCCTGGATCCTATCCACTACTCTCCCTCTTTAGGTCCATCCGGGTCGATTTGTTCGGCCACCATTTCGAGACAACTTGTAAGTATTATCTCCTAGATCAACTACCATGGCACCTCTAAACATTTTTTCCCTGAACGTTCAGGGTATCAATGCTCCACAGAAACGTGCTAATGTGTTCCGTTTCTTTCATGCCCGAAAAGCACATATAGTTTGTTTACAAGAAACACTTCACAATAAACTCCACACCTAAATTCATGAGTTCCTTCTACCCACAAATATATACAGCCTCAGCCAATACCAAACAACGTGGAACTCTCATAGCCTTCCACCGCTCCACCCCATTCATTCTTTAAATGGAAATCAAAGGTCCCGAAGGGCGTTATTTAATTCTCACGGGACACATAATGGACACTGTAGTTACTGTAGTTTTATATAACTCTCCTAACAAGCAACCTACACCTTTTCTCTCACGCCTGATGCAGGTAATTTCTTCACACAAATTAGGAACAATTATGATGTGCGGCGATTCTAACCAGGTCCTCCTCCCATTCCTAGATAAATCACCCTATAACCCACCCAAACACCTAAATAAGCTATCTTTTTCACAGCTTCTCTCTAAATACAATTTAGTAGACACCTGGAAAGAAAGTAATCCGACTAAGAGAAGATACACATATTATTTTCACCCTCACCAAACATTTACTCGTATTAATCATATCCTTTTGACTACGGGAATGCTACCAGAAATACTTAATTCTGACATACACCCTATTACATGGTCCGATCACAATGTGGTCTACACTACAATCGCTTCACCTATCCCTAAAGCTAATGACCCTACTTGGTACCTACCAGATGCAATGCTTAAACACCCATCCCACTGTTTACTTATTGAGCAAGCCCATAAAGATTATTTAACACTCAACACCAGCCCCGACATATCTCCACTAACACTCTGGGAGGCACACAACCAGTAATGCGTGGCGTATTCCAGAGACAGTCCGCTTTATTCAAACGCGAACGTAGAAATTTGGCTCACAAGTAGAATCTGAGTTTAACGCTTCCTTTGCATCTTACCAAGATAATCCCACTCAAAAGACTAAAATTCGATTAGAATACAATTTATTCCTCACAGAATCAGCTGAAAAATATCTTAACCGAACTAGACACGCCTTTTATATGAAATCCAACAAACCCGGTACTTTTCTGCCAAAAGCGCTTAAATCTACAAACTACTCACCCAAACCAATCCGACTCAAATTGTCAAAGGATATCTACACTAGTAACCCTGTTAAAATATTACATACATTCCAATCCCATCTAGCTTCCTTATACAAGGCAGCAAACAATTTTAATCCTACTGAAGTTGACACCTTCTTTTCCCGTATTAATTTACCTGGGTTAACTCAAACCCAAAGAAGTCAACTTGACGAACCCATACTAGTAGAACAAGTGACTAAAACCATTAAAGAGCTAAAGAGAAACAAGAGACCAGGTCCTAATGGATACTCGGCCATATATTATCAAACATTTATAGAAATATTATCCCCGATCTTGGCTGAAGCTTTTAATATTCTATTAAATGATCACTCCTTCAGACAAGAAACTTTAACAGGAACCATCTGCATGATCCCTAAACCTCACTCTGATGACACCTCTCACATAAATTATCGCTCCATTTCCCTTCTAAACCTTAACATAAAAATCTTAGCAAAATTTTTAGAAACTCGCCTCAACAGAACCACGGTTTGTTTTCATGGCTGTCCGGACTTGGGCACACACCTTCATATTTGGTTTCTCATGCCCAATAGCTCAAATCTTTTGGAGGGAAATCTTTGCAATAGCCTCCGGAATGTTTGATTTGAAGTTATCACCTGACCTAACCATTGCACTAATTAACTTGAAACCTCAGTGCTTAACACACACTGAATTCAAACGTTTCATAAGACTCCTTACAGCTGCAAAACAAACAGTAGCGAAGGCATGGAAATTCCCTTTACTGGTGGTAGCTGAGACAAAACACAGGATGCACAATTCCATGATCCACACTAAAATGGTGGCCATAGAACGAAATCAATTACCTACATTTGAAAATGATGGCACCCTTGGATAAAACACTACCTACCATCAAGTTTTGATGATAATGTTCTTTTACTATGGTAGCTGTTCTACAAATGACTACATTATGTCTCGTGGTGGCTCTTGAAACGATTGAATGGACTCCTTTCTCCTCTCTACTCTCTTTCCCTTTTTTGCATCCCCCTCTTTTCCCTTCTTTATGATTTTGATGCTCTTACTCTACATATTAGAACGCTCTTTCCCATACTAACTATAGTGATTTCAGTTGTTATAGTAGGATTTCCTAGTTTAGGTTATTCTCTCATAGAATTCTTTATCTTACACTCCTGTTTATAATTAATATCCATTATACGTTTTATATGTATACATATCTATACAGTAATGAGCATCATTCCTCTTGTCATAATTCATCTAAATATTATAACTGTTGCTTTTTATTAATCAAATTAACTTGACAAGAAAATAGTTTGTCTCTTCTATCTCCATTTGAACAGATAACAAAAGAAATAAGCTCAGCTAATGCTTCCATTGCTGAAGTCAGGGCTTTTTTACCTTAGAGAATAGGTGCAGGAATTCACCCTCCCCAGTCAACTATTTGCCCCCGACCCCACCCCCTTTCTGACCCCAACCCTGCCTACAAACCACACCCCCTCCTGCCTCCAATCTCGCCATTCCTTGAGGAAGAGAAGTGAAGTCATGCCAAATAAAGGGTGTGGTCAAGGCTCAGAACTGAGTTTTGCACACAATTCAAGGTTCAGGAACATGTAACACACAGAGTACTGGACTCAGGAGTGCATAACACACAAGAGTTAACACCTCTCCTCTCCGTTCACAGCTCACCCTCTGTCAACATGTCACCTCTGCACCCTATCCACAGACTATCTCTCTGCCCCTCCACAGACTATCTCACCTCTGCACAACCCATCCACAGTCTATCTCTCTGCCCCTCCACAGACTTTCTCACCTCTGCACAACCCATCCACAGACTATCTCTCTGCCCCTCCACAGACTATCTCTCTGCCCCTCCACAGACTATCTTACCTCTGCACAAGCCATCCACAGACTATCTCACCTCTGCACAAGCCATCCACAGACTAGCTCACCTCTGCACAAGCCATCCACAGACTATCTCACCTCTGCACCCCATCCACAGACTATCTCTCTGCCCTTCACATGTCACCTCTGCACCCCTATCTACAGCTCCCCTGAATCCATAGCTCCCCCCACAGCTCTCACTGTGCCCAATCTAAATCCCCCCATCTTTATCCCCAGCTCTGACAACTGCAGAACAACCTCAGCATCTCCACAGCTGTCTCTCTGCACAGCCACCCCTCCTCCCTTTCCCTTCACAGCTCTCTCACCTCTTCATAGTTTATAGCACACAGGTCATCTTCACGGCAAAAGAACAGTGCAGCCGACTCCATTCTGTTGATAGAACATTCTACTGTGCAGTCTCCTCTGTGCAGCGTCACCTGTCAGATCCGAGGAGGACTTTCACAGCGCTTCACTCAGCTCTGTGCTACACAGAACTGACAGGCAGCAGGCGGGGACAGGAGACACCTCTGGAAGCCCCAGAAGAAAAAAATTGTGGCGTCTGGACCGGGGCACCTATAAACAGATGTGGGGAAGGTGCCCTGGGCGCTGGTGTAAGCACACAGCTGGTGGAGGAAGTAATATAGAAAACTTCCTCTACCAGCTTCAGTGTTGAGTGACAGCCTGGAAATAAGAGGGCTGCCATAGGTGGCGGAACGCCGTTCCGCCCCTTTCCTGCCTGAAAAAAGCCCTGGCTGAAGTTATTCCCTTGATTGCTGCACTGAATTATCTGCTAGGAAAAGAGGCAGAAACAGATCATGGTGTAAAAATGGCTAAAACCACTCCACTGGGGGTCGTTAACCAGTTTCAAAATACTGAGTCCAACCCTCTGTACTGCATTGCAACAGTTCTAGATCCTCTATTTAAAGAGCATTATTTTAATGTAGAGAAAAAGCAGCGTGCACGGGAAATGATACAGGCACAAATGGAGGTGATGGAAGCATCTGGTGAAGGAGTTTTGAGGCGTAGCACAGAGGAAAGTATACCAGAGAAATGGTCGCATACAAGTGAAGAGGAACACACTCCTTCGCTATCTGATATGTTTGAAGAAATTTTATATGAATGCACCCCGGTCCATAGCAGTGACACAACAACTGCAGCTCATCAACAGCTGGAGATTTATTTAGCTGAACAGCCTATCGCCAGAAGCGACAATCCTCTTGAGTACTGGCGCATGAACAAAGAGCTTTTTCCACTCCTTGCACAGATTGCACGCAGATATTTATCTGCCCCAAGGACCAGTACAGAATGTGAGAGACTATTCAGTCTAGCATCTCATATTCTTGATGAGAAAAGGAACCATCTCCTGTGAGAAAGCTGAACAACTTTTGTTCTTAAAGCGAAATCTGCCACTTTTACTGAAATAGATTATAAAGCAGTAGCACAGTCCAATTAATGTTCTATGTTCGTGTTAGAATTGTCTAGCTATGCCACTTTTACTATACCATTTACAGTGGACTGTAAAGTTGACTTCAAACTTGAAATAAGTTTAGCTTACTTACATAACAGAATAGCAAGGGTAGGGCACGCCCTTTGCTATTTTGTTGGTTGTTCATTTTAGTTCTACTTCTACAGTTTTAACTTTTTGCACTTTTTCAATGTAAAAGAGAACTCCAGCTTTTGAACTACATAGTTTGTTGGGCCAAACTATGTCTCTCCCTAAGCTGTCAGCCCGCTGCATGTGCAAAACTGTATGCATCTGTGGCTGGCTACATACATACAGTATACCACACTGTGTTCAGGGTATGGGCGGAGACTTCCCGGAACACAGACTAGTCTACAGTCTGGTCTACAGCAGCGCCGCTCAGCCAATCACAGCAAGCAATGTATTCTAATTAAATTGTTTGCTGTGATTGGCTGAGCGCCACTGCTGTAGATCAGACTGTGACTAGTCTGTGTTCCGGGAAGTCTCCACCCATACCCGGAACACAGTGCGGTATACTGTATGACTATGAATGTAGGCGCGGCCAATTGGCTCCCAGTTTTTTTGTCAAAGCTTTGAACAAGCCAAAGTTAGAACTTTGAAGCTCATTGGCTAAGATACACAGCTGCACTAAATTTTTCAATCTCTCCAATTTTAGTAAATCAATTCCACAATCTCCAGTGCTTGGAAGTGAGCCCCAGACCTATATTTTTCCCTGCTGGCTTCACTGGACATGCCTCGCCTTGATGCCCCCTTATGATTAGGAAAGTCAGTGGATATACTGTCTGAAATAAAATAAGACAGAGGGCACACCAGCCTAGTGCATTATTTTTAAGTAAGACCTCTCTTTGATTTAAAACGGTCGTCAAAGTAACCTTCCAGTCCATGATACATCATTCATATCACATCACCTATAGGACAACTGGAAAACCCAACAGGCTCTGGCTCTAAGGAAGAGGCAAGTCCTTGAAACACGTTAGCCTGTTGGGTTTTCCAGTTGTCCCACTCCCATTATGTGATGTGAATGATGATGTATCGTCACGTGGACTGGCAGCTGATGTTTTACTTTGACAACAAGCTTTGATACAACTGACCTGATGGCTTGTTAGTAGTATGATGTGTATACTAGCCCGTGCGCCCTCTGTCTTTTTTTATGGTTCTTCTATTTTTGAACAATAACCAGTACAAATACTGTACATCTACACAAACATAGAGGTTCTTAGTCTTTGACATTTTATATTATGCCTGTTTTTATTTTATCTTGTTTTGTTTTGTATTATTAATGTGCAGCATATGTACTGTAAGTTTCTTTATTTCATTTTGCATTTATTTTATTTTCTGTGTCCAATTTATGTGGGTCCTTTTTATTAAAGTACTTATCTTACATTACTAGATTGTACTTTTTATTAATTAAATTTATTTTAATTAAAAAGTCGAATATAATACAATTTTATATATCAAAATTGTACTATTTTTAAAAAACTGTCAGTTTCGGTTTCAGCACCAAAATTTCCATTCAGTACACCCCTAGTTGCAAATATATACCTATACAAATTGTCTTCTTATGCCTAGTACACACAGTGAGAAAATTGGATGACCACTTTTGAAGCAAATCTACGGTAATCTGATTGTTAGTACACAGCTTTTGAGAGCTGATCATGACAATTAATGCAAAAATATCCAAGGGGACAAACACAAAAAATATTCTCGTACGATACCAGAACGAACAACTTTTGTTTAATCAGTACAGTATTCCTCCCAAAAAAAAGCACACATGCTCGGAAATGAAAGAATACATTACAATACAATACATTACATCACTTCCGAAGGTGTATTCTGTTGTACGAGAAATTTAGTAACTTTAGTAACCTATTGATTTTCGAAATGGAGACTAGCCTGCAAAAAAAAACAGATGATAATTTGTCTGATATTCTCATTGTGTGAACAGGGCTTAAAGTATAACTAAAGGCAAAACTTTTTTTTTTAGTTTTAGGGAAATCTCCACAATGGGACACAGATGGCGGAAAAAAAACCTGACGGGGGTTATAACTTTCCATTGCTTTATCCAGAATGAAAAAAAAAGGTTTTGCCTATAGTTCTACTTTATGTCACACTTTGGATTTACTAAAACTGGAACACCCAGAATCTGGTGCAGCTGTGCATGATAACCAATCAGCTTCCAGGTTTTTGGCTGGGTTCACACTAGAACACACAGCGGTTCACAGAAGGAGTTCGGTACGTCTCCATTTACCAAATAAGGTCCAATTTCGGCTGCATTCGGACTTGAAACAGACCAAAAGATGCACAGGGCTCCAGTGCAATTCGCACCGGAGCCGCTGCGGAGATGTGTGAACCGGCTCCATAGAGCGTCGGTTACAATCTTCTGCTATGCGAATTGAATGCGGAGGAAAACCGCATCCAATTCACATAGGTGTGAACCCAGCCTTATTGTCAAAGCTTAAATGAACAATCTGAAGTTAAAACCTTATTGGTTAGTATGTACAGCTGCACCAGATTTTGTGTGCTCCAGTTTTAGTTAATCCTCCCCAAGGTAAAGCTGTGATCGCTTTGAATACCCAATGTGCACATGTTTGGGCATTCAAAGTGAACACAGCTTTACCCATGTACCAACATTCTCTTTGCAATGTGAACAGTTTCTACTCCTTAAAGTGATACTAAAGTCTTGTTTGTTTTTTGTTAAAAACAACAAACATGTTATACTTACTTGCTCTGTGCAGTGGTTTTGCACAGAGCTGCCCAGATCCTCCTCTTCTCGGGTCCCTCACTGGCGCTGGTGGCCTCTCCTTCATGCCGCGTGCCCCCACAGCAAGCAGCTTGCTATGGGGGCACCCGAGCTGAGCCGCAGCTCCCTGTGTTCATTCAGACACAGAGCTGCGGCCCAGCCCCAACCACTTTCACTTCTCATTGGCTGACTGACTTTGACAGCACTGGGAGCCAACTGGGACATGCTCTGCTGTTACAGCCAATGAGGAGGGGAGTCTCGGGCAGCCGAAACACTCCTGCAACATCGCTGGATTTAGGTGGACCTCAGGTAAGTATTAGGGGGAGCTGAGGGGGGCTGCTGCACATAGAAGGCTTTTTATCTTAGTGCATAGAATGCATTAAGATAAAAAAAAAAAACCTTCTGCCTTTACAATCACTTTAAATAAGTAACTCAACCCTACAGTTTGTTGTCATTTGCAGCAGTCAGTCACTCCCAGATACGTTGTATGTAATGTATACATAGTTACTTTATCATTTCTTTTCTGATTACTATTGCTAGTTCTGTATGGTTACCTCTCAGTCAATGACAGTTCTTTATACATTAATGTGGGATAAAGAACATATACGTGTTGTGCTGATGTTTGTACTGCTGTACATTTGGAGAGAAGTGCCGCAACCACATACCTGCAATACTTTGAGGGATTCATTTTGCAATTAATGTTTTCTTCTCCCTGTTTCTTTTAAACACACGCAAGGGCAGATGTCTCTTTTGTATTATTGTTTTACTACATGTTGTTACTACCTTTTACTACAGTAGAGTATATAGTTAATAGCCTAAAAACATCTTAGAGTACCCTAAGAACTTTCAATTTCCTAATCGGCCCCTTATTCACTCCAATGGAGCGGTGGATGTCAGCAATGACATGTCCGCTGACACCCATTGCTATCCGATCCTGTCCGTGAAATCCAGACGGATGGTGACCCTATTTTGCATCCGCCTGGTGGATCGGATCGAAATGGACAGGCGGTCCGTTTTCAACCAATCTCCCCATAGAAGACAGCGGGACTTTGACAGGTCTGTCTCAGCACAGTGAGCAGAGACGGACCTGTCATCCGCCTGCTCAGCGGGGATCAGCGAATTGATTCCCTTGCTGAGCAAAGTGGAGTCTGCTCGAGTAAAAGGACCCATATGGCACTGTTGAAAGCATCCTGCACATCATCCCACTGGCTCTCTCTTTGCTCCAGGTGCTGGTTCCTCAAGGAGCACATTTAGCTCCGTCCTTTCACAGCAACACAAAGCCCAGGCTTGCACTCTGTGTGTATCAATCACATTTCAAAGTGAAAGTACATGCTTCAGCTAAAGTCCCTGCTCATTGGCCACGCCTCTCTTATGCATTTCACTCTATGATAAATCCTAATCTGAGTGAAACGCATCAGTGTGACATAGGCCAATTGACAGGAACTGTAGCTGAAGCTTGTACTTTCAATTTGAGATGTGCTTGATAAACACAGAGTGCAGCCTGGGGCTTTAGATTAGTTGTAGTACTGTTTCCATTTTGAAATGCTCAACGATATTTCATGTAACAATTTGCAGTTTGATAGAAATGTGATAAGGTTGAGAACACTGTCCTTTGTCAAGAGTCGAACGGAGATAGTGGTCGAATTTATCTGGGAAATGATGAGTATTTGAAGCCAAGAATTAAGTTTATACCCTTTACTCACTGAAAAATCCCTATCTTTGAATTGGATTTTTAATGGCAGGTGCGTGAGGTTAAATTATAGTAAGGTTTGCATCTAGCAATGTTGTTTTAAGGAAAGCTTGACAGCTCTGCTAGACATGACTGAAATCCAGTGCAAAGGTCTCTAATATCCACATTTTCTTAGAAGTATAGAAGACTGATGGCAGTAAAAGTTCAAGTGGTCCATAGACAAATATGTCTTTCTTTGTTCATCTCTGTTACACAGAAAATGGGCAGATTAATAATTAAAATGCATTTATGGCATAATCAAAAGATATTTATTCTAGCCCTATTTTGGAAATCCGGCAGGTTGGTTGTATCCAAGTTGATCAATTGATCAACTTGATACATTCAGCCTGCCCATTTATGGTTCGAATCTTGGCCGGTTAGTGCTGAACCGGCTGAGATTCAAACCGTGTATGGTCGGCCTAAGGGCAAAGTTCAGTTGAATGGAGTGTGGATTAATGTTTTATTTTTGTTTTATGTTTTGTTTTAAAGGCTGGCAGGTATATCAACCCAAACTGTTTTCTTTATTAGTATTAGTATTAGTATTAGGAGCGGGCAGGGGAAGCCATACCCGCCGTAAGAAGACAGTGATTAGCACTAGCGACTATAACAGCCACTTGCTATAAACAGGAGAGAATCCCGCAGGTTGGTTGTACCCAAGTTGATCAATCGATCAACTCAATACATTCAGCCTTCCCATTAATGGTTCGAATCTTGGCCGGTTCCTGCTGAACCGACCAAGATTTGAATCGTGTATGGGCGGCCTAAGGGCAAAGTTTAGTTGAATGGACTGTGGCTGAATGTTTTATTTTTGTTTTAAAGGCTGGCAGGTATATCAGCCCAAACTGTTTTCTTTATTAGTTTTCCATAAAGTGGGGAGCATGAGACTCTTTTTGTTAACTTTCTCTCCCAATGACACCCTATGAGGGGAAACCTCACCAATGTTGACACACATACCACTGAAATAGGCAGAACTCCTCTCCATATTTTCTTTTAAGATATATTATTGCATTGTGTGTCTCTGTTTAAACACTTACAGGCAGCAATAAAAACCTGACAGAAGACTATTCTTCCCCCATTCTTTGTAAAAATAGTTTGGTCCAAAGTCGGACTTTGGGCAGATATAGTAGTGATGACAATAGCTATGCATGGGTTGCTCCTGCTTACCATTCCTGCGTGTAGCAGACCATGGTCGAGCTTGTGCTGCTGCTGGTTGTTGTTGTGGTGGTGGTTGGGCAGCCTGTTGTGCCCGAATCCGATGTGCCACAGGGATACGGGGGCTGCTGACATACTCCTCGTACTGAAGTGGTTCAATGTGTACAGAACGTAGACTCTGCTCCCGCAGCCTTTCTTCTCTGCGTCTCTTCATGCGGCGTCTTAGAAAACTGCACAGGCAACACAGCAGTACTATGAGTCCCCAGATAAGCCAGAAACCAGCGAAACAACTGAGAAAAGTGTATGTGCCCTGAGACATAACCATCTTATTCTGCCATACAGAGGGGCACGAACCCCCAAACACGCACTGCAGATTTACAGACGGGGGCACCAGGGTCAGGTATTCTTTATGCAAAGATGGCATATCATTCCCAGCTCCTTCTTTCCGTAATCTTATTATTCATTTACTCTTCATCTTGTGCTTTGTTCTTGTGGTGATTACCATACATTAATCATTTTGTTCGCAGACTGCTTGGGGTTATCTTTCTGAAGTCCAATAGATTGCAAACAGTTAGCATTTGGTAAACATAACCTGAAGTTTATTTTATATTGAGCGCAGATTGTGGAAATCAGTTTATGTCAGGAAGCATAGTGCATGATTTTGGAAAATTATCTTTGGATGATCGTATTAAATGTTTGTAGAAACCAGGGATATGGCTTTTAGAAAAGTCTGAAGAGGTCTTCCCTGGATAACATTCTTCTATAAAATGTCAGATTTATCTTGAAGTTGTGTTTCCTCTGTCCAGGACGTTATTGTTAGCGTATAATCTGCAAACAAAAAGAATGAATATATATTCAATTATGAAAAAATAAAATGCTAATTGTGCATTAAGGTCATTAAAACACAGTACATTCTGATACACAACAGGACCAGTATACACTCCCAGAAAGTAAAGCTAAACTCCAGGCAAACATTTTTTCATTTTGGAGTGGAGAGGAGTTTAAGCTGATGTCTCCCTCAGAATGATTTGTTTCCTCTTCTTGTCCTCCTTTTACTGGAACAGGAAGTTGGGAAAAATGTCTCAAATAGATGCATGAATACTAATATAAGTACCAGTTTGTAGTTCAGCATCAAAATGTGACAGGAAGTCACAGAGACAGGAGGAAAGAGGAAATCTCCCCAATAATGATATTAACAACAATAAAAACCAATAAAAGATTCAAGCCATCTGTATTCTGTTTAAAACGAAAAACATGAATTTTGGCTGGAGACAGCCCAAAAAGTATATATAAACAACATACAAACCAATGTGTTAAGTGCATGGATGCCAAAAACCATACAAAGCAATCTTTCATTTTATACCCATTTTGTAGAGATGCAGAACCATTTGAGAATTTACACATACAGTATACAAAAAATATGCAGACTGACCACAGTCTTGGTTTATTAGTAGATGTTCTGCAATGCTAATTGTGGATAGACCCATAAGGGGAGATTTACTAAAACTGGTGCACACAGAATCTGGTGTAGCTGTGCATAATAACCAATCAGCTTCTAGGTTTTATTGCCAAAGCTTCACTGAACAAACTGAAGTTAGAAGCTGATTGGTTACTATGCGCACCTGCACCAGATTCTGTGTGTACCAGTTTTAGTAAATTTCCCCCATTGCACTTGGTTCTGTAGTAGTAAACAATAGCATAACGTCAATTTTGCTTGGAAAAGTTGAAGGTAAAGGAAGAAAGCAAATAATAAGATTATAGTTACAGTAACCATGGTCATGCTATTGGAACATCTTAAGGCCCAAACAGAAGATAGTTCATTCTGGAGAAATACTATGGGGTGGATTTACTAAAACTGGAGAGTGCAGAATCAGGTGCAGCTGTGTATGGTAGCCAATCAGCTTCTAACTTCAGCTTGCTTAATTAAGCTTTGACAAAAAAAAAGAAAAAAACAACTGGAAGCCGATTGGTTTCTATAAAGAGCTGCACCAGATTTTGAACTCTCCAGTTTTAGTAAATCCACCACTATCTGTTGACTTGACAGCAATTAATAGTAAAGAAGTAAACAAAAACATGACATGTAATTAGGTTTGAGGTTTTGGTAATTATGGTTCTATACTGTTTATGGTTGAAATCTACAGGTCTAACAATGTATACAGGTTCCACCATTAAAAAAAATAGTGCCAATCTCTACTTATCCTCTCCATGTTCCTGCTCTATCCTTAACTTCTCCCTCAGTCAAGTGCTGGCAGTATGCCCATTCCTGTGAGACCAGCCTGTCTTTTACATCCCCCCTAATGGGAACATCATCAGGCAGGCTGGGCTCACAGTACTCCAGAACTAAGCGGCACTCACAACTCATTACATGAACAGTACTCAGTCCTGGAACAATAACCACCTACCCGCCACCATTGGAGAAAGAAGAAGTGACGTCCGACCAGCTAAAATCCTGCAGAAAAGGGTATTCTCTTCCCAAAATATTTTGGGGGGCAGGTGGCAGAGGGAATGCTGGAGTTCCATTTTAACTTTAGGCCAGATGCACAGCTATGTGTTGATGGTAATATGTGTTGAAAACTGCTGCATGATAACATGCAGTTATATCCACTAATACATGCACTATACAAGTGTTGGCAGTCATTCTGATTGGCATCTCAGTGCATATGAATAGTAAAAACAAACATGCATGCTCTTCGAGAACACTATAACACACAAATGTGAATTCCTTGATGAACTTTGTTGCTCAAAAGTAGAAAAGGTGTTTTTTTCTGTATTCAGGGACCATTAAAAGTAAACAGGTGTAAATGTGGTCTCAAAGCAAAAACAAAGCTGCAAGCGCTTAGACCAAATTTCAATTGATTTGTGGGGGGTTAAACTGATAAGGAGGCAATTAGACAGGTAGAAAATTCAATCATTTTTACTGGTGTATAATATATTACAACACTTTGTTCCAACCCGATTTTTAACAGTATGTGGGAAAATGATATATTGAATGATTTATTTTTTTCAGGTACTTATATAGCACTGTCAATTTACGCAGCACTTTATGTATATATTGTATATTCACATCAGTCCCTACCCTCAAGGAGCTTACAACCTAAGGTCCCTAACACACATTCATACATACTAGGGTCAATTTAGACAGGATCCGATTAACCTACCAGCATGTCTTTGGAGTGTGGGAGGAAACCAGAGTACCTGGAGGAAACCCACGCAGGCACAGAGAGAACATGCAAACTCCAGGCAGATGGTGTCGTGGTTGGGATTCGAACCAGCGACCCTTTTTGCTGCTTGGTGAGAGTGCTACCCGATACACCACTGTGCTGCCCAATGATAATTACTTTACAATATTTGCAATAAATATGAGAGTAATTTGGGCCAAATAAAAAATAGTAACGTGTATGCCATGTTGAAAAAACATACTTTCATTTATGACATCACAATGAAAACTTAATTTTGCTATTACACCTTGAAATGATAAGCAGGGAGAATACAGTCATTATCACTTATATTACCTAATGTCGTACATACTACACAAAATGATATATATTTGAAACATGACTTTTGTTCATACTAGATTTTGTAAATAAGGCCCCTTTTCTTTGGAGAGCCTTGATACATATCCCTTCTGTTGGATCTGGATGTGCCAATTTTGCAATATTGCAGCTAATTATTTCACAAGCAGTTTTTGAGGAATATTAATGAGGCGTTAACAATATGTATACCTAAACAGGCGCATTATCAACTGGTCAAGTCTATAAGATGGCTACATTCATTGTGCGCAGTTATCAGGTTCACGTTTCTTAATGTAGTATATGTATTTTTGCATTAGCTTTCCTCCTTCTACATGTTGTTAAAATTCAGACCAATATGATGGTCTTGTTAACTGGCAAAATGTAGCATCTGCTCTTCTCGCTCACAGTGCCATAGAGATATTCATTGCTCAAACACTTGCCAGGATTTTTATCTGCATTTTGTTATACTGTGTATAAAATAAAAAGAAACTATTCTCAACAGAGATCCCTGTTTTGACCATTACCATTTTATGTACAGTTTCTTAAAGCAGATCTAAACCGTAGCTGTCTGACATTTAATTTGCTAAAGCACCGTGTATCAGAAAAATAGCTGCCATGTTATTTGTTATATGTTTATTTTAGGAAATTTGGTTTCATTCTGTTTTCATCTCAGCTCTGCTGATCTCCTTTAGCCTTTCTTGCCCACTTCCTGTCTTTATGCATCTGGTCCTCAGTGGCTGCACATCACTGCCCAGGGTGGGCTCCTTAATGGTGAAAATGGTGTATGGCTTAAGGCTGCCTTACTAAAGAAGTTAAGAATATTCAATCAAAAATTGTATAAATATAAACTTCAATTATCCTGTGAAAATTATAATTATCATGTGAAAAGCATCAGCACATAACTGGGTAATCAAAATGACAGCAATTTGGTTTTCATATGATTGCATATTTTAAGTGAATATTCACACAATTTTTGATTGAAGATTCTTAACTTCTTTAGTAAGGCAGCCTTAAGCCATACTCAATTTGGGTTTTTTTCTGTTCAGCCCTCAGGCTGAAATAAAAAAATCCTAACTGATTCCTTTATCCACGCTATACAGCGCAAATGGACGAATCTCCCACTGCAGCTATTGTCTTCTTACAGCCGATACCAGTGGCTGTAGAATACACAAACAGTGGCTGCATCTGACTGGATGCAGCCACTGTTCACCGGACACTTTTTCCTCCTGTTGTGCAGGAGGAGGATTACAGGGCTGCCCTTGTAGCAAATTTCAGGAAGTTCATCAGGAACATGAAGAAATTCAGTAGTGTCTTCGCTATAAGAGCCTGTAATGCCCCGTACACACGGTCGGACTTTGTTCGGACATTCCGACAACAAAATCCTAGTATTTTTTCTGACGAATGTTGGCTCAAACTTGTCTTGCATACACACAGTCACACAAAGTTGTCGGAAAATCCGATCATTCTGAACGCGATGACGTAAAACATGTACGTCAGGACTATAAACGGGGGCAGTGGTCAATAGCTTTCATCTCTTTATTTATTCTGAGCATGCGTTGCACTTTGTCCGTCGGATTTGCATACACACGATCGGAATTTCCGACAACGGATTTTGTTGTCCGAAAATTTTATATCCTGCTCTCAAACTTTGTGTGTCGGAAAATCCGATGGAAAATGTCTGATGGAGCCAACACACGGTCGGAATTTCCGACAACAAGGTCCTATCACACATTTTCCGTCGGAAAATCCGACCGTGTGTACGGGGCATAACTGGGAAAGCATCATCTGCCCAAAACAGTAAGTGCCTGAACAAAGACCTGTATGGTAAGATTAAAATTCAATGAAAGGTATAGATTTTGAAAAGTCGATAATGACTTTTTTTTAATTGGGTTTACATTTCCTCTAATGCCGCGTACACATGAGCGGACTTTTTCGGTCGAAAATCTGACAGTCTTTAGATTCGGAACATGTTTCAATTCTTTACATCAGAACTCCGCCGGACCCAGTTCCTATCGAAAAATCCACTCGTCTGTATGCTAGTCTGATGGACGAAAACCAACGCTAGGGCAACTATTGGCTACTGGCTATGAACTTCCTTATTTTAGTTCGGTCGTACGTCATCACATACGAATCCGTCGGACTTTGATGTGATCGTGTGTAGGCAAGTCCGTTCGTTGGGAAAGTCCGTCGAAAGTCTGTTGAAAAGTCCGTCGGACCAGTCCGGTCGAAAAGTCCGCTCATGTGTACGCGGCATTAAAACAAATACTTTTTTCCACATTTTCTACAGTCACTGGCAGGCCTGCCAATACTTTGAAATACCATATGTGCACTTTTCTGCTGTTGGCTACCACTGTTGGAACTTATTGGTCAATATGAGGAACTAGGGTCAAAGCGTTTCTTCAGGACCTCTTAAATGTACATGATCACACAAGTGGATTATTTTTCAGGCATTTCAATTTATATACTTGTCATGCATCTTGTAACTAGACCACACAGTATACAGAGATGTACTGGTGGAATATCCAGTGAGGTACAGTCTCGCCGGCTCATGGGAGAAAGATCATCTCCAGAGTAGAGCTCTTTGCACAGAAAGACCCCAGAGTTTACACATGGTGTGGTCGTATGAGGAGCAAGCCTAATTCAGAATAGCTGATAAGCTACCCTGTTTGAAGACAACAAAGGCCATAGCTGAGATCCATTAATCTGTGTCCACCAACCTGATGTAAAATTAAAGTATGCAAATAGTCACTATAGCTTGTTAGGCCTGGTTCACACCTATGCAGGTTGCATATTCCGGCTGCAATTTACATTTTTCAATACACGTTTTTGATCCATTGAAATCTATGGAACCAAAAACCCGAAAAAAGTCCATGGCCCTTTCCGTAAAATGCACAGATGTGAACGTGACCCATAGGAAACCATGGTAAATGGACTGTAGTGTGTTTCTGCAAAACTGAAAACTCACTAAAAAATGTATAGGTGTGAACCAGACCTTACTATCTTTCTACATACTGGTGTTTGTGTTGCCTGTCCACAATTACCTACAGCTGATAATGTTAGAAAAGACACAACTCTGTCAACTCAAAGTCACCACAGACTGATACAGACAAACATGGCTTATGGGAATTTGTAAAAAACAAAACAAAAAAAAAACTGTTAAGCCTACACAATTATAATATTAGTTTTAATTGAAGTAGAAACATATTGGCAAAGAATACAGTTTGCAAAGATGATCTTCCCACTGATTTGCCTTGCAAAATTTATTCTGTCAGAAATGTACATTAAAGTGGATGTAAACTCAATTTTTTTTTTTTTATATCATACTGTAGAGTATAAGATTTCCTATCATTTGAGCCCAGTCTTGCCACACAGAGTTAATCCATCTCTGAGCAATCCTCTTTTATTGTTCAGTGAGATAAATCTTGACAAACTGACAAAAACTTTGTCAAATCCTCCCCCTTGCTGTGAGTGACAGCCTAAGACACAGGCATTATTATTTAATTCCCTCCCCCACTCCTTTCTTCAGCAGCTCTGCAAGGATTGGCTGTTCCACACCTCAGAATGATTTGGCATGCTGAAGTCATGTGGTTACTTTCCTGTCTTTTCACTGGATGTTAGAGATCATAGCAGAAGTTCAGTGTTAGAAATACACAGGAGAAAATGCATATTGACAAGGAGTGTAGAGGTGGGCGGGGATTCTACTGACATCACGACTCCACCCACCGAGCTCCAGACAACAGACCCACCCACAGAATATGCAGTTTTTCGGCTCTCATAACAGACAGAGGGGAGACATTTGACAGGTAAAGATACATGCAGGAGGCATGTATATCCTTATAGATAACCCCTATGGCAGTAGTTTAGAAAGGATGACATTGGGTTTACATCCACTTTAAAGTGGACTGTCCCTTTACGTGTAGAGTCCCATGCTAATATTAGGCCATCAAGCCCAAAATGTTTGTTTTACTAGGAGATAGACTGAAGGTTTCTAAAAACACCATCATCCTCCTACAGGGTGATAGAACACCTAAGTATAGTCCATTAAATCAGTATTTCTCAACCTTTTTTAAGTCAAGGTATTTAAAATTATGCACAATCTCAAGGTACCCCATTCTAAAATGTAAAAAAACTAAACTAATAGCTTTACATATCACGGCAACATCCAACCACATAGGTCACCAACATTAGAGGTGATTTAGTCTTCCAAAACAAGTACACCTTTGCACACTGGTACTGACTAGTATTCCAATGTTTCTCTTCTCCCTCAGTTTCTCTCTATCACTCAGCTAATGTGACCCCATGAAGAAGGGCGGGGGGGGGGCAAACAAGCATGCTGTGTAGATGCCCAAAGTTCTTATCAACCGATGTTGTCACTGGTTGTTAGGATGCCAGTGGCTGGAAGACTGTAATGATGCGAATGGAAAAAGCGTGGCTTTGTGTAACTAAAAGGCAGGCTTAATCAATTTGCTGGCTTGTCTATATAAATTGGGCAATTTTTTGGCATATCTATCTTTTTTCCACCAACATGTTCTATCACTTAAGGTTACACAAAATACACCTGAAATTCTTCAACGTTAATACGATATTGTACAAATGATTCATACATATTGCGTAATTCCCACAATAAGATACGTCTTGCGTTCAAGTGGGGTCCTACTTATGACCCATACTTCCTATTTTTATTCCTTTTCTTCCAAAGGTGTGAAGCCACAGCAACAAAGCGCTATATGTACATGCTTAGTGCACAGATACAGCAGGCACAGGTTACTGAGTAGGTAGCTGTGAGATCATGCTGTGCTTTTATAGATTCTGGGATTAGGCAGGCAATCAGTGGTACGAGCACACAGGGATAGGTTTCTTACCATTTTACACAAGGTCGTGATTGAGGCAGTGTGTAAATAGAAACAGGATGCATGCAATGAATATATATTGACACAAATAGACTAGATCTTTAGATGCAGCCTACGTCACTGCAGACATCTGAAAAGAAATCCATCTCTTCTTTGAGCAATGACATTCATCTTTCTTTATGAATGTGCTCTTCATATATGAATTGTTGAGGCTTTTAGGCTAATTTAATTATAGTAAGAAATGCCGTTTTGTAGAACAAAAGACAGCACATTAGGATTTGTGAGGTAAGGTGTATATTTTTAGCCAATGAAGCTTATTTTGCAGGCAGTTGTTTAATCTAGTATGGATTTGTACAGCTAAGGTGTAAGGATCCTGAACCTTTTGACTGCAAACAGTAGTGTAACAATAGCCATAGCAGCCTATGCAGCTCCTATGAGGCCTATGGGTGGAAAGGGTCCCATTAGGAGGTCTGTTTAGGAAATTTTAATATAGAAAATCTGCGTGCATGGGATGATAACACATACCCTTCACTGCATTATTAACCACTTCAATAGAGGGCACTTTTCCCCCTTCCTGCCCAGGACAGTTTTCAGCTTTCAGCGCTTTCAGACTTTAAATAAAAATTGAACGGTCATGCAACACTGTACTCAAACAAAATTTATTGAGCTCTCTGGCATTAATGGTGCTGCCAAAGGTGCCCCTGTGTTCCTTCATAAAGAATACAGGTCTGTTACTAGTAGCCAACACATCTAAGGATTGGTAGGCTGCAATATATTACATTTTTGGTTTGGGGTTTAATACCGCTTTAATCATGTAATCTTAATGCAGTGTTCCTCAATATGTAACCCCAGGGTATCTCGTCGGCTACAAACTGACATCTATTTGTGGTTTTGCAACACTCCCTCCTTCCCCCACAGTTTAAGCCCCGGTTCACACAGGGGCGACTTTTCAGGCGACTTAGCCGCCTGACAAGTCACGTCCCATTCTGTACTATGGAACCATTCTAATAGGAGCGACTCAAGTCACTCCGACTTAGAAAAAGGCTCCTGTACTACTTTTGGGGTGACTTCAGGCGACTTGCATTCACGTCTATATAGAGGTCGTTTTGCAAGTCGCCACTGAAGTCGTGTGCAGGTCGCCTCACAGAGTCGGCCTGCAAGTCGTGTTGCCCCTGTGTGAACCGGCTCTAACAAACTTGTATTAGGATTATAGAGTTAACACGTGTAAACGTATTATTAATTTTGTCATAGTATAAACATTTCTAAACTACCTCTTTCAGCACTTTCCTGTTGTTGCAGTAGAAGGGTTTGGAATTAACATTAAAACCTTAGATCTGACATTTTGAAAAAGACTGGTGTAGCCAGGTGCCTGTCTATAAAAGAGAGTAAAATTAAGACACAGTGGCCCCAACGCTAGCCAGCTTGTCAGAATAAACTAAGATCCCACTGTCTCAGGGATGACTCCTCCACTACTTGGTATTTAATCTATAATTTGCACTGTATCATGGAGATAACCATTATGTTGATGTTCATGCTATCTAGACATCTGCAATTTGTTTTGTTTTGAAGGGAAATGAGGATGAAATTTTTATTATTTGGATAAAGCCAAATTTTCTAATCATAACAGTGATGAATTTCAACAAATCCAAAATACATTTTACGAAATGAATTATTCGAATTCGAAAATTTATTTACATTAAAAAATTAATTTGAATTTGAAAATGAATTTGAATTTAAAAAGGAAACATTGTAATAAATACAGTAAGGTAATAAATTAGATAATTTAAAATAAGATGATGATTCCTACTTAGGCTTCTTCATAGATTGGAATAGAATAGAATACAAAAGAATAGAATAAAACATGATAGAATAGAATATAAAAGAATAGACTAAAATAGAAAATAATAGAATCAAATAGAAAATAGAATAAAATAGAATAGAAAAGAATAGAAAATAGAATACAATAAAACAGAATAGAATATAATAGAATTTAAATAAAATGGGATAGAAAATAAAGGAATAGAACAAAAAATAAAAAATAAAATAATAGAATAGAATAAAATAAAAAAAATAAAATATTTGCTATTCTTTTCTATTTTCTTCTATTCCTTTATTTTCTATTCTATTCTTTTCGATTCTAGTCTTTTTTATTACATTCTATAAAGCAGCCTTAGTAGGATTCATCATCTTAATTCACTTTTACACCTTACTGTATTTATTTAACATGTTTCCATTTCAAATTCAAATTCTTTTTCAAATTTAAATTCAATTAGAAAATAATGAATATAAGAAATTAATCCGAATACACAAAACAAATTCTGAAAAAAGAATGAATCTAACATAACGAATATGACCAAATGAAATGATTAATTTAACGAACAAATCTGAAACAAAACTAAACAAAATTTTCCGTTGTGCACATTATCCTATTGGGATGAGGGTTGAGAGTTCGTATAGGGCATTTTTGTATAATATGGCAAATTACTTTCTCTCTAGATAGCTGCTCTACAAGGATTTCATTTGCTACATTCATTTGCAATTCTGGCACCCCTGTAGCCAGAACTGGGGTTCAAAATAGTCATTCCTAGAGTGCACTCCAGCAGTATACTACACTGGTTGTAGGGAAGTTATTACAGCACCATTTACCATTGCAGCTAATATTATCTAAGCCATTGTTCTATGCTGAATTCTATGCTCAATTCAACTATAAAGAATTCCTCACCAAACTTCTACAGTCTAGATGGTCTAGTGATACAGTATGTGATAAATTGAACTCTCTATTTGCTCATTTATGAGCTTACCATTTACTTAAACCCATACCAATATATTAGGTTCACTTTCCACTAATCAGTCTGGTATCTACTTTCTGATATTGGATTATAGCTGTGTGCAGAATATTCTTCTTTGTACTCTCAACAGTATTGCAATCTCTATTTGCTTAACCTGGTATGTCAGAGGCAGAGGTGAAGCTAGACATTTGTTCACCCGGGGCAGAAAACTCAGTTTTGCACCCCCCACCCCCACCTGAGAGAGAAGGCCTACACAACCACTGCATAGGTGAGGTTTGAGCAATTTCAAGCTTCACATCCAAAGCAGATTAGGAGGGGGCCACTGAAAAAAAGTGAGCCCTGCAGGCACGCATAGCATTAACAGTGGGAGGGGCATAAAAGGGCATGGTTGAAAAAAACAAAAGCATTCTTGTACCACAAAATATGCTTAGATTAATAAAACA
The DNA here is from genome assembly GCA_037952925.1 of Lithobates clamitans. Lineage (NCBI taxonomy): Eukaryota > Metazoa > Chordata > Amphibia > Anura > Ranidae > Lithobates > Lithobates clamitans. The sequence continues at coordinate 570,938 of JBBGZY010000194.1, read as the reverse complement.
AATGTCACTGTAAAAACATGAATTTAGCCTACATTAAAAGTGGACTGCAGGCCCTGCGCTGGGCTGCAGGGCTGGTGCAAGGATTTTTTTCTACACAAGTGAAAGTGCAAGTGAAAGTGCTAACCACCACCCCCTTAATTTTTTAATTCTTTATTGCATCCCAAATGCAGCTATAAGATGTATGTCTTGTCTAGTGCCAAAGGTGTGGGAGCTTCTTTGACGCGTTTGTCACATGTAGGGCAGCTTATTCAAGTGAAAGGGTTGCCCCATGTACTTCCTGCAAAACATGTAAAAAAATAAACCTCTGGGACAGGGTGGGAATGCACGTTTCCACTATGCCTTGTGTGAATGGAGCCTAAAGCAGCTTGCCCTGAAGTTTAGATTTCTTATTATCCAGGGCAGTCTCCTGTCATCACTGACACAGATCTATGACAACCATTGCTCACAGATGTGACAGGTACACTTAGTCCGGTGTGTGAGGCCTGGGTCTGTACATGACAGCAATCACTAAACAGGATGGACAGGATCCCTGAATGCCTCATCTACTTCATGCCTGGGCGGTGATCAGGGATTGTAGATCAGTGAAGGGTGAACAGTGGTTTAGATTTCCTCCTCCTCCCTGCAACTGGGCTCTTCATCCTGCACCATCTAGACTCCACATCTCCTTCATCACCTTCTGGCTACAGTCTGGCTACAGTCTGGGCCCATCTTCTCTCAGTCCAAGATGTCCCCCTCTCTGTCCAGAGCCACCATGTGCACAGGTGTGCACAGCCAATTGCCATAGACCCCATTCACTCCTGAGCGTTTTGTAGCTTGAAGTCTAAGCTACAAAGCTCTGAAGGGGAAAAAAAATCAATTATTTTCTATGGAGATGGTTCACATCTCCACTCCAAAAAGCCTGAAGCCAGAAGCTTCAAAACGCCTGAAGCTCAAACAAGTTTTTCTGCTTTTTACATTGGTGACCTTTTGACCTGTACAAAATCGCATCAAAAACGTGTCAAAATCGCATCAAAAACACGTCAAAATCATGGCAAAAATGCGGTAAAAAACACTGCAGAAATCGTAGCAAAATTGCGCGACTTTCTGCCTGAAAACGCTCAGGTATAATTGGGGCCTTAGAGTGTGCACATCAAAGCTCAAACACACGTGAGTGTGTGTGTTTATACAGTGTATATATATATATATATATATATATATATATATATATATATATATATACAGTTGAACCTCGGATTACGAGCATAATCTGTCCCAGGAGTATGCTCGTAATCCAAAGTACTCGCATATCAAAGTGAGTTTTCCCATTGAAGTCAATGGAAACGAAAATCATTTGTTCCGCATTGACTCGGAAATGGCTGAAAAGGTCCGAGCACACTTCGGCTGACCTCGGCAAACCTCAGAAAGACTCCGTTCACTAGCCTTTCCGATGTTTGCCAAGGTCAGCCGAACTGTCCTCGGACCTTTCCGTGCATCGACGATCGGCGCAAAGATCAATGACAGTATATAGGTTGCCAAGGAGGGCTCTATCAAAATTTTGCTATTGGGTTCTATAATCTGTACTTACACCCCCTGACTGTAAGTGCAATAGGATGCGTCATCTGTGGAATGATCAGATAGAGAGTAAATGTAACTTTCAGTTTACTAAACATGAGTAAAGATAAGATCAATGATGCAAAACAGGGTCAGAATGGCAAAAAAGAGCATACATTCACTGTAGAATAATGCAAAGCAGATTATGAAAGCTGCACAAACATGGACTCTTCACAGAAATGTCTCTAGCTCAATCAAGGTAACATATGGATGTTTATCGTAGGTTCTATAAGACTCTATAGCAACAGAGAGTCAAGATGAGAATCACTACTTCAGTAAAACAGTACAAATCATAAATATCCACTTGCCCTTTCATTATAGACAGCATTTCACTCAGTGAAGTCCATGGTCACTTTGGTATTCCAGGAAAAGAGCTGGAGGTATCCAAGGCCTAAAAACAAAGTGCTACCCCACTGGAACTAGAGTATTCTAGCAACCACTGGGGATGCCAGACATGAATAGATCATATAGGAAAGTACCCTCTTTTAAAAGATTAAAGCCTGGAGTTTTGGGATTTCAGTGTGCATTGTGGTCAGGTGTGCTGGCAGTCCACGACTCTATGGTTGCACAGCTTCTGCAGGTGTCCTGACAAAATAGGCAACTCATCAGAAAATCAAACCTAGTCACTTCCGCTTTCTTTAAACCATCAGCAACACCAGGTACCGAATACAGTCCGGTACAGTAAGATTTTGCTGTTTTCACAGCACAGCGGCTAACAAGGACAAATTTGTCGCCGCCTCGGAGCCAGCCATTTTCTTGGTTAGTTTTGGCTCATAATATCGTGCATTGGACTCTATTCAGTTGCTGATGTTGTGTCCAAAGCACAATTTGTAAAAATAAACAGCAATTCATCAAAATCTGCAATTCATGATGGTCTAACCACTTCCTACCCCGCCCATAGTCAAATGACGTCCGCAGGAGGGATCTCCCATCCTGGGTGGGCGTCATATGATGTCCTGGACCTCCCAGCCATCTAGGGGTCACTCGGGAGCTGGTGTGCGTGACCGGCGGCCACTATGTCCGCCGGGAACCAGCAATTGCCGGTAACAGAGCGGGATGTGGATCTGTGTATGTAAACACACAGATCCATGTCCTGTCAGGGGAGAGGAGACCGATCGTGTGTTCTCAGTACAGAGGAACACTGATCGTCTCCTCCCCCTGTGAGTTCCCTCCCCTACAGTTAGAATCACTCCCTAGGTAACACATTTAACCCCTTGATCGCCCCCTGGTGTTAACCCCTTCCCTGCCAGTGACATTTATACAGTAATCAGTGCATTTTTATAGCATTGATCGCTGTATAAATGTGAATGGTCCCAAAATAGTGTCAAAAGTGTTTGATGTGTCACAGTCATGATAAAAATTGCAGATTGCCACCATTACTGGTAAAAAAAAAAAAAAAATAATAAAAATGGTATAGGTATACAATGGGGGCTAAATCGTGCGCAAAACCACAATGTAGATAGAAATGGAAAGAAGCTGCCAACATAAATAAGTGATCTCACACAACTCAAAATAAATAAAAGTACATTGATATATGGCGCTAGCTAACCTGTGTAGCAATACGATGATAAAAATAAATGGTATATGTCAAAAACCAATAAATCAATGAAAAATAATACATAAATATAGCAGCTAAATAATAAAGTGGAAATGAATAACCAAATCTTCAGAAATGCAATAATAAATAACCCTACTACAGTAAGAAATTCTTCAAAAGTGCAACATATAGTGCATAAGTGAGTGACACAGCTGAAACATATATAACGGTGAATGTCCAAAAAAATTCCAATATAGTGCAATTAAAAATGAAGTGAAAAGCAGAGATCCACTGAATCATATAGTATAAATCCGAACAGCAGGGATCAGAACTCCTTACGGCAGTCCATATGTGAAACAAAGTGCAAGTGCAACAAAGGATCGATGTGAAAAAAGAAAAAAAAACAATGTCTGTTCCATCCAATCACAATCCAGAGTGCGCCACCTGTTTCCCCCAGCCTCTCAACTCTAGCAGCGGCCCCTACGGGCCAAGTTGAGCTTGGATCAGCAACCAGTGCGGATTTCCTGAAACGATCGACCTCCAATGGTCACCTCCAGGGAACACCGGATATCCAGCAAACAGCTTTGATCTCTGATCTCCAGACTCAGTGGTTGTAGTGAGGGTATGTATTCAAAGAAAAAGGTGGAGGAGCCAGGTGTCGTTACTTCCTGGTCACGGCCGAGACTGGAGGTATTCGTTCTGATTGCTGAGTTTTGTGTTTTTAAATGTAAGTTACTGCGTGTGCTGGATGAAATAAGTGCATTGAAAAAATGTACGTTATGTATTTTTCAGCTGTGTCACTCACTTATGCACTATATGTTGCACTTTTGAAGAATTTCTTAATGTAGTAGGGTTATTTATTATTGCATTTCTGAAGATTTGCTTATTCATTTGCACTTTATTATTTAGCTGCTATATTTATGTATTATTTTTCATCGATTTATTGGTTTTTGACATATACCATTTATTTTTATCATCGTATTGCTACACAGGTTAGCTAGCGCCACATATCAATTTACTTTGAATAAAAATGCCATAAATCTATCCCCTATTTTGTAGATGGTATAACTTTTGCGCAAACCAATCAATATACGCTTATTGCAATTTTTCAAAATATGTAGAAGAATATATATCGGCTTAAACTGAGGAAATTTTTTGTTTTTTTAAATTGGGATATTTATTATAGCAAAAAGTAAAAAATATTGTGTTTTTTTTTCAAACTTGGCACTCTTCTTTTGTTTATAGCGCAAGAAATAAAAACCGCAGGGGTGATCAAATACCACCAAAAGAAAGCTCTATTTGTGGGGAAAAAAATGATAAAAATTTCACATGGGTACAGTGTTGCATGACTGCGCAATTGTCATTCAAAATGCGACAGCGCTGAAAACTGAAAATTGGCCTGGGCAGGAAGGGGGTGAAATTACCCTGTATTGAAGTGGTTAAAGAAAACGGAAGTGATGCGGGTTGCGCATTCTGCCAGGTTCGACATTTTGTCAGAACACAGGCACCTCCACTTCCTGTTGAGGCATGTTTGTTTTTTTTTTGTTTTTTTCCATCTATTGTTTTGTTTTTATGTTATTTCGTCACCTTCAGGATCTCTGCATGTGCAAGCAGTTCCTTCCTTCCATTTGGCCACGACGGGAGTGCACAGTGTGGCATGTTTTTAACCAGTTTTCGTGGGATGTTCTTTTATAAATTGTGTTCACCCTCATTTCATCATTTGTGTAAGTGATTTTGCAATCCAGTTATAGGTGGGGGCAGTGGCCATTTGTTTGTACTGTTGGAATACTGGTGAGGGGATGCACTGGACACCTTTGCTGCCATTTTTCTGTATTCTGGGTGTCCAGTGTGCCCATGTGCTTTTAATGAGGGGTGGGCTCCCTCCAGGCTCACCTGCCTATCCATTATAATCCATGTGCTTCTACTAAAAACGGTCTTAATATTTAGAGTTAGGAAATCAGATAATATGGGCGTGCTGTGAAGTGGCTCTGCAGCTTACGCATGTATTTGCAAATGTGTAAAAACTAAAGCCTTGTTTTTTTTATTTTTATATATCAATATTTCTTTATTGAAGTTTCACAAAGGACATAAATGAAAGCCATAACAATAGGTACAAACAAATGTTTTGTCTAAAAGTTGGAATGATATTTTAAAGGTTCTGAGCCATAGAAAACAGTCAATATCTAAGTAAATGAGAAGTCCATTGTAACGAGCCCCTTGCTCGCTCGGTTCCACTCTCCCGACACTCCTCTGCCGCTATAGAATCAGATTGCAGATCGCAACATCTGATTGCTCGGTCATCCAATGCTCCGGGATTAGAACTACAGCTATGTGCAATTCTAACCCAGTTGTGATAGCTCAGGACAAACACCAGGCAGGCTGTATGTAAGTTCAACCAGGAATCTCTATGAATCAGTCACTATTCCAATATGGCAAATCCAGGGTCCCCAGAGTCTGTGTGTCCTGGGGGACCAGGATCCGAATCCACAGTAATAACGCCTCAAGGGTCCCCAGGCATACAGCTCAAAAAGAGCACCGTTCCCCCAAATGCCAGGGCCCACGATCGATCGGCAAGAGGCTAGCATACAGTCCCCTCCAAAAGTCTCTCTCCCGGCTAGGTCTGTCACATCCATAAACTTGGTTCTTTAGAGAATCCAAACGGATAAACCCCTGTTTAATGCATACTGTTAGACAGGATAATTTGGTTGGTTGCAGGCTGGTCGGTAGGTTGAGCTGGGAATTTTCTTTGGTTTTGTTTCATAACTATATTAAGTGTAGTGTGGCACCAACATAAACAATTTCTTTCCGTCTGTATATATATTTTACTATATTTTTTATTTTCAATATGAAGGTCCACTGTTTTCCCCCTGAGGAAGAACAATTCTCAAAATACGTCGGGCACATGTGGGCAATATATGCGCTTCATGTGGGATGAATATGTTAGAACATACGTTGTGCCACAGGTATATATACAACAATGCCTCTGCAAGCAATATATGATGTTTAACAGTTTTCTGCTCTCTTATAATATATGGTGCCTTTAAAGTTCTTGTCACCCGCTGTTTTGTTTGTACTTATGTGGTGACTTCAGAACAGCTCCCTCTCTCCTCATCTCCCTAACATATGGAGGAGGTGTTATTTAATTTACAGAAGTGAATTGGGCGGGGCTGATAATAGTGTTAAAGATTTCAGTGTAGCAGAAGCCGAGTGTACAGGAACTCACAAGCTTAGTGGATTTCTTACAGGAGCAACAAGTATTTTTAGCACAGGTATAACAAAATTACAACAAAATATTAGGTTCTATACTAAAAGAAAAACACACAAAGAAAATTGGCAGAAAAAACAACAGATGCTGTTTAAAAAATATACAAATAAAAAATTTTTCAAGTGCTCTGCCTTTTTTTTACATTTCAAAGCACCACAGTATGAAGATCATTCCAAAGACCTGAAATGTTTCCCCCAGACCAGTGTTTACATATATAACTCACTAGAGGTGAATGTGTTTTAGAAAATGCCTCAAGCAATTTTGATATTAAAAGATCGTCCTTAGACCTGCCATCGCCACAGACTTTTCCTAATTTCATTAGTTTAATACATTGCAGAAAATAAGACAAATGCCCCAGATAAAGATGTGCCATTTAAAACTACTTTCATTTTAAAGCACTCCTTCGGAGGAACTTTGACAAGGTGGATAACTAGTGCATGCTCAAGTTCCTTCAGACACGTTTCGTCCAAAGGTTTCCTTGACCAGGTCCTTTGGAGGAAACAGGTTGGGGCGGGCCTAATTGTTTGTAATCAAATATAACAAATTTATTTAAAGAAAAGTATATTGTTAAAGTTATAATAAAACCTTACATAAGCACACTGAAGTGACTAGCCTCAGGTAATACATAGTAATAAATACATGATATGATTACATAGTAATGAATGAAATCCTTCTACATAAGCTGCACCTATTTAACTGCAGCCCTCTCTCCTCTACAGTCTTCCAAAGTACACAGATTCAATGGCATTTCTAATCTTTCAGGAGGCAGGGGCAGGGATCTGATGTTACACACTGCACAACACAGTGCTGAGTGTAATCTGAGACCTGAGTGGAGGGAATGGACACTCCCGCCTTCTCCATAAATTGTCTGATGTCTGGAAAAACTGTCAGAAATCACTCATGCAAGAAGGAGGAGAGAGCAGACAGGATGCACACTACATGCTATGAACTGAGGCAAGTACACACTATATGAGGATATGTCTTGTTCATTTTTCATCTCAGAGGATTACAACCGCTTTAAGGGTTATACTTAACCACTTCCTGCCCACCTCACAGCAAAATGACAGCCAGAAAGTGGTTTCATTATCCTGACTGGGCGTCATATGACGTCCAGCAGGATAAGCCGCTATCGGTAGTGTGGTGTGTCAGTCTGACATACCGCATCTCTGATCTAGGAGCTTATGAAGTTCTTTACCATGTGACCAGCTGTGTCCAATCACAGCTGATCACAGTGTAAACAGGAAGAACAGTTTATCGGCTTTTCCTCCACTCTCACTGACAGGCGCGAGTAGAGGAGAGCTGATCGGCTGCTCTCCTGACAGGGGGGTCTGCGCTGGGATAATCTGCGCATTGATTATCAGTGCAGACCCAACGAGGATGCCCACTTCAGATGCCCAATTCAGACCACAAGGTGAGCCCACCAGGGATGCCAATCAGTGACCATTAAGATGGCACTCTGTGCCCGTCAATGATGCCTGCCAGTGCCTCCTTATCCGTGCTGCCTATCAGTGCCATCTATCAGTGTCGCTCATCAGTGCCCAACAGTGCCGCCTATAAGTGCCCACCAGTGCCACCTATGATTGCCCATCAGAGCCACTTATGAGTGCCCATCAGTGCCACCCGATGCTGTGCCATCAATTGTGCATAACAAAAAAGATATATAGGCTGAAGATCAGTCTCAAGCATATATAAAGGTGTGGTATAAAAAAGAAGTGCAGTTCCCTGCAAAAATTCATATACAACTAAAGTCCATGTGCAAAGTCCATAGAGAATAGTGTGTTGAAATGATGATCAAACACCCAACGGTGTGACACCCATCACCAAAAAGTTGAAATGGAGGCTCACCAGAAAGCCAGTGACCCCCCTTACTCAGGGAGGTCATACAATGCTTGACTGGATCTATGATTCACTGAAGGTAAGCCCGGATGTTCTCTCAGGTGTCCTTGGTTAGTATACCAGAAGGTATACCATATTGTTCTTTGTAACAGATGTCCAGAGTTAATCTTTTGGAAAAGGTTCATTGAGTATGTCCTTTTTACATGGGTCGGTGATCACCAGTCTGTTAATTCATTCCTATTTTTTTTTGAATGATAACAACAGGGGGACAGCTATGCTTTTATAGTTATACAGTACTTTAAATACTTGTATTAATTTACTATTAGACTATGAAAGCCATATTGATTGCATTGTTGCTTATATAAAATATATTCTAGTTCACATGTAAAAATATGATTTCAAGCAGTGCATGACTGTAAAGTAGAACTGTAGCCAAAAGTTGTTTTTTTTTCCATTTTGGATAAAGCATAGGAGGGTTATAAGCCCTGTCAGATTTTTTTTCGCCGTTTGTGTCCCATTGCAGAGATTTCACTACACATCCTCTCACATAGCCAAACAGGAAGTGAAAGGAAATCCCTGCCCATTAAGAGTCCACGTCACCAGAACTAGTGTCCCATTCGGAAGATTTCCCCTCTATCACTTTTCTAGGGAGAATCCAAAATTTGTGATTTTATTTTATTTTCATGTTCAATGATAATGATCATGATAATGGTAAACAGGACAAATAGAGAGGGTGAACCTCCATAATTGGGGCACAGACAGCAATAAAAACTGACAAGCTTTCTAATTCTATCCTGAGCAAAAAAAAGTTTTTCCTTTAGTTATACCTTAAGTAAGAACATCTTTTTAGCTGTCTTATAGGTGCAGTGCAGGGTAGCAACGTGTATAACTTTCAGTCATGTCTTTGTGATGGAATGAGCCTTCTGTAGTGAAAATGTGGGCCGTAAGACTATCATGCGGCTGCCCCATTTATGTAAGTACTGATTTGTATCTACAACGCTCAGAAGCAGGATCATTTTGCAGACAGAATGTGTTTCTTGCTACAGGCCCAGTACCTTTTTCTTTCAAAAGTGCTATTGCATTACATTATACAGTATATGACCATTTAGATCTATTCAAGAATCTGTGGTATACACTGGAATTTTTTTTTCAGTTTGGCATTAAACTCCTAAAGCTTAACCCCAGGCAGATATTAAAACACAAATGAATGCAGTAACATGTTCATTAAAAAGGAGTGAGTACATGAATTTGACTTGATAAGAGATCAAATCCTACGCACAGCAGCATTCGGAGAGGGAGGGGCAGGACTATGAGCCAATGAGGTGTGCTGCTTTTACATGTGCTGACTGGGAACATGCTGACAGGAGGAGAAAGCAAAAGTATGAGCACATCAATCTGCTGTTTTTTTATTGTCCAGGCAGACAATATCCCGTCTGGCAGGGTTTTGTAACTTGCAGGACTGTATGAATAAATATATAAAATACTATGACAGTCAAAACAAATCCCATATACGCTACAGTAGTGACAACACTGAAGAAATGACACTTTGCTACAATGTAAAGTAGTGAGTGTACAGCTTGTATAACAGTGTAAATTTGCTGTCCCCTCAAAATAACTCAACACACAGCCATTAATGTCTAAACCTCTGGCAACAAAAGTGAGTACACTCCTAAGTTAAAATGTCCAAATTGGGTCCATTAGCCATTTTCCATCCCCGGTGTTATGTGACTCGTTAGTGTTACAAGGTCTTAGGTGTGAATGGGGAGCAGGTGTGTTACATTTGGTGTTATCGCTCTCACTCTTATACTGGTCACTGGAAGTTCAACATGGCACCTCTTGGAAAAGAACTTTCTGAGGATCTGAAAAAAAGAATTGTTGCTCTACATAAAGATGGCCTAGGCCAGGCATATGCAATTAGCAGACCTCCAGCTGTTGCTAAACTACAAGTCCCATCATGCCTCTGCCTCTGGGTGTCATGCTTGTGGCTCTTAGAGTCTTGCTATGCCTCAAGGGAATTGTAGTTCTGCAACAGCTGGAGGTCCACTAATTGCATATCCCTGGCCTAAGCTATAAAAAGATTGCCAAGACCCTGAAACTGAGCTGCAGCATGGTGGCCAAGACCATACAGCAGTTTAACAGGACAGGTTCCACTCAGAACAGGCCTCGCCATGGTCGACCAAGGAAGTTGAGTTCACTTGCTTGGCGTCACATCCAGAGGTTGTCTTTGTGAAATAGACATATGAGTGCAGCCAGCATTGCTGCAGAGGTTGAAGGGGTGGAGGGTCAGCCTGTCAGTGCCCAGACCATACAGCGCACACTGCATCAAATTGGTCTCCATAGCTGTAAGATAAATAAGTTTCTAAGGTCTGCAAGATAAACTTATTGGTTCAGATAGTGTCAAGCGTGTGTGGTGGCAACCAGGTAAGGAGTACAAAGACAAGTGTGTCTTGCCTACATGTCAAGCATGGTGGTTTGGAGTCTCATGGTCTGGGGTTGCATGAGTGCTGTTGGCACTAAGGAGCTACAGTTCATTGAGGGAACCATGAATGCCAACATGTACTGTGACATACTCAATTAGAGCATGAACCCCCCTTCCTTCAGAGACTGGGCCGTAGGGCAGTATTTCAACATAATGACCCCAAACACACCTCCAAGATGACCACTGCCTTGCTAAGGAAGCTGAGGGTAAAGGCGATGGACTGGCCAAGCATGTCTCCAGACCTAAACCCTATTTAGCATCTGTGGGGCATCCTCAAATGGAAGGTGGAGGAGTGCAAGGTCTCTAACATCCACCAGCTCCTTGATGTCCTCATGGAGGAGAGGAAGAGGACTCCAGTGGCAACCTGTGAAGCTCTGATGAACTCCATGCTCAAGAAGGTTAAGGCAGTGCTGGAAAATAATGGTGGCCACAAAAAATACTGACACTTTGGGCCCAATTTGGACATTTTCACTTAGAGGTGTACTCACTTTTGTTGCCAGTGGTTTAGACATTAATGGCTGTGTGGAGAGTTATTTTGAGGGGACAGCAAATTTACACTGATATACAAGCTGTACACTCACTACTTTACATTGTAGAAAAGTGTAATTTCTTCAGTGTTGTCACATGAAAAGATATAATAAATTATTTACAGGTACCCAGCTCTCACTTCTGCCCCCTCCCTGCAATCTTCTGGGACACGTCACAGGTCCCAGAAGATTTCCCAGCCATTCAGGACGCGCAGCGCAATTCGCGCTTGCACAATGCGCACCTATCTGTGAAGCCGCAAGCTGTCACAGCCAGGTGCCCACACTAGTGATGCCGGCGCCAGAGAGAGGCGGGGGAGAGAACTGAGGCTTGGGGCGGCCGCATCGCTGGATCGTGGGACAGGTGAGTGTGTGTTTATTAAAAGTCAGCAGCTACACTTTTTGTAGCTGCTGACTTTTAATAAACACAAATACGGCTGGAACTCCGCTTTAATGGCATCCCAGTTCTAGCCCGTAGGGTTCAATATTGAGTTGGTCCACCTTTTGCAGCTATAACAGCTTCAACTCTTCTGGGAAGGCTATCCACAAGGTTTAGGAGTGTGTCTATGGGAATGTTTGACCATTCTTCCCGAAGTGCATTTGTGAGGTCAGGCACTGATGTTGGAGAAGGCCTGGCCCGCAGTCTCCACTCTAATTCACCCCAAAGGTGTTCTATCAGGTTGAGGTCAGGACTCTGTGCAGGCCAGTCAAGTTCCTCCACCCCAAACTCGCTCATCTATGTCTTTATAGACCTTTATTTGTGCTTTGTACCCTGCTCTCTCCTCATTGGCTCACTGGCTGTGGTTGACAACAGCAGGAGTCAATGGCTACCACTGCTGTGTAAGCAAATGAGGAGGGAGAGACCAGGAGCGCTGCAGCTCCTATGCACATCGCTAGATCGATATGGGGCCCAGATAAATATAAGGAGGATGTACCCAGAAGGTTTTTTACCTTAATGCATAGAGTGCAGTGGCATATCATCCATGTGTGTAGGGTGTGCAGTGCACATTGGCTCGGAGTAAATAGCAGTTAGTCATAAATATGTCCTTGGGCCCCATCATTTTTACCAGAGGAGCCCAACAGGTAGTAGCAAGGATGTACTTTTTTGAATTTTCAGCCAAGAGGCGGAGGCACCTGCGTTGCATTTGCCCATGCTTGGATCAAAGGTCCAGCTGCCCCGCAGACTCCTTTTAGCCCTGGCAGAGTGATACTGTAGCTGCCTCACTCATTATCGGCAGATGGAAGGCAGGGTTGTAGCCAGCACTGTTTAGGGGGTTCAGAGCGGGAATATAGTGTGCAGGTGGCAGCGATAGCACTTCTATTAGGTAAGTTGAAGGAATCCACAGTACACAGGCTTGCAGCCCTGGCACAATGATACTGTAGCTGCCTCACTCACTAACGGCAGATAGAAGGCGGGGTTGTAGCCGGCAGTGTCTTGGAGGGTTCAGAGCGGGAATATAGTGCTCAGGTGGCGGAGGTGGCACTTCTGTTAGAGAAGGAGGCATTTGCAGTACACAGGCTGCAGATAGTATTCTTTGAGGGCCTTTAATTCATTGTATACTATTACTGCTCCTGATAGGGGTAGTATATAGTGCAAACACTATCTGCAGCCACAGCTCACTCAGCACCTGTGATTATCTATTATCATGATGATCAAACAGTACGGCCTGTACTGTGTGTTCATCATGATCATGATAATGGATGGTCACAGGTGCTAAGTGAGATGATTATTCTTAGAGGCTGTTTACACTTGTGTTTAGGAGCTAGCAAAAATGCACATTTAGGGCCACACTAGAACACGGAGTGGGAAATCTGTTGTTCTGTGCACGTTTCCTGAACTGTGTTCAAAATGCACTGCATTTGTGATTCATTTCAGAGATTTAATACTCTATTTGTACTGGTGACTATTCTTACAGAAAAGGAAAGTAAGGGAAAATGCAACAGTTTGGATCTGTCTTAAGGGAATACTTTCAATGGGACAACTCTTTTAGTGACATCTGTCTAAAGCTGGCCATACATAAAGCAAAAATTCAAAGGAGCCAGGCCAGAAAATTGTTGGCCAAACAGCGTCTACATTCAAGCATATGCACTGTTTGTGTATTTTTACAACTGGCTAGGCCTGATGTCAAAATACATTAACCACAGCAGATTTGTTCATCCCTTCTTTATAGCCAGGTTACAGGAATCTGTTAGATGACTTTCATTGAAGCCTACAGGCTGAACAACACTAAATTTATATGTATTTAACCACACCCTCTTTAAGCCACGTCCAACATTTAGCAGAATTTAAACCATGCCCACTGTTTGCGGCAGCGCGTTGCATTTTTATCTTTCTTGATGCCTAGGGCCCACTTTTGATCTTGCACATGGGCCCACTGATTTCATAATATGCCCTGTGAAGGACCGCCTGGCACCCAGCCTGGGTGTCCCTGCCAAGTTACAGCTTCCTCCACTCTGGAACCAGGAACCAGGTATTATAGCTATGCATTGCACCCAAAAACTAGACGACATTAGCTTAGGTGCAAACTGGAACTGACTTTACTGTAAATTCAAACAGAATATATACCACAAAAGATCAGGTAAGAGCTTGATCACATTATCATAAACAATGCAAACTGTAAACAGTTATATCATTAGCACATCTAAGGAACAGCCAACATAAACATAAACAGTAATCTCATTAAACAGTAAACTAACAACTAGTCACCTAGACAAGTCTAGGTGACTAGGGTCAGTGCAAACCCAGACAGTTCAGCACCAGTATCCAAGAAGATCCAGGGCTGTCCAAATCTCATTGATCAGCTTTCTTTTCACATACATCTTCTCACTGAGTTTTAAGTTGGCAGAGGCCATCATGGCTTTCTTAACTGTTAAATGTGGTAATATCATCTTGCATTATATAACAGGACATCTTCCTGAATGCTTGTAGCTCCCTCAAATGCCAGGGCCCATAGTCAGTAGGCAAGAGGCTACCCTGCAGTCCTCTCCAAAAGCTATTGTTCCAGTTGGGTCTGTGACACACCCCTGATAGAATACATTAAGATAAAAAAACCTTCTGCCTTTAGAACCACTTCAGGTGGTTGTAAACCTCAGACATGAAATATGAACAAAGTATAGCCTTCTATACTGTGTATTTGCCTCTATCCACGGCACTGAGTGTGATTTTTGTTCCTCTGTTACCAGCATAAGTCAATGCTTGTTCTTCTGTACTGTGTGAAGGGGGGGGGGGGGAGCTTTCCTCACTGAGATCTGCACTTCAGATCCTCGCACCCTGCTGCTAGAACTGAGAAAAGATCCTTTGATCTGCGTTTGTTTTTTAGAATGATCTACAGAAAAAATGACTGCTGATAAACAGGCACAACTTATTTAGGAGGATCAGGGCTGGATTAAGAGCATCATGGGCCTGGTGCTGAGCATTTTTTTTTTTAACAAGAAAAAAATGTTTATTCAATGTTTACAATACAAGCGATGCATATACACAGTTGCACACAGCAATATTATCACATAAGTTGTCACAAGACAAATGAGCGACATCTTGAACAGTATAAAAAAAGTGCAGAGGTGTCGAGTTACATCACATTAGGAGATGAGATCAAAGACAATAGGTTCCAGGACTAATAGTTGAGAAGGTCTTGGAGAGGGGGAGGGGGAGGGAAGGGGGGGGTGAAAAAAAAAAAAGGGGGGGGGGGCCGGGGAAGGACCACATCCATCTTGCTAGGTTCATAGTACTCAAAGCAGGGTTAAACATTCAGAAAATTAAAATAGTGGTAAACTATTATCGGGCGGGTCCAACAGCCTCATCACGGTGGTCATCCTCCCCCAATGTACCCCACGCATCTATCCAACCCGACCATATCTTGTCAAATTTGGCAGGACAGTTTCGGTTAGCATAGGTAAGTTTGTACAATGGTAGCACCGAGTTCAATTTAAGGTGCCATAAGGATACTGTGGGTGGGGCATTGTCCTTCCAGTGAAGAAATATCTCTCTACGAGCGTAAAATGTGGCATAATTCAAAAACAGTCTAGTGTATTTACCCCTTACCCTAGAGTCAAAGACATTGAGCAACATCAATTTGGTGTCTGTGACCAGTTCTAGAGAGGTGACCCGTCTAAGGGTGTCAGCTACCCCAAGCCAGTAATCCCCAAGGCGAGGACAGGACCATATCATATGAAAAAAAGCAGCAGAACTCTGACCACACCTAGGACAGGCCACCGGAGTGTTAGGATTCATAAGTGTTAATCGCTTTGGAGTATAGTAGGCTCTGTGGAGGAACTTGACCTGCATAAAACGGTCTCTGGCCGAGATCATATTAGTGACAAAGGATGATACACAGGATTCCCATTCCTCCTCTGTCAGATCTGGGATATCTATTTTCCATCTATCATGAGTTTTTTCAAGTTTTTTCAATGGAGCTGCGGACAGATGAAAATATAGGGAGGAGAGGGGTTTATCTATGACCCTAGCCGTGAGTAGTCCCTCCACAGAGTCTGATTTCAATATAATTTGAGCTGGGAACTGTTTCTTGTACGCGTGTCGAAGTTGATAGTACCTAAACAGCATCCATCCCGGGAGTGAGTAGGCACTTTTGAGATCCGCAAAGGATCTCATTTTACCCCCCACCACAATATGTTTCAGTTTTACTATGCCCTTCCCTGCCCAAACCTGGGGGTCTGGAACAGTATTCAGGTGTGATAAGTTGGGATTACCCCATAAGGGAATATGGGGAGAAAATGTCTCGGGAGAGGCAAAGCGGGCCCTGGCCTTGTGCCATACAGTAATGGTTGTACGCATCAAGTCCGTGATGCCGGGATGAGATCTCACCCCCCTAAACACCACATTGCTGAGAGAGGAGTATGAACCCATTATGGCTGCCTCCAAGGTTACCGCCGGGTTGTCCTGTAGCTGTGAGAACCACCATCTGACCGTCACCTGGTGCTGAGCATTTTGGTGGGACTTAAGGGCCATATGTCGGCATGCGCCCTGAGGTGGAAGGGTGCAGCGACGCAGGGCTAATACCACACTATGGAAACAGAATACCAGGCTTCTGTTAGAACTGCCCACCAAGCGCCTGTTATTAATCCCACCATCCGGCTGTGGCCAGGCGGTTCATGCGGAATTCAGGGATGGTCAGGCCAGGGGAGATCTCGTCAGCCCATTGCTTTCTGTGCGTGGCCTGTTATTTTTGGACCGCTCGGGCCAGGGCTTTTCTTCTCAGAGAATAGGTGCAGTATATAATACACAGAGCGCTGGGCACAGGAATACATAATACACAGAGCGCTGGGCACAGGAATACATAATACACAGAGCGCTGGGCACAGGAATACATAATACACAAAGCGCTGGGTACATGAATACATAATAAACAGAGCGCTGGGCACAGAAATACATAATACACAGAGTTCTAGGCACAGGAATATATAAAACACAGTTTTCTGGGCACAGGAATACATAATAAACAGAGCGCTAGGCACAGGAATACATAATACACAGAGCACTGGGCACAGGTATACATAATACACAGAGCGCTGGGCACAGGAATACAGAATACACAGAGCGCTAGGCACAGGAATACAGAACACACAGAGCGCTGGGTCCAGGACTACATAATACACAGAGCGCTGGGTTCAGAAGTTTACTATGCACAGAGGACACTTCTGCCCCCCATCCAAAGCTCACCTCTGCACTCTTCTCTCACAGATCTCTGCAGCCACCTCTTAGTCCTTCCCCCACAACAGCTAAACTTTCCATCTCTCCATGCAGCTGCTTCAGCTTTGACCCCTGCTCCCCCATTGCCTCTCACACCTGTGCACAAACAACCCCCCATCTGCTCAACTCAGAAGCCACCATTCTCAGCCTCCCACACAGTGCATTTATTGTTCTGCCTTTCTCTCACTGGGCAGCAGCAGTGAGATCGTCCAGCAGGATCGTTCAGCCAGCAAACCTTCCATGAAGCCCATAACACATCCATGCATCTGCAGCTCTGCCTCTGTGTCTGCCCTGTGTGGTGTGCAGGGAGGTTCTGAGGGAGCCGCTGGGAGAAGTGTGCTGTCACTAGTAGCACAGAAGCCAGGCTTCTTTGTTTACAAGTGACAGTAAAGCGCGGTGACAGTGAATCTGGCCAGCCGGGCCTATATTAAGGTAGGGACCTGGTGCTGCAGCTCCAATAGCCCCTACGTTACTCCTGCCCTGAGGAGGATATGTTTCACCTCTGTGTATCACCTGAAGCTAGTCACTTCACTGGGTGTACAGTGCTTTACAAAAGTTTTCACCCCCCTGGCTTTTTGCCTATTTTGTTAAACTACAGCCCTTAGTTCAATGTTTTTTTAATCTGCATTATATGCGATGGATCCGAACACAATAGTCTAAGTTGGTGAAGTAAAATTAGAAAAATATATACATAAAACAATTTTTCAGAAATTAAAAACTGATAATTGGCATGTGCGTATGTATTCACCCCCTTTGTTATGAAGCCCATAAAAAGCTCTGGTGCAAGCAGTTACTTTCAGAAGTCACATAATTAGTGAAACGATGTCCACCTGTGTGCAATCTAAGTGTCACATGATCTGTCATTACATATACACACCTTTTTGAAAGGCCCCAGAGGCTGCAACACCTAAGCAAGAGGCACCACTAACCAAACACTGCCATGAAGACCAAGGAACTCTCCAAACAAGTAAGGGACAATGTTGTTGAGAAGTACAAGTCAGGGTTAGGTTATAAAAAAATATCCAAATGTTTGATGATCCCTAGGAGTACCATCAAATCTATCATAACCAAATGGAAAGAACATGGCACAACAGCCAACCTGCCAAGAGACGTCCGAACACCAAAACTCACGGACTGGGCAAGGAGGGCATTAATCAGAGAGGCAGCACAGAGACCTAAAGTAACCCTGGAGGAGCTGCAGAGTTCCACACAGAGACTGGAGTATCTGTACATAGGACAACAATAAGACGTACGCTCTATAGATTTGGGCTTTATGGCAGAGTGGCCAGAAGAAAGACATTACTTTCAGCAAAAAACAAAATGGCACGTTTTGAGTTTGCGAAAAGGCATGTGGGAGACTCCCGAATTGTATGGAGGAAGGTGCTCTGGTTTGATGAGACTAGAATTGAACTTTTTGGTCAAAGAAAACGCCATGTCTGGCGCAAACCCAACACATCACATCACCCAAAGAACACCATCCCCACAGTGAAACATGGTGGTGGCAGCATCATGCTGTGGGGATGTTTTTCAGCAGTCGGGACTGGGAAACTGGTCAGAGTTGAGGGAAAGGTGGATGGTGCTAAATACAGGGATATTCTTGAGCAAAACCTGTACCACTCTGTGTGTGATTTGAGGCGAGGACGGAGGTTCACCTTCCAGCAGGACAATGACCCCAAATACACTGCTAAAGCAACACTTGAGTGGTTTAAGGGGAAACATGTAAATGTGTTGGAATGGCCTAGTCAACGCCCAGACCCCAATCCAATAGAAAATCTGCGGTCAAACTTAAAGATTGCTGTTCACAAGCACAAACCATCCAATCTGAAGGAGCTGGAGCAGTTTTGCAAGGAGGAATGGGCAAAAATTCCAGTGGTAAGATGTGGCAAGTTCATAGAGACTTATCCAAAGTGACTTGGAGCTGTGATAGCCACAAAAGGTGGCTCTACAAAGTATTGACTTTAGGGGGGTGAATAGTTATACACATTGACTTTTTCTGTTATTTTCTTCTATTTGTTGTTTGCTTCACAATAAAAAAAAATCTTCAAAGTTGTGGGCATGTTCTGTAAATTAAATGATGCAAATCCTCAAACAATCCATGGTAATTCCAGGTTGTGAGGCAACAAAACACGAAAAATGCCAAGGGGGTGAATACTTTTGCAAGGCACTGTATGTGAGGGTTTACAACCACTTCTACATAGCTGCTTTATTGCTGCTCCCAAACAGATTCTAACCTGCCTTGAGAGTTACACATCATAGATTCAGGGAGCAGACCCAGCTACCCATCCAAAATATGAGAAAGGAATAGAAGTCGTTTTCCTATATCTGTTCCATAAGTGCATAAAACACTGATGATCATGTCTAAAATTCAGAGCTGTCTTTTCTCCTGTGCAGACTTCCTAAGTTACCTCAATGAGCCTAACTAGCCTCTTAATTGTTATTTTGGGAATGCTTAGTGTCTATGTTGAAAAGTACAGGATAGGAGGAAGGTAATGACAAAGGCATTCCTCATCAGGAGCACCGGCACTTACCCTATCTATGGCGGGCAGTGCTTCAAAGGGGGGACGGGGGGCAGTTTTCCCTTCCCCTGCTCTCCTCCTCGGCATCATTAGCAGGGGCTTCCCCTTCCCCTGCTCTCCTCCACAGGCATTACATCGACTGCTTCCCCTTCCCCTGCTCTACTCCGCAAGCATCATGGCAGCTTCTGCCATACGTCTCTTCCCTCCTACTTCTAGACCAATTGGACCGCTTCTCCTCTCGGCCAGTCAGGAAATAGGTCTCAGACCCGCTTCCCGATTGGCCGGGAGGAGAATTAGTGTAAGAATAGCGAATATTCATTTGCTATTGTCACACAACTGGGTGGGATCAGGGCGCAGTGTTCTGCACCCCGAGCCCACCCTTTTTTGAAGCCTATTACAGCCTCTGGCTCTAATCACATGCTTAAAAAAAAAACCCCATTGGAATCCATGTGTCTGGCGCCCTGCATGTAGATTAGGCGGACCGAACTCATGGATGGGGGGGTGGCGCCCCTGCGCCCCTAATGGACGGGGCGCCACTTCTGAATCTGAATAAGCCACAGCTCCAGTTGTCTGTCGGGTCTGACACAGGCAGCTACAGTTTACAGTGAGGGCAGAGTCCCTTATCTTCTCCCTGACTCCAGTGACATTAAGCCTAGTACACACAGGATTTTTTTTTTCGTTCAACCCAAACAAAAACAAAAATTAGGTCGCTGTACTAACTATACGATGTTAGTACAACAATCCCCCCCACTGTGCTATTGTGTTCTGATAGTGGGACTGCCCCCCCCCCCCAGAACACTCCGATCAGCGCTGATCGGCTACTGGTTTTCCAGCATGCTCGTTCAACTGTTGCACGAGGAGCTGCACACACGGGCTGAAAGTTGGCTGGCAACTGCGGAACCCACCATTTTTAGCTGATTTTCGGCATTACACCGATGTGAGAGGGCTTCCCCTTACTCTGAACTGCCTGGTTTGACTAGTAAGTGTTTATTGAAGGATCTGTACTTAGTAGAGATGATTTGTACTGGCGGGAGAGATACAATATGTACTGGGGGAGATCTAAACGGGGGGAGCTGTGCTGATAGGCAGGTGTACTAATGTGAGAAGGGAGATCTGTGCTGGGGGAAGCTGTAATAAGGAGTAGACGTGCAGAATGAATAAAATTGTTTAGTTTCGTATGGATTTGTTAAGTTTAAAATTTTGTTTAGTTACATTTGTTATGTTAGAATGATTTGTTTTTGTAATTCGATTTGTTTTTGTTTTCGATTCAATTCAAATTTTTATGTACATATTCTAATTGAATTTGATTCGATATTGATTTGAATCGAATATCTGAAACTTAGTTAGGTACTATGTGCTCATAGTCTGTTTATATTATATTTGTGATCAGATAAAAAAACGTTTTCACAACATGAAAGCATCCATTATGGGCCCAACAGAATATGTAACATGAAACTATAGGGAAGTTATCATCATTATGATTTCTAAAAATTGTTGAACTAGTATCCACGTGTGCTGGATCTCAAACACCTTAATGCTATTCATGAAATACCACAAATTCGTCTATTGGAAACTATAGCGGCAACTTTAGGATTTGTATAAAAATGTAATTACTATTACTAACATGAATATCACGTGATCAAATATACTATCTTTTTGTATACCTTAACACACACATGCATAACAATTAAGTTGAGTATAGTCATTACAAGCATGTTATGCCTTCACTCGTGCACACCATCCACTGCTGCAAGAATAGGGTTGGGGGGGGGGGGGGGTCAAGAAGCATTCAAATGAGTATTCTATACATATATAATGCCATTTAAGGAAGATCCAATGAGTTATATACTGGTAATGGTAATGGATGGAATAGGTACTGTACAATAGATTCCTATTTTATATTTGGTACAATTTGCGCCTAGTAGATCTGTTCCACTGCATTTAAAGGCTGCTTGCATTCTCATCATCAAGTAATGTAATCTACGAAAATAAAGGTGGCAGTTTTATTAGGTAAGTTAGTGCAGGAGATAAGATGAGCATACAAAGTGCAGTAATAGTAACCCTAACCCATGCCAAATCCTTATATTCATTTTTCATTAGAGATTAGTGGAAGGTTATTTCAAGTTGATTAGTATGAATAGGATTAACTTAATTTGTATATCACAACTGGTTCTTGCCATATGCATATGTCCCCAAAAAAATAATGTTTTTTGGTGATTATAAAATAGCTAAGGAAGCCTTGTCAATTAACATTGTCCCCTCCCCTGTGGCCAAAAGGGAACAATATTTCCAACAACAAGTTGGAAATGTCACATTTGGCCCAAAATGGCCCAATGTTCTCCTAACTGTGTATGACCACATCTGTGGAATGGTAAGTCTACCCTGTAAAAGATTTGTCAATCACTAAAAGGGCCTACACATTATATGATAATCAGAGGAAAAAAATCTTAATTTGCAATGATCATAAGATTTTCATATAGTGTATACACATTTTAGAAATGTTGCAGCTATTCAGCTATTCATAACCATGAAGCAAATATCATAGGCATAATAATAATAATAATAATAATAATAATAATAATAATAATAATAATAATAATAATGTATAAAAATATGTATATGACAATATGTATGACACAATTTCCTTTTATTAATTGTGAAAGTCATGCAGCAACATGTTAGTCTTCTTGTTTCAGTTGACCTACGGAGCAGTATGAAGCAGAAAATAGGTTCTATCCTATTTGACCAGCACTCTTGGAATTAGTGCACCCAATATATTTTTTGTTTTTTTGACCATCCCTGGTTGGTTTTGATTGTCTAGTTTGATCCTTAAGAGTTTGCTGTACTTACTATGGATGTACGCCACTGTTGTTTGTTATTCTCAAACTGTGTCTTGCCCACATTGCTTGCAAGTTCTACCTACTTTTACCATAAAAGTTATATGGCTGTACTGTTCTCTATTTGTACTTACAGTAAAGCCAGACATAGGAAAGAAAAAGGAATTGGTTGCCCACCAGACCATCAGATGCTTGAAAAGAAGTCATTTATTGCTGTATGCCAGTCTTATATGCAAGGTACAGATAGTTGACGCGTTTTACACGGATATACAGCGCTTGTTCACAAACGCTGTATATCCATGTGAAACGCGGCAACTATCTGTACCCTGCATATATGACTGGCATACGGCACTAAATTACTTCTTTTCAAGCATCTGATGGTCTGGTGTGCTACCAATTCCTTCTTCTTTCCTGTATCGTGAACGGCGGTGAGCCGAGGTTAGCACCTGAACCCAGTGCACCTGATTAGTGTCTGATGTGGTATGTGTGTTTTTTTTCCATAGCCGGACATAGATTGTTTGAATCTTCAGCAGGGCCTGGATGAGATTTGAACCATCTATGGGCAGGATGATTGTACCCAATGATTGGGTATAACCAGTATGTCGGATTTTTCATGCTATTATTACCAGTGGCTATAGCTGGTAGCAATAATCACTGAGAGTTCCCTGGTAGGGATGGCTCCTCGCACCCCCCACTGGGAGAACACATTAGCTTCGCGGGAGGAATTCCCCCATCAACACTGAATGTGACCTGTGGTTGCAGAAAAGGAAATTACACCATCTATGACAGGCTTAAACCTTTAATAAAAGGATTAAAACAGAAAAAATTGAAAGGTCCTAGGTTATAAAAGGAATACAGTATATGTTAATCTGGACACAATGATGCAAAAATTATTCATTCACCAGAAATATTGATATAGTTTGATTTTTGACATGTTAATCTTCTTTGTATTAATTTTATTAAGTTTATTCAGATTATGTGAAGTGTTCTAAGTTATAAAAGAAATATCTGACTTCAACATTTTGCTGTCTCTATGTACAGTACTATGCAAACGTTTTAGGCAGGTGTGAATAAATAATGTAAAGTAATAGTCAGCAATAGTTAGAAAATTAGTTTTCGAATTAGAATTCATTTCAATTTCGAATTCGAACAACATTTCATTTCGTTATCATTTATTTTGGATTTGTTTAAATTGGTTCCTATTGTGAAAACATGTCTACTAAGGAGGGGGGAGATCTGTACTGGGGGGGTGGAGCTGTACGGGGGGATCTATACTGGTACTACACTTGTGATTCCAGTGCTCTGTGCATTTTGCACTTCTGACTCCTGTCACCCAGTATGGTTTGTAACTAGACAAGCATAACATGGATTAAAGTGATTGTAAACCTAGGATTTTTATTTTTTTTAAAATAACAAACATATTATACCTACCTGCTTTGTGCAATGGTTTTGCACAGAGCAGCCCTGATCCTCCTCTTCTTGGGTCCCCCGGTGGTGCTCCTGGCTCCTCTCCCCTGCCAAATGCCCCCCTAGCAAGCGGCTTGCTATTGGGGCACTTGTGTGGGTTCACTGTCGAGCCCCGCTCTGTTTTTGCACACAGAGCATGGCTCGGCCTGCCCCCTCTCTCGCCTTACTGGCTGTGATTGACAGCAGCAGGAGCCAATGGCTTCCACTGCTATCTCTGCTGGCTAAGTTAAAATATTGGGGGGGGCAGAGCAGGCCACATTGCCATTGGGGCATGCATCTGCTGACAGAATTGGCGCTAAATGCCCTATATAGTGGTCAGTGACTGCACTCCAGAGATTGTAGGATGATCTTCAGCTATCAATACTCCTTGTTCCTGTGTATCCTGTATTCTTTGGATTACCTGTTACTGACTCAGCTGGCCTCTGGACTTTCCTGCTGTCTGATTCCTGGTTTTGACCCTGGCTTGATCTAAGGACTCTGCTTCTCTTGTCCAACCCTGTATGACTCTGGCTTGTTTCTCTAACTATTCTCCTGCCTGCTTCTCTGCTTTCCTGTGTATGACCTCGGCTCCGTTTGTGACCACACTTCTGCCTACTCCCTGGATATCTTCCCGTGTATGACCTCAGCTACCATCCTGACTACGCCTCCTCAGTCTGATCCTGCTAGCCTGACCTTGTTTCTCTCATTAATCCTACCAGTCCAACTGACAGTTACCCTGTGGTCTTCACTGCAAGCAACTTCCAGCACATCAACCTATATGGCACTCATGCTTCTTTGAGCCTAGTGCTCCCTGTTCTCACCAGGGGTGTTTGTCGCTTAGCCGCAAGGAAGCTCTCTCATCAGATTGACCTCCAACCAGGTACGTGACATGGTGCTGCGCTGCCCCAGGTGTCCTCACTCCCAGTCTCAGGCTTGGATCTCCCCTGGGATGGTCTCCCGCTGGCAGGCAAATATCCAGACAGAGGTGCTCTCTCACTCTCATGGAGCCAAGAGGAGGAACTTTTCCAGTTTATTTAAAAGCATCTCTCTACTCCTCCTACTGCACAGTGCATATTGGGATCTGTAGTGTAAGGAGTCTATTTATCCCATTACATGGCTGCTGCCTCAAACTACAACTCTCAGGACTCCCATCACTCTGCATAGAAGTCTATATGCTTGCTTGACTTAAGTTCTCTTCCTGCTGACCAGAGGATAATGGTGCAGCATAGAATCAGTATCTCAGTAAAGGAAGAGATTAATAAAACTGCAATGTCTCCTTCTCCATATTGCTGTAGCCCAGCACTTGGCTACATACTCCCCCCACTAAAACTATTTGGTCCCCAAAGATGGGTCGAAGCCCTTCAAGCACATTGCATCCATAACATCAACTTAACTGGAACAAGTAACTGAAAGTGGACCTTTAGTAATTTTTTCAACTTTCCACCTATTAAATCTTCGGCCCTTGTTTTAACTTTGGATAGTAAATCATTTTTTTTTCTGCCAGTAAATACCTTATACAGCCCACTTCCTGTTTCTTGTCTGGTAAAAAGCCTAGGCTTATGACATCATGCATAACTCTCTCTCTCACTCTCGTGAGAGTTTGCCAGGAAAGGAGAGGGGATGAGTCATAGGAGGGCCAATGAGGACTGCAGAGCTGGAGGTGTGCCTCTGTGTGTCTGTATAAATCCAGGAAGCAAACAGGCAGCAGCTTCAGCTGCCCACAGTTAAAATGGTTAAAATGGGTGCAGCCAGTCACTGGAGGGAGATTTCTGCAGCATATTTGGCAAGTACAGAATCATAGTATATATAAAATAATATGCAAAGTGGTTGGAGGGAAGCTTTAGAATGGCAAAGATGTTTTTATTACAAATGACATGAGCAGACTGCAGTTCCTCTTTAAGATGAACATCATTTAGCATGTACACTTTGAAGTTTCCCTTCCGGCTTCCTAGGGAACAGTTTCTGCAATGCTTTCAGAACTTCAGCAGTTAAGTCAGACACAGTCTCTCTGTTAGGGCATTGTGCCCTGAAATGTCCAGCTTCTCTGCAATTATAACATCTTCATACAGGGGGTGAGAACATGTCTTCTTGTTTGGTTCCTATCTCTGAAGTTAGAGTGGACACAGTCTGCTTCATATCTGTCAGAGACTTTTGCATGCTCGCATGGGCCTCCATTACTTGCATCTTGATTTGTTGCATATTCATCTGTGCCTCCTGGGTCAGCAAATCGTTTGCTGCAGATTCCATTGAGACTCTGGGAATAGATGTGGTCAGCTGTTAAGCTTCCTCTTTCTTAAGTTGTGACTTGCTCGAAGTAGCTTGATTTTGACTCTTCTTGTCTAACATTCCCTCCTCCTCTCAATTTTATTCACTAGTTGCGGATAGGTGGGAGCAGATCTGGGTGCCATGTAAGCACTTGTAAGACCATGTAGTCCTCTCATGGATCTATACATTTTTTTTAAGGATTTGATGTAGGATCTTGTCTATCTGAGTTATGAAGTTAGAAAGCTTCCCCCCTCTTCGCTGGTGAATGTGTTTGAACTTTTATAATAAATCTGGGAGTTTCTCTACTTGTCTAAACACAACATACAACACCTTAATATAGTCTGAGGCTACACAGTCCTGCTTTCCCAAGTTGAAGTTGCAAATCACTTTAGCAGCAGGGTCCCTGAGACTCTCACTAATTCTCTGTTTCGTTAAAGCCTCAGGGATGTCTCACTTTTCTAGTTCTCGTGAAGCCTGGTCCATCCACGTTTCAAAGTCTTCTTTTCCAGATGGAACTGGGGTCTTCCCTGAGAAGAACCTTAGCTTCCAATATCCATGATTGATGGGGTGAGAGTTTTCCACTAACCTCCCTACATCAGTAAAGAAGGAACCAGGAGTCAACCCTGACACGTAGTTGGATTAAACATGCTTCTGCTTCCTCTGTCAGATGGACACAGTGTCCCAAGAGTTGGGCAGGGATGTCTCTTCTCCACTCTAAAGTGACTGTAAACCTCTGAAATGAAAAATGACTAGAACATATCCCTCTATAGTGTGTACTAGCCTCCATTTAAAGCACAGAGTGTGGTTTCTGTTTCCTCTATCTTTCTTCTGCTATCTGCATTAGTCACTTCTGACATGTTATTCCAGCATCACAGAATCTCAGGAGAAGCCCTCTCCCCCCAGCACATAGCCTGTGATTGACACCCTCAGCTGTGCATGAGACTGTATAGAGGGCAGGTGTGTCCTTTCCCTCCACTCATGTCTCAGATTACATTTAGCTCTCCTCTCTATTCTGTACAGTGTGTGATGTCAGATCCCCACCCCCTACCTGTTGAAGCTGAAAAATAACCTTTAATCTGTCTGTTTTAGATAACTATAGAGAAGAGAGGGCTACAGATAAACATGTACAACTTATGTAGGAGGATTTGTTTCATCTCTGTATATCACCTTAGGATAGTCACCTCACTGGATATATGTAAGGGTTTACAACCAATTTAACCTTTTTCAGATTGTAAGGCACTCTTCAAGAACGCCATTATATTATACCCTCTTACTGCGGATGATGCTCCACAACTATAGTAAAGTCAAAGCCATCTGGGACCCATTAATCTACACATACAGTACACATAGCACATTATTTAGGGACAGTACATTTAACTCCCCAAAATTAGCTCTCTTACTGATACTTTCAGAACATATAGCATCTATTAAAGAAACCTCCCCAAAAGGAACCATAATATTGCTATTTGTCATATTATTTTTAGACATTTCAGAATCACAAAAATGCCATCCCTGAATGAATAGATTAAATTTCTAAAAATACTCTGAAACTAAAATTTATAAAGATGCCTCTGACAATGATAACACCTTTGTGTGAAACATGAAGATTTGCATTGGCTTATAAAAGCCCAGTTGGCCACATTCACTCATCTGGAAGTGAATTTGTTTGAAGTTGGACCTTATCATAGTTTCATTACCAGCTCAGACATCATTCAGGCCTCCATCAGCCCCCCAGCTGGAACCAGCTGGAAAGGGCTTTCTTGCATTATGTATGTAAGGGTACTCTTTCTTATGCTCTTATCTTACCGCTGACTGAAAACAGCGGTGATGATTGGTAGCCAATGACCGTGACCTAGGCTGTGAGCTAAAACAGCAATGTCATTTTGTCATGCTTTCATGTGCCTTACTGATTTATGTGAAGTACTATTTTTCGATAGTTCCACTTTAAATAACTGTACAATTATGTAGTGTTAAAAAATAACTATCTGTGCTGCTCATAATATTTTCTCATATGTCTACTTGAAATGTATATGAGGTCAATTTAATTTTTTTATTAAAATGTCTAAAAGAATTATTGTCAGTGCCCATAGTCAGATGGTTAATTTCATTTTCAAACCTGCACTGTAAAATTACAGTTAAAGAATAGCCAAAATCAAAGTACTTTTTTTCATTTTGGATAGAATTTGGTTAAAGTAGTTCTTTGCCATCTGTGTCCTATTATGGAGATTTCCCTTCACTTTCTGTCCTGTAGACTCAACAGGAAGTAAGAGGATATCTTTTCAATGTGTGGGAAATTCTTCTTATGCCCTGTACACACGTTTTTCCGTCGGAATAAACTCTGAAGGTTTTTCCGACGGAGTTCCGATGGAACTCCGCTGAAACTGTCTTGCGTACACACGATCACACCAAAGTCCGACCGTCAAGAACATGGTGACGTACAACACGTACGATGGGACTAGAAAAAGGAAGTTCAATAGCCAGTAGCCAATAGCTTCCGTCTCGTACTTGCTTCAGAGCAAGCATTGTTTTTGGTACGTCGGAACAGCATACAGACGAGCGGTTTTCGCGTTAGGAATTGGTTCCGTTGGAAATATTTAGAACATGTTCTCTTTCTAGGTCCGTCAGAATTTTCAGCGTAAAAAGGAATATACGATGAAAAGCTCCCGTCAGACTTTTTCTGTTGGACATTCCGCTCGTGTGTACGGGGCATTAGACATTTTTCAAGGAAAGTGTCCCCACTGGAAAAATTCTATTCCTGTTCTATTCCTGTTCATGTGGCAACTCAAAATTTTGGATTCGCTCTCACTTTCATTCTCCATGACATTGGTGATCATTACAATTGGAAAGAGTGAATCTCCCTAACAAGAGCACAAACCCCACACCACTCCAATCCAAATCTCAAAAATTAAAAAATTACCTAACTCTCACTGAATATGTACAACACAGACTGTTCTAAAAAACAGTTTACCAGATCAGTTTGCCTGAAATCACTCATTTTTGCAGTGCACAATTAAAAAAGACCTACTTGTAAAACGCACTCAAACCCAGTCATTGAAACAATTTACCTTCATGGTAGATAATCCTAATGAATGTTGACAATAAATAAGAAACCATAGCTCTGGTCTAATTTTGTATGCATTTAAAGCTTTAAACTCCAAGAACAAAAACTTTATATCCTTCAAAGGATATAAACCCACATTGTGTACACCAATTGCTTTTACAAATCGAGATTTTACTTTATAAATATATCCAGTGACATCATCACTGTGTTGCACACAGCCTGTGTAGAGACCAGAGCTGTGGGAGGGGCCCAACAGCTCCACCCACTACAGGATGCCCACAGAGAACTACAGGAGGGGGTGGAGACAAGACCACTCACCCTGCATAAGTAGAGAGAGCAGCAGTGACTGGTCTTTATTACAGGAATATCCTGCACAGAGGCAGAGTGTCACATTCACCTCTTTTTCTACAGATCTAGAAGAAAAAACACAAGGATTTAAATAATAATTTGCATGCCTCTTGTATTTAGACAATATTTGCTTAAACTGGAGTTTAGCTTTAAATCTGAATATATAAAATTAGAGGCTAATTAACTTGATCACAAATGTAGAGGTGTTCTAAATCATACTTAGCTCTTCAGTTCCCCAGCTTTATATGTCTGGATTTTAAAATATAAGCAGGCTTGAAAAGAGAACAACCTCTGAACTTGAATGGATGAATTTGCCAAGGCCCACCAGCCTATCATCCATGTGTGTGTACGTCTTTAGAAGGTCAGCAGTAGAAGGCACAACTTAAAGTAGTAACTTTAATAGACATAAACACATAAACAAATCAATTTGTCAATAGACGTAATCTAGCAAATTTGATTAATCAAAGTCACATTTTTAGTTCTCCTGAATATGTACATTCAGATTTGTCCAGTCAGTGGGAATCAAGCAATCAAGATTCATGATTCTCTGTAAAGTTGCATGCGCAAACTCAGTTGAATCGAACATTTGCATTCCTCCAAGATGAGGTTTGCTTAATTCTTTGGATTCCTAAAACAATTTGTTAATTTTTAGACATAGATTTTTTACTAATATTTACATGCAGTACTGGTAGGCAACAAAACATCTGAAAGACAATTGATTTGAATTAATTTCCACATTTAGCATAATTATTCTGATTTTCTTATTTTTATCCCAATTTTTATGGAACCTTTATCAAATATATATACATTTTTTTTAATTAGAAAATACTACTTAAAAGTAACAATATGAATACCATGTCACGTGGCAGCACGATTACATACTTGCCCTGGTACGTAGCCTATAACCATACAGGAAAGTTTCACACAGTACCAAAGAAAATGTTAAGTTCCTGTTTCTTACTCCAGTTGCTTTTATTGTGTGTATTAAATGGCTGTGTTGTAGTTAGCTAGAGTTGTGTCTGGAAGACTGCAGAGAAGCATATAGGTGTCTGGTGTATACCAAAAATGCGAAACGTCCATATGTGTGTTTTTACAGTGCAGCTAAGTATGCTACAGTATGGGCAATGCCTATCGTGTGAGTTACTATCCGCAGCAATTGCACAATTAAGCTTGCAATAATGAAGTAAAATCAAGATATTCAGCATGGCATAAGGCCCATATCATTTAGATATTATGTACATATTGAGAGTTTGTTTAGATAAATATGCATTTGGAAGAAAAGAGTTTATATGTAGTGTTTATTGAAATACCAGTAAAAACCCATGTTTAATTCATATGGTGTATGCTACTTCTATCCTAGGATCCACATCCATAGCACATTCGTTAGCAACAGTAGAAGCAACAGGGAGATGCATCAAATCTACAGAATAACAAACAGAGACATTATGGACAACCCAATCTAATAATCAGACTATGCCAATACATACTTTGCTGCTTCCATTATACACACACATTTAATATTGCCTCCATATGGTGGTAGCAGAAAACTGTGTACACTTCTGCTATCTCTCCAAAAATGTATATATATATATATATATATATATATATATATATATATATATATATATATACACACACACAGATATATATATTATATATATATATATATATATATAACAATCATGCATACATTGTACACTGTGAGCTACCCCTCCATGCAGCATGCAATGCAATGCTCTACATCTATGCATGACACATAGGTATAATCCCCCCCCCCCCTTCACATCCTGTTATACATCAGACTCACCTCTTATTGTGTCCCCAATGATATATCACCCCTTATCCTATTGCCCCTCCCTTTGCAGAGGTTCCCTGGTACCTGAGGTTGTAGGGTAGCCTTGTGATTGGAAGCAAAGCTCTGCAGGAGACAGGCAGACAGAATGGTGCCAGCCTTTTGTTGCCTGGTACACTGAGCTGACAGTCTGTCTTCCTCCTTCCTACAACTCCCACCCCCAGATTTGGCTTGTGAAGGTTTGAGCCTCCCTGGGCTGCGTTCTTGTCTCAGTAAACGATTGCAGCTCCTCTGATGTGTGGTGTTGGTGGCACACTCCAAGGGACATGCAACATCTTATTCAGTGCCCACAGCTGGGGAGTCTGGCAGTATCTTTCAGGCACCAAAAACCTTGTTTTAAAGTCCACCCACAGGCTGTAGAATCAGCAGGCACCAGTTAAACCAGTTCATTGTGAAGGGTTGCAGCAGGCGGCTGGGGGTTCCTATCTCTACTGAGTAGTGACGAAGAGAGAATTCCCTTCTGCTTCCATTTCCTCACCTGATTTAATGCCCCTTGTTCTGTGTGCCTGCCTAGTTGTCATCATCATCATCATCATCAGCCCTGTTTGCCAGCACCACGTCTCCTCTCACTCTTGCTTTCTGTGATTCCTCCTCTCCCCCTCCTTATGATTTTCACTCATTTTCCGCTGTGCCTTATGTCAGTTCTTATTTGCTTCCTCTGTACGCCTGTCTTGTAGACATCACTCTGTTTTGTTAAAGTGCCTTTTTTTCTTCCTTTCTTCCTTTAGTTTCTATTTCCTACCTTTATTCTTATTTTTACACTCAATGATCTCAAAATTGCGTTTCATTGATCCAGGCAAGATCATTTTCCTTTTGCTTTACAGCGTCTCCTATTTCCTGGTCTCGTTTGCGATTTCCATTTTCTTTTTTTTTTTTTCCCCCTATAACTCCTGCCTAGCTTTTTTTTTTTTCTTCTTCTTTTTTTATTTTCCCTCCCTCAGCTTTGCAGTTTGTCACTCTCGCAAATCCTCTAGTTTCATCTGTCTCTTTACCTTTCTGTCACAGCAGAGAGCGCTCCCTGTCTTTAGGATTACACGCATCCACACACGCTTTCCTTTATCCTTGAGGGATGAACTGTCTGTGTCCCCAGTGCCTGGGTTCCCTTCTTTCACACTCCTCCTAACCCACCTCCTCCTCCAGCAATAATTTCCCTTTTTCCCGCTCCTCCCATTAGTACACCGAGAGCATCTTGCTTAATTGATTACATTAAAATCTTCGATTTAATCGAACTCTCGATGTACGACGAACGAATGGGCACAGAACGAGCACAGTAGGTGCCTATGCGGTATGACGGTGTGGGTGTAATGATTGCTTGTGCTGTTCTGTGTGTGCACACGTGCAATGTATATGTGTTGGCATGTGTTGCCGAATTCCTATTCATTACACTGCTCCCAGCTGTTGTCATGGTAACAGAGTATCCAGGAAATCACGACGCTCACAGGCACACAATGTGTCAGCACTGCTTTAGGAAAGGCAGTTGGGGGTGTTGAGGGGAAAAGTGCTTTAATAACTGGTCTTATTATATACAGAAAATTAGTCTGGGAGGGGAAGTGGACTACCGGAGAGATGGAAAGCTTTGTGTCCGGTCTTGTGTTTTCTGCATGAGAGAGCATCGGAAACAAGTCGTTCTTTCAGACTGCATGTCAGGCCCAGTGTTACATGGTTGCATATCACATATGTTAAAGACAATATGGGCATCTCTCTATCCAGTCATGCCTCAGACAAGTAAAACATTAGCTTTTACATTCTTTAATGTATAGCAAATCTTTGTTACTAGGTAAAACATCCTATCACTTTTTCATTATCCTTAGCATTTTTTTTTACATCTATGTGTATTTCATTTTTAGAGTGTTCTCAGTTACAGCAGCTAAATGAGATGAGTGATCCTGTTATGATGGCGTTTTAGGGCTATTTTTATTTGTCAGTAAGGTTGTCCATTTCTTTAGCTTTGCAATGAAAAGCATAACTTCAAATTATGGGGCCCCAAAGCAAAATAATAACAGGGCACCCTTCAGCTTGTGTCATCCTACTTCAACGTTCTTGTCTAATACCCCTGATACTGCTTGCTTAAAGTGGTTCTAAAGCCATTCTAGGCATTAAAGCGGAGTTCCGCCCACATACTTTTATTTATTTTTTCAGCATCCCCTCTGCTTCTATAAATAATATACAGTAAATCATCTCTTTAATGCAATCCCAGTTCGAGTACGTCTTTTTTAGAATTTACTTACCTTAGTTTTCATCTTCCCGAGCGCTTCCATCTTGATTGTGGGCATGTGAAGCCCACTAGGACTCTCTTCCGGGATAAGGTTCTGCTGGCTACCCAGCATCTACCTCCCAATTTCGCGCATGCGCAATCTAGAAAGGGCGAAGCGCAGACAACGGGCGGCGATGGAGGAAGGGCCCTCCCCATTGTTATGGCAACAAATCCTGCGGCGATGCCCAATGAGGATATGACGTACATCACCACGGCCCAAAAATGGCAGATTAGAAGGGACACCCTAGCAATACAACAGACACAGCAAGGGAAAAAAAATGTGGCCAAATGTTGTTATGCGAGTAGAAAGGAACTGATTCATTTAAGGATGAAATTACGGGTGGAACTCCACTTTAAGGTGAAAAAACCTTTTGTGCTGCAGCTCCCGCTCAGACCCCCAACCCCCCTTTTTTCTTACCTGAGCCTGATCTGATCCAGCGATGTCCATGAGTGCAGCGGCACCCACCGCTGTCTCCCTCATTGGACAGACTGTGACACGGGAGCTGGGGGGGTGGAGCCGAGTCCAGCTGTCTGTGTCAGTGGACATAGCAGCGGGACTCGGGAGCAAGCACGCACCGGTGCCTCCATGGAAAGTGGTTTTCCTTGAGGGAACCCGCTGAAGAAGAGGGGCCTGGAGCGCCGGCGGGGAACCCCAGAAGACGAGGATCAGGGCTGCTCTGTGCAAATCCATTGCACAGAGCAGGTAAGTATAGACATGTTTGTTATGTTAATTTTTTTTTAAATGAGGCTTTAATAACACTTTAATCCTTGGCTGTATACAACACATATCTTAAAAAGGAAGTGACAAGGTGGGAGGCCTCAAACATTTATTACTGCCTGCCCTACCTTTAGAAGAAAATGTTTTTTTTAGTAACTGCAAACACTCCCAATTTTGACTGATCGTGAAACCAGCTAATCATAATTCAACCATTTGTTTGCCTGGGCACTAGAAAAAAAGGTATCAAGTATTGCTCTAGAGGACAGTGTAGCACCCTAGGTGCTAGGGAAATTTAGTTTTTGACTCCTTCTGTTAACAGGGGAGCAGTGATTGTTTATTCTGGCCTGATCAGGGTCTTGCGTGCTAAGAGATTGATTGCGCCCCCTGCCATTAAAGAAGTTTCCAGAGCTTAGCGTGGGAGATTTAAATCAGCTAGCCTGAATACTTTTTGGGTATTTGGCAATACCTGGAGAGAAGTGTCCAGTAGTAGGGTGGAATGGAGATAAATAGTCTGAGACACTGAAGGGCAGAGTTCTTTCTCCCAGGAGGAATCCAGAGGTGCAGGGATGCTGATGTTAAGCAGTCCATGGACCATGCAGCTGCTCTAGAAGGCTTCAGAAGCTCCAAGAGTAAATGGACTTCACTGAAACTGCTCGGAGAACCACACCACTAGGGATCTGGTCCTAAGATCTGACTCACTGTTTTGTGTGCAGAGGAAGCTTGAATCCTGCAGCTGACGTGAGTAATTACCCTAAGTTGATCCTCGAGGATGTGTGTTGGGAATCTGCACTGGTTACCAATTGCTGTGCTTGCCACAAGGTAGCCTGGCATCCAAGAGACTTGCTTCATGGCCTTCAGCTGTGAGGCCCAAGACTGTCCAGTATTCTACTAGTTTTAATAAGCATTTATGCCAAGGCGATTTGCCTTATGGTCCCCAGCTGTGAGGCCCTAACCTTTTAAAGAATTACTTAATGGTATTAAGCTGTGAGGACTGGGACTGTCCACTGTTCTCTATTTTATGCCAAATAATTTTGCTTCATGGTCTTCAGCTGTGAAGTATTAGTCTATTCTGAAAGTCACCTCATGGTCTTCAGCTGTGGGGGTTTTAGACTGTACACTATGGAGATGCAACCCCATGTCACAGGTGCATATGAGCAGTATATGCCTGATTTTGGTAGGCTTGCTAAGTGTACACCTGTGTGCTGGCTTCATAATAATCCCAGGAATAGAGGTCAGTTCTTATCTTTGGAGAAAGCTCCGCCCGGCAGACAGAAGTTCTGGCCTAGGAGTCAGGAGGGAGCCAGTGCAGCACGATGCTGCAAGCACAGAGGTCCTGAGCGTCAGGTCTGGGGAAGACAGACCAAGGCCTAAGGTGTAAGGCCTGAGCAGGAGTGCTGGGTTTTTAGCCCCCTGTGAGGGAATCTACTGTTTTTGAAACTTTGTGTCACGTACCTGGTAATGGACCCTGATATGCAGAGGACGGCCTCTCTTACAACTCTGACTTGGAGCCCCTGATAGAGTTGACAGGAAGCACCGAGATGCAAAGTCGCACGAGTGCCTGGCGGGATCGCTGAACCTGGAGCTGGATCGGAGCACTCGGCCGGGCTGTAGTGGTGTCTGTAGGAATCCCAGAGCAGTGGTAGGCAGGTAGCTGGAGCGAGTAGACAATCGGTCCCCACAGGCAGAAGTGCAGGTGCAGCAGAAGGCATGGTGGCACCCTCGAGGATGAAGAGAAGGCAGGTACAGGCAGGCCGGGTCATACACAAACGGGCACTTCAGGAACAGAGGCAGAAGCAGAATCAGATTACATGCCGGGTCGTCAGCAGACTGGCAGCGAAGTGGCAGAAGGAGCAGGCAGATGCAGAGTAGAGGACAAGTCGGGGTCGGATGCAGGCAGGAAACAGGAATGTCAGGAAGCAAGCCGGGTCAAAACAGGAACAGAAGTCAGGTAGGTAATTGCAGGATACACAGGGAACGCTGTAGAGCAGACAGCACTGAGTCTGGAAACTGACTGAGTTTAAGTAGCCTGTTTGGGTGTCAAAAGCTGTCACAGGGTGTGTGTGCACCAATGGCATTCTGACAGGGGCAGAGGTAACAGGTCATCTTCTTCGGCAGCCATCTTGGGTGCTGGCATGCCCTTCCTGACAGGCAGAGGTAACAGGTCATTTTCTTCGGCAGCCATCTTGGGTGCTGGCATGCCCTTCCTGACACTGCCCCCCCCCAAAGGGCAGCCTCCGGATGCCCAACTTAGCCCACTTGTCAGGATGGGAGTTCTTAAAAGCTTGAACCAAATTTCGGGCATGGATATTACCTTCAGGTTCCCAGGAGTTGTCCTCTGGCCCATACCCTTTCCATTTTATCAGGAACTGGATCTGATTTCTTCTCTTGCTGCAGTCTAAGATTGTTTCCACCTCAAACTCTTCCTCCCCGTCAATAATTACAGGTTCAGGCGGGCCGCAACCTCATTGATCTGTCTCATCACCGGAAATGGTCCTATAAATTTAGGGCCCGGTTTCTTCGAGGGACAGAAATAAACGATCAAGGGGTTAATATGGCGCACAATGGAGGTAGCCGAGTACATATAACTAAAAATGGTGGGGGGACTGGGGTGGGTTGGGGGTTCCTGAGAGGGGGAACTTGGTGGTGGTAGTTAATGTTTCACAACAAGTTCAGGTATTAGTCCATGTAAGGATAAAATGATGCTGAATAAATGGAAGGCAGCCAGTCTATAAAAGCTAGAAGAAGCTCTGGAACAATAAAAAAGAGAAAGAAGGACGGCGCCCTCTAAGTGCAACATGTATGTTAAAAATATTTATTACAATAGATAAAAACACTCCCATTTGAGTTGCTAAAAACCAGCATGTAAAGTAGTTTCATCCGCATGCTCTCGGGGGATGTGGGTGTCACGGGCCAGTAGGGGGGTTCCTGAGATGTGAGTCCTGTGACCTGGGTCCTGGTAGCTGTTCCTGTGGTGCCGAGGGTCCTCAGATCCTCCGGGCGGCCAGGATGTCGGTCATGGATCCTCCGTGGAGCGCCGTGCTGACCTGCTTCTTCACTTCCAGGAGCGGGGTAAGGAGGGCGGTGCTTCGCGTTCGGAGCATGCGTGCTCCTTCATCAGGCTATGCTGGTGGCCATATTCAGTGTGGGAATTTATACCATAGGCAATGGGAGGGGTGGAGAAGTAATTGAGAGGAGGGCGGGACTATGTATAATGATTGGGCGCGTAGGTAACCATGGAGATGGGGTTACACAATGTGGAAGGGGAGTGAAGGGAGACGGGGAGTGGGCGGGGCGGGGCCCTTCCACATTGTGTTGAACACTGAATTGTTATAAGAAAACTCGGCCAGGGGAAGCAGAGAAGCCCAATCGTCTTGAGAAAATGAGGAGAAACATCTCAGGTACTGTTCAAGGGTTTGATTAGTCCTCTCTGTCTGCCAATTCGTTTGTGGGTGATATGCAGAAGAAAATGAAAGTTCAATCCCGAGTGAATCACATAAGGCTCTCCAGAATCTGGATGTAAACTGCACCCCATGGTCGGACACAATATTGGCCGGAATCCCGTGAAGCCTTATGATCTCCTTGACAAAGGTTTGAGTTGTTTCTCGAGCAGATGGTGTGCCCTTCATGGGCAGGAAGTGTGCCATCTTAGATAATCTATCGACAACTACAAAAATGGTGTTGTGGCCCTCAGATGGGGGAAGTTCTACAATAAAATCTATTGGGATCATCTTCCAAGGTCTACTAGGGACAGGTAAGGGTTTTAGCAGACCCCAGGCTCTGGATCTGCTGGTTTTATTGCGGATGCAAGTGGTGCAAGATTCCACATATTTCCTACAATGTTTTTCCACCCCAGGCCACCAAAATGTCCGTTGCACTAACTCAGTTGCCTTGCCAATGCCAAAATGACCTGCCAGCACATGATCATAGCATCGCACCAGGGTGGCCATTCGGAGGTCTTCCGGCACAAAGACCTTGTCTTCATGCCAAAGTAGCCCATCCTTTGCCAGTAGAGAGACCCCAGCTGGTGAAGGGTTCCTTACTAGAGTTTGTTTAATTTGTTTTATTAACTCTCCTTGAAGTAACAGGAAGTTCCCAGGGGATAGAATGGTATCTGGAGATGAGATTTCTTCAGGTTTGCTGAACATGCGTGATAACGCATCGGGTTTTGCATTCTTGGATCCGGGCCTGAACGTTAAGTGAAAAGTGAATCTAGAATAGAATAGAGAATAGTGCCCACCTGGCTTGTCTGGGTTTCAATCTTTTTGCTGTTCTTAAATACTCGAGGTTCTTATGATCGGTATAGATCAAGATTGGGTGTGCGGCTCCCTCTAGAAGGTACCTCCATTCCTCCAGGGCGGCTTTGATGGCCAAAAGTTCACGGTCCCCGATGTCGTAGTTCCTTTCGGCATTTGACAGCTTGCGGGAAAGCAACTGGATGCAGTAGAGCCTTAACTCCCCGCCTCTGAGACAATATTGCTCCGACTGCTGTTTCCGAGGCGTCTACTCCCAAGACGTGGGGCAAGGCTGGGTCAGGGTGTTTCAGGACAGATGCAGATGTGAAAAGTCTTTTTAGGGTGTCAAAAGCTTCCAGAGACCAAGAGAATCTTGTACCTTGTTTAGTTAAACTTGTAATGGGGGATATGATTGCAGAAAAATTTCTGATGAATTTTCAATAAAAATTTGCAAACCCCACAAAACGTTGGACACCCTTCTTATCAATGGGAGCAGGCCAATCCAGGATGGCTGTAACCTTCTGGGGATCCATCTGGATGCCTTCGGTGGAAATGATTAAACCCAAGAATTGGATGCTTTGACATTCAAATACACATTTCTCTGGTTTTGCATAAAGTCCGTGCTGTCGAAGGCGACTCAATACATTCTTTACGTGACTACGGTGGTGATCTAGAGAGGGAGAGAAGATTAGTATATCATCAAGATAAACAACAACAAATAGATCCAGGAAATCTCAGAAGATATCGTTGATGAAGTGCTGAAAGGTAGCTGGGGCATCGCAAAGTCCAAAGGGCATCACAAGGTATTCAAAATGCCCAAACCGTGTGCGGAACGCCGTCTTCCATTCATCCCCCTCTCGTATGCGAACCAGATTATAAGCACCCCGAAGATCCAATTTTGTGAAAATGGCGGCCGTACCGAGTCGCTGCAATAATTCAGGCACAAGTGGAAGAGGGTAACGTTTTTTTACAGTGACCTTATTAAGTTCCCGGTAGTCCACACAGGGCCGTAATGAGTGGTCCTTTTTTTCTACAAAGAAGATCCCCGCACCGCCAGGTGATGTGGAGGGGCGAATAAACGCCTTTTTAAGGTTGTCATCAATGTAGTCTTTCAAAGCAACAAGTTCAGATTCAGATAGAGGAAAGATCCTGCCAAAAGGAGCTTCAACCCCAGGAAGGAGCTCAATTGGACAGTCATTAAAAACCTCTTTGAGGAGGAAGCGTTTCTGACCCTTTTTTGCTGAAAACATCCAGAAAGTCGTGATATGCTACTGGAACGACTTGGCGGGCTTCGGACTCCAAATCGATGCACAGCAGGGGAGATTGGTCCTGATGATTCTCTTGCCAACAATGCTGAAGGCAAAAGGGGGAAAAAACTTGATTTCTTCTGTAACCCAGTTA
Source organism: Lithobates clamitans (assembly GCA_037952925.1). NCBI lineage: Eukaryota > Metazoa > Chordata > Amphibia > Anura > Ranidae > Lithobates > Lithobates clamitans. The sequence goes on along the minus strand of JBBGZY010000194.1, from coordinate 531,070 downwards.
ATGTGAGGGTTATGAGCTTTTAACCAAGGCATACCCAGAATGATTGGCCCCCTTACGATTACTGGTGGTGGCTTACTTGTCTTTCCAATCTCTTCTGATGTCTGACAAGCATGCCTCTGGATTTATGTGAATGTCTCCTTCAAATTTTGGACTTTCCTTTAATCAGTGACACTTTCAAATTTTTTGTGTGATTGGACATTCTGTGTCCCAGTGTGGCACTTTGTTGTTTTGGTTTCACTTTTATACACTTATACACAGTTGATTTGTATAGTAATTTTTTATTGGTATTTATGAACAGCACTTTTTATATGGTGGGATACTTAATCCATTATTAGTTTAATGGTCTATTTATTATTTATAGCGCTACACTTTATTTTTCACAAAGATTTAGCTGGCATCTGTGCTGGCGTTCTTCTGTAGTCAGAGAAGGACGGAGGGGACCAAGCTTCATGGGTTCAGATGCGTCTGAAGCGGATGCGGCAGGAGCAGGTGAACCGGGACTGAAAGAACCAGACGCTCGTGGAAGCATTCATATTGGACGGGACTGGTCGGTGGCTCGTTCCAACCTACGTTCCCTTAAGCGACGGTCAATCTGGATTGACACATTTATAAGTGTCTCCAAGGTGGAGGGGACACCTGTTCGTGCTAGCTCGTCCTTGAGATTATTAGAAAAGCCCATGCGGAACTGGTAATGCAGGGCAGCATTGTTCCAGCTGGTGTCGGAACTCCAGCACCTGAATTTTGAAACATAGTCCTCCACGGCCCTGTGACCCTGCTGAAGCGTGTGAAGGGCGGCTTCCGCAGTAGCGGCTTGCTGGGGGTCTTCATATAACTGAGCCATGGCTCCAAAAAAGGAGGCTAAGTCCATCAGAGATGTGGCCTTTTGTTCAAGGAGTCAGTGAGCCCAGGCCTGTGGTTCCCCCTGAAGCAAGGAAATGACAAACCCGACCTTGGTGGCTTCCAGGGAGAAGGTTTGTGGTTGTAGCGAAAAATAGAGTTTGCATGCGTTGCGGAGGGCTCTGAACTCGTTGCGTTCTCCGTGGAACTTTTCAAGAGTTGGGACTCTGGGTTCAGGTGGTAGCATAATGACTGCGGGAGCTGCTGGCATCCCAGAAGTGGAAGGTGCTTGAACAGGAGCAGAGGCAGACAAGGTCTGTATTTGGCCTTCCAGCCGGGTATAACCCTGTTGTAAGTCCTTTACAGCTTGTGTTAATCCGGATAGGTGTTGGCAGAGTTCCACCATAGGAGAGGGTCCTTGCACAGGCTCAGACATGGCTGTCTGCTACTGTCACGTACCTGGTGATGGAGCCTGATATGCAGAGGACGGCCTCTCTTACAACTCTGACTTGGAGCCCCTGATAGAGCTGACAGGAAGCACCGAGATACAAAGTCGCACGAGTGCCTGGCGGGATCGCTGAACCTGGAGCTGGATCGGAGCACTCGGCCGGGCTGTAGAGGTGTCTGTAGGAATCCCAGAGCAGTGGTAGGCAGGTAGCTGGAGCGAGTAGACAATCGGTCCCCACAGGCAGAAGTGCAGGTGCAGCAGAAGGCATGGTGGCACCCTCGAGGCTGAAGAGAAGGCAGGTACAGGCAGGCCGGGTCATACACAAATGGGCACGTCAGGAACAGAGGCTGAAGCGGAAGCAGAATCAGATTACAGGCCGGGTCGTCAGCAGACTGGCAGCGAAGTGGCAGAAGGAGCAGGCAGATGCAGAGTAGAGGACAAGCCGGGGTCGGATGCAGGCAGGAAACAGGAATGTCAGGAAGCAAGCTGGGTCAAAACAGGAATGGAAGTCAGGTAGGTAATTGCAGGATACACAGGGAACGCTGTAGAGCAGACAGCACTGAGTCTGGAAACTGACTGAGTTTAAGTAGCCTGTTTGGGTGTCAAAAGCTGTCACAGGGTGTGTGTGCACCAATGGCATTCTAACAGGGGCAGAGGTAACAGGTCATCTTCTTCGGCAGCCATCTTGGGTGCTGGCATGCCCTTCCTGACAGGCAGAGGTAACAGGTCATCTTTTTCAGCAGCCATCTTGGGTGCTGGCATGCCCTTCCTGACACTTTGTTTCTTTTGAATAAAAATGGGTCTTCAATTTGCTTGCACCACTAGAGCTTAATCATCCTGGATCGTCACAACATAGAAAAATAGGAAAGTGATGACAGAAAAAAGACCAAGTAGTCCATCGAGTCTGACAGTTTTTTTTTGTTTTTGTTTGTTTTTGTTCATTTGTTTTAATTTTTTTTTCGTTAACTTTTATGTCTGAGTATAGATCTATGTTTGTCTCAAGCATGTTTGAAGCCATATACTGTTGATTATCTCACTACCTCTGCCAGAAGTTTATCCCAAACATCAAATACCCTTTCAGTAAAATAATACTTTCTAAGATTACTTTTGAACTTTCTTCCATTAAGTTTGAGGTCATGTCCCCGTGTTCTTGATTTTGGTTTCATATTGAAAAAAACTGCCCTCCTGAACTATATTCACCCTCTTGACGAATTTAATGGTTTCAATCGTGTCTCCACATTCCTTTCTTTCCTCCAGACTGTACATATTAATGGCCCAACAACTATACCTCAAAGTTCTCTTAGAACTCTTTGATTAATACAATCAGGGCACATTGCTTTATTCAATTTTAACCGAGCCAGTTCCTCTGCTACCTCTGTCTCCAGAAATCCTAAAAATGAACCAATATAATTTCCCAACTTGTTATTGTTAATACAATTTATTTCTGAGAAGACTGAACAGAAGTAATTGCTAAAATGGTTTGCTATATCCAAGTCTCCCTCAACATGTGTTGTACCCAGTATTCATTGTAATGATCCCATTGTATTTTTTACTTCTATCACTAATGTATCTGAGAAAGGGTTTATTTCCTTTCTTAATATATTTAGCAATTTCCTCCTCTTTCTGTCCTTGGCAGAACTTATACTGTGTTTGGCCTCCCTTTGTCTATTTTTATACTCTTCTCTGTCAGCTACACCTCCTGTTTCCTTGAATCTACTATATGATGATTTTTTTTCCTTTACTACCCTACTTAACTCTTTAATAACCACATTGTTTTTTTCTTCCATTTATTCTTCCTAACTTGCCTGACATATAAATGTGCCCAGTGATTTCTTGCTCCTGTGACTTTACTCCCACCTTTCAATTCATTTTTTAGTACACCCTAACTGTTGAAGATCCTGGCTCAAATTCTGAAAATCTTTCTGTACAGAATGCACATCATTCTGGGACAAATCATTTGTGCCAAGGTGCACAACAACATCAACATTGCACTCTTCACTAGCTTTTTTATCAATTTTTTTAAATGCAGCTTTTATCTCTCCTGTTTAGCACTGGTGCACATTTAAGGAGAAAATTGTCCTCCAATTGTAACTCGTTTTGAAGTATTCTATGCCCCCAATCCCCCTCCTGTTACAAGTTTTTTTTAAGCAATAAACCACAAAAAAACAACCCCTAGACTGCTTATTGGAGCTGGTGTGCATGGACTGTTGCTTGGGTGACTGGTGGCATTGTTTGGGAAATAACCAGTTATTATCAATCAGTGGTCTTGCAGTGGGGTAGCGCTACAACAGGTAGATAGAAGAAAATATTTAATAAAACCTTTCTTGATGATTGGACTGGTAGTAACATGATAGGAAAGCCTAGGAGGGTTTGATGGAAGGTTTCTCGACCTGGGCCTAACTGCCATAATAACCATTAGTAATATAGCTATTGTTACACTTTTGGTGAGAAGTCCATCTCAGGCAGAATCATGTTTGGTGGTAAAACAGAGGTTGCTGTTTTGGTGATTAGAAAATGGCTGGGTTTTACTGTATGGAGCTCAGGCACTAGCAGAAGATTGGCAATCTTAGCAGCAAGGAAGTCATAGCTTGGGCATACTACGTCTTACTGGGAATAATCCCAGCTGCAATTTTTGCAACTCCTCTTTGCACAAGCCTTCCTTCTGGACACAGCTCAGAAGAAACATGAAGAAAATTAGATTCTCATGCACTGAAAATATGGGAGCACAGAAAATGCAAATATCTGCCTGCACAAGAGGAGAATGGCAAAGAAATAAGACAGAATTAAAGTTGGAAAATACAGTATACTGGCTGTATGAGCTTTTTCCTATTAATAACAATGGAAACAAGTCCCTGGCTAGAGAAATACTGACCAGGTGGCAACCCCAGATGGAACTGACCTAATGATTATGCAAAAGAGGGAAGGAAAACACCTAAAGCAGAAAGAGCCTGTGACTTTACATAACAGTGACAGGTACAGTTTGTTGGAAACAACATGAAGGCCAGTGGAAAACCAAACATGAGCTATATAATGAATGCAGCAGATTTCCTCAGTGGGTGATATGTGATATGTTTTCTACTCCTGAATAATTTTTGTCATTGTCTTTTAAGCACTGAAAGGGGCATATATATTTATCCATAAGCAAAAGCATCATGAACTAAATTTCAGACAGGGAGGACAACGATTAAAAGGAATTAGAATGCAAGGAGTCTCTAAACTAGAACCTAAGAAACTTCAATCACCATCTAATGATTTAAGAAAGATTTATTTTTTATGGATTATTTCTTGGGAAACAGTAGCACCACTGCAGTGAGCACAGCTACTATGTACATTTGACAATGACACAGCGGGACATTGGACAATGAAATAAAATACATCTCTCCTTTTTTTTATAAGATACTTTTCCAAGGGTACAATGGGACCATCACTATAAATTTTGGCCAAAAGTCCAATAGTAGGGTCACCTACCAATGAAATAAAATAGACTTTTTAAATATAATAGCATATTAAAAAAATATTCCTGTTGGGGAATGGGCCATTGATGTAAGCAATAGCAAGACTATTGAATGTCACAAGTGGAGTTAGTACTGATCATCAAAAAGAAAAATACTGCGCTATCCCTTAAGTGAAATAATCCACACATGTGTTTAGTGAAAAAACAAAACAAAAAGGGCTGAAAAAACTAAATGCTGCTGCAACCTTAAATGTGAGACAACCCCCACCTTAATAACTATACAAATAATAGGCTGCGCTGCCAATAAATAAACGTGATCATAATTGATACAACCAACTCAGAATAGAAAATAAAAAGTATTCAATAACTGAAAAACTTAAATCACATAAATAAAATAATAAATTATGGTGAATAAGGATTCAGTGATCAAAACAATTAGAATGAGTCCATATAATCAGAAAATGAAGTCCTTATGGATACAGAAACTTTTTGGATAGAGGGAGAAAGACACCCTTTCTTCAAGTGATGTAAGGCATGCAAGAAAACTGTCTCCCTAAGGAGCGTGATGTTGCAGGGAGTTCCTCCACCTCAAGTATGTAAGCCCCTTACCAGATCCAAAGATCTCCTGTCACAGAAATCATACACGCAAGTGGCTGTGTCCCCCAGCCACTGGGTCTCTGTTAAGATGTATGTCCCAGGCCACTGCTCTGTGGCCTGTGACAGGCCAACGTCTCCTCTCTACTTCCTCTACTTCCGGGAGGAAGTAGAGAGGAGACGGTTGCTGGAAGTGGTAGCAGAGGAGATTGGGAGCGGAAACATCATTACTAGGTTGATTTCCTGGAGCGGTGGCCTGTGACATACATCTTAACAGAGACCCAGTGGCTGGGGGGACACAGCCACTTGCGTGTATGATCTCTGTGACAGGAGATCTTTGGATCTGGTAAGGGGCTTACATACTTGAGGTGGAGGGACTCCCTGCAACATCACGCTCCTTAGGGAGACAGTTTTCTTGCATGCCTTACATCACTTGAAGAAAGGGTGTCTTTCTCCCTCTATCCAAAAAGTTTCTGTATCCATAAGGACTTCATTTTCTGATTATATGGACTCATTCTAATTGATCACTAATTTTGATCACTGAATCCTTATTCACCATCATTTATTATTTTATTTATGTGATTTAAGTTTTTCAGTTATTGAATACTTTTTATTTTGTATTCTGTTTACGCTTGATTGTCACTGAGTTGGTTGTATCAATTATGATCATATTTATTTATTGGCAGCGCAGCCTATTATTTGTATAGAACTGATCATGGTTTGCAAACTGTTGTAAAAAATGTGCCCAGTTGTTTATGTAGGACAAGAAGGAAAGTGATTTGAAAATGAAAAGACTATTAGCACTGCCACTCAGAAACTAGGAAAAATGGGTCACAGACATCAATAGAAGAGAAAAATACCGGAAGTTCTAACCTTTCTGTACTCTGTATAAAGTGTCTCACGAGGTAAAATCTTTTTCAATTTTTTGGATAGAGATGGGGGAGAACCTCTGTCAAGCTTATATTTTAGTCTGTGCCCTAATTTCGGAAATTCACATCTCTATTTGTACTGGTGTCCATTTTCACAGAGAATGAAAGTGAGGAGTACTTCAAAATTTTAGAGCTGTCCCCAGAACAAGACGTAAGGGGAGCTATATCTAACAGGGGAATTTCTCACGCTTTGGGATATTTCCTCTGACTTCCTGTTGTGTCTCTGGGACAGAAAATGAAGGGAAATTTTCCCAATGGGACAGAGACATCAAAAATTAACTGGCAAAGGTTTTAATCTTTCCTTACTGTATCCAAAACATATACTTTAGGAAAAAAGTGTTATTGCTGCCCATATTAATTTCCACTCATTTCCTACCCCAGGTGAAACCAGTCTTCAGAACACAAAGTGTAGAAAAATGTAATTCTTTCTCACTGTCTATAAATAAATAAATGTTTTTTTGATGGCTTATACAATGGAGTTTTGGGTCTCTGTGAACTTCTCACACACCAAAAAATGCTTAGCTGGGATTGGGGACTTCTATGGGCTCTTTGTACATGTAGGCTGAAGAGCTTGGAGCTGTTACAGACAAACTGTATTTTGGACCATCTGTGCTATCTGCATGTTTAAAGAAAGTGCATGTTCTAAAAAGGGATGAGGTTTCAGAGTTTAGGTACTACCAACAGATCTTAACCAGAAATACCTAGCATGGATATTAGTTATTTGGTGTTCTCAGCAGTCTAATGCCCCGTACACATGGTCGGATTTTCCGATGGAAAATGTCCGATCAGAGCGTTTTGTCGGAAATTCCGACCGTGTGTGGGCTCCATCGGACATTTTCCATCGGATTTTCCGACACACAAGGTTTGAGAGCAGGATATAAAATTTTCCGACAACAAAATCCGTTGTCGGAAATTCCGATCGTGTGTACACAAATCGGACGGACAAAGTGCCACGCATGCTCAGAATAAATAAAGAGATGAAAGCTATTGGCTATTTCATTTATTGCATTCAGAATGATCGGATTTTCCGACAACTTTGTGTGACCATGTGTATGCAAGACAAGTTTGAGCCAACATCCGTCAGAAAAAATCCTAGGATTTTGTTGTCGGAATGTTCGAACAAAGTCCGACCGTGTGTACGGAGCATCAGAGTCACTAGATTGATTTGTGGCTATAGAAATAGAGACTTAATCAGAAAGCACTACTTCAGAATTTGAATCCAAACGTGAGCGAGATTTTTGAGGCCGTGGGCACCTGGTACTGGGTGGTCAAGAGGAACATGGTTCCTCTATGGTTTCTGGAGTCACTGGGAAAGCTATCCAATTGGATGCTGCCACCCAATGTGACTCTAGCAACAATCTTGGGTCAGGCAGAACCTATGTAAAGTGATACTAAACACACTTAAGTTTACATTTTCCCTTATTTTAATTTAAAAAAAAAAAACCCTCAATACTTTTTTCCTGGTCGATATACAGCTGTCACATGACGCAGCTCTTTCCCAGCCTGTCCACAGGAAAACATAAACAGGAGGAGCTTCTAGTCCTCGGCTGCTGGTCACATGTTAAAAAATAAATACAAAAAAGCCATTGGAATACAGAGTAAAAATAAATAAATAAATAATAATCAATAAACTGTTTTTAATTGGCATATAAATATGTATTTGAAATTAAATCTTTTTTTTATGGAAATACCATGGTGCGGGTGGATTTGTGACAGTCACAGGCTGTGTCGTGCCCCTTCAGCCTCTGTCTTAGGGCACTTTCACACTGGGGTGGGGGCCGTCGGCGGTAAAGCTATTTTTAGCGGTGCTTTACCGTCATTTAACTGATGCTTTTCGGCTGCTATCGGGGCGCTTTAAACCTTTGCTAGTGGCCGAAAAAGGGTTAAAAGCTCCCGCAAAGCGGCTCTTTGTCGGTGCTTCGGAGGCACTACCCATTGTATACACCACTCCTAAAGCACCTCAAAGATGCTGCTTGCAGGACTCTTTTTAGCGTCCTGCCAGCGCACTGGACTTTCACACTGGAGTGACAGGAGAGGTGCTTTACAGGCGCTATTTTTAGTACTATAGCGCCTGTAAAGCGCCTCAGTGTGAAAGTAGCCTTAGAATAAGAGGGAGGTGAAGCCTCCATTAATCTACATATATTCTGCCCCGATTGTGTTTCGCTGGTTAGTGGGCATGGAGGAGGAGGGAGGGAGAGGGTTGTCATTTACCACTGTGTATACACCCACATGTGTGACTCTATAGTCACATGGGCTGCTCAGATGTGATAGGGAGGAAATGCTCAGCATAGAAACTCACTGGAAACTGAGCATGTGCAGAGTTGCCACCACAGCTGCAAATTCTCTAGCTGAATTGGGGACATGAACAGAAGGTGGAGATAGAGAGCAGCAGGATCAACCAGGTTTTCTGCAGAATACAGAAAACTAATCTTATAGTGACTGTCTGAGTATGAAGAATAGCATGTAATACAGCATTTATTGATAGTTTTTTATGATGTGGGTTTAGTGACACTTTAAGGCCCTGGCTCCCTGGCTTGGCAAGCATTTTGCATGTGGATAGTGTTGGGACAGGTCACCCGTCTGACAGGGACAGTGATTATCGGCAAGGAGAGGTTCCAGACAAATCAGGACATCCTTCCATCCTTCTGGAGACCTCCCCATTTGGGCTTGGACAGGCCAGGCTGCATTGCACCCCTCAAGACAGACGCTGTCGATACACCTGAGATCTGTTCTGCTACACATTGCTGTTATATGCCGTGAGTGTTCTCGGTCGGGTGCCTTCCCGCCGGGTTTGTTGTGAATTCCTGGATTCTGCATTAATACAAATTTAGTTCTCTGCAACAGGACTTCTCTGCAAGCGGCACTACACTGCACCTCTCCACGTACATCGTGATCAGTTATGAAACCAGCCTTTGATGGTCTGACAGTTTGGTTGCGAGCGCAACCAATGTGACAGTTACATTCCTGGCACATGCTGGGAATGTAACTGCTTTTTAAAACTGTAAATCTATGGGTTTATCTATGGGTTTAGTAAGAGAAATATGGAGGCTGTCATTGTAGACCTCATTCTGAACATGTCAGTTGCCTAACTGATAAGCTGATTTCGATACATTCAATCCACTGACCTGAAAAAAACAAGCCTATCTAAAAAGTCAGAGGGAAGGCAGAAGTCCTTATCTGTACATTGAATGGAGGCTCAAGATGTTGAAGGTCAGCATGACAGCTAGGGTTGCCACCTGTCCGGGATTCACCCGGACAGTCCGGGTTTTGAATTGTGTGTCCAGGTTTCAGTCCACCTGAAACCCAGATACATTATTCGGACAGGAACGTGGCTCGGAACAGGGCTTAACAGGAGGGTGGAGTGGCACTATGTGCACCTCATTACTATTCTCTTTGGAGTGCCAAAATGTGTCCCGGGTCTGTTACAATACTATAGTGTATACTAAAACAAAAACAATTTACTGTGCGCCACTAAATTGTTCGGGCTTGGCTTGAAGAAAAAGCAGCAACAGCCAGGCAACTAACATTGCAGAATGTGAATACAGTCATGGCAGTCTGCATGTTTCTTTCAGGAAAGGTTTCTTTTAAACAGTGGTGTTTCACAGTGGGTATTAAAATTATTTGTTCATTTTCTTACACCCCCAGGTTTTCCTGTGCTCAAACTGGGACAGTTTTCATAGTCAGATTTTGAAAATTGATTCTTTTAAAGCTCCGAAAGAGGACATCTGTCTTGGAATTTTTGGTGCCAGACTCACAGATAAAGATAGCATTGAATAGCAAGAAAAACAGTGTGAGATTGGCCTGTACTACACTTCAGTAGGATGTCTGTGATCAGTGATATCATTTACTCCATTCCATAAAATGTTATATAAAGAAAACTATACAGTGTAGTGCAACCTCTAATTCATCTTGTGAATAAATCTCACAATATAAACAATGTGCTAATGATTAAAATAGATAAGCATCAATCTCCATATACCAAACAAAGTGATATACAATAATTGTGAAAAAACAATATAAATAACATTTTAAAATTAATCCATTTGAGAAATTAAATAGTCCACCATTAAGTGTCTATGCTTGCAGTATTCAGTGTCTAACACCACTCATGCTCCACTAGCCGCTCACCTTAATGTCACGACCCCTGCATTATCAGTCAGGTCACAACAAGCAGTTATTCCCTTTATGGGATTCAATGGTGGGAATATCCCATCCTCAATCCTCCAAATCTCCTCTATCTCAGTGTCAACTTCCAAGTGAGCCGATACACATGTAGAGATGCATCTCGAAAATATATGATATAGCCTTACGTCCAAGGGGTGTGAACTTCAACAGCACTTGGCGGTGGACTATTTAAATTTCTCAAATGGATTCATTTTCCAAACTGACTTTTTATTTTATTTGTAATGTCACTTCACAATTATATTACTTTGTTTGTTATATGGAGATTGATGCTTATCTATTTCAATCTTTAGCACATTGTTTATATTTTGAGATTTAATAACAAGATGTATTAGAGGTTGTGCTACACTGTATAGTTTTCTATACTTTTCCCATTTCTATTCTTATCTATTCTATTCCCAATGGTGGGAATATCCCATCCTCAATCCTCCAAATCTCCTCTATCTCAGTGTCAACTTCCAAGTGAGCCGATACACATGTAGAGATGCATCTCGCATATATCATATAGCCTTACGTCCAAGGGGTGTGAACTTCAGCAGCACTTGGCGTTGGCGGTGGACTATTTAAATTTCTCAAATGGATTAATTTTCCAAACTGACTTTTTTATTTTATTTGTAATGTCACTTCACGATTATATCACTTTGTTTGTTATATGGAGATTGATACTTATCTATTTCAATCTCTAGCACATTGTTTATATTGTGAGATTTATTAACAAGATGTATTAGAGGTTGTGCTACACTGTGTAGTTTTCTTTAAATAATATTTGTAAGTGTTGTGAAATCACTTTATTGTGTCAGCAGCAATTTCGCAAGTGGAGAGTGCACAGAGGGATATTGAGCTGATTGTGTTTTGCTTTATATTCTATAAAATGTGCCTGCAAAACAGCAGCTATAGAAGATATATATTATTTCTAAGCAGAAACTCCCTTGAACTCTATATATATATATATATATATATATATATATATATATATATATATACACACACATACACACACACACAGTACCTTGCAAAAATATTAATACCCCTTGAAATGTAATGTTAAAACCAAAAATGTAAATGTATTTTATTGGGATATATGTGATAGACCAACACAAAGTGGCACATAATTGTGAAGTGGAAGGAAAAAGATAAATGTTTTTCAAAATTTTTTACAAATAAATATCTGAAAAGTGTGGCGTGCATTTGTATTTAGCCCCCCTGAGTCAATACTTTGTAGAACCACCTTTTGCTGCAATTACAGCTGCAAGTCTTTTTGGGTATGTTTCTATCAGTTTTGTACATCTAGAGAGTGACATTTTTGCCCACTTCTCAAAATAGCTCAAGTTCTGTCAGATCGGATGGAGAGCGTCTGTGAACAGCAATTTTCAAGTCTAGCTACAGATTCCCAATGGGATTTAGGTCTGGACTTTGAATGGGCCATTCTAAGACATGAATATGCTTTGATCTAAACCATTCTATTGTAGCTCTGGCTGTATGTTTAGGGTCATTGTCCTGCTGGAAGGTGAACCTCCACCCCAGTCTCAAGACTTTTGCAGAGTACAACAGGTTTTCTTCTAAGATTGTACTATATTTGGCTTCATCCAACTTCCCATCAACTCTGACCAGCTACCCTGTCCCTGCTGATGAAAATGCTGCCACCACCATGTTTCACGGTGGAGATGGTATGTTCAGGGTGATGTGTAATGTTAGTTTTCTGCCACATGTAGCGTTTTGCTTTTAGGCCAAAAAGTTAAATTTTGGTCTCATCTGACCAGAGCACCTTCTTCTACATGTTTGCTGTCTTACCCACATGGCTTCCCACAAACTGCAAAAGGGTCTTTTTATGGCATTCCTTCAACAATGTCTTTCTTCCTGCCACTCTTCCATTAAGGCCAGATTTGCAGAGTATACGACTAATAGTTGTCCTGTAGACAAATTCTCCCACCTGGATCTCTGCAGCTCCTCCAGAGTTACCATGCGCCTCTTGGCTGCTTCTCTGATTAATGATCTCCTTGCCCAGCCTATCAGTTTAGGTGGACGGCCATGTCTTGGTAGGTTTGTAGCTGTGCCATACTCTTTCCATTTTCAGATGATGAATTGAACAGTGCTCTGTGAGATGTTCAAAGCTTGGGATATCTTTTTATAATCTAACCCTGGTTTAAACTTCTCCACAACTTTATCCCTGACCTGTCTGGTGTGTTCCTTGGCCTTTATGATGCTGTTTGTTTGCAAAGGTTCTCTAACAAACCTCTGAGGGCTTCACAGAACAGCTATATTTATACTGAGATTAAATTACACACAGGTGGACTCTATTTACTAATTAGTTGACTTCTGAAGGCAATTGGTTCCAGTAGATTTAGTTAGGGGTTTCAGAGTAAAGGGGGCTAAATACAAATGCACCCCACAATTTTCACATATTTATTTGTAAACAAAATGTAAAACCATTTATCTTTTTCCTTCCACTTCACAATTATGTGCCACTTTGTGTTGGTTTATCACATAAAATCCCAATAAAATACATTTACGTTTTTGGTTGTAACATGACCAAATGTGGAAAACTTCAAGGGGTATGAATACTTTTTCAAGGCACTGTATATATAATAGAAGGCCACTATGGTCTCCTGAATTTATGGGAGGAGCCCGGTGGGTATTTAAGCTAGCCGTTCGCCCTTGCTCTGTCGGTTCCAGTGCGAGATACTACACGTCGCTGGGCTAGCTCTTCCCAGCTCACCTCGTGTTCGTCAGTCTGTTCATTCGATTACACGTCTTGCAGCTTCCTTGTACGTGCTCTTCATCGGTGGTTCTCGCTCACTGTTGCAGGTAGGGTTCTTACCTTTTTGTTCATACGCAATGTTAAGATTCGTTATGTTTCCTATCCTGCATCCTTTTCGTTGTGTCCAGACATCATTCGGCACAGGTGTATTAGATTTGTATATCCCCTCGGCCTTGCTTGTCGTCCCATGCCACAAACATACATTTCATATGTATATCCAAGCCTCTGAGTCACCATCGGTCGTTGTCCGATTTCACTCGATACAGGCTTTGTTGCTCATAGGATTCACAGTATATGGGGTTGCCGTCTCATCCATTTGGAGATGAGCATGTATTGTTTGCACGGGTTCTGTGGCTGATTGAGGTAGTAATTAGACCCACATGGTGCCTTGTATGCACTTAATTAGCCTGGGGGGTTGGGTGGTTGGTATGGGTTTGGTTAAAGCTGGCCATACACTATACAATTTTCCTGTTCAACTTTCCTTTAGATTTACCAAAACCATATAATATGAGGTCAAAAATAAAAACCCTTTCAATTTGTATGCAATCAGACAGGCCCTTGCACTACATAGTTGAAGGTAAATCTAAAGGAAATTGAATCAGAAAATTGTATAGTGTATGACCAGCCTTAGAGTAAGGGGTGGCATACACTCTGCAACCAATTTGTATCACTTTCACTTCATATTTTTCAACCAATTTCATTTACCCTACTACAGATTTGTATCAGATACATTACATACCTACCACAGTCCGATTCGATCCTAGTCGCGTCAGTGGCACAACGGTTCACATCAGACACGTCCTGCACCCATTCATACCGCTCATCCTCATACCCTACAAGAGATTCCCTGTTATGTCATCTTACTCACAATTCATATCGCTTTCATGCCATACGCATCACTCCAATTCGAGCCTAGTCACCTTGGCGGCACAACGGTTCGCATCACTCGCATCCCACGCACCAATTAGTGGTTCGGACTATACCCCACGATTCGTTATTCATATCATTGTTCTGACTGATTCAGATCGTGTCAGCAGCTACATACATCACACTCCAAACCTAACCTATTCGCATCGGCAGCTCAACGGTTCGCATCACGAGTATTCCACACTCAATTCCTTATACTCCCTATCATGAATCTATGATTCATTACGTATGCCATTTTCACAGTTCGTTCCTACACATACAATTTCCGCTATCCTTTTCTTTTCGCCTATCAGTAGGTTATCTTTCTTGCAAACGCTGCAAACATAGGCATCTTGCAATCGCTGCCAAAACACGTATCTCAGCATATACCCATTGCATTTGTTACAAACATGCGTCTTGGCATAAACTCCTTGTGATCGCTGCAAATACACGCATCCCAGCAGTTGCCCTATTTGCAATTGCTGCAAACATGCATCTCAGCTTAAACTCCTTGCAATCGCTGCAAGTACACGCATCTCAGCATTACCGTTTGCAATCGCTGCAAATACACACATCTCAGCGTTTTCCCATTTGCAATCGCTGCAAAACATGCATCTCAGCGTAAACTCCTTGCTATCACTGCAAGCACACTCAGTGGCACTCACCCAGCCACACTTCATTTTAGTGGCACTTAATCGGCCGCTCGTCTCCAGTGGCATTCATACGAGCCACTCATTATTTTCTGTCTGTCTTTCTCCCTCAGGTCAGTCGAGTTCAGGTTCTATCCTGTACCAGGTTGGACATATCCCCCCCCCCCCCCAAAAAAAAAAAAAAAAAACGCAATGATTGCATCTTCACCAGGGCCAGTCACATACAAGGGGGACAAACAAATAAGAAAAAAAAAAAAGGGGGAGTAAGGAGTCTTGTTGCACTTATGTTACCCCTACTGCAGGTGTTCTTGGTCGACTGAGTTCGATCCTAACCAGGACCTCACTACTAGAGCGTCAGTCAGGTGCATAGTTCACGGGTTTCTCTATCACATCATTCTGTAGCACCCTTTCACTATACTGTTACTTCACATACATCATTGGACGTGCTCTCCAGGTGTTAGTTTCTGTCACATATGTCAATACATGACACTCTTTTCGAAGGGTGACCCTTCACCTCGCAGACAAGGTCGCTAAACAGTAGGCTTGCTGGCAGTGCAAGTGTTAGCAGGCTGAGCACCAGAGCTGTTCTGGCCCAGCACCAGCAGACATCCCTGCAATCCATCTCTGGGGCCATTTCTCAGCTGCATTCTTTGGTCTCCTCCTTAACCGCAACAGTTTGGACATCCAGACCAGAGTCACACTTTGGAAAGTTCGCCCACCCTCGACCCTCCCTGACCCGATCTTGGTCCCAGTGACAGCTTCTCCTTCTGCAGGTACACCAGGGGGACGTCTCATTGCTTGTCGATTCGAATGACCCCAGGCTCAGTCGGAAGCTGTCAGCCACTGCGTTCGCCCTGACCTTCGGGATGTTCAGAGATGTTCTTTTGTTCAGCCTCCCCCAGCAGGAGGGAGGAGCTGAACTTATACCTTCATGCAGTTTTACATCTTGCTTACAAATATGGTGCTTTTGCCTTCTACGACTACCATCGTTCGTTCTCAGCCTAAGCATCGACAAGACTCACCCAGTTCCAGATCAGTACTGACTGGAGCGTCACAGACACGCAACTGTTTTGTTGCCACTTTGCTGGTCTTCGTTCCCCACTCTGTGAGATTTGCCAATCTTCCGCCCACACAACAAATTGGTGCTCTCAGGCAGCCACAGGACGCCCCTTCATAGTCTACGACTTGTCTGCGCCTCATTTCTCACATATCCCTAGTCTGAAGTCTCTGACCCCTTCCAAGGAATTTTCTCTCAAATATGCATCAGTTGACCTGACCACTCAGGCCATCATTAAGATAGGCACGGGTGCCTGGCTATCCAAAGCGGATATCGCAGACGCATTCTAGCTCCTGCCTATTAAGCCACCCCTATGGCGGTGGCACGGCATGAAACTGATGGATTCCTACTATTTTTTTACCAAACTGACCTTTGGGTCTAAAGACAGCCCAAGGCGGTTTGGCGTTTTCGCCCAGTCCCTCACTTAGATCCTATCACACCAGGCCCAGTGCCACAGGGTTATCCATTCTCTAGACAACTTTCTGCTAGACACACCCCTGGTAGACCTAGACAAGCTAAGAGTGATCTTCAACAATCTCAATATGCCTATAGCCGAACAAAGTGGAAGACCCGGCACATTCCATCACCTTCTTAGGCATCGTCCTGGACACGCAGGTTATGCAGGCTAGCCTACCTGCTGACAAACTAGCCTGTGTCAGGGTGGTCATTCACGATTTTACCCAATCACAGCGCTGTACTATAAGACAGCTGCAGTCCTTGATAGGGATGCTCAATTTTGCGATGAGGATTATTCCGCAGGGGCGCTCGCTCATCTCATGGCTCTTGGTCTTTCTCGCCCGAGTACAGGTCAGACTAGACCCAGCAGCCATAGCGGACTTAACTATGTGGGACAAGTTCCTCACCAACTAGAACGGCATATCCATGTTTATTCCCTCAGTATCAGCCCAGTCGTCAGAAGTAGTCACAGATTCTGCAGCCTCCACAGGCTTTGCTGCTATTTTTGGCCACCACTGATCCCTAGCCCCCAGAAATCTACCTGATTCCTGGTTTCACTCGATCCTCGTCTTTGTTCGAACTGTACCCCATCGTGGCAGCATCCCAAGTCTGGGGCCACAGGTGGACAGGTCAGACAATACTCTTCACCACAGACAACCAGGCTACGGCCGACATCAAGGGTAGATCCAAGTCGCTCCCCGTCATGTCCTTCCTGCGCAGGCTGGTGCAATTATCACTACATCATCAATTTAATATTTACTCTGAGCATATCCCTGGCAAGTGCAATGCCACAGCAGATGCACTGTCTCGCTTCAATTTTGTCTCATTCTTCCAGCAGGAATCCGGAGCCGACTCATCATCCACTCCTATCCCACCTTGGTCTCAGCTAACAATGGATTGAAGCCACAACTTACCATTGCAACCAGGCTCATCAACCACTCACTGTCTAGCAACACACCTAAGTGGAACACCTACTGTAACCTTGGTCTGGAACACCTACTGCAGGTTCCTAGCCGCTTTTCCTGGAACCACAGCAGACAACGTCACTCACGTCCTAGCCTTCATATCTTATTGTCATACACAGCTGGCTCTCACTCATAACACTATCAGGCTGTACCTAGCCGGTATTCAGCATTTCCTGTCCTTACAGAAACCCGGAGAGCCATCTGTGTTCACAGCCCATACAGTGAAAGCCCTGCTGTGTGGAATTCAGAAGCAGCAGCCCGCTACCAATGGCAAACGCTTACCCATCACAAGCGTTATCTTCAGGGGCATGTCCAAAATCCTCACACATTCCCCCTTGGGTTCTTGCCCAGCCTTGTCATCCAGGCGGCCATCTACCTGGCCTTTCTATGGCTTCCTATGACCTAGCGAGTTCACCTCTCGTAGTACCAGTAGTCAGGTACTGTAAAGATACCTGCTGACACGCTTCCCAAACCATTATGTCCTTCATCTTACGGTCTCCAAAATGCAACAAACCAGACCCAGAGTAGATATCAACTTCTTCAGGACCAGCAATGCCTGGTGCCCAGTAACGATCCTTGACCATCTGCTCTCTCACCTACCCAGCCAGCCAGTCTCCAGCCCCTTACTGCCTTTTCCGGTCAACCCCCTGACTGGCAGTCAGTTTATCAAACATGTTAGGGATCTAATGCTCAACTTAGGCCTAGACCCCGGGCGGTATTCTGGACATTCGGTCCAGAATGTCGGTATTCTATTTATGCTGTAAGTCTTGTTGCATGTTTATGTGATTCACATCTGTCTCGGTCTTAGGGCCACAACTATATATATATATATATATATATATATATATATATATATATATATATATATATATATACACTAAATTACAAAAACTGTATTTAGCAAAAACACTACTCCCTTGATATATATATATATATATATATATATATATATATATATATATATATATATTTCAAGGGAGTAGTGTTTTTGCTAAATTCCTAATTTAGTAAATTCTGTAGCCAGCATGAGTTGTGGTCAGTCTATCTGTACCTCAAAGGGGGTGATTATCTAAATGTATAGTGTATTTTTCCTGCCACATGTTGTATGAGCTTCCTTCAGCAGAGGGGGCTGGAGAGGTATCATTCTGTTTTCTGGATGTTTGATAGCCTAGCCCAGGGGTCTCCAAACTTGGTAAAAGGGCCAGTTTACTGTCCTTCAGACTTTAGGGAGGCTGGACTGTGCCCAGTGGGAGTAAACAATACCCGATCTTCGGTATTAGGTGGAGAAATAGTTGGTCTCAGTGGGAGGAATAGTGCCCCATTGTTGGTGTCAGTGGCAGGAATTATGCCCCATAGTCGGTGTCAGTGGAAGGAATTGTGCACCATTGGTGGTGTCAGTGGCAGGAATTCTGCCCTTTTGTTGGTGTCAGTGGCAGCAATAATGGCTTAAGGGCCAGATAAAGGCAAGCAGAGGGCCGCAGTTTGGAGAGAACTGGCTTAGCCAATTAGATAGAAATATCTCTAACACCTCAATTGCTAAGGATCCAGAGCTCTGCAAAAGTCCAGTCTGCACAATCTGTGTGTTGAAGGTACAAAGAGAGACTTTAAGAAAGATCTACTGTAGATGCAAGACTTAGCTTGATATTTGAATGTCATGACCTTGCAGTAATACATTCATGACCTGTCTGTCTCTTACCTGGTCTGTGTATCAGCCTTGAGGCTTGTGCTCTCACACCTGCATGCTTAAGTAATCTTCCCTCTGTGTGGCTCCACCCTAGCCTCAACAGGAACCACTATTTAACACCGTATTCTTCAAGCCTGCCTTGCCGTGCAATATTGTGTGTTTGGCTTCCTGTTTGCCATGTGCTCTAAGTTTGTCTCTGTCACCGATCTTCGCGTGTTCCCGACTATTCCTGTCTGCTTGTGACCCTGACCTTTGGCGCGTTCTCGACTATCCCTGTTTGCCGGTGACCCTGACTTTTGGCGTGTGCTCTGTTATCCTTGTCTGCTAGTCGCCCCGACATTTGGCTACCTCCTTACTATTCCTTACTGTCCTGGGCTGCTCTTTCCTCTCCATCCTCCTGTAGCCTACCGTGAGCTGGGAGACCCTGGGGCCGCGACCTAGAGCCAGTTGCAGCCCAGTCCATCCTCACCACTAGAGGCTCTGGTGAACACCAACTGGCTCTTAGACTCCGCACCCTGGGGAATCTATGCTCTAACTCACTGTGGGATCCGTGTTGGTGCTCCAGGGGACCTGCCTTCCTGAACCACCCAGAGTTCCATCTGCAGCAGTCAGCCTTAGGGTCCACTATCATCACAACACTTCCACTTTTTTTCCATTTTAGATGTAGGGGAAGGTTTATAGTCCCCATCAAATTATTATTGTTTTGCTAACTGTGGCCCATGGGGAGATTTCCCTTCACTTTCTTCCCTATAGCCACAACAGGAAGTGAATAAAAACCCCTCCAAAGTAAGGGAAATCCATGGTAGTTACCCGGGTCAGCAGAACTACTACTACTAGTAGTGTCCCTACTGGTGTCTTCCTGTTCTGGTGACCACTCAAAATCTGGGATTTTTTCACTTTCTGTGTGAATTGTAAACATATTAAAAATAACTAAACAAATGAATATGTTTAACACCTTAACCCTAATGGTTTTTATTAACCCCTTTGTTAGGTCACTCTGATAATACCCCAGTTAACACGAAACTCACTTTATCCCTTCAACTTTCATTGACATTTTCACTTTGAATGAATTATAGGATACCTTACTTCTCAGATGGAAGAACAGATTTTGGCTATCATCATGTTAGTAAAATTCTGTTTCTGTTTCTCGATGCTTCCTATGGTTAAATTACAATAATTTCCCCACATCACAACACATTCCCCCCTATATGGTTTCCAATGGAACAAAACATGTAAACTTATGGCTGTAATTTCTGCTTCGGCCCAGCCAATAATCACATAAACATGCACGATTCATCCGTCTCAGCTTCTGGGGGGTGCATTTGGCATATTCTTTTTTTTTTTTTTTGTCACATGACCTTGTCCTGACACTGCTTATATAATATTATACTTAAATTAGACTTTATTAGACGTTAGGGTCACATTGAGAGCAGACTAATACTAATCTTTTCTCCTTTGCTTTCATTTCAGTTTGGAATGGATAAACCAAATTTTTTTTGCCCTCAGATTTGCACTCACTCCCTGTCCTCCCGGACACATGCATCAACAGTTAGGTAAGTGAATCTGCCTGATGGAGACCCAGATAACAATAAAACCCCAACAGAAGCTCTAACCCCCTAAAAAAAGGTGTCTCAGATGCAGCTTTAAGTAACTTAAAGGCTAAGTTTACCTTTTTGTAAAAACAATAAATAAAATAAACGCACATCCAAAAAAAGGTATCTCACTCATTTATTCTACCTTCAGCTCAAACAAGACCTTTGTAAAATCCAAACCCTTTCTACAGTGGGAGACAGACTTGAAAGCCATGTTTACTGAACGTCAGTGGACCACTGCCCTCCAGCATACATATAGATCTACAAGCTGCTCCGCACTATGAGAACAAACTACAAAAAATCGCCATCAGCTGGCGACATTTTACAAGCAAGCCTCTCTCCTATGTTGGAGGAATTGCGGACAAGCAGGTGACACCTTGCATATCCTCTGGTAGTGCCCGGTCCTTACTGGCAAACTTACTGGCAAGAGATATTTCGAATTATCTCAATGGTGACCCACACTCAAATATCCCCCTCACCTGAGTTAGCTTTACTAAATCTGACAGTAGAAACCTTCGCACCATCTGTTCGAAACTCCGTAACACACATCCTTCTGGCAGCCAGGCTTAATATTACTAGACATTGGAAAAAACTGCAACCTCCCTCTGCAGCAGATACCCTGGATCTGATCTACAAATACTGCTCATATGAAATGATGCTTGCATCCAGCAGAGGTTCCAATGGAAAATTTCTTTCCCTATGGCAACCTTGGCTGCAGTGGCACCTTTCTGCCCATCAATTATTCCCACCATGATTTCACAAGTGACCACACTGGAACTAAATTCATACAGACTCTAGAAACCTTATCTGTTAAATGACGCAACATCGGTTTACACTCCGGGTATAGCTTTTTTTTTTTGCCAGGTAGTTACTTGTGTTACTTGATTGTTCTTTATTGTGAATTGACTTTGTACTTGATTCTCTGCAGCAGATTTACGCTCTACTTGACAAAACTATTGACAGGTATTGTTCTCACCTATGTCGCTCACTCAGCTATTTGTTACTTGTATTGTTATGAAAACATTTTTTCAATAAAAATATTGAAACATAAAATAAATGCACAGGATTTAGCGTGTAAAAAATGGGTATTCATATTTTTTTACCATACAAAGCATTGCAATTGCGATCAGTAGATTGCATTCTTGGCAGCGTCTGCCCATATTTCCATACAGGCAGACAATTACTCAGCTGCAGGAAGTGTTAGTGAACTACGAGGGCGTTGATGATGGTAGTTAATTGACAACTACAAGCCATCTACCGCTGTGGCAGACCACACTTGTAGTTCATTAATTTACGCATCACTATGAATGACACAGCTTTGTGGGCGGACCCCCGCACAGACGCACTGTTTCTAAAGTGTGACAGTGGGTGTGGGGAGAGGATGAACTACACGTTCCTACACGTTACACCCTGAATATAGATGTAACGTTACTAAAGGTGAACCTATTCTTTAAAGTAAAATTAGAGCAGTTCTGAAGCAAGACAAAGAAACTCAAAAACACAACCTTTTTCCATGAAAGCACCTCAAAGTATTTGCATTTGATAGCTTCTCTGCTGTTCATGACCCTAAAATTAGCTGCAACTATTAAATGGATTTGCAAAAATAAAAGGAGGACATGAGTAGAAGTGGGGAAAGGAGGACATGTTTCAATGGGAAGTTCTGACTTTGTGACAGTGGTCAAAGATGGGATCTCTCCTCAGATTTCCTCTCACTATCATTTGTATGTCTGAGACTGGAAGTGAGGGGAAATCGCTTCTAGAAGCACAGACAGCAATTAAAATCTGACAGTTTGTTGTAACCCTTCCCAGCTCAATCCAAAACTAGAAAAAAAGTTTTGGCTGGAGTAATGTTCTGGTCTTCAGTGTTTATTATAGATTGAGAACATGCTGTGCTGCCAGAAGTATGTCAAATGGGGCAGATGCAACAAGACTGAAGCAGGGTCAGTCAAAACCTACAGATAATAGTCATAAATGGATCTCTGCTATATGATTCAAGTATTTCCTTACAGTCTCATTTATATATCAATGACAATGCTACTGCAGCTTTTACATGTGACACACTTTGGTTTTAAAACTAACTATAATTTCAATTTAATATGTCAAACTGCTTCCAACAGCGGACAATGGTTTTGCATGCAGTTAGGGCTTTTGCTCCTATATTCATTAACATTAACAGAGATATTCATATTCAATTTAAAGGGGGTAACTACATGGACCACCAATGTAGGGGAGGATTCAAAACTGACCACAAATGCAAGTTTTTTTGTTTTTTTTTACCGATTACCAATATGAAGAGGAGTTTCTACACTGACCACCCATGTAATGGGGATTTACACTGACCACTAATGTAATTAGGGATTTACACTGCTCTCTAATGTAATGGGGATTTACACTGACTAGTAATGTAATTGGGATTTACACTGCCCTCTGATGTAATGAGGATTTACATTGACCACTAATGTAATGGGGCTTTACACTGACTACTAATGTAATAGGAGCATTCACAGTAGCCACCAATGTAAGGACGGGATTTACACTGACCCCCAATGTAAGGGGGGCCTTCACACTGGCCACTAGTGTAAATGAACTGATTGTACACCAAGCCCCAATGTAATGAGAAGATTTACACTGACCACCAATGTAACTGAGACTTTTAGCCTGGGTTCACATTTGTGTGTGTCGGGAACGCATGCAAAATTGCTTTCCTGACACCACAGAAATGTGCTGTCCATTAGCAGTTACACAGAGGTGTCATTAATTGTTAATGACACCTCACGCATTTGCTGAGATGTGCGTATTCACATGCACCAAAATTCATGCTGCCGTGGCACCATGTTGTTTTGAAATAGGCGGCCTTGCTGGCCTGCCGGGAAATTTGCCGGTATCCCGGTAAGCCAGTCCTGCCACCTGGTAAGAGACTCAGGGCTATGGGCCCCAGATTCGGGGATATAGCTCCAGAAGCCACCTAGCGACCTGAGAGACAGGTGGAATAATTTGGTGGAAAATCCTGACTGGTCAATTATTCTCCCAGGTGACCTTCTCTGAGAGCAGGGGGACACTGATTAAAGTGGGGGGGGTAAGATTTCAGGTGATTTCCCCATTTCTCTGTATGCATCCAGATCACACTGACCCTCCCCTGATGTAAGGGGGAATGCTTGAGACTCTGATGTGGGGGGGGGGGGGGGGGAGCGCAGAGCGCCACCTTACTTAAATGGGTTTTTGCAGGTTGGGATGTCTGTAAGTAGAAATTGCCTTTGAAAGTTTATGTCCCGAATCAGGTTAGAGGTAATAGGATGTGGAGGGAGTCTATTGCTTTTAATACCGAATCCTCAGTGGTCAAAACAAATGTCTTCTGAAGTGTAATGCACACTCTGTGTCCACTTTATTCAGTTTCTTATTTACTAGATATTCATGCAAATAGCCAAACTGTGTATCATTCACTTGCCTTCTCAGGAGGTTCAGTTGTTTCAGCAAACATTAGCATGGGGAAGATGCATGATCTAAACCTCTTTGACCGTGAAATGGTTGTTGCTACTTGATGTGGCCATTGTAGCATTTGAGAAAATGCTGACTCTCTGGGATTTTCACTTACTACAGTCTCTAGGGTTTACTAAGAATGGTGTGTAAAGCAAAAAAAATCCAGGGAGCATCTGTTCTATCGGTGAAACCACATTTTCAGTGAGATAGGTCACAGGAAAATGGCCAGACTTGTTCAAGTAGATATAAAGCCCACATCTATTGAATTTGTTTTTATACATTGGTGGTGTGCAAAATGGCATCATAAAATGACTTGAGCAGCAGAAGAGCATGCCAGCTTCCACATCTAAGCTAAAAATAATAAATCTAGTAAGCATGAATCACTAAAAGCAGGTGAATAAAGGGAAAAAGGTTACCTGTTCTGAAAAATGTCATTTTCTGCTAGAGGTAGGTTCAGACTTTGTCTCACACAACATAATTAAATAGGTTGGCCTCAGTGTGCTGTAATAGTATGGAAAATTCTTTCTTGGCACACATTAGATGACTTAAAGTGGTTGTAAATGCTGAAGTTTTTTTTACCTATGCATGAAGGTAAAAAACTTTGTGTGTGCTGTTCCCCCCACAGCCCCCCTTAATACTCACCTGACCCCCCTATTGATCCAGCAAAGTGCACGAGTGTCTTGGCTGTCCCAGGACTCCCCTTCCTCATTCGCTGAGACAGCAGCGGGAACCATTTGCTCCCGCTGCTGTTAATCACAACCAGCAAACCAATATGGAGAGAGCAGGGGCTGAGCCACAGCTCTATATGTCTAATGGGCACATAGATCAGGGCTCGGGAGCAAGCATGCACCATTGTGGCTTGCTATTGGGGACACTGGTCAAGGGGGAGGGGCCAGGAGTGCTGGTGGGGGGCCTGAGAAGAGGAGGATCAGGCTGCTCTATGCCAAACCACTATAACATGTTTGTTATTTTTTTTTTTTTTTTTTTTAAAGCCAAACCTTTAATACCAGTTTAACTTCAACTGACTATTAGTGAAATAATATAGCCTACCCGAGCATTGTTAATCATGAGCATCCATTTATGGTCACACTAGACTTACCCAAGAAGTGGTCATTGAATGCATTGGCAACACCATACCGAAGAACACATTATATCATAATTGCAGCTATTCAGGCGTTTTTGTGAAGTTAGTCATTTTTTAGACCTATTGCAGCGTTTTCATTTACTTTTGTCCTGCATAAGAGTGCATCTATAGTTGTCAAATCAAGGAAATGGCAATTGTGGATAGGTTGTTGAATGTTAAATGTGTTGAGCTTCTCTGACAGTTCACAGTCACACAATTCTGTATGGTTCCATTGGTATCTTAAAATCAGTTCATACACTCACAGTTCATTTTCAGTTAAGTCATTGTTATACGGCTACAATCAAATCAAGTTGTAATTTCATGAAATTCCATTTGGCATAGTTTAGTTATAGCGTAATAAAATCAGATTCTTCTGTTTCGTGTTAAGAGGTTTACTAAATGTAATGAATTTAAAACTTAGGGAATAATGAATGGATGAATGAATGAAAAATTTGTAAAGCGCTGCAAATCCTCAAGGCGCTAATGCGTTTGGTGTTGTCAGCTTCTAGAAGAGGAAGGTCTTGAGTTTTTTTCTGAAAGCCAGGTGGTTTTCTTCCATGCGGATGTGGGGCGGAAGTGCGTTCCATAGCCGAGGTCCTTGGACTGCGAATCTTCGTTATCCCTTTGCTTTGTAGCGGTATTTGGGAATGAGAAGGAGGTTTTGGTTAGATGATCGAAGATTGCGATTGGGTGTGTAGTGTTTTATTTCCTCTTGAAGGTATTACCTTGTATGCATTTGTGGGTGAGGCAGAGGCTCTTGAATGTGATCCAATTCTTTACGGTTAGCCAATGTAGGCTCCTCAGGGATGGGGAGATTGACTCCCAGGTTTTTTTTCCTGTTAACAGTCTTGCCGCCGCATTTTGGATGAGTTGTAAGCGCGCAAGCTGATATTGGGGTAAACCTATGTAGAGCAAGTTAGCGTAATCGAGTCGTGAATTGATGATTGTTCCAACTACTGCTGCTTTGTCCTCATCTGGGATGAAGGGGATGAGTCTGCATAGCAGGCGAGGAGATGGTGGGATCCGCTAACTACCGATCCTATTTGTGCATCCATTGTCATTTCTGAGTCAAAGATAACTCAGCAGCAGAGTGCGTTTGACTCCCTGATAGGGTTCAAAACACTTTAAACAGGCACAACAAACACCAGCTCTCAGTGAAACACACATGCAGTTCATCTACAAAGACAATATGCACTATGAATAGGAGAAAAAAACAGAAAGCAAAAAGAAAATGATTAAAATTATTAAAGAAATCTTTCCATTTGGCAATTTACTAACATACAGGGTCTATGGCTAACAGACCAGGGGCAATCCAGTGCTGCCCAGGCACCCAACTCTCTGCAAGCTATATTTTTCACCACATTGATAGTTCATTGTGCATAAGCATGCTATTTCCTGTTGTTGTGCTTTGAGCATAGGGCACCCAACTAATTTCTGTAGGCTGCTCTACACTCTACAGGGTGGAGCAAAACTTCTGAGTTTATATAAAGCAAGCCAAAAAACTACTAGACCTGCTTCAGCCTGGCTTTTTGTCTAATCAGTCAACCCAAAGAATCTCAGATAATCCCACTTAATCAACCCATCCTGGACTTAACCCAAGGTTTTCTTTGGCTAGCTGACGCTATATATACACAGTATCTAACAAAAGTGAGTACACCCCTCACATTTTGGTAAATCTTTTATTATATCTTTTCATGTGACAACACTGAAGAAATGACACTTTGCTACAAAGTAGTGAGTGTACAGCTTGTATAAGAGTATAAATTTGCTGTCCCCTCAAAATAACAACACACAGCCATTAATATCTAAACCGCTGGCCCCTTGCTGCATCTGCCTGCTCCCAGTCCAAAGACTCTGGGAGTGTAGTGGAGGGTAAGCTGCTCGTTCCACTGAAAGTAAGCTGGCTGCTCTCAGACTTTCAGTCAGTTCTTCTCTCTGTGTGCTCGAAACTAGTTGCAACTTGCACTGCCTCACTCTTGCAGCCACTCCAGCCAGTGCCCAGCCCCCAGCCTGAGACAGTCACAGGACGCGACCCCTAGTACGCCCTGCCTCTGCCTGCCTCAGAGACTCCTGAGAGTTGTAGTTTGCTGCGCTGCTCAGTTCCACCCACCGCCATTAGGTACTTGAGCGTGGTCTGGACTATAACTCACAAAATGCAGCGCTGCAGCGCAGCAGCCAGCCAGCCAATCGGCGGCCGCCGGGGCCGACTTTTACCATCTACAGGAAAAATAAAATAAATAGCAGTCAGGAAGCGTGGCCGTTTTGAATATAAGGTAGGCGACCTGGGGGGAAATTTCCACCCTGTCTACCAGCCCAGCCCGCCCCTGCCCTTAGCTTTTTTAGCAAGGCAGTGGTCATCTTGGAGGTGTGTTTGGGGTTGTCATCATGTTGGAATACTGCCCTGTGGCCCAGTCTCCGAAGAGAGGGGATCATGCTCTGCTTCAGTATATCACAGTACATGTTGGCATTCATGGTTCCCTCAGTGAACTGTAGCTCCCCAGTGCCGGCAGCACTCATGCAGCCCCAGACCATGACACTCCCACCACCATGCTTGACTTTAGGCAAGACACACTTGTCTTTGTACTCCTCACCTGGTTGCTGCCACACACGCTTGACACCATCTCAACCAAATACATTTATCTAGGTCATCAGACCACAGGGCATGGTTCCAGTAATCCATGTCCTTAGTCTGCTTGTCTTCAGCAAACTGTTTGTGGGCTTTCTTGTGCATCATCTTTAGAAGAGGCTTCCTTCTTGAATGACAGCCATGCAGACCAATTTGATGCAGTGTGCGGCCCATGCAGACCAATTTGATGCAGTGTGCGGCGTATGGTCTAACCGCTGACAAACTGATCCCCCTACCACTTCAACCTCTGCAGCAATGCTGACAGCACTCATACGTCTAGGACAACCTCTGAATATGACGCTGAGCACGTGCACTCAACTTCTTTGGTCGACCATGGGGAGGCCAGTTCTAAGTGGAATCTGTCCTGTTAAACCTCTGTATGGTCTTGGCCACTGTTCTGCAGCTCAGTTTCAGGGTCTTGGCAATCTTCTTATAGCCTAGGCCATCTTTATGTAGAGCAACAATTATTTTTTTCAGATTCTCAGAGAGTTCTTTGCCATGAGGTGCCATGTTGAACTTCCAGTGACCAGTATGAGAGAGTGAGAGTGATAACACCAAATTTAACACACCTGCTCCCCATTCACACCTAAGATCTTGTAACACTAACGAGTCACATGACATGGCTAATTGGGCCCAATTTGGAAATTTTCACTTATTTGGAAATTTTCACTTAGGGGTGTACTCCCTTTTTTTGCCAGCGGTTTAGACATTAATGACTGTGTGTTGAGTTATTTTGAGGGGACAGCAAATTTACACTGTTATAAAAGCTGTACACTCACTACTTTACATTGTAGCTAAGCGTCATTTCTTCAGTGTTGTCACATGGAAAGATATAATAAAATATTTACAAAAAATGTGAAGGGTGTAGTCACTTTTGTGAGACACTGTGTTGTATATATATATACACTGTAGCTGCAGCATTCGTCTTCTTTATTGATCCATAAAGACTAACAACAAACAGGCAACAATCCATTTGTTTATGCCTTCCTCAAGCCTATTGTCAAATGTTCACAGAAACCACCGACATTTAATAATGCATACCACACAGGTGGATTTAAGTGTTAGATAGTGTCAGATTGGAACTGTGTATCCCTTCTGAGGGTGTTTAAGCCATGGTTAACATCAATGTGTTAGTCATGCGAATTTACAGTGCAAAAATCGCATGAAATGTCGCACTCCATTTGCGGCAATGGAACCGTTCAAATTGTTGCGACTCAGGGCGCAGCGACTTTGAATAAGGTTCCTGCACTGCTTTTCTGCAAGTTCATTGCAAATTGCATTGACTTCTGCTAAGTGAAAGCAAGCCGCAATTAAATCACGCACGCAATGATTGGCAGCTTTGAAATCACGCTGAAGTAGCACAATTTCAAAGCCGCACTGGTGTGAACCAGGGCTAAAATTCTCCCATTCTCCCATTCTCTCCATCATAGCTGAGCATTGCATGCAGTTCAGACAGAAATGAACCTTAGCGTCCAGGACCAAAAAAATTGTGATTGATTAAATATGCATATACACAGCTGAGTACATACACTCACACACACACACAAGCACATATACCACATACATATACACACACAAATGTATATGGTACTCTGTGCCTCTTTTGTAACTATGGTAACTGTTACCAAGAAAAAAAAAACTGTGCTTGGGAATTTTTTCTCTGCCTTGGAGATGAGACACATGGGCATGGCAACTTAAGATTACAGGAAACCCATAAATAAATATTGCTAAAAAAAAAAAAAAAAACATTCCATGTGTCTATTATTCATAAATGTATACATGATATCTGTACAAGTAACATCAAAAACAGAGCTACCTAAGCTGGCCTTACGCTAGTAGATTTTCAAAAGGAACATTTGCATGAAAATTTGTATCAAAATTCTCAGTGCATTTTTGATGTATGTCATTCAAAATACTTCAAACTTATGCCCCGTACACATGATCAGAAATGCTGCCAGCAAAACTCCAATAAGCGCTTTTGGTCAGAAATTCCGACAGTGTGTATGCTCCATCAGACTTTTGCTGGCGGAATTCCAGCCAGCAAAAGATTGAGAGCAGTTTCTCAATTTTTCGGTCGGAAAAAGTTCCTAGCCGAAAATGCGATCGTCTGTATGCAATTCCGACGCGCCAAAAATCATGCATGCTCAGAATCAAGTACGAGACGGAAGCGCTCGGTCTGGTAAAATTAGCGCTCGTAATGGAGATGGCACATTTGTCACGCTGTAAATTTTTGGATCTTTTAATGCAGCGCATTCTTTTGTTCTTTATAATGCTAGAAGAATGAAATTGTTTTGCTGCTGATATTCACACAGAGTTCTCACAAACTAATTTCTTTATTATTTCTCGTGATCTCCTGAATAATATTTATTGTTTTTAAAGCCAGATCTCCATAATATTGTTTAGAACTAGTTTTTATAGTCATCTTTTTTTATTTTTAATCAAGGTCTCCTGTTTTTTGGATTATTTTAAAATTAGTTTCTAGTGATCTCCATATTTTTTTTGTGTGTGTCAAGTTTCCACAATAATATTATTATCTTGTATTTTTATAAAGCTCAAGGAGGTTGGTTGTTGTCCTTTGTTAATTAGACATTGTATTTTGGAAATGTACCTGCCTACTCACAAACAAACTGTCCTATTTGAAGAAAAACACATAGGCAAGTATTTTCATCTAAAAAAAAAAAAACATTTATTCTGGCTCATAACAAAATAAAGAGGAAGGCAAAGCAAACTGCTTGAATTTGTGAAGCCTTTGGCCCCCAGGGCAAACATCAACTCTTTGGAAATTAAAATTGGTAGTCTGAGAAGTCCATATAATGGGGAGCACAATCTGGTCCTGGATTCCCCGAGATAACGAACAGCAGCAGATGACATATATGTCCCCAGGCTGTGGTTCTACAACAGCGTCTTCTGTCAGACCAAACTGAACCCAGGGCCATCAATTTCTTGTCTTCCTTGCAGCCTTCCCTCCACGCTTCCCTGCAGCCTTCCCTGCAGCCTTCCCTACAGCCTTCCTTGGAGGCTGTGGCTCTGGAGGTGGACTTGTGGCAGGAGGAGGAGGAGTTGGAGGAGGAGAAGGAGGAGGAGGATGGGCGAGCGCATCTAAGTGCATGTTCTCACTAATTTGGCCAATCAACCCCTCAAGGCCTCAAAAATAATTTTCTCACATCTGACGCGTTGGCCCCCCTCCATTTGCTGCAATTTTGCAGCTACATAGCAGCCATAGGCCTCTTCAGTGTTGGGGGGGCTTTTCAGGGCCGCATTAGCCTCCTTAACCTCTTGCCGCCCGCCATATAGCAGAATGACGGCGGCAAAGTGGTTTAAATATCCTGACTGGGCGTCATATGACCCATTGCGGCCATCGTTGTTGTGGTGTGTCAGTCTGACACACCGCAACTCCGATCTAGGTAAAGAGTTTCTGGCGAAGACTCTTTACCACGTGATCAGCCGTGTCCAATCACAGCTGATCACGATGTAAATAGGAAGAGCCGGTGATCGGCTTTTCCTCACTCGCATCTGACAGACACGAGTAGAGGAGAGCCGATCGGCTGCTCTCCTGACAGGGGGGTCTGTGCTGACTGTTTATCAGCACAACCCTCCCTCGGATCCCACCCAGGACCACCAGGGAAGCCGCCCAGGACCACTAGGATGACTGCCACACTGGACCACTAGGTATGCTCCCCTACACCCCCAGGGAAATACTAATTTATGCCCAGGCAGCTGCCAATCGATGCCCAGGCAGCTGCCAATCAGTGCCCACTCCAATGCCTACCACTGCCAGTGCCACCAGGGATGCCTATCAGTGCCTCATATCAGTGCCGCGTATTAGTGCCCAGCAGTGCCGCCTATTAGTGCCCATCAGTGCCCAGCAGTGCCGCCTATCAGTGCCTCCCATAAGAACCCATCTTTGCAGCCTTTCAGTGCCCATCAGTGTCGCCTATCAGTGCCCACCAGTACCACCCAGTGCCACCCATGAGTGCCCATCATTGCCGCCTATTAATGCCCATCAGTGCTGCATATCAGTGCCTCATCGGTTCCGCCTTATCAGTGCCTGTCAGTGCCACCTTATCAGTGCCCATCAGTGAAAGAGAAAACTTACTTATTTACAAAATTTTATAACAGAAACAAAAGCAAAACTTTTATTTTTTTCAAAATTTTCGGTCTTTTTTTGTTTAGCAAAAAATAAAAACAGCAGAGGTGATCAAATACCACCAAAAGAAAGCTCTATTTGTGAGAACAAAATGATAAACATTTAGTTTGGGTACAGTGATGGATAACCGCACAATTGTCATTCAAACTGCGACAGCACTGAAAGCTGAAAATTGGTCTGGGCAGGAAGGTGTATAAGTGCCCTGTATTGAAGTGGTTAATGAGGCCCAGTGCTGCCTAGTCCACGTTACTCCCCTTCCTGGCCCTTTTTGTTGGAAGGCGGGGGGGGGGAGGCACCTGGGATTGGGTGAGGCTCCTACTGGGCCCAACCACTTCCTGCCTGCCACTTACCCCCACAACCTCCTGGCTGACACTTACCCCCGCCTCCTCCTATGTGCCACATTCCAGAGCCTCGTCCTGGCTGAGGTCTTCCTGTGTATGAAAAAGGGACATAGTTTTAGTTTTTGGTTCAACAATCACACACAATTTTCAGCTCATGACTGTTGCAAATTGAATGTTAATAAATAGAAAAGACTATCATTCTGAGCCCAGCATTTTTCATTCTTGTCCCAATCATGTTTGCCCCCTACTGTCTATTGATATGTAAAACACTTTTTGTTAAATTATTCATTTGTTATCAATAATAACATCTAGTTAACAACAATAATTTTCGGACAATAAATATGTTAAAAAATACTATACCTAGCTCCAGCTGGGATCCTCCACTTCTTCCAGGATGGAAGGCCCAGGTTGGTCCTCGGACGCCTCAGCTGTGGTTGAGGAAAGGGTTGAGGGAAGGCTGGATAGAAGTGTAGAAAGTGATTCCCTGACTTCCATCTGGTCTTCCAGAAACCGCATCCTGTTGTAGTACCACAGACTGGGTGCATACACATCTTCTGCTGCTGCTTCTGATCTCATGGAAGCCTGGACCTTTTTAAGCTCCTTCCTATACGTGCTTCTCAAGCTACCAATTTTCCTCTCTACAAACTCGATGTCTGCGTTGGGTTTTTAACTTCCCACAAATCTCTCATATCCCTGTATTTGTCAATGAAATGGCCCATGAAATCAGGGTCTTTGAATTGTTTCATATTTGCTGCAAGACAAAATACAAGACAAAAACACTAATATCAGGCTAAACTCTCCTAATCTTATCCCAATATAGGCCTCAATCTCAAATCAGTATAGGCCACTGATGTCCCAAGTTAAAATGTTACCTTCGTTAGAACATTCGGCGCTTCCGGTCCTCCTTCCTACGGACACAGAACATAGGTACGACACACTCGTGTTAGCTTTATATACACTGCACATGTGTGAAACTCCACCCACCCCCGCCCCTTCTCTTTCAGCGCAGTGGGAGATCAACATGGCGGAGACACAGCAGGTGCGTAATGGCAGTAACGAGGAGGAGGAAAGCCCGGAGCCCGAAACGTCCCGATCCCAGAGATGAACATTTAGGCCTCAAATATGGCCTTTGTAGAGATGGTGGACATCTTGAAGAGGGCCGACTATGATGGGAAGTATGGACCGTTCCTAAACTCAAATTTGAGAAAGGCCAAGATTATGACTAAATTTGTGAAGAGTCTGCACAGGAATTTTGCTGTACGACCATCCAAGGAGCAATTGAGGAAACGCTGATCAGACCTCAAATTGAGGGAGCAGGATCAGTACAGAAGGATCAAAAAAGTGCTTCCAAAAAGTAAGTAGTTGTCGTGTTTTTTTAATTATTATTATTACTTGCATGCTGCTCCATGTGCTTTTCGTTACTGTTGTACAGTTTAAAATGGCAACTTTCAGGCTCGTGGGCACAGTAATGCCCTGTACACATGATCGGACATTGATCAGACATTCCGACAACAAAATCCATGGATTTTTTCCGACAGATGTTGGCTCAAACTTGTCTTGCATACACACGGTGGCACAAAGTTGTCGGAAAATCTAATTGTTCTAAACGCGGTGATGTAAAACACGTACGTCGGGACTATAAACGGGGCAGTAGCCAATAGCTTTTGTCTCTTAATTTATTCTGAGCATGCGTGGCACTTTGTGCGTTGGATTTGTGTACACACGATCAGAATTTAACCGATCGGATTTTGTTGTCGGAAAATTTTATAGCCTGCTCTCAAACTTTGTGTGTCGGAAATTCCAACGGAAAAAGTCTGATGGAGCCCACACATGATCGGAATTTCCGACAACATAATCTGATCGCACTTTTTCCGTCTGAAAATCCGACCGTGTGCACAGGGCATAATCGTTCATAGTAAACATCGTTCGTTAACTAAATACAATGTTTTAGGCAGATACAGGGTTAACTACATTTGGTCATGCTAATTTGTATTAAAATAAGTTTAGGACATTGTTGTCTAGATGTGTTTGTAACTAGAATGAATAGCAAACTTGATTCAGTGTAATGTAAGGAGAGGACACTCAGCAGCTGTTTACATATCTGGACTCAGTAGCACTAGTGTGGGACACAAGAACAAAATTTTTAGGGTGTCCCACATAGGTACTCCAGTAGATACTTGGGGTGTCTCCATGTGCGATACTTGTCCAAAAAAGGTAAGTATTGCAGCTTTGTTAAGGGAATAAATGTCTTCAACTTGGAACTCTGTCCTAACAGACAATTGTACCCCACTTCCAAACAATGTTTCACATTTATATTTTTGGCCATAAATATCTGTGTGCTAAGTATACGTTTTGTTTCATTCTCATAGGGGAGAAAAGACTCGGGACGTCGGAGGACAACAGGAACCCCCCCACCTCCTGAAGAAGGGGAACAGAGGACACAACCTCAGGATGTGGAGGAAGGAGAGATGGTGGAAATTGTCACCACAACAGGTAAGTGTCTGGCACCATAGATTCAGGTAATAGAGGTATGCCTGCATATTTATAATACATGGTGTGTATTTTTTCTTTTAGGTGATGTGTATGTTGTGGAAGAACAAGCTACTCATTTCACGAGTGACAGTGCATAAAGGCTAATCCAGGAGATAATGTTTTGCAGTCTGGATTTAGACCTCATCAAGGAAAAAACCAAGGAGATTGAACAAAGAATGAAGAACACGATTGATGTACCAGGGAGAATCTAAATCCAAAAAAATGACATTTTAATTTTTTTATAATAAAATTGAAATAACCTTTTTATACATTTAAAAGCCAAATTTGGAAGATGCACATGGTGTGTGAACATGTGCTATCTGCTGCCATCAGGGGATATCAATGTACGCGTTTTGTGGGTGCAACCCCTTTCTCCCAACTCTAGTAGGTGAGAGGAAGGGTTGCACCCCCAAAACGTGTCCATTGATCCCCCATGATGGGAAATAGCACATGTTGACATTAGGCATTGGATCAGGAGGGAAATCCCCATTTTTACTCCCAATTTGTGTGCATCTTATAAATTTGGCTTTTACAGGGGTGACATCACCCCATTTGATGAAGGCAGTATCAGGACATTTTTGACACTATAATGTCTGATATTGCCTTCAGTTTTTCACTGTTGAACTTTGTAAGTTCCTAAATTGTGTATGTTATGTTTTGAAACATGCCTGTTTATGTACCAAAATAATATTTTCAAGGTAAAAATTTATAAAACAAAGATGTTATTTTTTAACAAAAAAGGTTTTACAACGCACATGTGAATGTGCACGGAGTAAAAGGTTTTATACTCAACAATGTGTGGCTTCTTCTTTCAATGCTCAATACCAGTTTTTGTATTAAGTTGGTGTTTACAGTGACAATGGGTGTTATTTAATAATGGAAAAAACACTTAGCATTACAAGTGCACTAGGTGAACCTATGAGACAGATAAAAGAAACCCAAGCAGTAAATCAAATTCAAGATTTTATCATATATATTTTTTTTTTATTTTGCAAATATTTAAAAATTTGCTGGCATAGCAATGGCCCCCCTACCTGTAAAATATTCCACATATTTTTGATGCACTTCACGGGCCCTTTGGGGGGGCAAGCCAGGACGGCCAGCTTCCAGGGCCGTCATTGTTGTTTCATGAAGTTCGGCCTCAGGCCCAACTGAGGCTACATAATTAGTAGCATGTCTCTTTAAAAAGTTGTGCAAGATGCAGCATGCTAACACAATGTGGTTAAGTTTGTACTCCGCCATATTTATAGCTGTTAGAAATAGGCGGAACCAACTGGCCATTATCCCAAAGGTGTTCTCCACGACTCTTCGGGCTCTGGCCAGCCAGAAATGAAAAACCCTCTTCTCCGGTGTGAGGGTCCTCTGGGGGAATGGCCTCATCATGTGATCACCCAGACCAAACGCTTCATCAGCAATAAAAACAAATGGGAGGCCTTCCACATTCTCTTCCGCAGGTTGCAATCCCAAGCCACCACTCTGGAGACATGTGTAGAACTCAGTCAGGGCAAAGACCGAGTGCAACATCCGGCCATTCTTCCCCACGTTCACATAGAGAAACTCATATGTCGCTGACACCACCGCCATCAACACGATACTATTGAAACCCTTATAATTAAAATAGTATGACCCCGAATGGGGTGGTGGGACGATGTGAATGTGCTTCCCATCAATTGCCCCTCCACAGCTGGGAAAGTCCCAACGGTCGGCAAAGTGGGATGCCACAGTCTGCCATTCCTGTGGCGTTATAGGAAACTGTGGAGTCAAAACAGAAAGAAAAATTAGTACTTTTGCACATAAACATTGCAAGCAGATTAGACACAAACATTCTTGGCCAACATCAGTATAAACATTTAGTTTAAGGAGTATTTAAAGACAAAAATATAAGGTCCACTTATCAGATTCCTCCCCCCTCTGATGGCCCATTGGAAAAAGATTGGGGGGGATTATAAATGAGTTTAAGAACAACAATAACATTTGGACACATTTTAGGGGGTGTTTAGGGTAAAGCAGTACTATGGAGCTGACAAAACACATTGTTAAGTGACTAGGCTAGGTGTATATGGGCCCAGGATAGCATGCTGGGGAGGATAGTGAAGGCAAATATGCATGAAGGAAAAAACAGGAGCACTAAAAACTTCCAGCATGCATGAGGATAGAGAGGACATTCACAGCATATTAAAATCATGATAATTAGGGAATGATGAAAAAAATACAATACATTAGCATACATTAAATACATAGAATGTGATGTTAAAGGAGAAAACTTACCCTAATATAGTCCTTCTGCAGGACCTGAATGACGGCAGAACAGGTCTCTGGAATAATGATCCCCAGAGCCTGGGGGGAGATGCCTGTCGAGAACTTGAGTTCCTGCAGACTTCTCCCTGTTGCCAAGTACCGCAACATGGCGACTAGCATCTGCTCCGGAGTAATGGCTTGCCACATGCAGGTGACCTGCTTCGTAATATAAGGGGACAGCAAAGCCAACAGACGGTGAAATACGGGGTCCGTCATCCGGAGAAAATTCCTGAAATCATCAGGGTTATTCTCCCGGATCTCATGCAGCAAAGGCATATGAGAGAATTGGTCACGCTGGAGCAACCAATTCTTGATCCATGAACTCCTCCCCACTCTGTTCATGGACTGGACTTGGGTCAAAGTAATAACCCCAACACCAAGCACCTGCATAGCACGAACTCTACGACGAACACGTAACCGCAACATGGCTTCAAAACGGTTAGCTGGTCAGAAAGAATAGAACGCACTGAAGAACAGCAAGGCCTGTGAAGAGCGAGCTGAAAATCAGAAACGAGCGGACAAGAACGCACTGAAAAACAGACATGAACTGACTACATGCACTGAAAACCAGATACAAAGCCACAAGCACAAACTGAGGAGCAGTAACGGACTGAAAAGCACAAAAGCTGAAAAACGCAAATTGTCTCTCACCAAACTTCTACTAACATGAGAGAAACACAAGATTAGCAGAAGGAGCCCAAAGGGTGGCGCAGTGGCTATTGAACTTCCTTTTTCTAGTGCCGTCGTACATGTTGTACGTCACCGCGTTCTTGACAGTCAGAATTTGGTGTGACCGTGTTTACGCAAGACAAGCTTGAGCGGAATCCTGTTGGAAAAGCCATCATACCTTTTTCCGCCCAAAATCCCGATCGTGTGTACGTGGCATTAGTCTGCTTTTTCCATTTAGTTTTGGAAGGAAAGGACTTTACCAAACAAAAAAACACATTCAGTGTTAGAAATTCTCTTTCCATCCCACTTTTCTTGTCACTGCAGTTAAAACCAAATGTTGATTTGAACCCTAGACTGATTAAAATATTGAACAAACATTCTTAAAATGAAAAATTCTTAACAAAATTCTACTAGTATATGGCAAGCTTAAGGAGTCAGGACTGCATGCTTAGTGAAAAAATATTTGTCAGACTGGTCTATGACTGGCCATACTGCACCTTATTCTTGCTGATGAGCAGTTCATGGATGGGTTGACTAGAGCAAATACTAAGCATGAAGGCCTCTTGAACCTCTATAGGGAAAGAGAGCCTTGACTGATGGGGGCATCGCCAGGTGCTCAATTTAGGTGTATGTTCGGGATTGGTGAAACTATGGGGGATGGGTTGGGCCAGATCTCAGAAAAGTTATTGCCCCAGGGAATTATGGGCCTTTTAGAAAGAACCTGGCTAGAAGAGCTGCCCGCCCTCCTGCCCCTTTTTTCTTTTTGGTATGTCACAGCTTGCTGCGATTTCTTGACCTTGCCAACAGTAAATTTGATGTAATGGGCTAAGCCCTTGATGGAAAATTGGAAGTAGGCTGTCTGTCCAGCACTTATGGTAAGGACAGGCCTCCCTTTTGGAATTGCATGCTCACAGTGCAACTGTGACTGGCACTGGTTTGATGTGTTAATATGTTATGTGTCGGAATTTAAAAAAAGCTGTGGCCTTGCCCTTTCCAAACTTACGGTTGTGTTACCCATTTACTATATCTGAGATTTAATATCTCGCAGATATGATTTGGGTTAAATTAGAGTTCTTTGGCCATGAGTGAAAGCTTAACACAATAACAAAAATATATTGGTATATAGTAAAGTAGGCCAAGAATAATACACAGCAATTTATCTAATTGCACAGGAAAAGGGTAAAAATCATGGATTACATGAAGGAATACAGAGTATATTCCTTAAAACCTTAATCTACAAACAGCTGGACAGAAACGACATACGATAAACATATTTCGTTCCAATAGTTACCAGGCTATGACCCACAAAGGTTCCATTCGGGTGACCGTTCCACCAGAGGGTGTGTGTTTCCCTCCTATCTAGTCTGTGTATATCATTACAGGCTGATGCCTGATTGGTTGGCATGGCGTGGCTCTGATTGGTGGGCCTCTTTAATCCTGGGTAAGGCCTGGCTACATCCCCAATCCCTATACTTTACATAAGTCAGCTCCCTTTAATGCAAATCCTTGTCCCAGACTATTTTGAGCAGGAAACTTAACCTTGTAAGTAGATTACATTTTCAGGGAGATAAGGTATACATGACGGACTGGCCACGGCCCCTCATTGCATATTCAAACATGGAATCCTTTGAAGTGAGTATGTGTAGAACAATGAGGTTTGGGTCCCATTGTTTGTATACACAAGCTTAGGCACCAAATTGTCTGTCTAACAGACACTTCTGTGAAGCTATGTTACACGCTCTCCATAGATACAAGCTAAATGAAATATATTCATAATTACAATATTTTACAGGTTTACAGTGTCAAAAAGAGGGCGCCACCATCCCTGAATAGCATGTATGGTCAGAGAGGTAATTTAATGGGATTTTATGGGCGCCAAGCAAGTAATTTTAGACAGACATCAAGATAAAAAAATATAAATGACATTTTATTGAACATAAACAAAGTTTAAAAATGTATGCTGGCTAAGCATAGTATAGAACCAACAGCGATACATATCAACATAAGAAATAAAGGGTCACTCGGCACTATAGTCCCGACATGTTTCGCCCGTTGGGGCCTCCTCAGGGGATATGTGTTGAGGGACCAAGCTGGATAATATCACTGAATAGAATAAAATACAATTAGAAGCCATCAAAATATTAGGCAAAAAAGTATATTTGGGGAGAAAAGAGAGATGTTAGCGACTGTCCAAAGCTAAAATGTTCAAATGCCAACTGATGGGTAGTTACCTGCTGTGAAGATGAGACCAGATGTGGGAGAACGGACACTGCGCTGTTCTGGGGAAAGTAGACCTAGGTGGGCCTGGATTACGGGATAAGTTCAAATCCCGTAATTTTCCATTACTGAATAACAATCCTAACATATGGGCCTTTGTACAACAAACTACACGGGAGATTGAAAAGATCAGATGGCATGAAATTAAATCGCATAATCTTTCACTTTAACAAAAACGGGCATTATCTTCCCTACAAAGTAATTCATCAATATTAATAAAACCAGCCGATAAGCGTGGAAATTTGGTAATAATGGATGTCGAATTTTATGAAGCTATGTGCTTAAAGATTTTGCAAAATAAAGATTGGTACAGACCAATTACCAAAACTGTAATTGACCATTACAATGATGAATATTACAGCATTATCGCAAAAGCCCACCGCCAAGGCATTATTGATGTAAATACTTGGAATTTCCTTCACGTCAAAAACCCCAAAATTCCCACTTTTTATGCCCTTCCCATGACCCACAAATCCTTAACATCACCACCGGGCAGACCCATTGTATCTGGTTGTGAGTGTCTAACTGAGAATGCTAGCAGTCTTATTGACCAATACCTTAATCCACATGTTGTGTCACTTACCTCTTACATCAAGGATACAATGGATCTGCTTAAAAGTATTGAAGGGGTAACCATTCCCCCAAATACATGGCTGGTGACCATTGATATTGAAAGTTTATACAATTCTATCCAGCATGAAAAAGGTCTAGCAGTCATTGAAGCTCAATTGAAGGATAGAGGCAAACTAGCCAATGATTATAGTAACATAGGGGGAATGGAGCGCTGACAGGTGCTGCTGGTAGGTAGATAAGGGGCAGTAGCGTGGGGGATAAGATATGTCCGGGGGTAATAAACAGTTAAAAACAGTTAAAGATGGTTAAGCTTCTATGATGAGCGGCAGCCGGCTTGTCAGAGTAGAAGGGACTCTGTGGTATGATAAAGCAAAAAGAAAAGCAGCGCTGCTCTAGGGGTAGTAGGTAGTAAAAAGATAACTTTTTATTATTACAAATTGTACACTCACATTTGTGTGATAAGAAATAGGCATAGGTAGGTTCTCCTGGGCAACACAGAGTCACATCATGAACCAGCTGGTCTGTGACGGGGCCGGCCTTGGCCGCTTACGGTGGAGTCTGTAGCATCCGATGGCTTGGGGTTCCCTCAGACAGCGCGTCAGCAGGTTCCTAGGAAGATGACGTCATGTGGAGGAGAGCGGGGGGCGTGGCCATCAGTTGGCATTTGAACATTTTTAGCTTAGGACAGTCGCTAACATCTCTCTTTTCTCCCCAAATATACTTTTTTGGCTAATATATTGATGGCTTCTAAATGTATTTTATTCTATTCAGTGATATTATCCAGCTTGGTTCCTCAACACATAACCCCTGAGGAAGCCCCAACGAGCGAAACATGTCGGGGCTATAGTCCCGAGTGACCCTTTATTTCTTATGTTGATATGTATCGCTGTTGGTTCTATACTATCCTTAGCCAGCATACATTTTTAAACTTTGTTTATGTTCAATAAAATGTCATTTATATTTTTTATCTTGATGTCTGTCTAAAATTACTTGCTTGGCGCCCATAAAATCCCATTAAATTACCTCTCTGACCATACATACAATATTTTACAGTTATTAATGGAGATTTCACATAAACTCATAAGGCAACAGTTGTAAGTGTGTTTTATTAAATGGGGTGAGGGGGCAAGGATGTGGGGGGGAGTTTATCCCATTATGTACAGTTGATTTGTACCTAAGCCCATTGTGCCTCAGCAGTCATGGGGTCAAGCTTAGATATTTCCTACTATGCGGGACACTTATTTTGTTCCTATGAAATTGAGATGGTTCTTTTTACAGAAAAGTAATAACTTTTTGTACCCACTGAACATAACTATGCCCGAATTGTGAATGATATTTTTAGGAGACCTTGGCAGATCAATATCTTCTATAGTAGAGATCCATTTTGCTGTAATCCTCTGCGTACAATAATAAGGGTGTCTGATGTCAATTGCTCTTGTTATTGCCATACATAGCTAGATTCTTTTGTTTAGCCTGCAGGCTGAAGAAAAAAAGAACATTACAGATTCCCCTATCTATGCTGAACAGCACAGATGGTACTGCATCTTTTGTATTCTGACGGTTAGCGCAAGCAACAGAATCGCCTCTCTGTCAGTTAAGGAACAAATGATCGTTATTTTTAAAGTGGCTGTAAAGGATTAGGGTTTTTTCACCTTAATGCATTCTCTGCATTAGGATAAAAAAAAAACTTCCATGGTCAGCTCTGGCCCCCTTCCCCCCTGTTCTCCAGCGTTGTGCCCGAGAGCAACATTGCTGCTCT
This sequence comes from Lithobates clamitans, assembly GCA_037952925.1. NCBI lineage: Eukaryota > Metazoa > Chordata > Amphibia > Anura > Ranidae > Lithobates > Lithobates clamitans. Next base: position 488,736 of record JBBGZY010000194.1, on the reverse strand, counting down.
CTCTCTCTCTTCAATGGACATGGAGGCAGCAGTGGGATCTATTGGCTTATGCTGCTGTCAGTCAAATCCTGTGAGGAGAGAGCAGGGGGTGGGCTAAGCTGCCAAGTGTGTGTAGCAGCTTGTTATGGGAGCAGACACAGAAGAGGAAGAGTAGACAGCACCAGTGGGGGACTCCAGAAGAGGCGGTCTGGGGCTGTTCTGTGCAAATTTATTGCACAGAGCAGGTATGTCTAACATGTTTGTTATAAAAATAAATAAAAATACAATTTTACTTTACAAACACTTTAAACAAACAATCTCCAGAACCATATGATGTAGGTCCAATGTGATTTTCTATATTTATTGAAATAGTTGAAAGTGATTTATTTTAAGGAGTCAGGAGCAGTTGTGGTATCTTACTACTCAGACCCCTGCTAAGATTTGCTTTAAATACATGTATCGATTGGTTGATTTCTTCAACTTCACCTGACTAACGTCATTGAATTTTGAGAATAGGCTGTGTTGACTTTCTTTAGACTTAAAGAAAACCAATAAGGCCTGCTTCACACCTATGCATTTTTTAGTGCGTTGCAGAAACACACTACAGTCTATTTAACATGGTTTCCTATGGATATAGTTCACATCTGTGCATTTTATGGAAAGGGCCAGGAACTTTTTTCTGGTTTTTGATTCCACAGACTTCAATGGATCAAAAACGTGTATTGAAAAATGCAAACTGAAACCTGCATAGGTCTGAATCAGGCCTAATAGGTGAGCGCTCTGGACCGCCAACAGGAATGTTAGTCATCAGAACCATAGGTGACCTGTTCTTATTTGCATGACTTGCAGAATAAAAACGTTCTTGTATGAAAGTGGAACCTTTTCACTTGTACAGAAAATAAAGCTGTCCATTTTAGAACGTACCTTGGCACATCCCTCTCTCCTCCATTAAATATCTCATCTTCACCAAACCTTTCTTTTTCCTCTTCCTGTCAATATGCTAAAAAAAAATAAAAAATGGCATTTTTGCAATTTATGGCTAACTAATTAAAGCTATCACTGGCTCTTTCACACCATAACACAGTTGAGTTTTTGTACCGGAGGCTTTGCAGTACACTGTAGATGTAGGTTGGGTGGAATTAACTTTGAATGACAATAGATACTCGAAATGGAATATATTGAGGCACTAGAGACTTTCATGGTACCACTGAACTCATAACACTAAATACTGTTTAAAATCATTACATTTATTACAAAAGTTATATAAAAATATATTTTTTAAATCAATGAATATATCATATATGTTTGATATATGTATTGATGAAAAAAATATCTTTTTTATAATAATATATTCCATTTAGAGTATCTAATTCATAGGACGCAGGTACAGCTACAGTTTGTAACTTTGAATGACAATACATTGTAAAATAAGTCTACAGTATGTTGCTGTATATTCCAGTAATTACCTGTTGTGACGCACAATATATATGCTGTGAAACACCCAGACTCTTTTTTTTTCGCCTTCCCTGCCTACTTATTTATTTGCTTTATAAACCTCTTTTACTACTTCTCCAAATCTCTGTTAACTCTCAGTCATCATCCATGCTGTTCCTCCAAAACTCAGTCCCCCCATCCTTTTTTCTCAATTGTACATTAGTTATCCTTTTTGCACATCCTTGCCAATCTACTTCCAAAACCTCTGTCACTTTGGAGTTACCCTCCAGTTTTCTTAAAGCTTACTCCCTCTTCTACATGTCAGTCATTCCTCTCGTATATGCTTATCATTCCTTTTTCGAATCTCATTGGTTCAACAAGGGTTTGAAGGGGGAATGAGATGCATACTAGGAGCAATCATACTCCACACTGTGCATTTACCATAGCGCATCATCAGGGCCGCTACCAGATGTTGTCACTTTTTGGGACAACCCAGTGGATTACATAAGAAGGGAAGGAAAAATGAATGGGTGACTTTGCAAGTTATGACAAAGTTATTGCCAGATAAATAGACCTCTAGGGGAAGTGTAGCAATTGCTCTGGTTTATAAGAGATATAAAAGGTACAAGAGCTGAAAGGGTTAATGGCATTAATCCCAAAAACAAAAATGTAATATACTGCAGCTTACTTATCCTTATATTAGTTTTCCTTTTTAGGCTTTTTTCCTTTATTTTTATTAGGTGATCTGGCCAGTAACACACTTTCTGTCTCAGGCCCCATACACACTATTAGATTTTCTGCAGATTTTTGTCTTCAGATTTACCAAAACCATGTAGTGCAAGGGCCTGCTTGATTGCATACAAATTGAAACTCTTATGCCCCGTACACACGGTCGGACATTGATCGGACTATCCGACAACAAAATCCTAGGATTTATTCAGAGGGATGTTGGCTCAAACTTGCCTTGCATACACACGGTCACACAAAGTTGTCGGAAAATCCGATCATTCTGAACGCGGTGATGTAAAACACGTACGTCGGGACTATAAACGGGGCAGTAGCCAATAGCTTTCATCCCTTTATTTATTCTGAGCATGCGTGGCACTTTGTGCGTCAGATTTGTGTACACACGATCGGAAATTCCGACAACGGATTTTGTTGTCGGAAAATTTTATAGCCTGCTCTCAAACTTTGTTTGTCGGAAAATCCGATGGAAAATGTGTGATGGAGCCTACACACGGTCGGAATTTCCGACAACAAGGTCCTATCACACATTTTGCGTCGGAAAAGCCCACCGTGTGTACGGGGCATTAAGGTTTGACCTCATATTATATGGTTTTAGTAAATCTGAAGACAAAAATCTGCAGAAAATCTAATAATGTGTATGGGGTCTATGAGTGTCTCCACTTACATGGACTTGACTAACAAATTAAAGCTTTACAAATGATTTTTATTGTTGCAAAAAGGTCATAGTTTGGTACAAATGTATAACAGAAACAAAAAGGTACATCCAATATATATCAAGTATGTGCTTAATATGAGGTAAATGGTATGTATAAAAAAGAACATAGCAATACAACATACGAACGATAGTGTTGATAACTAATGCCGCGTACACACGATTGGAAATTCGGCCAGCAAAAGACCGATGAGAGCTTTTGGTCAGAAAATGGGACCGTGTGTATGCTCCATCGGACTTTTGAAAGATTGAGAGCAGGTTCTCAATTTTTCGGTCGGAAAAAGTTCCGATCCGAAAATGCGATTGTCTGTACAAATTCCGACGTGCAAAATTCCTATGCATGCTCGGAAACAAATCGACGCATGCTCAGAAGCATTGAACTTCATTTTCTCTGCTCGTCGTAGTGTTGTATATCACTGCGTTCTTGACGGTCGAAAGTTCAGAGAATTTTTATGTGACCGTGTGTATGCAAGGCATACTTGAGTGGAATTCCATCGGAAAAACCATCCAAGTTTTTTCCGACGGAAAATCCGCTCGTGTGTACGCGGCATAAGAATTAGTTTTTCCTATGAGGTTGCATAAGTTGCATCATAGTTTTGATCTAAGCTGATATTTTTTATTAGGCTACATTAGGTGATATTTAGGGTTGTGGTATATCCCAAGGGGACCATTTTTTTTTAAAATGTGCATGGTGTCAAAGAGAGTATGATGAATTTGCTCTTTATTTGTTTTATTTGTTCCATTCTACTCAATACTTGGGACCAATGGACTATTGGTGAGTGCCAGTTAAGTGCTATCATCCAGTGAATTGAGTTGAAGAGTGTGTGAATTAAATCTAATATGGGTATATTTGGTATAGGTGCAAACAATAAACACATCTTAGGAGTGAGGGAAATTTTTTTGCCCATGGTTTGTTCGAACTTAGCTGCTGCTTGTAACCATATGGGATTCAAAATGTTGCAGTTCCAGAAGGTATGTAAGATGGTGCCTTGATCTGGGCATCCCCTAAAACAGGTTTAGCAGTCAAAGCAAATGTTTTTTTTTTTTACTTTATGATAAAGGTTTTACTGAATTAAAGTTGATTATTGTAAGAACCCTTGTCAAATGTATGCCGTTACCTGTCATTTTTGCTGGATAGCTTGGTCTGTTATAGGGAAGCTGAAATATAACAGACGAACTGGCCAGGGCACCAGGTGAAAATAAAGTAAAAAAACAAAGCCTAGGAAAAGAGAATTCATGCATTCATCATATCTAAGAACTAGTAAGCGACAACATATTGGATTTTTGGGTTTAATTCTGCTTTAACCACTTAAGGACCAGCCTCGTTTTGGAATCTAGGTGTTTACATGTTTAAAACAGTTTTTTTTGCTAGAAAATTACTTAGAACCCCCAAACATTATATTTTTTTTTCTAACACCCTAGAGAATAAAATGGCGGTCATTGCAATACTTTTTTTCACACCGTATTTGCGCAGCAGTCTTACAAGCGCACTTTTTTTGGAAAAAATTCACTTTTTTGAATAAAAAAATAAGACAACAGTAAAGTTAGCCCAATTTTTTTTTTTTATATTGTGAAAGATAATGTTACGCCGAGTAAATTGATACCCAACATGTCACGCTTCAAAATTGCGCCCGCTCGTGGAATGGCGTCAAACTTTTACCCTCAAAAATCTCCATAGGCGACGTTTAAAAAATTCTAGTATTATTGCTCTCGCTCTAACGATTGCGGCAATACCTCACATGTGTGGTTTGACCACTGTTTTCATATGCGGGCACTACTCACGTATGCATTCACTTCTACGTGCGAGCTCATCGGGACAGGGGGTTTTTAGAAAAAAAAATTAAATTTTTATTATTTATTTCATTTTATTTATTTTTACACTGTTTTAAAAAAAAAAATTGTGTCACTTTTATTCCTATTACAAGAAATGTAAACATCCCTTGTAATAGAAAAAAGCATGATAGGACCTCTTAAATATGAGATTTGGGGTCAAAAAGACCTCAGATCTCATATTTACACTAAAATGCAATAAAAAAAAAAAGTAATTTAAAAAAATGACATTGAAAAAAATGTGCCTTTAAGACGTATGGGCGTCGCTTCCGCACAGCAGTGTCATGAAGACGAGTCGGCGCTATCTTTAGCCTCATTCGTCTCCAGGCACAGCACTGAGAAGGACGCGATCGCCTCCGCCGGCTCCGGTAAGCGGTGGAGGGCACCGGATAGCGGCAGGAGAAGGGGCCCCTCTCCCGCCACAGATAAAAGTGATCTCGCGGTGAATCTGAAAGCGGACCGCCACACGAAAACGGGGATACCGGGGTTATGGCAGCTAGCTGCTGCCATAACAACGATATCCACTGGCAAACTTTGGACATACATCGGCGTGCGGCGGTAGGCAAGTGGTTAAGAAATACTATGTGACACATTACTGTTCCATCCTATTCACTCATTCATTCACATGTTCCTATTTTCACCTGTACTCAACCCTAATGAGTTCAAATGCGTTCCTCCTCCTCTACTCTTAGCTTTTATTGTTGTACGCTTTTTCCTATTTTTTGTGTTCATTTTTTGGTATCTTAGTTTTGCTTTTTAGGGTCACATTAGAAAAACTGTGCAACATTGAGGCTATGTTCACATATATGGGAATTGGATGTCTTTTGAACCACATCCAATTCGTATGACATGTGAACTGGCAGCCTTCTCTATGGAGCCGATTCACATATCTGCAGGCCGGCCTTGGTGCATTTTTAAAAAAATTCCTGTGTGTTTTTCCGTCCGGTTCAGGTGTGATTTCAAGTAATGGACTCCTTTTAAAAATCCTGCTGAAACCGCTGCCGGACATATGTGAACCGTGCCTTAAGAGACAAAAAAAAAAGCCTTTAATTAATTTCTGTTGGATAGCAACATGGTTTAATATCATACTTCTGGTATTTCATTTCCTGGTTGATACAGCCAGGCGGCCTAAGTTGGAATGAAACACATCAAAGCTTTGTAATGGTGTAATGGGGTTTGGATGGTGTGTGTTTGTAAAAAGGGCTGTTGCAACCAAAGAGCTCTCCCTCTCTCTTTCGCTGTAGGTCTTTACCGGAGCCTGCTGGTTCTGCCATCTTGAGGCCTTGCTCTGAATGCTGGCTTGGGCCTAAGCTATGTGGCCCAGAGCTCTCTTTCAACATCTTGAGACCAGCCGAGGAGTCTAGTTCAGAGGACGTGATAAGTATACTCTTGTATTGTGTTCTGATTGTAAGCTTTGTAACATTGTAATTTCTTTTAATACCTTTATGTTAGTTTTCCTAATTCTGCTGTTTAGTATATTTCTATTTTCTTGGGAAATAAATGTAACATTGTTTAATAAGCAGATGTGTTTGTTGTATCATTGTGCTTATCAGACTCTTATAGACTAGCTAATTTATAGGGATAGGCAAGTTAATACATGTATGCAATTGTTATATAGATATATTATATTGTATAATATTGCATAGATTACTTCAATTTGTAAGTACCCTTGCAATGCTTTGTACCAAGATCGTAATTTTAATGTCATTATAAATCATACAATAATTTTTTTTACTTTTTATTTGCAGAAACTTTATTTTTTTTTAAGCTAACAGTATTCAAACTAGAAAAGTAAAGAATTGTTTAGGCTCAAAAGAGGTATACAGCTACAAGAGATGGAATGGTGTGCACATTTGTACAGGATATCCATTAAATTTAGTTTTGCGGGGCTGCCTTGTTATATGATAGGGAATTTATATGCAGAGGTCAAGTGAAGCTGGTAGCACTGCTGTGAATAGTGAAATAAAGCTCCAAGAACAGATGTTTGTCCTTGTCCTCCTCTTTTTCCATAGAGCCCATAATCTATTATTGTCAGTGGCTGCTAAATATCCTTCTATGTACATTGGGCTCAAAGTGAAGAGCTGCTTTTTAGTCTTGCACATGATGGGCCTTGCAGTGAAACATACATGACAGGCAAGCTGTTAGTATGTTTCCACAAGCTTCATGCTCTAGTGGCATGCCCTTGTTTTTTTCAGGTCATTGCTTACAATATATCATGCACTCAACACTATATTTATGTTTCAGTGGTTGCTGAAATAATCTCTACTGACATATTTCAAATGCAGTTTAAATTACTATAACGTGTGTTACATAATAGTACAAGTAAATAATTGAGTGTCTAACCTCAGTATAGTCATGTGAGGCTATTTAGAATTTTATAATATGGTTATTGATTGCAGCATATGTTCCTTCAGGAGCAATTAAATGTCGTGCTGTACCCTGGAACTTAAAGCCTAACTCCAGTAGAGAAAAAAAAAGTTTAAAATCAATTACCAAGCATATTAGAAATGCAGTTTTCACGGAAAAACTCACTAGTGCTGTCCCTTGCTGAAGTTTTGCTCTGTCCAGCTCCTGCTGCTCCAGGTTGAATAATATCCAGCATGAGGTCATTACCCTACTCAACATGTGACTAAAGGGAAGACATCTGGTAGAAATATACAGTGAGTTCATCCCAACAGATTTGCCAGAAAACCTTTACTTTCCTTTCAGAATCAACATTTTCTTTGGGGCACTATACTACAAAATACTCCCACAAATGCATGCCATTGATTTCAACCAAGATTTGTTAATTTGAACACACATATTTTTTTTTACCTAACAAATTCATTCAAGACCATGTTGCAAAAATTATTACACTCCATGAAAGTCTTAGGAGCAAAGGTAAATTTTAAACAACAAAATCCTAATTAACAAAAATTTAACTACAGGTGAGTCTAATTATTTATTAAACAGGTGCCCAGCAGACAGTTGATTATAAAAGGGTGTTACTTAACAAAGAAAACCCCTTCCCATTTCAAGCTGTCAGCAATGGCACCACATGGAAGAGAAATGTCACAAGGCCTAAGAAAGAAAATACATTTCTTTACACAAGAAAAGTGAAGGCTACAGGAAGATCAGCAAAGCTTTACTTATCAGTCAGAATACTGTAGCAAAAGTGATACAAACATTTAACAAAGATGGAACTGCAACTATCTCACAGAGACGTCCAGACTGTCCGTGGAAGTTAACACCTCTACAGGAGCATCTTCTGATGAGAAGGGTTGAAGAAAATCACCATACAAGTTCCCTGCAGTTAGCTAAAGTAGAAAGCCAAACTGGGTGATTGTTTCCCATGACACAATACGGCGTACACTGCAGGGGAATGGTATGTATGGGTATTGTCCACAAAGGAAGCCTCTCCTAAAGCCCATGCACAAAAAAAGCCTGCCTAGATTTTGCCAAAGCCCATGCTGAAAAAGAAGACTACTGAGACTTTGTACTCTGGAGTGATGAGACCAAGATAAATGTTTTTGGAACTGATGGCTTCAAAACTGTATGGCATCACAAAGGTGAGGAATACAAAGAAAAATGCATGGAGCCTACAGTGAAACATAGTGGTGGCATGTCTGGTGCAAGGATTTTTGACAACCTAGGTGAAACCTCATTTTACTGCCCTCCCACCTTGGCTCTGCCCCTGACTCCACCCCTTTGCCATGCTCATGTATATGGTGGAGGTTGGCAGGGGTGGAGATTTTTGCGGTGCCTCTCTACCTATTTCTTCAGCAGGCCCACACCTGTATCTCTGGACCAGGCCTGAAGACAAATAGTGGCAGTAGCAGCTCACTTCTTCACGCCAGCCATCGTCCACAGGTATATGGACAGACTAGGGTAGTATATAGACAGGCTAAGGTAGTATTTGGACAGGCTACTGTAGTATATAGACCGGCTAGAGTAGTATATAGGCAGGCTAGGGTAGTATATGGACAGGCTAGGGTAGTAAATAGACAGGCTAGGGTAGTATATGGACAGGCTAGGGTAGTAAATAAACAGGCTAGGGTTGTATATGGACAGGTTATGCCTTCAATCATCCCCCCCTCCCATCCAGCACAACTATGGCTCCAAAAAAAAACCCCATTAAGCATTCCTGTCTGTCCTATGCGGACCTAGAGGATTTAAGCCCGCCTACATGTGACTGCCTTGCATAGGCACGCCTTGGAGTCTATGCAGAAGCCGAGGAGTAGCAAGGAATCATGCACCGCCCCACTCCCTAGATGTACTGGTGGAGGTCCGAGGTGGCTATGTAGTACTCCTGGTGCCTGTATTGCGAGCCTGTTTGGAGCAGTGTGGGGTGGTGGGGGACACAGGCTTTACAGTGTGTCAGGAGAGGGAGGTGCCAGGCTACACACTATGCCGCATTTCATGTAGGGCAATGTGTGTGACCGCGCTCACAGCTCTGCAGAACACAGTAGAAGCGGGATGCCTAGCACAAAGGAGAGACAGTTGGCAAGTAGAGAATCACCAGCAAGTGGCTGGGGATTCAGATTTTACCACCCCCTCCATGCTGGCGCTGTAACCTGCCTTATGCTGGCACCGGCCCTGCCAGCGCCCCCGACTGATGTGCGCTCTAGGCCGGCGCCTACCTTGGCTATAGGTAACGCCAGCCCTGGGTGGTGGCAGTGTTCTTCTGTGGGGCTGCATGAGTGCTGCTGGTGTCAGGGAGCTGCATTTCATTGATGGTATCATGAATTCACATTGTACTGCTCTATATTGAAAGAGAAGATGCTACCATCACTCCTTGCCCTTGGTCATCCTGCACTCCACCATGACAATGATCCAAAACACACATCTAAGGCCACTGCTGAATTTCTAAAGAAGAACAGGGTGAAATTTATTCAGCGGCCAAGTATGTCTCCTGATCTGAACCAAATCGAATACCTATGGGGAATTCTGAAAATACAAGTTTAGCATCACTCTCCATCCAGCATCCAGGCTCTGAAAGGGGTCGTTCTTGAAGAATGGAAAAAGATAGATGTTGAAGTACAGTATGTCATTCCATGCCTAGAAGACTTGGTGCTGTCCTTACAAATTATGGAGGTCATACAAAATACTAGATGGAGTCGTTTTTTGCATGGGGTATTCATTTTTGCATCGACTAAATTGAGAAAAACTGAAGATTTTGAAATCTAAGTTACATTATTAACCCTACTTTCATGTAATGAGCGAAACAAATATTCTGTGAAACTCAGTTTGGTCAAAAGTTTGGAAATTGTTCTTGTGTTCATTGAGATATTGATTAAAATCTTACTTTTTAAAAGGGGTGTACTCATTTATGCTGAGAACTGTATGTAAAAAATTATGTAAAAAAGGTTTGTAAAAAAGATTCTTTAAAGAGGTTGTAAACCCCCGTGAAAAAAAATTAAAAACCTACAAGACAAATACATAATGAGCTAGTATGCATCTCATAGTAGTTCATTATGAAATACCTTAGACTGGAGCCTTGCAGCAGTGCTCGCACACCACTGACATGGCCAACATCTTCCCTGGTGTTTCTTACAGGTTTGCGGTCTCCGATGCTGTAATTGGCCGGAGTCGCGATGACCTCGCGCATAGACGCTCAAGCGACCAGTCACAGCACAGGCCCTGAAGAAACGGCATGGGTAGCCGTTTCTTCAGAGCGCATACACCGATGACGTAATAGCTGGCGCATACAGTAAATATCTCCTAAACGGTGCAAGTTTAGGAGATATTTACAGTACCTATGGGTAAGCATTATTATAGGCTTACCTATAGGTACAAACAAAACAGAGGAGTTTACTTCCTCTTTAATAATGCAGGGTGCCCAAGGTAGTGATGTGTTGGGAGGGGACTGATCTTTGTGCCCAACTTGGAGTTTCGCTTTAAAGTTCAATCTTCCAAAAGACACCCCAAAAATCAGATCTGCACAATTCTTTTAATGCAAAACATATTATGATGCAGCACACTGTCCATTGGATGCTACTGTTGATTTGGGTGCCGTTAAGAATAAATGGCACCACAACAAACCGCGCCATGGTGTGTATTGATGTGCGTGATGTGACTATTTGAATGGACCTTTAAAGTGGATGTAAACACTAACAATCACACTATTATTTATTATTATTATACAGGATTTATATAGCGCCAACAGTTTGAGCAGCGCTTTACAAGGTTAGGGCAAACAGTACAGTTATGCCGCGTACACACGGTCGGACTTTTCAGCTACAAAAGTCCGACAGCCCGTCAGACAGACTTTCGACAGACTTTCGACGGACTTTGGGCGGACTTTCAACAGACTTTCTAACGACCGGACTTGCCTACACACGATCACACCAAAGTCCGACGGATTCGTACGTGATGACGTACACCGGACTAAAATAAGGAAGTTGATAGCCAGTAGCCAATAGCTGCCCTAGCGTCGGTTTTTGTCCGTCGGACTAGCATACAGATGAGCGGATTTCTGGGTCCGGCGGAGTTACGACGTAAAGATTTGAAGCATGTTCCAAATCTAAAGTCCGTCAGATTTGCGACTGGAAAAGTCCGCTGAAGGTCCGGTAAAGGCCACACACGATCGGATTGTCCGCCGGATTTGGTCCGTCGGACAAGTCCGGTCGAAAAGTCCGACTGTGTGTACGCAGCATTACAATACAATTCAATACAGGAGGATTAAGAGGGCCCTGCTTGTTAATTCTTCTTCTTACAATTTAAAAGATTAGGCCACCATTTAGAAAACACTGTTTTATTTTTAGTGTTTTTTTATTTTGTTTTATACAATACATATTATAACAAGCCACACAACGTGGGCTGCATCCGGCCACAAACTTGCCAGTACACTACAGAAAAACAATACAACATAAACGTTATCACAGAAACTTGTGATACATCCCCCTCACTACCCCCAGGCAGGTACACAAACGTTCCTACCTCCAGCCGGAGGCAGTCTACCATGACACAAGGATACAATTCCATGGCTCCCCCGTGTTCTATCAGATATTCTCCATGGGGTGGTTACGCTCTCCCCCCCCCGTGCTCCCCCCGCTTCAAAGTGACATGGCTAATTAAGGAGAGTTGCCCATCCCCAACTGTGCAGTGTGCAAATTCTACAATCACTCACTAATCTTCTAGCCCTTCCAAACAATCGCCCTTCCGTGTTACCATATCTACAAAGGGTCTTAGGTTGTGTCCCAGTGTGGTTAATCTGTTACCGTGTCTGTGGAAGCCATCCACCACCCCCCAAACCTTCTCAAATTTGTTTAGAGCCCCTCTGCTCAAGTATGTAGCCTTGTGAAAGGGTACTGCCTTGTTGACCAATGTTTTCCAAGACTCCAAGGTTGGTGACACAGAGCTCTTCCATGAAAGGATAATGCGCTTTTTAGCGTAGATCAGTAACAGGGTAAGAAGGGTCCATATGGCCCTTGTAGTGGCCAAGGGGTCCACTAAGTGTAGAAGACTTCGATGGACATAGGGATAGAAATTGAGGTGACTGACCTTATACAGGAGGCAATGGCTTGCCAATAAAATTTAATTAGTGGACATTCCCAGAAAATATGCATAAAGTTAGCTAAGGGTGCAGCGTATCTCCAGCACAGGGAGTGCTGATTCCCAAACATCTTTGCCAGCCTAGCCGGGGTGAGGTAGATTCTGTGTAGGTATTTGTAATGAATCAATATATCTCTGCTAGATACTGGAACGCGGTCCCCCACATGTTGTCCCGATCGTCTCTGTCCAGCCCCGGAGCCATAGCCTCCCAAGCTCTCCTGCAAGGCTTCAACAGGAGGGTTGTTTCATGGAATAAGTCTTTATATAGGCAGGAAACTGTTTTTTGCAGTGATTCACTGTGGGTTAGTAACTCTAGGTCACTGGGCTCAAGGTCAAGGGGCTCCCTACCAAATTGCAAGCAAAAAGCATGCCGCAGTTGAATATACCTGAAAAAGTGTGAGTTTGGCAGATCATATTTTAGATTTAATTCATCAAATGACAATAAAGCGCCGTTTGATACAATGTGGAGCAAGGTTTTGATACCATATTTGGTCCATACCACTGGATCTAGGTAACCGAAAAAGTGGGTTAAATTGGGGTTCCTCCACAGCGGATATTAGGGGAAAGTCTAGTTGAGCTAGGCGATCGCCCTCCCTGGGCCATGACCCATGCCTTCATCACTGAGCGCATGGAGGATGTCAGTGGGTATGAAGCTTTTAGACCCCTGTATACCAAATGAGACAGCGCCTCGTAGACAGCGCCCACACAGGCCGCTTCCAGGGATACAGAGGCATCATCCGGAGGAGCAGTCAGCCAGCGGTGTGCCACCATCAACTGTCCAGCCAGAAAGTATTTTTGAAAATTAGGAACCGCGAGGCCCCCCTCTCCCCATGGCTGTTGTAGTAATGCTAATTTGAGACGGGGGATTCCTCCCTGCCACAAAAAGGAGGAAATCGTGGCATCAATTGATTTAAAGATGGACTTGGGGATCCAAACCGGGGAATTCTGAAGGTTGTACAATAAAAGGGGTAGAATTGTCATTTTTATCAAGTTTATCTTCCTGATGAGAGATAGAGGGAGGTTTTTCCAGGCCTGAAACTTCTTAGCTATTATAACAAGCAGCAGGGAAATATTAAGATTGATGAAGTCAGACACAGAGTTAGTGATTTGGAGCCCTAAGTATTTGATTCGGGAGACCCATTGTAGGGAGATGTTGGGGTCAGCGCAAGGGGAGTATTTTGGATTTAGACCAGTTAACCTTGAGCCCAGAGACCAGTGTGAATCTGCCTAAGAGTGCCAACGCAGCCTGTAAGGAAAGTCCGGTGTCACTGACAAACAGAACCAAGTCGTCTGCATAAAGTGCTGTGGTTTCAGTTAGGGTGCCTACCTTAATGCCCTGAATCTGGGGGGAGGAGCGCAGTGCAATCGCCAAGGGCTCCATTACTAGTGCAAATAGACCAAGAGAGAGAGGGCACCCCTGTCTGGTGCCCATGGACACTGGAAAAGTCTCAGACATCCCCCCATTAAAACGGAGGGCTGCTACCGGGCGCTCATACAGCAGCAAAATCCATTTAAGGAATGTAGGGCCAAACCCCATGCGTTGCAGTATATGAGTCATATAGCCCCAGTCAATAGAATCAAAGGCCTTTTCCAGGTCAAAAAACACCAGTGCCCCCCCAGAGGATGACTCCGCCCCCAGGGATCAGTTACCACATGATCAATAGCACATGTTAGCTTTTTGTGGATCAAAATAGCCACCCCTCTAGCGTAAGAGGAGTGGGTTGAGTGTATGGCTCTCTGTATCCAGTTCTGATTGAGGGACAATATCCTGTTACCCATTAGGTGCGTCTCCTGTAACAGGATAATGTGGGGGTTCAGAGTTTTAAAGGTATTGGAGGACCAGTGACCTCTTAAATTTGGAGTTTAATCCTCGGACATCCATGAAAGAAGTTTTTATTTATTTCTTTTACTAATTTTATGAATGTTATTGTGATATGATATATCGATATATTAATATTGTCTTATTTTTAATGTAGTATTGTTCACATTATCTGTAATTCTTTTTTTATATATTATTATTAGTAGCTTATTATTTATTGCAACATTGACAGTTAGCCACACATCTGCCCCCCTTTTAGCATTTGGCCAGTTCGCTGGTCCAGTTCAACAGTTAACCCATCAGCTGTTGCGGTTTTTCTCCCAAATTGCAGAGCTTTTTAAATTCCCCTAATTTTCCGTCCACCTTACACTTGACAAAGGAGCATGCATGCCCAGTGTGAGCTCTGAAACGCGTTGTGTTTTTTTCATACTCCGGTGATGTCACACGCCAGCGAGCGGCTTCTCAGAGTGTAAAGATCTTCATCGAGTTCAGCTGGCCGGCTTCCTTGCAAGGGACCGCGGCTACCCTGATCTAATAATCTGACTGCCGATCAACGCTATGGACGCTATGAACTGATCCAGGAGTCTTCCCTCCCCGAAGCTCGTCATCCCTTACCTCGATGTAAGTGTGGATTACATGTTATTTGTACCTATTAAATACCTGCACTCAGAGGCGCTTTTCTTTTGTGTTTTTCTCATGAAAGAAGTTTGAGATCACTCATTAGGTAAGTTTTTGTATAGCATGAGGACAGGTGAGGGACTCAGAAGGGGGAAGACCGGGGGGAAGGAACCTGAACACAGAGAGCCACGGGCATCAAGTCACTATATTTAATATTCATGTACCATACTGTGCAAGTAAAGCATCCATCTGCACCAGTCTTATCAGCAGGATGCAGACGGAGCATAAAAAAGACCCCAAAACAAAAATTCAAAAAAAAAAAAGAAGGAAAAAAAATTAGAAACAAACAGTCCAAAAAAGTGATAGTTCAAGAACCCAACGCCCTGTTTGCTCCGGGCCAACTGAACCAAAAAACTGCCGGAGAAACTTTGATCCCAAAAACAAAAAAACCATTAGCAGATAGTTCCAAGAGTTCTTCCACTCAGTGTGGGGTCCTAAAGATGAACGTGCAGTTCAGTGCATACAAAACAGAACCAGAGCTTCTGCATCTAACGGATAGGTGTGCTCGGGTGCCATGGCACATTCCCCACATCCGAGAGGACAGTCACTACAGAAGAGCAAGGTATTAACGGATGGCTTTGACATCAGGTAGTATTTCTCCCGGTGAAACATCCAGCAATTATGTAAACAGTCCAGTGATACTATGTCGCAGGTATCAGTCACAACACATATTCAACACTCTTACCTCTCTATGTAATGGTATCGAGCCAGTCTGCTGCTTCCGCAGGAGAGTCAAAGAATTTGCTGGCCCCACGATGGATAACCTTCAGGCGACTGGGATATAGCATATGGTATACCAGATTTTTCTCCCTCAGACGCCTGCGGACATCCATGAACGAGCGCCTCTTCTTTTGCAACTCCAGAGAGAAGTCAGGATATAAATGTATGACAGCATTATCATGTTTCAGTTCAGGGTGTTTACGAGCCTCTGCCAGGATGAGATCTCTACCCCTGAAATTGAGCAGGGGAACCAGAAAGGCACGTGGCCACACGCCAGCAGGCCTCCAACCAGTGGGCACCCTGTGCGCGCTCTCTACAACATATACAGGTGACATTTGCTGCAGGCCCAGGAGTTGTTTGAAAAAGGTTTCATCAAACACAACAGGGTTCTGGCCTTCCGCACCCTCAGGGAGCCCGACCACCCGCACATCGTTGTGCCTGAGGCAGTTCTCTGTGTCTTCTGAACGGGCCAAAAGGATTTTAACCTGTTGCTGCAATTCATTCATGGATTGCACAGTCGAGGCAGTTGTATCCTCCACCTCTGATATTCGGTGCTCCGCTTCAGTGGGACGGCCTCTAAATTTGTCCATGTCTTGTCTTTTTAGCCTGCATTCAATAGTCAGGGTGTCAATTTTTCCCTCCACAGAGGACTTACTGTCTGCTATGGCCGCCAGGATCATCGTAGTGGATTGTTCCCCAAGTTACTCTGGGTCCGTCTGCGGTGTTGTGGAGGCCCCCTCCTGAGCCTGTGAGCCGAGAGCCGCCATTGCCGGGTCAGTCTGTACTGCTACAGATGCTGGAGGCACGGAGGTAGTGGGCAAGATGGCCGCCGCACTTGTGTTCGGCGGTGAGCGCAGGGATGTCTGGGCAGCCGCTTTCTTGGAGAATCTGCATTTGCCTGTCATGAAAAGGACGGTTGCGTCCCCTTTAAGAGTTGATGATTTGCAGAGAGGGAGGCTTTCATGCAGGGACAGTAGATATCTCTAGCTGGTGCAGTCCTGTGATCCCACACTGAGGCTCAATTGAGACCGGCTGACAGCCCTGCGGTGTCTGGGCAGCCGCTTTCTTGGAGAATCTGCATTTGCCTGTCATGAAAAGGACGGTTGCGTCCCCTTTAAGAGTTGATGATTTGCAGAGAGGGAGGCTTTCATGCAGGGACAGTAGATATCTCTAGCTGGTGCAGTCCTGTGATCCCACACTGAGGCTCAATTGAGACCGGCTGACAGCCCTGCGGTGCTGCACCCGCTACCTGTCACCCTCAGAGATGCTGTTGTTGGGTCGGGAGTGTGCTGAGAAGGATGTAGCAGGCCCTGTAGGCCTCAGGATGGTGGCGGGCCATGGGTGAGAGGAACCCACCGTTTGGGGCCTCCCAGGTATCCCTTGTGCTGGACACTTAATCTTTCCCCTCTGGGGATGCTGCTGCAAGTGGGTAAGTGTGGGGCAGTCGCCCGTTCTGCGGATCGCAGCACCCGGGCGCAGATGGCTCCGTAGGCCTCAAGATGGCGGCAGCCTTGGGTGGATGGAGAGGGCCGCGGGCCGTGCAGCCACACAGCCAGGTGGCCGGGCTTCAAAATGCAGGCTGGGGCTGGATAACTCCCTCCGTTCTGTAGGTCTCAAGATGGCGGCAGCCTCTGGTGGATGGAGAAGTCCGCGGGCAGTGCAGCCACTAAGCCGGGCGGCTTCAAAAATGCAGGCTGGGGCTGAGGCAGATGATGCCCAGGGACAGGCAAGATAGTTTTGGAGGCTCACCGGGTAGCTCTGCGGGCAGGATGGCAGTGGATAACTCCCTCCATTCTGTAGGCCTCAAGATGGCGGCCTCGGTGGATGGAGAAGGCCGCGGGCCGTGCAGCTACACAGCCCGACTTCAAAATGCAGGCTGGGGCTGAGGCAGATGGTGCCCAGGGACAGGCAGGATAGTTTTTGAGGCTCACCGGGTAGCACTGCGGGCAGGATGGCAATTGATGATTTCAGGATGAGTGGAGCTCTGCGCATGCACGTCTTCCTCGGCTTACATTCGGACACCCCCCCCCCTAGAAAACACTGTTTATCATAAACAATTTCCATTTTATAAAATGTTGTTTTGATCTTTTTTTCCTATCTTTTGTTGTACCTCAGCCCTGCTGATCTCTCTACATCCCATCTACATGCATGCACTCCAGTGAAGGCTGTATGACATGTTTTAGGGCTAGATTCAAATGTAAGCTGAATGACCTCTTTTAAGCTACATCAGGGCCCTTGTGACAGCAGATCGTTGCCACCTTTGAACCTGTTTGCGTTCGCACTATAGCCAAAAGACGGCTACAGCATGGGCCTAAATTGCTGGGAGGGCGTCCATGTACTTCCTCCAGTGCATGTGTTGCCTGTGCACCCACTGCGGGGAGTGGGCAGCGCGCTCTGTGATCAGAGAGTCCATGAGATCCCGGACCCTTACCACGTGATCAGCTGTCAGCCAATAACAGCTGATCACGTGATATAAACAGAAGTCGGTAATCGGCTTTTTTCCCCTCACTCTGACAGATGATCTGTTTTTAAGGATGTGGCGGCTGACTTGCCAGCCCACCCCCTAACAACCAGCTACATTGGTTGTTACCACTTCAATACAGGGCACTTTTACCCCCTTCCTGCCCAGGCCAATTTTCAGCTTTCAGCACTGTCACACTTTGAATGACAATTGTGCGATTATGTAACGCTGTACCCAAACTAAATTTTTATCATTTTCTTCCCACAAATAGAGCTTTCTTTTGGTGGTATTCAATCACCACTGGGTTTTTTATTTTTTGCTAAATTTAAAAAAAAAAAAAAGTTTTTCTTAGTTTCTGTTATAAAATTTTGTTTTCTCCTTCACTGACGGGCACTGATGAACCGGCACTGATAAGAAGGCACTGACAGTCTTACTGATGGGCACTGATTGGCATCTGTGATGGGCACTGACAGGCATTACTGATGGGCACCGATTGGCCTTTTGATAGGCACTGATTGGCATCTGGTGGGCACCTCTGATGGGGGCTGCGCTGATAATCAATGTGCTGATTATCAGCACAGACCCCCCCCCCCTTAAGGAGAGCCGCCGATCGTCTCACCCTGTCAGCGCGAACTGAGAAAAGCCGATTACCGGCACTTTCTGGCTACTGCTGTGATTGGTCACAGCTGACCAAGTGGTTAAGAGCCTACGTCATAGGCTCTTTACCACAATCGGAAATGCAGTGTGTCAGAGCGACACCCAGCACCACCGATCGCCACGCTGAGCGCCCAGTATATGATGCCCTGTCAGGATAACTGAGCCACCTTGCGGACATCATTCTGCAATAAGCCGATGGGGAAGTGGTTAAGGACGCCGACTGCCGCCCGCTAATTAACAAAAATGCTAACGTTCCTAAACACTTTTGGAAAGGCTCCTAAGCAGAGCAAAAATGCTGGAAAAAAATCTAAATATTAGATTTATTTAACCAGGGCTTTTTTTTGCATTTTTTTTTTAGTGTCTAGTGTGCTTGGAGCCTAAAACTATACAAAAGCAGTCATGAGTTTTATTACATGCAGTGGCCATAAATGTAGAAGTTACATCTGTGGCAGTAAGGCTTGATTCACACCTATGCATTTTTAGTGCTTTTTGCATTTTGCAGAATTGCACTACAGAACGTGACCTATAGGAAACCATGTTAAATGGACTGCAGTGCAAATCTGCAAAATGCAAAAAGCACTAAAAATGCATAGGTGCGAATCCAGCCTAAAGGGGTAAAGCCTAACTCTGGGCAACTCTTTTTTTTTTTTTTCTCTAAAACGGGCCCCCAGGCAGGAAAGAAACAAACAAAAAACAGCTCAGGAATAAGGATACCTATTAAAAGGTGACTTTGTTGCTAGATGAAAAAAGTTTAAAAAAAGTGTTTAGGGGGTCTAGTAATTGAAAAAAATGCTGTCGGAATGTATCAACATTCATCACCAATAATCCTCAACTTATTTATTATGTCTGAAATGTAGTTTACAATTTTTTTTAGCATGATCATCACCTCCATTTAGTAGCCATATTATGGCATCAGGAAAAAAAAAACATTACAGCCACTAGATGGAACTGTCCACCATAAGAAATAGAAAAAGACATTTCCTGACAGACTCCATGGCAGCATACGTATGGGTTAATCCCGCCTCTCATACCTCATAGGACCCCACTCCCATAAATCTTTGCTTCCAGCCATAGACCGTGTTCCTTTTTTGTCCTCCTCCTAGGACCAAGGTGTATCTTACCTTATGAAGTTTTCTACGGTCCGGTTCTGGTTGCACGGTGGTTCTGATGGCGGTTCTGGAGTCCAGCAATCCCAGCTATTAGCAGGGTGGATACGGGCAGATCTGCGATGCCATGAAGAGCTTACTAGCCTCGCCATTGGCAGGCAAGCGGCAACTGGCCAAACGTCCTTGCTATTAGCAGGAGGCCTCCCCCTTATTGATGCCCGGCCGTGCAGTGGATGATCGTCCCCAAATCAGACTGGACCAGGATCGTGCGGTGGTATCGTATATTGCATTATTCATTCATATATGGCAGCTGTTTTTGTGTGTTGTTCGTTCCTGTATCTTTCTGGCCTCTATGGCGGCTGGAACGCATCTGCGTCCCATTCCGCCGCGTCTTCCGGGTCCCTGCACAGTGCGATCCTTGTCTGGGAGTGAGGCTTGGTTCGCACATGCGCAGTCCCGGGAAAATGGCGGCGGCCGCGCATGCGCGCGAGCCCCGTTTTTCGACGCTGGGGGGCGCGGTGACGTCATCGGCGGCGCCAAGTTTAAATAGCTGTCAGAATACAGCTATTACTTGGGTTGTCTGCGGGTGTATACGGCGGCTTCCCGGTGCAGTGCTTATTCCCTGGCAAGGTAGGAGACTTCGCTGCTGGCTGTCCAAGCCCCTTTCTTTCTCTCTGATCCCTGTATTTTGACAAGGAATTGTTCATTTCAGATACCTGGTTTTTTTCTGCTATGGACGTGTCACCGCCCCCCAGTGGCCAACCCTTGCGCTGCAGGTAGGAATTGTTTATTCCTTCTGCTTGATTGTTTTGGGTTTGTTTCTTTCTGGATTCTGTTTATTTCCTTTTTTCCACAGCACTCCTAGGTCTGAACATAGACCCTCAGCACGTGAAGATACCGATCGTTCCAGATCGCATCATCAGAAACAATCATCAAGTTCAAGGCGTTCTAGATCAGCTTCTAGGCGCCATAGTGAAGAGCCCAAGTCCACATCTGGGCGTCACTCTCACCGCCATTCTAGCCGCTCTGATAAAAGGGCTTGCTGGGGATGTAAAGCTCAGGTCCCAGAGGGGAAGTCCCTCTGTGAGCTATGTTATGCCCGAGCTGCAAAAGAAAGAGGAGCTGGGGACCAGCAGGTGGAAGCTATGGTCCGAAGAGTGGTTCAGGAATCCCTGATCAGAACGGATCCCAATCGTTCAGCTATCTCTCCTTCTGCTCCAGTGCTAGCTCCTGGTGGAGTCGACCTTGGGACTCCTGGTCCCTCTAGACGCAGTCCCTCCTTAAGCGGATCCTCGGAAAGCGAGGCTGATCTGAAAGATCCTGGCGCAGGCTTTGATTTCTCCCTAGTGCCACGGTTGGTCAAGGCGGTTAAAGACGCATTGAGATGGGAAGAACCAGTAGAAGCACCCTCTAAACAGAGGAAATACTTTAAGCATCTCAAAAAGGATCAACCAAATTTCCCCTTCCTGGAAGAGCTTGGCGAAATCATTTCAGAAGAGTGGAGTAAAGTTGAGAGGAAGAACTCACTAATCTCCAAAGTGGCCAAGATGTATCCGTTTAAGAACGAAGAGGTAAAGCATCTGGAGTCAGCTCCGCTCATTGATGCTGCTTTGATGAGGCTGGTGAGGCATGTCACCCTCCCTCTAGAGGATACCGTTTCATTTAAGGATGGTCTGGAAAGGAAGATCGATACTGATCTTAAACGCATCTATATTACGGCAGGTATGGCTTGTAAACCAGCCTTGGCTCTCGCAGCTCTGTCGAAAGCTATGGAATCCTGGTCAGATGATGTGGATGCGGCATTAGCAAGTGTGTCTGAAGATTTGGTCAAGAGTTCACCAATCCATGAACTAAAACTGGCGTCAGTCTTCTTAGGGGAAGCATCCCTGGATATTATCCGCTTAGTGGCACGGGTCATGCTTTCCTCAGTCACAGCCAAGCGCGCTTTGTGGCTGCGCCCATGGGTTGCGGATCCTGCCTCTAAACAGGCCTGGTGCAGAATTCCCTTTGAGGGTTCCTCCCTCTTTGGGAACAAACTGGATTCCGCCATTACCCGTGCCACAGGGGGTAAGTCAGGGTTCTTACCCCAAGATCGTCGCCTTTTGGGGCAGAGGAGACCTCAACCCAGGCAAGACCAAGAACGCGCTAGAGATGCCCGCCGCTATAGACCGGGCCGTGATTTCAGGAGAAACTGGAAGAGAAATCAACCTTCTGGTCAGAAGTCCTCAAAGACATCCTCTTCTGGTGGACGGGAGGCTTCTAAGTCCTTTTGATATGAAGCCTGTCCAGGCGGAGCAAGTCGGGGCGCGGTTACTCCTTTTTCAGCACGTCTGGGCAGCCTCGATCAGGGACTACTGGACGGTCAAGACAGTCTCATCAGGCCATTCATGGGTGTTCTGCAATCCACCCTTACACCGGTTTGTCCCCACAATCCTTCCTCACCAAGAAGAAAAGAGACAAATTCTTCTATCATACACGGATTCTCTGATAGCTCAAGGGGCTGCCGTCCCGGTGCCCTCGGAAGAGAAATTTCAAGGGGTGTATTCCCCCCTTTTTATGGTCCTCAAAAAGAGCGGTTCCTGGAGGCCAGTCATCGACCTGACATACCTGAACTCCTTCATCAAGAAGGAAAAATTCAAGATGGAGACACTGCTAACAATTCGTCAGATAATACAGCCAGGCGATTGGCTAGTCTCCATAGACCTGAAAGATGCCTACTTTCACGTACCGATTGCGAGAGACTTCCAGAAGTACCTACGTTTTGCAGTGGATCAGAGACACCTCCAATTTACATGTCTCCCATTCGGGCTTACAACATCGCCGCGAGTGTTTTCGAAGCTCTTACTGGCTGTCGTGGCATTAATCAGGGTCAAGGGTATCCGTTTACACCACTACCTGGACGACCTACTCTTGCTTTCGCAGGACAGGGATCAACTAGTGTCACACCGAGATCAAGTCATTTCTACCCTGACAGAGTTCGGTTGGCTGTTGAACAGGGAAAAAAGTCATCTAGATCCGACACAGTCTCTGATATTCCTCGGAGCCCAGTTCAACACGTTGAAGAGCACCATCTCTCTGCCTCTGGAGAAAATCCCTTTGATTCGGGACAGAATTCACCTGGCAATGTCGTCTCCCCTGCTCAGAGCCTCTCAGTGTCTCAGGATAATCGGCACCATGGTAGCAACAACCCCCATGGTGAAATGGGCTCAATGGAGGATGCGCCCTTTTCAGAAGGGTTTCCTACAACAGTGGGATCCGGGTTCTCGAGACCATCTGGTTCGGATAACCCCGTCCATGCGGGAAAGTCTCCCCTGGTGGCTGCAGCGGAGGAATCTCCTCAATTGCCATTCCATAGCACCCGTTTCCTGGATCACGGTGACAACGGATGCCAGCAGCAGAGGCTGGGGCGCTCTCTGTCTGACGGAGATAGCCCAGGGTCAGTGGGATTTCCCATCCCGGGGCGTAGTTTCAAATGTCCTGGAACTCCGAGCTGCCCTCTGTGCTCTACGAGCCTTTCTCCACTTAACATCAGGGGCCTCAGTCCTCCTGAGGCTAGACAACACGACAGCGGTGTCTTATATCAAGAGACAAGGGGGCACACGCAGTCTCTCCCTTCTGAAGGAAGTGAGTCCTATCATGTCTTTGGCCCAGACGAACCTATCAAATCTGACAGCTGTCTATCTTCCAGGAGTCCAAAATGTCCAGGCGGACTTCCTCTCGAGGTTTGCCCTGGACAACAACGAGTGGTCTCTCCACACGGAAGTTTTCAATTGGATCCTGTCTCTGGGAGTGTCACCAGAAGTGGATCTGTTTGCGTCCCCTTGCAACCACAAAATGGAGAAGTACTACACGAGATGTCGTTGTCCCCAGGCTTTCGGAGTGGATGCTCTGACGGACCAGTGGAGATTCCACAGGGCTTATGCCTTTCCACCAGTTCCGGTCATTCTTCGCTTCCTTTCGAGGCTCAGGTGGGAAGAGGTCGAAATAGTGGCAGTTGTTCCATATTGGCCCAACAGACCGTGGTTCCCCCTCTTACTACAACTCAGCTACCGGAATCCAGTTCCTCTCCCATCCAGATCAGATCTCCTATTACAAGGAACATCTCTTCACCCATGTCCGTCCCAGCTCCATCTGACGGCTTGGTTCTTGAGAGGGGAAGGTTGGAAGCCCTAGGATGTCCAAGTGCGGCTATTTCGACTCTACTGAATGCCAGGAGACCAGGTACCAATAGGGTCTACCAAAGAATTTGGTCGAAATTTGCGGATTACGTCTCCACCACTGATGGTTCCTGTACTGACCCTAGGATTCAGGATATTCTTGGTTTCTTACAAACAGGCCTGGATCTATCCTTATCAGTAAGCTCTCTTCGGGTTCAGGTTTCCGCAATCTCTGCCTTCACAGGTATATCCTGGGCCAGGCATCCCCTTACAAGGCAATTCTTCAGAGGAGCGATAAGACTCAGGCCTCAAAGAAAGCCAAGGTTTTCTAAGTGGGATCTTCCCCTTGTACTAAATTTCTTTTCTGAAAAGGAAATATGTGTGGATCAAGCAGCTATTAAAGATCTCTCCCTCAAAGCTGTATTTCTAGTGGCTATAACATCAGCCAAAAGGGTCTCCGAGATCAGTTCTCTAGGATGTAAAGAACCATTCCTGACCTTCTTCCCTGACCGGGTGGTCCTGATTCCTATGCTCGGATCAAATCCTAAGGTGGCATCGGTTTTTCATGAGAATCAGGAGATTGTTCTTCCAATTTTCCGGACAACAGAGGACTCTAGCATTCACCCTTTGGATGTGGGAGAAGTTTTAAGGCAATACCTTGAAGTCACTGCCTCTTTCCGAAGATCTGATCATTTGTTTGTTTATTTTCAAGGAAAGAACAAGGGTTTACGTGCTTCCTCCAGAGTCATTGCAGCTTGGATCGTTCAGGCTATACAAGGAGCTTATGCAGCCAAGGGTCTGGCTCCTCCAGAAGCGGTGACCGCCCATTCTACTAGGAGCGTTTCTACATCATGGGCAGCTTCCCGTCATGTGTCCCCGGAAGTAATCTGCAAGGCGGCCTCTTGGTCGTCGATCAACACCTTTATGACACACTATTGTGTAGAACCGGCCTCTTTGTCTTCGGTTAATTTTGGTTTGCATGTCTTGTCTGTTGACGGTGCCAAATAAACCTTTTTTCTTTAAATCAAGCAATTTCCCACCCGGGAGTGTATGGCTAGTCATTTCCCATACGTATGCTGCCATGGAGTCTGTCAGGAAAACGGAAAATTTATATCAAATACTTACCGTAATTTTCCTTTCCTGATGGACTCCATGGCAGCAGGAGTTCCCTCCCATTTTGCTGGAGTAGGCTATGTTACGGAACACGGTCTATGGCTGGAAGCAAAGATTTATGGGAGTGGGGTCCTATGAGGTATGAGAGGCGGGATTAACCCATACGTATGCTGCCATGGAGTCCATCAGGAAAGGAAAATTACGGTAAGTATTTGATATAAATTTTCCGTTTTCACGCGTCGCTTTAGAAAAAAGGCCTGGATTCTTTCCTAAATATACATAATATAACTGGGTACTAACATTTATAGGTAAAGTTGATCCAGGGAAAATCTGATTGCCTCTTAGGGGATTAGGAAGGAATTGTTTCCCCTCTTGGGTATGGGATTGTGTATATAGGATTATAAAAAAAAAATTGTTTTCCCCTTTTTATTGGTTGAACTAGATGGAAACATTATAGGGATTATGTGCAATGGCTCTTCTGAGACATTTGCATAACATATTTTTGTAACTAGACCCCTTAAAGTACAACTAAGGCCCATGAAAGACAGTCCAAACTAGCCAAATCCAGTTATGTGGTGCACAACCCTCACAGTGTAACAAAATGTAAGCACAAAGCTTAATTTTCCTTCCTTGACTAAGCCAAATCCTCCTTCATTTGTCCCTCACATGCTGCCCTCCCAGACACTGCAGATCCCATTGGGAGCGTTTCAGCAGCAAAGGCAGTGTTGTCAATTCAAAAAGCAGTGGGCAGGGCTAGATGGGACCAGGTGCTGATTGACAAAGCACAGGCTTTTGAATCAGCTGTGACAATGCTTATAGCCACACACCTTCACTTTTTTTTTAATTCAATTGTAGTGCAAGCAGACATGACCTACATGAGAGTGGAAACTCTGCTCTAAATTCAAGAGCAGTGCAGCATTGTTGCCACATCATCACAAGATGCTGCATTAGATGGACTTCACTAGCGGGTTCAACAAATATTTGTGGGACTTTGCAGGGGGACTTGGAGAATACTGCTAGTGCAGATGCACATATATATAAGTGCTGCACTATGTGTTTTTTTTTTTAATGGGAGGCCATTTAGTACTTCTTTAATACTTACCAGTCTGAGTAGCCCCATTGATGATCTCCCCACTGATTTAGAGATATAATGGCTGAAGATACTTCAGCATCCAACACACTTCCATGTGTTCTTTTGGTAGTTGTCCCCTGGTTCCATCAGATATAATGTGAGTGACATAGGGATTGGCAGATGAAACGGTGTAAGGTGGGGGGAAAAGTATCCTACATTTGCAGAAGTGTGTTAGATACAGATTTTTTTTCTGTGGAAGTGTTCCGTCAATATAACAAATATCAATAGCACAGGCAGCAAGATATATATATATATATATATATATATATATATATATATATATTTTTTTTTTTCTTGCACAGGCAGATTAAAAAAAAATTCTAGAGTGGCTATCATTCTCTTTTGGAAGCAGCTGCTTTTAGCTACCACTAGAGATTGCCAAAGGGAAAAAGATTGACTGTGGATAGCAATACAAAGTCCATCTCTTCAGCCCCCTCTAGTGGTGATTACAAGCAGTTGCTGCAGAAAGAGAAATAAGGACAAGAATAGAGGCTTAAGTGGGGTACAAATATAAGAAAATTGGACGAACGATCTTCTGTTTTTCCTCGTTGTTTCAAATCGGAAACTGATGAACAAAAATTCGTATAAAAATTCTCATACAACAAAGGCTTTTTTTGTTGTTTATTGTTTCTGATCATGAGCAGTCTTTCTTTTCTAATTCTTCTTGTACAAAAATCGTACACATTAAAACGAAAACCGTTTCTGTTTTGTTTTGTTCTGTTTCGTTTCGTTTCTGTTTCTGTACGAGAAAAATTTTGGAGTTTGTTCCTTGTGGAATTTTTTACGAAAATTTGGAATCAGCTGTCAACAGTTGTGTACACACTATACGAAAATTCTTTGGACGAAAACGTTCACACGATTTTTCTATAGTGTGTACGAGCCTTTACAATACTCTTTTATGTAAACCTGTGCTTTTCAGGGGAAAGCAATAAGGTCACTGCCGACCCCTACAACTGCACTTAATTACCATCTTTATGTTCATCCTTCATTTGTCCACATTGATGTAGATTTAGTGAAAAAGTTTATGTTGATCAGGGTTGGCTTGGTTTATTTCAAATGTTTATTTTATATTCTTTTGCAACTTCATTGGAAACAGCAGTATGAAATTGAAGGTTGCGTTCGTAATCATTATCCTAAAAGTGTGTATTCCCTCCATTCTTTTTTTCCCTTTGCTCTGAAAAAGATAAGCCCTTGTTTTTGTATGTTTACAATGTGAACAAATACAACTTATGTGAAATTGTTAGCGTTCCCGTGGTTCACCGTGGAGAAAATTGTGAAATAATTCCCCTTGATGATGTCTTGGTATAAACACTAAGGTAGAAAGTGCTTTTCGTTTTCTTGTAGCTATGAATAATCTTCTAAGTTTGGCTACAATACTGGTAAAAGTAGTGCTGCTTAAGTGGGGTGAAGAACAATTAATGCTGAACTATTTTTCTGTTAATTATGCATAATTAAATTTAAATCGGTCTTTATATTTCTTAGGCAGAGTGCATAAACATTACCTAAATTACCCATTTAATTTTCACATTTGGAATTCCTGCATTATTCAGAAGCCTAAAAACATGTTTTTAAGGGCCCTGTGTACAAAGTGATTGAATGCCTAAAGTGGTAGTAAACTCTGTTATACCACTTATACCTACAGGTATGCCTGTAAGGCTTTCCTGTAGGTACTGTGAATAGCTCCTAAACTTGCACAGTTAAGGAGATATTTAGAGTGCATGCAGCCTGTGACATCACATCAAAGACCCACCTGGATCAACCGTACTGCGCTTTACAGAAGGAATGTTTTGGTGGCATTGTCGGTGCCAAAAGTCCATATGCAGATGACATGAATACTATAGGTGATGAAGTCATCACGCTGAACATGATTACGAGGGCCAGCTTACAGTGCCGGACCTTCAGAGCCCGTGCTGTAAATGGTGGCTCCCCAGCGCATGCACGAGAGTGACGTCATCGCGCCCCTGGCCACTCATGTAGCTGGAGGCCAGGAACCCAGGAGGAAGACTGGGGGGGGGAGATGCCAGCCCTCTCAGCGGTGACAGCGTGGCGCTGGAGGGCTTCATTCTAAGGTAGGTTTCTCATAATGTGCTAGTATGCAATGCATACTAGTGCATTATGACATCGCCTTGCAAGGATTTTTTTTTAAAGGGTAACCCCACTTACAGAGTCATTTTTTCAGGGGGGGGATAGTAAATTAAGAGAAAATAATATAGCACATATAATTGCGACACTAATCATATTGTAATCGAATGTTATTAAAAATTACCCTTCCTTTTCAATCTACAGCCATTGTAATTTTCTGAGAATGCATTGCACTATGGCTACATGGAGATGTTCTGTACACAGAGCGTGTATTGACCACTCCCCAGAAACATCATGTCCTGCTTGTGTGATTGGCTCACCAATTTTCTCAGAAATCTGCCAAGATACAACTCAGATTTCAGGCATCCCCTGCAACAAAAATGTCATTTTTGGAGAGATACTCTCAATAAGAGCACATCTAAAAGGGATGCAGGCCCAGCAGATTTACTCATTATTGCCCTGCAGCTGCACACCTGACAGTTAATTATGAAACCACTCCCATTAGACCCACTCAGTACAGAGGCACAGACAAACGCACATGGACTTCTTCAGAATAAAAAGGTAGGAATCTGCAACAAAGGTTGTTATATTCCTTGCAATGTACATAGTCACCCAGAGGGGAATGTTCTTTTTCTCAACAAAAGTGGAGTTACGCTTTAACCAACTGTGGTTTACTACCGCTTTAAAGCTCAACTGATCTTTCAGTTTAAGGGCTTGTTCAGAATAGTGGTAAAACCCATCAGGGGCAGCAGACGGGGGTGTACATATGCTGCGGCAGGAATTACACCCCTGTCGCTTTCAGCAGGAATAGCACCCTCCGAACACAACCCATTGAAGTGAAATGGGCCGCCCTGCATGTGCCCCAGAACTGTGTGCAATGCGGTTACAGCATGCTAGTGCGTGCTTCAGGGAATTAAAGCAGGCTTTAAAAAGACAATGCAATGGGGTTGATTTACTAAAGGGAAAAAGACTGTGCACTTTGCAAGTGCAGTGGCACCCAGAGCTTGGTAAATGAGGAGAAACTCTGCTGACTTCCATCATCCAATCATGTGCAAGCAAAAATGCAGTTTTTTTTTTCATTTTCCTTGCACGTGATTGGTTTTGCAAAGTGAAGCCTTACTTCATTTACTAAGCTCTGGAGCAACTGCACAGTTTATTTGCCTTCAGTAAATCAACCCCAATGCCTCCCTCATTGCCTGTCAAATGCTCTCTGAAGAGCAATCCGAATACGGATCATACCTCAGAGAACAAAGCTAGTGTGAACGAGTTCTAAAACTGCCAAACACGTACCAGGTGCACCAAAATAAAAAACGTGGAAAATATTAGTTTTCTTTTTAGAAAGTAGCCACAGACTAGACTAGGGTAGAAACGCCTGCCCCCAGCCAAAATGCTGCAAGGAGCAGTGGTCTCTTGGCAGAGGTCTGACATGCCACCTACTGAGTTAGAAGCATGTCTCTGCAATCAGTAAAGCTCACAAAGGGAGGTCAACTGAAGGCCAAAGTACTGGTCAGTAAGTCAGTTTACACTCGCCTACATCCAATTTGATCCGCTAAAAACAGACAGATGGCTAGCGCTCGCTCTGTGTGAAAGGGGCCTTAATTCTGAAAGATTTCAGAAGCATCTCAAACTGATGCCATAGACTCAAGACAGAGCTGCAGGCAGTGTTTGCAGGAGCCTGACATTGCACCCACAATCCTCTGATCGCAGGTACAATGCTCTGTAGGCTCTTGTAAAAAAATAAATAATAAAAACGCATTTTTTTTTTTTTTTTACCTGCAAAACTATTTGCATTTGTTCTTTTTTAAAAAGGTGAACTTAGCCTTTAACTATTTAAAGTCATAGTGCAGACTAACTTGTAAGTATTCTGGGGAATTTTGCATTGTGTATTTCTCTGCCTTCAAATGCCTTTCCTTTTGCTAGTTATAAATTGATCTGAACGGTTCATATATTTGTTTTTTTGGGTTCGGCACAGCCACACTCTGGGGATCCTAAGCTGTGTTGAGGCGTGTTGCTGTACCTTAACTGCTTGCCGACCGGCTCATGCCGATATACAGTGGGGACAGAAAGTATTCAGACCCCCTTAAATTTCTCACTCTTTGTTATATTGCAGCCATTTGCTAATATCATTTAAGTTAATTTTTTTCCTCATTAATGTATACACAGCACCCCATATTGACAGAAAAACACAGAAACGTTGACATTTTTTCAGATTTATTAAAAAAGAAAAACTGAAATATCACATGGTCCTAAGTATTCAGACCCTTTGCTGTGACACTTATATATTTAACTCAGGTGTTGTCCATTTCTTCTGATCATCCTTGAGATGGTTCTACACCTTCATTTGAGTCCAGCTGTGTTTGATTTTACTGATTGGAACTTATTAGAAAAGCCACACATGTCTATAAAAGACCTTACAGCTCACAGTGCATGTCAGAGCAAATGAGAATCATGAGGTCAAAAGGAACTGCCTGAAGAGCTCAGAGACAGAATTGTGGCAAGGCACAGATCTGGCCAAGGTTACAAAACAATTTCTGCTGCACTTAATGTTGCTAAGAGCACAGTGGCCTCCATAATCCTTAAAATGGAAGACGTTTGGGACGACCAGAACCCTTCCTAGAGCTGGCCATCCGGCCAAACTGAACTCGGGGGAGAAGAGCCTTGGTGAGAGAGGTAAAGAAGAACCCAAAGATCACTGTGGATGAGCTCCAGAGATGCAGTCGGGAGATGGGGGAAAGTTGTAGAAAGTCAACCATCACTGCAGCCCTCCACCAGTCGGGGCTTTATGGCAGAGTGGCCCGACGGAAGCCTCTCCTCAGTGCAAGACACATGAAAGCCCGCATGGAGTTTGCTCAAAAAAAAAAAAAAAAACACCTGAAGGACTCCAAGATGGTGAGAAATAAGATTCTCTGGTCTGATGAGACCAAGATAGAACTTTTTGTCCTTAATTCTAAGCGGTATGTGTGGAGAAAACTAGGCACTGCTTATCACCTGTCCAATACAGTCCCAACAGTGAAGCATGGTGGTGGCAGCATCATGCTGTGGGGGTGTTTTTCAGCTGCAGGGACAGGACGACTGGTTGCAATCGAGGGAAAGATGAATGCGGTCAAGTACAGGGATATCCTGGACGAAAACCTTCTCCAGAGTGCTCAGGACCTCAGACTGGGCCAAAGGTTTACCTTCCAACAAAATGACCCTAAGCACACAGCTAAAATAACGAAGGAGTGGCTTCACAACAACTCCGTGACTGTTCTTAAATGGCCCAGCCAGAGCCCTGACTTAAACCCAATTGAGCATCTCTGGAGAGACCTAAAAATGGCTGTCCACCAACGTGTACCATCCAACCTGACAGAACTGGAGAGGATCTGCAAGGAGGAATGGCAGAGGATCCCCAAATCCAGGTCTGAAAAACTTATTGCATCTTTCCCAAAAAGACTCATCACTGTATTAGATCAAAAGGGTGCTTCTACTAAATACTGAGCAAAGGGTCTGAATACTTAGGACCATGTGATATTTCAGTTTTTCTTTTTTAATAAATCTGAAAAAATGTCAACAATTCTGTGTTTTTCTGTCAATATGGGGTGCTGGGTGTACATTAATGAGGGGAAAAAAATGAACTTAAATGATTTTAGCAAATGGCTGCAATATAACAAAGAGTGAAAAATTTAAAGGGGTCTGAATACTTTCCATCCCCACTGTACATCGGCAGAAGGGCATGTACAGGCAGATTAACGTACCTGTATGTTGCCCTTTAAGAAGCGGTTTGCAGGAGCGCGCCTGCCGCGACCTCCGTGGAGTGTGATCGCAGGTTCCGCGGCCTCGATGTCCACAGGGATACCCGCAATCGTCTCACGGAGAGTAAGAACAGGGAAATGCTGATGTAAACAAGCATTTCCCCGTTCTGCCTAGTGACAGGACACTGATAACAGCTCCCTGTAATCGGGAGCGGTGATCAATGTCGTGCCACACATAGCCATGCCCCCCCACAGTTAGAATCACTCTCTAGGACACACTTAACCCCTTCACTGCCCCCTAGTGGTTAACCACTTCACTGCCAGTCACATTTACACAGTAATCAATGCATTTTTAATTGCACTGATCACTGTATAAATGTGAATAGTCCCAAAATCGCGGTAAAAGTGTCAGATCTGTCCCCCATAATGTCGCAGTTACGATTAAAAAAAAAAAAACCGCTGATTGCCGCCATTACTAGTAAAAAAAAATTATTAGTAAAAATGCCATAAAACTATCCCCTATTTTGTAGACGCTATAACTTTTTCGCAAACCGAACGCTTATTGCGATTTTTTTTTTTTTACTATAAATATGTAGAAGAATATGTATTGGCCTAAACTGAAGGGAAAAAAATGTTTTTTTATATATTTTTTGGGGATATTTATTATAGCAAAAAGTCAAAAATAATGCTTTTTTTTCACAATTGTCGCTATTTTTTTGTTTATAGCGCAAAAAATAAAAACCACAGAGGTGATCAAATACCATCAAAAGAAAGCTCTATTTGTGGGAAAAAAGGACCTCAGTTTTGTTTGGGAGCTACGTCGTACGACCGCGCAATTGTCAGTTAAAGCGAGGCAGTGCCGTATCGCAAAAAGTGCTCTGGTCTTTGGGCAGCCAAATTGTCTGGGGCTTAAGTGGTTAAAGTGGGACTGAACAGGAAAAATTATTTGCTTTGATATAGGGAACACCTAGAAATGTTAATAGTGCCTAGGCAGTATACTAAAAAATGTATACTTTGTCTAGAATTACACCTGTAAAAATAACAGTGCACGCCCAGGTATGCGAGTATGCCTAGAACCTCCTGTGCATATAGCCTCAGTTGTATATTTAGAGTGTGAGATCTCTAATCATAGTAGAATTGGAGTGAAGAAACATGTTTTCTGTACAATATTTGTATATTCTTGGTTCTATATTAAAGGAGGAATAAAGCATACCTGCTCTCTGTATTTTAAATGAGAGACAGAATATCAACCAAAAATCCAGAAAAAAACAAGGTTATAAAGTGAGTTCAGTTCAGTGAGTAAAATTAGTATTTGAACCCCTACCAACCAACAATAATTCTGTCTCCCACAGACTGGCTACAGTATGTGCTCATGTAGTACACAAATAAGTACTGTCAATTTAAGAAGGTGCTCCTAACGACAATTCGTTATGCCGCGTACACACGACTGGTTTTGCCGTCGGATTAAACTCCGAAGGTTTCTCCGACGGAACTCCGACGGAATTCCATTCAAGCGGTCTTGCCTACACACGGTCAAACCAAAGTCCGACCGTCCAGAACACGGTCACATACAGCACATACGATAGGACTAGAAAAAAGGAAGTTCAATAGCCAGTAGCCAATAGCTTCCGTCTCGTACTTGCTTCAGAGCATGCGTCGGAACAGCATACAGACGAGTGGTTTTCCCAATAGGAATTGGTTCCCTCAGAAATATTTAGAACATGTTCTATTTCTAGGTCCATCAGAATTTTAGAAAGGAAAAGTCCGATGGTGCACACACACAATCGGAATATACGGTGAAAAGCTTCCGTCGGACTTTTTCTGTCGGACGTTACGCTTGTGTGTACGCGGTTTAAGGAATACTAAAAAAAAAAAAAAAAAAAAAAAAAAAAACACCTGTCCACAGAATCTCTTTCTTCCATTCAAACCTCACCATCATGGGCAAGACCAAAGAGCTGTCAAAAGGACTTCAGGGACAAGATTGTAGACTTGCACAAGGCTGAAATGGGCTATAAGACCATCAGCAAGAAGCTTGTTGAGCAAGAGACAACTGTTGGAGCGATTTTATCGCAAATGGAAGAAATACAAAATAACTATCAATCGCCCTCGATCTGAAGCTCTATGCAAGATTTCACCTCATGGGGTAAAGATGATCATGAGAAAAGTGAGGGATCAGCCCAGAACTACATGAGCAGTTGGGACCACAGTCACCAAACAAACCATTGGTAATCCAATACGCCGCCGTGGATTGAAATCCTCCAGCGCCCGCAAGGTCCCTCTCAAGAAAAGCACATGTACAGGCCCATCGGAAGTTTGTCAATGAACAGCTAAATGATTCAGAGAAGGATTGGGAGAAAGTGCTGTTGTCAGATGAGACCAAAATTGAGCTCTTTGGCATTGACTCAACTCGCCGTGTTTGGAGGAAGAAAAATGCTTACTATGACCCTAAGAACACTATCCCTACAGTCAAGCACGGAGGTGGAAACATTATGCTTTGGGGCTGTTTCTCTGCTAAAAAGGTACAGGCCGACTTTGCCACACTGAGGGGCCAATGGACAGGGCCATGTATTGTAAAATCTTGGATGAGAACCTTCTTCCCTCAGCCAGTACACTAAAGGGTCATGGATGGGTCTTCCAGCATGACAATGACCCAAAACATACCGCCAAGGCAACAATGGAGTGGCTCAAGAAGAAGCACATTAAGGTTAGGTAGCAGCCTAGCCAGTCTCCAGACCTTAATCCTATAGAAAATTTATAGAGGAAGCTGAAACTTTCGTTGCCAAGCGACAACCAAGAAACCTTAAGAATTTTTAGAAGATCTGTAAAGAAGAGTGGACCAAAGTCCCTCCTGAGATGTGTGCAATCCTGGTAACCAAAGTCATATTCTGCTTGGGGATTAAATACTTCTTTTACTCACTGAAATGCAACTCAATTTATAACATTTGTACCATGTGTTTTTTTTCTGGATTTTTGATTGATATTCTGTCTCTATCATTTAAAATATAGCTGTGAAAAAATTTATAGACCCTTCATTTCTTTGTAAGTGAGCAAACTTACAAAATCTGCAGGGGATCAAATAATAGGATTTTTACAACAGATTACCAGTAAAATCCTTTTCTTGGAGTACATCATGGGACACAGAGCCTTAATTACTTAATGAGTTATGGGCCACCTTCAGGTGATGGACACTGGTATACCTAATCCAGGAAGTTTACTCCCTATATAACCCCTCCTCCTTCCAGGAGCACATCAGTTTTTGTAGCAAAATATACTTAAATCCCAAAAGAGGGGAGGGACCTCTGTGTCCCATGATGTCCTCCAAGAAAAAGATTTTACAGGTAAGCTGTTATAAAAATCTTATTTCCTTTATCGTACATCATGGGACACAGAGCCTTAAGTAATTACTTAATGGGATGTCCCATAGCAATACTACTTGAGGGGAGGGAGACACAACTCAGAGGGTACCCCCAGACTTGAAAGCTTATATTGCTGCCTGCAGCACACTGCGCCCAAAGGCGATATCCTCATACCTCCTTACATCCACTTGATAACATTTGGTGAATGTATGCACTGAAGACCAAGTTGCGGCCTTACAGATCTAAGCCATGGAGGCCTGGTGACACACTGCCCAAGAAGCACTAACCACCCTGGTAGAGTGCGCCTTAACTTGAAAAAGAGGTAATCTTACCCCTTAAATTATAATAAGACATCAGTCTTTCTAATCTGAGCAGTTGTCTTTAAATAGATTCTAACTGTTCTCACCACACCAAGAAAATGTAGTGACTTCCCTTCCCTGGAACATGGTTTTTGAAAAAGGACAATATCCCGGTTCAGGTGAAAACCTGAGACCACTTTTGGAAAAAAAAGTCTGGACGAGGGTGTAACACCACTCTGTCCTCACGAATAATCAAATATGGCTCTTTACAAAAAAGAGCAGCCAATTCCGAAACCCTCCTTACTGAGGATATAGCACCCAAAAAATACCAATTTCCTTGTATATATATATGTTATATCGGTTTAAATGGCTGTTTTTGTAACACTGACAAAACTAAGTTCAAGTCCCAAGGGTTCAAAGGAGGTTTTACTGGTGGATTAAGCCGCATCACCCCTTGCATAAAACCCCGGACTAAAGAATGTGTAGCAAGCAGTCTTTGAACTAAGACCGATAAAGCTGAGATTTGGCCTTTAATAGTACTCAAGGCCAATTTCATTTCTACCCCTAATTGTAGAAAGGCAAGAATTCTGCCTATTATATATCTCCAAGGGTGCCAACCCTTGGATTCACACCAGGAAACATAAGCTCTCCAGACCCTATAATATATAGTTCTGGAAGCTGGCTTAATGCATTAATCAGGGTAGAGATAACTGACCCAGAAATCCCACGTTTCTTCAGAACGTGGGTTTCAATAGCCAAGCCGTTAAATTTAGAGACCGTAAGGTAGGATGGAATATCGGTCCCTGTGAGAGCAGATCTGGACGTAGTGGGAGGGACCATGGAACCTCCACTGCCATCTTTACGATTTCTGCATACCATGACCTTCTGGCCCATGCTGATGCTACCAGAATTACCGTCTTTCTTTCCAGCTTGATCCTGCAAAGAAGTCGAGGCAGCAACTCAATAGGGGGAAATGCATAGATCAGTGAGAACTGATCCCACTGGGTTACCAACGCATCCGTTCCACATGCGAGTGGATACCTTGTTCTGGCCACAAAGTTGACTAGCTTCATGTTGAACCTGGACGCTAGAAGATCTACGTCCGGAATCCCCCATCTTTGGCAAGCAGTCCGAAATATGTCGGGGTGAAGAGAAACCAAGCTTTCAGAAGACTCGGGGTAGCATGAAAGTAGAACGAACCATCTCCGTAAGATTGTATCAGCAATTTCTCAGATTGTAAGGCTGAAAAAGGTTCATCTATCGTTGTTTCCTCCGCAGAGGAATCATCGGTTTGTCTTTCCTCCTGATTGCCTGAGGGTAAAACCTCATCCTGTACCCACTGTTCCCCTTGCAAAGGGTCTGAAGTGGGGGAGGGGGATCTAGCACGCTTCCTATCCATTTAATTGGAGGATGCGATTAAAGCCTCTAATCTTCCTTCCAGACCCTGCAGGGTGGAGGAAAAGACATCTTCAGTCACGTATACAGGGGCTGAGATGTAAGAAGCAGTTGCACCATCAACTTGTTCCAATGGCTCACCCTGGCTTGCCATAATTGAAAATTCAGGCGAGGATGACAGCGTGGAAATGCGACCTGAGATCCTAGCACCTGGGGGTGAAACCTTTGGTACCTTTTTGGTCTTTGTGGTGCTTTTTTTGCCAGGCATAGTGCCAAGAACAAAAAACAGAGGCACTATACAATGCACTTAATCGCTGAACATAGTCATGACAGTAAAGCCGCTATTAAGTTCAGCCTAGTGCTGGGAAAAAGGTGTCCTTCCTGTATCAGGAATGCCAGTTGCAACCCTCACGTGCCCCTCCGCTCCTGTGTCCCTATGTGCAGACTGCTCGTTTCCTCCTCGTCAGCTGAGGAGAGACTGTCCCAGCTGTGTTTTGATTATTATTGCCTGCCGTGCGTCCTCGTGGACATTGCACGGCGCTGCGCTTAGGCACCGCCCCCTCCAAAAACCTGCCCGTTTCATTTTTTCAAAAAATGTTCCTGCGCACGTGCGCGGGCTCTTTTGGGTCACGAGGGGGGGGAGAGGGGAAGCAGAGCCCTGTTACCAGCAGGAAAAAGAAAAAACAACAGTAATGGTAACAGTAACAGGAACCACGGGATCCCCGCAACCCCTGCGGCGAGGGGGGGGGGTAATGTAAGGGGGGTATACTGCTGATGTTCCCCTAACCCCCCGGTCCCTTCAGGGGGATAAAAAGCATTTTGGCAGCTTTTACCTGAAAAATTCTCCCTGCACAAGCTGCTGCGGCCACACAAAGACTGACTGAGCTTTACAGTGAAGACAACAGATCAAGGTATGTGCATAGACTTCCTCTAGTGGAGAATTAAGGCATGACAACATGTTTTCCCTTAAAGTAGAAAGCATAGGTGGACTTTTTAGTTCCTAAGTTTCTTCCCTTACCTTATCCCCGCCGCAGGATTTGCTGAATTAACAGACAATCCGACCTTCACCCATCAACAGCGGGCTGCGTTTAGCAAACCTTCAAGGTCCCTTAAAGAGGAGGGCCCATCAAAAAAAAAAAAAAAAATTAAAAGTCAGCAGCTACAAATACTGCAGCTGCTGACTTTTAATTGGACACTTACCTGTCCCAGGGTCCAGCGATGCGGGGGATCGAAGCCCCGCTCGTCTCCCCCTCCGTTCAGCGGCGCCAGCATTGCAACTGTGGGTGCCGGTCTGTGGCTTCACAGCCTGGCACCCACTGCGCATGTGCGAGTGGCGCCACGCGCTGTGATTGGCCGCTCAGTCACCTGGGACCTGTAATGCGTCCCAGATGATTCACAGGAGGGAGGGAGCAGAGCTGAGCCCTTCCTGTGCTGAGGGGGAAGTGATGTCACCAGCCCAGGCACTGGAAGAGGCAGACTACGAGGGACCCCCTAGCAACAGGCATTTTTAGAGGCAAGTAAAAAAAAAAAATATCCAAATGTTTTTTTTTGTTTTTTTTTTTAGGCACAATCATGACTTTTTAGGGGTGGAACACCACTTTAATAAACGGGGTCCACTCCCTTTGACCCATAAAAGCACCCCACCAGGAAAGCTTTAGGTAATGTAGCATAACCCAAGTCCTGGGTCCCGGGGTCCAGCCCTACAAAGAGAGGCGTTACAGGCAAAACCTTGTGCTTTGGATACGAGGCCCAGGTACCATCCACTTTGGCCTCAGTGGCGCTTAGGCTGGATCTGGTCTATGGAGGCCATTTAAATCCAGCATTGATCCCTTCTGGAGTCTCCTCAGAGCACATCTTCACTCGTAACCAACACCTTAGACACAGATAAAAAAAACTGATGTGCTCCTGGAAGGAAGAGGGCTTATATAGGGAGTGAACTTCCTGGATTGGGTATACCAGTGTCCATCACTTGAAAGTGGTCTATAACCCATTAAGTAATTACTTAAGGCTCTGTGTCCCATGATGTATGATAAAGAAAATTATTTTCCTCACTGTATATGTCCCAAGTTGGGAGCTTGGATAGAGTTAGGGACAGCATTTTACAGTGGTGCCTTGGCAACGCAAATGTATTTGCATTGTAGTGTTCAAACAGTTTAAACTTTTTTTGCAATCCAGACAGAGAGCTAGGGAACATATGTAATTGTCTCTGGATTGTCCTGTCAATGCCCACCTCTCCTACTGCTATTTTCAAAGTAGAACTATAGTCAAAAAGTTTTTTCTCATTTTGGATAGAGCAAAGCATTGTTTTAACCCGTCAGATTTATTTTTTTGCCATCTGTGTCCCATTGCCCCCAGGTCACCAGAACTAGTGTCCCCATTGGAATATTTCTCCTCTATTACTTTTCTGTGACAATGGTAAACAGGACAAATAGAGAGGGTGAATCTTCTTAACAGGAAGCACAGACAGCAATAAAAACTGAAAAGCGTTCTAATTCTTCTGAACTCTATCCAAAACTAAAAAAAAAAAAGTTTTGATTTTAGCCATACTTTAAATTAATCTAAGCAGCTTCCATATTTGATGCAAAAAAAACAACATTAACAAAACATTTAAAAATGGAATGTGTTCTAATTTGTTTGAATGTGTTTATATTCTTAATTATTAAAAGAAAAAAAAAGAAAAAGAAAAAAAAAAAAAAAAAAGTCTCATGGAGACAATATTTGTGCAATAATCTAATCATCATTGATACTATGTTGAAAAACATCCATTCTTCTAAAAAGTATTTTCTATTTTCAGTATCTAGAATGAGTTTATTAAACTGCAATGAATGAACACCTTCAACATTGTAATTACAGCGCTATGTTATATTCTGATGTCATATAAACAAAAGGAAAATAATAATTAATTCAGCAAATGATAAACCAACTGGAAAGTAATCTAAAAAGGTATGGAATCATATAATTATGATATAATTATATTCTGGGTGAAGTGGGTCACACTGGAATCTACAGCATCATCCAGTTTTTCAAATGTAAAGGACCAAAACCTGTCAATTTGCCAATTCAGGCTAGCCTATCCTCTCTGTTGTAAATGTTTACCTTCCCTGCAACCTATTGTAAAGCAGTTGACCTGATTGGGCCCCAAAGGTCGGGATGAGCCGGCAGTTCATTCCACACTTTTTCTCAGGAGGAGAGGATATATGGGTCTTCATCCACACCTCAGGTAATCGGGCTGTTTCTCTTCCCCTCTTCACTATCACACACACCTATTCACATCATGCTTGATTTCTCTTCATACAGGTGTGCATTATTCATTTTTTTCTACGCCTCTCATTTAAATACCAATACATTGGCAACATGCTAGTATACATTATTTATATATATATATATCTTTTGTTTGTTGGTTCTCACCACCCAGTTATTTTTGGGGCAGGTGTCAGACATACACTCTAGTGCCAGTTTGGTTTTACACTTTACTTTCCTTCATTTACAACATTTGTTCATATTTCCTTTTTTTTTTTTTTTTTTGACACACTCATCCCCATCTCTTTGTTACACATCTCCTCCTCATTATCCTTTTTTCTTTCATTTATTGCAGAACTTCATCTGTGGCCCATACATGTATGCCTCCTACTTTGGAAGTGTGTTTTGGCTGTCTGGCTCTCTCCCTGGCTGCTGTTCCTCTCCACCCCCTCTCCGATTCTCCAGCCCCCATGGAGACTTTCGGTTTGGGGGTTAGCCTTGTGTGTCCTTGGCCTCAACCCCGGGGGAGACAGCTCTCTCAGGGCCACCTTCATTATTCCACAATTGGACTGTTGGGTTATGTATTGGGTTGTTGCCAAAAGGTAATGTGCATTTATATATTCTAAAATACCTGCTTTGCCTTGTGTAAGCATGATTTTAATAGAGACTCCAATGATCTATTTATTTATTTGTTTTATTTATTTTTCTAGTCATCTCTTGATGCATCCCATTCCTGATGATTGGCTTTAAACGCCATGAATCGCGTAGAGTCTACACTCAGGGTTGCCATTTCAAGTTTGGTTCATCTATGAATTCTATCGTATACCATTTATACATACTAACATTGTTATTTGGAATACTTGTTCACCTTTTTTGTATATCCATTTTAGAACTGTGATTGCTTGTATCAATTATTTTATAAACAGCGTTTATAAACAATGTTTCTATCAACATGACTACTATTTTTATTATGCCTCAATGTGCATGATTTATGTATTGTATATTATGATACAATATATTATTATTATATTATTACTCATGAACTGATGTCTATGCATTTCTTTGATTAGCAATTCTCTATGGCTATACAGCTTATAAGCCCCTTAAGGGTTGGTGACAGTTTATTTAATATAAGGTATCCTAGACTTTTTCAAAGACCTACCCATGCCTCATTTAAAGTCCCACTACCCCTCTCTTTTGCTTTTTAATGCTCATACAGGGATGGAGACATGGTTATGGTAACTGTGGGGCCCAATCAGGTCAACTGCTTTACAATATGTTTATTTGGGTGGAAGAAACCCGTTTCCCTCTTTGACCTGTCATGCCCCACTTCACTAACGCAACTACTTAATCTGGGTTTTTAGTCCCAAGAACTAATTTTTACGCTGGCATCCGCTTTCTTATTTCCCCTTCATTTGGTCCATTCAGTAATCTACTCGTTCTCTGGATCACTGGTTATTTCAATTTAGTCTCTACCCTCTGTTAGTTCAGAGATACAGCCCATTCTTTATCTCTTCCCTTTGTTTTTTCCATTGCCTGTTTGGCACGCCCCACCCACAGGGTGGGTGGTCCGTTCTGATTGATCTCTCTTCCCCCGGGGTTGCGATGTGCCGAGCTCCTCCTCCCCCCACCCATCTCTTTAGCGATGGGGGCGGGGCTGGATCTTGGCGCATCGGCGTCATGCCCAGCATGCCGCAGGTGCGGTGTCCTCCTGACGCCGACCTGCGTGATTATGCTTTCCCTTCCCACCTAGGCTTGATGGGCGGGGATGAAGCACCGCTGAGATCTCTGTGCCTCAGTTGGTTGTCTGCCCCATCTATTTCTTTGGCCAAACGTGATTGCATGACGTTGGCTGGGACACGCCCTCAGGCTGAGGATACAAAGGTCGGGATGAGCCGGCAGTTCATTCCACACTTTTTCTCAGGAGGAGAGGATATATGGGTCTTCATCCACACCTCAGGTAATCAGGCTGTTTCTCTTCCCCTCTTCACTATCACACACCTATTCACATCATGCTTGATTTCTCTTCATA
Organism: Lithobates clamitans; assembly: GCA_037952925.1. Classification (NCBI taxonomy): domain Eukaryota; kingdom Metazoa; phylum Chordata; class Amphibia; order Anura; family Ranidae; genus Lithobates; species Lithobates clamitans. The sequence goes on along the minus strand of JBBGZY010000194.1, from coordinate 446,523 downwards.
CAGGTGTGCATTATTTATTTATTTCTACGCCTCTCATTTAAATACCAATACATTGGCAACATGCTAGTATACATTTTTTATATATATATATCTTTTGTTTGTTGGTTCTCACCACCCAGTTATTTTTGGGGCAGGTGTCAGACATACACTCTAGTGCCAGTTTGGTTTTACACTTTACTTTCCTTCATTTACAACATTTGTTCATATTTCCTTTTTTTTTTTTTTTGACACACTCATCCCCATCTCTTTGTTACACATCTCCTCCTCATTATCCTTTTTTCTTTCATTTATTGCAGAACTTCATCTGTGGCCCATACATGTATGCCTCCTACTTTGGAAGTGTGTTTTGGCTGTCTGGCTCTCTCCCTGGCTGCTGTTCCTCTCCACCCCCTCTCCGATTCTCCAGCCCCCATGGAGACTTTCGGTTTGGGGGTTAGCCTTGTGTGTCCTTGGCCTCAACCCCGGGGGAGACAGCTCTCTCAGGGCCACCTTCATTATTCCACAATTGGACTGTTGGGTTATGTACTGGGTTGTTGCCAAAAGGTAATGTGCATTTATATATTCTAAAATACCTGCTTTGCCTTGTGTAAGCATGATTTTAATCGAGACTCCAATGATCTATTTATTTATTTGTTTTATTTATTTTTCTAGTCATCTCTTGATGCATCCCATTCCTGATGATTGGCTTTAAACGCCATGAAACGCGTAGAGTCTACACTCAGGGTTGCCATTTCAAGTTTGGTTCATCTATGAATTCTATCGTATACCATTTATACATACTAACATTGTTATTCGGAATACCTTGTTCACCTTTTTTGTATATCCATTTTAGAACTGTAATTGCTTGTATCAATTATCTTATAAACAGTGTTTATAAACAACGTTTCTATCAACATGACTACTATTTTTATTATGCCTCAATGTGCATGATTTATGTATTGTATATTATGATGCAATATATTATTATTATATTATTACTCATGAACTGATGTCTATGCATTTCTTTGATTTGCAATTCTCTATGGCTATACAGCTTATAAGCCCCTTAAGGGGTGGTGACAGTTTATTTAATATAAGGTATCCTAGACTTTTTCAAAGACCTACCCATGCCTCATTTAAAGTCCCACTATCCCTCTCTTTTGCTCTTCCCTGCAACCTGTTATATTGTTTGCCAGACAGAGTCCTGGCCAAAAACCTGCCATTTAGGCAAAGTGGTGCATGTGGCCATTCCCCTTTCTCCCATGATGCCGTGTCTGCTGAAAAGTAGAAGCAGCAGCGCAGGTGGATTTTCATGAAAACCTGTTGATTTCCCTAAATAGCAAAGACATTGTGTTATTATTAATTCATTTGTAAATCCTCTTGTCTATGTTGGTGATACAACGTGTATCTTGAAGGGCCACTTAAAAAAATACACTGAGAAATTCGTTAAAACACAATTTTTGAATTGCAGTTGCGGCCATTTTTTACCACTCTTTTGTGGAAGGGAAGGTCTCATTATACATATGTAACGTATTTTGTTTCCATCCAAGTTCTCTCTTCAAATAGTTCATGAGTACTCCAAGAAGTGATCTATCAAATTACACAACTAAGGTACATGATGCCAGTTTATGCAATTAGATGTTTAAATTAGGCCATTTTTACAAGGCTCAAGAAGCTTAAGGCAAGGTTCACACTTTCTTCGCAAGCGGCTCACGACAGGGGTCTCTTGTTTCAGAGACAAATCAGGCCTGAATTGTTGCCTGAATTCGGACCTGAAATAGAGCCAAAGACGCACAGGACCTCTATGCAATGCATACTCGCAGAAAATACCATTAACTTGCAGGGCAGCCAAAATTTTTTTCTTCATTTCAGGATTTAACTACCACTTCAGCCCCGGAGAATTTATAACCTTCCTGACCAGAGCACTTTTTGCGATTTGGCACTGCATCGCTTTAACTGACAATTGCGCGGACGTGCAACGTGACTCCGACATTATGGCGGACACATCGGACAATTATGACACATTTTTGGGACCACTAGCATTAATACAGCGATCAATGCTATAAAAATGCATAGATTACTTTAAAATTTCACAGGCAGTGAAGGGGTTAACACTACGGGGCGATCTAGAGGTAAATGTGTTCCCTGGGAGGTGATTCTAACTGAAGGGGGAGGGGACTGACTAGAGGAAGTGACGGATCATGGTTCCTAGCTAATAGGAACACACGATCTGTCACTCCTGTCAGAAGAGGTAAGTGTGTGTGTGTATACACACACACTCGTCCCTGTTCTGTGTCTCCCGCTCACGATCGCTCGTGGCTGGCGGTCATCGCGACCGGCAGCCATGAGCATCGGCACCCCCGCTGTGCAGCAGGTGCGTGCGCCTGCTCTCCCGACCCCGCGAGCCAACGTATAGCTATGACGGCTCACGCAAGGGAGCCAGCCTGCCACAGTATAACTGCGGCAGCTGGTCAGGAAGTGGTTAAATTACATATCATCTAGACCAAATTTTTTTTCAACTCCAGTCCTCAAGTATCCCCAACGGGTCATGTTTTCAGGATTTTCCTCAGATCAAACGGCTGTGGTTATGACTAAGGCAGTGAAACTGATCAAATCACCTGTGCTAAAATAATGGAAAAATGAAAACATGACCTGTTGGGGGTACATGAGGACTGGAATTGAGAAACATTGATCTAGACCAGTGGTCTCCAAACTGCGGTCCAGGGGCTGGATGCAGGCCTTTGCATGCCTTTATCAGGCCCCTGGGGCACTATTGCGTTCCTTACTGATAGGAGACACTATTCTAACACCTGACAACAATGGGGCACCATTTCTCCCACTGACGCCAACAATGGGCCCTATTCCTCCCATTGATACCAACAATGGGGCACTATTCCTCCCAATAATACAAACTGTGGTGATGTTTACTCCCACTGATGCCAGGAAAATTGCCACTCCTGCTGGCCGCAGTCCAGCCCCAGCCTCCCAAGGCCGGAAGAACAATAAACTGGCCCTTTGATTAGAAAGTTTAGAGACCCCTGATCTAGACAGCAGAAAATTTGCTGAATTGTCCATGCTACATTAATGGAAATGCTACTCCACAAAAGAAGCAATCACCTTCTTATATTACATATTATGTACAGTTATGCCTCAGCAATGAGGAGTAAGGCAATTTTTAATCTTGCAGAATGAAAAAATATTTGGTTTCAAAAAATTGCTATGTAATGTTACTGCAGGGGATTGAGGTGTGCTTGTTAGAAAGATTAGTCCTTTGAGATTAATCTGATGGGATATATTTGAATGAGTGGAATCACGCAAGTGGCTCTTGTAATAAAAACATTTAAATGAATAACCAGCCTTTTACCCTAAATGTGCTATGTACACCCCCAAAAAAAACCATGCCCTGTTGTCCCCCCACCATACATACACACTGCTGTACCAGCAATTCCTTGTTGTCAATATTACAGCCAGGACTTGCTGTGTAACTACAGCAGCTGACCCCAGACACTGCTGTCAAAAACTGAACTGACCAGTGTTTGTAAATTGTTCTGAAGCACAATTCAGTGACACAAAGTAATATTATGCTACTTTTGTATCTACTTTGCTTCATTCATCTGCAGATCAAAGAGATAAGTTTCGATCTGCATATAGTGTTGAACTCTTTGTTAACCCTAATCAGTCCTAAATAATGCATCTCCCTCATGTTTTTGCTAATCTTTTGTTATTTTTTAACCAGTAACGTTTCAACTTTTTAAATTGATTTGTTAAATTTATTTAGGGCCCTTTCACACTGGGGCGGCGTTGGCAGTAAAGCACCGCTATTGTAAGAGGCGCTTTACCGTCGGTATTTGGCCGCTAGCGGGGCAGTTTTACCCCCCGCTAGCGGCCGAGAAAGGGTTAAAAACCACCGCAAAGCGCCTTTGCAGAGGTGCTTTGCCAGCGGTATAGCCGCGCTGTCCCATTGATTTCAATGGGCAGGAGCGGTGAATGTTCTGGAATGTTCTGGAATGGCCATCCCAGTCCCCAGACCTGAATATCACTGAACATCTGTGGGGTGATTTGAAGTGGGCTGTCCATGCTTGGCAACCATCAAACCTAACTGAACTGGAGATGTTTTGCAAGGAGGAATGGTCCAAAATACATTCATCCAGAATCCAGACACTCATTACAGGCTATAGGAAGCGTCTAGAGGCTGTTATTTCTGCTAAAGGAGGCTCTACTAAATATTGATGTGATTTTTTTCTGTTGGGGTGCCCAAATTTATACACCTGTCTAATTTTGTTTTGATGCATATTGCGTATTTTCTGTTAATCCAATAAACCTCATTTCACTACTGAAATATTACTGTGTCCTTCATTTATTTGATAGATCAAAATGAATTTGCTGATCCAAACACCCAAATATTTATAAAATGACAATCATGGAAATTGTCAGGGGTTCCTAAACTTTTGCATACAACTGTATATGGTGTTACTGTGTAGAAGGTTTAATAAGGAGCCTCTGTCACCCAGGTAACAATACTCCAATTTACAACACAAGTAAAAAGGTGCACATGTAGTCCTAACCTAAATATGTGGACAAACAAATGTAATTCTGCAAAAGAGCCTTACAGTCATACTACAAATAACCCCTAGATGGCAGCCTTGAAATGCATTTTTCATTGAAACTGTTTTACATGTAAGAAATATAAATATCCAATAAGCTGCAGTTCATGTAGAAGTTTTTTCTGTCCAAATAAAAAACTTTAGCATCTTGATGATTTCAGAAATTCACACGGACCACAAGAAAAAGTCTGGAGTGTTTTTTTTTTTCTTAGAAAACAAAAATGTATAAAATCAACAAGACATGTTACAAAGGAGAAATAAAATATCCAGGCATTTTGGTGACATTGCAGCAGTGCAGTTAGGTAGTAGTGCTACGATAATACAAGGCATCCAGGTGGCTATCCTCTGGGAGCAGAAGAGGAGATTATTAATCCTGCTCAGTTATGAGCCATTTCTTCCCTCCAGCCTGCTAGAAGGACATACATGATGTTAGGCACCAGCCAGGCTCCCCGGAGCCATGCTACTTTTATGTTTTTCAATAAAACAGACATTTTACGGGTGGAAAATGTATATGCGACACTTTTATGAGTGATTTGTGCTTCACTGTTTTGCTACACATTAAAATTAGATTTTTGTACTTACCATACAATAGATTTCTTGAAATTCATTGAGGGATACAGGAAATTTGAGACTTTTGGGTTATACTGCTGCCTACAGGAAGATTTGGACACTGGAAAAACAAAAAACTAGTTGCCAGAAAGGTATAACCCCCTCTACTCACAGCATGCCTCAGTTTAGTGGAAAAGCATTACCAAAAGCATAATCAAAGGGATGGGTGGGACCTATGGCCCTAAATGAACTTTAAGTAATGAATTTTATGGTAAGTACAAGAATCCCATTTTCTTTCTTGCGGATTGAGGGACACAGGAATTCACAGACTGCTGGAACATCCAAAAGCAGTCCAACTGAGGGGTGAGTAACCGCAACAAAACACTAACAGACCCACAAGAAAAACCAACACTACTGGGTACTTCATGCAGCTGAAAGCACCACCTAAAAAAAGGACCTTACGCCCAAAGCTTGCATCAGATGAGGCCGGAGCATCCACTTGATAAGATCTGTGGGAGCATGTGAACAGAAGGCCAGATGGCAGCTTTGAATCTGGGAAACCATAGCCAGATGTTGAAAAGATCTAGTAGAGTGCACCTTGACAGGAAAGGGTGGAACCAGACTCTATGACCATAAGCTTGAAAGATGATCTGTCTGAGCAACCCGGAAATGGTGGGACTGGTGAGAAGACCAGAAAGGGCCCTTTACAGGATATAAGTCACCAGCTCAGATACATGCCTTTCAGAAACAACAAGCAACACCGACTTGTGGGTGATGGGGGAAAATGGAATATCTCTGATAGACTTAAAAAAAATTTTTAGGTGCCAAATAAACCAAATACAGAACCACATGCCACATGAGAAATACTAAAAACACAAAAGTGTTAAAGAGTGGGAAGCTAGTGGTCTCTGGAACAAGATCACAAGCACTAACATCTGCTCCTTGATAGTATTTAGAGCCAAAACGCTGATTTGGCTGCGGCCCCCGACCAGCACCTGCATTGGCTGCTGGTCGGAGCCGCAGCTATCTTTCTACACCCGAAGCCGCCACTGCCTGTGTTCCAACCTGAAGCCTGAAATCTAATCTGCTACCAGCAGCTTCCTGGCCGAACTCTGCTTAAGCCAGCCACAGCCGAGCTCTACAGCCCTATTGTGATCCTTGGAGGTTTTTATGGGTGTTTTATGACAAGCCCTGATCTTCTTTTTTTACTAGTGAGTCAATTTTTATTGCTTTTAATATTTAATTAAACATTCTACACTTAGATGGAGGCGCACATTTGCAGTAAGGATAACATCTCACTCAGATGGGATGAAATTGTTCTTCACTTTATCTGGCCACACATTATACTATTTTCCTATTCAATTTCCTATATATTTACCTTCAATTATGTAGTTCAAGGGCCTGCCTGACTGCATACAAATTGAAAGTGTTTAGGGTCTGATCTCATATTATATGGTTTTGGTAAAGCGAACTGAAAATTGTACAAGAAAAAAAACTGTATAATGTATGGTCAGCCTTACACCAAGCAAAGTATGCCTTCCAAGTGCAATAGTAGACATTGTGGAAAATATTCTTCTAGTTTTTAGCATTGTGGAAAATACCAATTCAGAGATGCCTCTGTCCCTCAAGACCTGGGCTTCAACAGCCATGCCATTAAAGCCAGTGACCGTGTAGCAGGATAGTAATCCAGTTCCTGGTATAAAAGAGCTGGAAGAGCCCACAGAGCATCTGCCAGGAGTCTGCTTTTTTTGGAGTACCACATCTGCCTGGGCAAGTCTGAAGTTGTGTAGATGACCAGAATGTCCTCCCTCCATCTTTATCCTGCAGAACAGACAAGGAAGGAGTTTCAGGAGGTAAAGCATAGATCAGGGTGTCCTGATCCCTTTCATTGTTTCTGCCAGAGGATCTCTGCGCCTGGTGACAAAACCTGTCTAGTTTTTTGTTGAACCCGAAGGCCAGTAGAGCCACATCCAGTGACCCCCACCTGTGACAAAGGTCCTGAGACACCTTCAGGCAAAAGTCTCCTTGATGGAGAAAGGCTATGACAGAACTGGTGGATTCCGTGCAGAATTTCTGGGCCCAAAGACATTTAAGAACTGTAAATGGGTTGAAAGTAGAACCACTGGTACTGGGGCAATGACCCCTTGCTCCAGAAGTCCCACAAAAGCTACATGGAGATCTGCTAATATGTGCAGTGATACAGGTAGATTGGAAGGAATAAACAGAGGAAGAGACAGAGAGTGAAGTTCTAGATTGAAGCTCTGGAACCCCCTCCCGCACCCAAGCAACGGAGATGCTTGTCTAAAATGTCCACAAAGCCTATCAGGCGTTTCTCACTATCAAAAGCATTAGAAAGTATTTCTGAAGGCTTGGGGAACTTGGAAGTCCAGGGTTTGTGAGCGGACTGGGTGACAGGTTTGGGCTTGGTTTTGAGAGTGAAAGCCTGGGAATAATTAAAGGAATGCTTCTTGGCCTCCGTGGAGGGATGAATCCTCCCGGACTGAGTCCTAGGTTTCTTGTTAGGACAGAAGTATACAAATGCTCCCTAAGTAGAGGATCCGCTTGAATAGCAATCAACTAAGCAGCTAGAATTTGGCAAATTAGCGTTATGGCCAGAGCAGGTGGAAAAGTAGGGTATATCTGAGAGAGAAAGGTTTGAGGAAGGGCCTCCAATTGCTTGTCAATGAGGTCCTTGAAATAAGGTACATTCTCTACAGGGATGGTTAGGCTTTGTTAGGATGAGATACTGCCAGATCCAAAGGAGGGCACCCAATTTTTAACAAAGTCTTCCCCAAACGGGTACAGGACTGACAGCCACTTGGGAGGGGTGAACATCTTTGTCAGGGTTTTCCAGTCACTATAAAAGGACGATGGAAAACTTATGCACCAAAAAGGTTGTGGTGACCCTAATTGAGCCTAGGCTGGGAACTGCACTGTTAAAAGCAGCAAACTGAGTTAAGTTTTAAAGGTAGCACAAACTGCTTTAATAAATCCAAAATGGTCTTCAAGTCTGGGAGTATATGCAGTCTCCTCAGGCGTATTGTTTGTTAAGAACTTCAGGGGGTTGTAAACCCTTGTGTTTTTTCACCTTAATGAATCCTATGCATTAAGGTGAAAAAACTTCTGACACTGATCAGCCCCCCAGTTTGACTCAACTGAGCCTGTTTGTTCCCACGCCGGAGACGTGCAAACCCTCTCTGGCCGGAGTCTTGGCTCTTGATTGGACAGATTGATAGCAGCGCGGCCATGGGCTCCCGCTGCTGTAAATCAAATCCAATGATGCGGGCGCCAGGGGGCGGGGCCGAGGTCAGCATTCTGTGTCTTTGGACGCAAATGCTGGACTCAGGAGCTCGCCTGCACATTTACCGCCAGGGACAGCGCTTCTCCTAGGGGGTTTTCCGATGTGGGGAGGAGCCATGAGTGCCATTGGGGGACCCCAGAAGTCGAGGATCACGGCCACTCTGTGCAAAACGAACTGCACAGTGGAGGCAAGTATTATAGGTTTGTTATTTAAAAAAAACAAACAACAAAAAACGAGTGTTTACAACCCCTTAAGAGACTCAGCGTCTAATAGAATCTTGATGACTGAAACCTCAGTCCACTAATGCCTCAGGTAGCTCAGATAAGAATTCTTCAGAGGAATGTGTGGACGCATTCATGGCCTCTGCGGTCAGTCAGCAATTAAAGTTGCAATATGCTCCATAAAATCCTGCATGGCTGTGGTGAAATGCTTTTGGAGACATTGCTGAAGGGGATTGGGGGGGGGGGGGGGGCACTCTCGACAGAGCTACGGAAGACTCAGAGGATGATGTAGACTCAAGCAGAGGGCAAAATACCAGCCTGTCAAAGTCAGGTCTTTCAGAGGGTGCACTGTAGGCAGCACCAGAACAGTTAGCAGATCTTAAGCTGAATATTCCTGGAGCTGTGAGACTGTTATCCACGTGTCTGGGATCAGACATGCTGCACCGCAGTCAGAAGAAACATAGCTCAGGGTATAAGGTCAGGTTTTGGACACTCACGAACCAGTTACCAGTAGCAGGAAAGGTTAAGGTGGCCAGAGGTGAGGGCAACAGAGATAAACTAAGGATAAATCAACGTCAATTGCAGTCAGGAGTAGCAGCAGGAAGGTGCTTCCTCTATACTGAATGGCAGGAAAGGGTGCAAGAAGCACATATGACATTACACCCCACTGGATGATGTCAAAGGCCAGTCCCTTGCCATTACTTTTTTCACAGTAAACTGATAGAAAGCGTGAATTTCAAATGGTCCTTAGTAGCCCTAGTAACATGGTGGCTCCTGGTGCACAGCCCTACTTACCAAGGAAGTCTTCAGAGACAGGGTCACAGCTGATGCTGTTCCATGGCTCTGGGTTCATAAAGCACTCAGTACATTCAGGTCTGCAATGCAGAGCAGACATTAATGTGACCTTCAGGAACTAACCTCACAATTTTCCAGTTCAGTGGGGTCTGTGTACGGTCTTCAAAGCTAGTGCTGCGAATTCATATAAAGGCCACCTGAGCAACTTGCAGAGAAGTCTTGACAGAGCAAAAAAAAAATCTTGATCAAAGAAAAGGTTACACTTTCTCAGCAGAGCAGAGGAAAGATGTCTATCTACTTAGGACATTAGCAAAAATGATTACCGGTATGCTCTTGGTACTGCTTCACCAAACTGACGCATGCTGGGAGTAGAAGGGACTGTAGCAGGCTAGCCATTGTTTTTTCTTTTTAAACACAGGCAGCCCCTGAGTTATGAACATTCGAGTAACGAATGACTCATACTTACAAACGGAGGGAGACAACAGGAAGTGTGAGGAAATCTACCTCTAGGATGGGAAATTCGCCACCGCCATTGCCAGTACGGGAACCCGGCCGTGAAGCCTTATGGGCAAAGCGCACTACGCTCCCCTATTGGCCCGACAGCAGGGGAAGGAGGAGGGAGCTACACTTATGATGTACCTTGCCGTGGTGAGGTCTGACAGAAGTGGGGACGGGTCCCCCCCCCAAAGGTGCCAAATGTGGCAGGGGGGAGGGGGGGAGAGACCAGAACTTATCCTGTTTGTAACCCAGGTACTGCCTGTACTGCTGTTTAAACCCTCCTGTAGGCAGCAGTATAACCAAACAAGCTCTGAAATCCTGTGCCCCTCATTAAAGGAGAAAGAAAACAGTGACAATTCAGTTTAATGTACTTTTCCTGAAAACAGAAATGTAAAAAGGCACAGGCATGGACACTGAGGGGACAGGGCTATAGGAGTGGCACACAGGCGCTTGAAGAGCAGCATTAACAATGACATTTCATATATAGGTCCATTTTAAGGGGGGAAAAAAATAATAAAAGCCTGATCAGATTCAAAATGCTATGGTTGGAGATTTGGGAATTTAAAGATGTCTATAGCTAAATCTGTAAATATAAGTGCTCTCTCATGAGTGGGTTCCCCTCTCTGTATTCAACATTACTTACTTTTGGCACTTCTCTTCAGAGATCTTACCTGTGGGTCTTGCCTGGCACTGCACAATATTTCTTCCAAATTCTTTCCAGTTAACCAGTGTGGCCTATGATGGCTTTACACTCTGAATTCCATTTCAGTGTAAGGCTGGTCATCTGGCTTTCAATGATGTGGATTTAATTCAGAATGCACACTGGCCAACTGGAAAGATTTTGAAAGACAATTTCTGTGTCGTAAAAATTTACAGATACAACTTATGTAGGAGGATTTGTTTCATCTTTGCATCACCTGGAGCTAGTCACTTCACTGGCTATATGCAAGGGTTTACAACCACTTTACAGAGGTTCTAAAAATGTGTTTTATTATTTTAAAGAAAAGAAAATTGAACATCACACACAGAGCAGAGCAGCCTCGATCCACCTCTTCGCGGGGGTCCCCCGCTGGTGCTCCTCCCCCTTGCCAAGTGCCCCCAGAGCAAGCTTGCTCTGGGTGCACTTGTGCATGCTCGCTCCCTAGCCGCCTCTATGTGCCTATGGGATACATAGAGAGTGTGGCTCAGTCCTGCTCCCTCCTCACTGGCTGTGATAGACAGCCATTGAGGAAGAGACCCGGTATAGCTGCTGCTCTTGTGCACATCCCTGGATCGAGATTGCGCTCTGATAAGTATTAGAAGGGCCTGCTGGGGGAGCTGCACACTGAAAGTTTTTACCTTCATGCATAGAATGCATGAAGGTAAAAACCTTCACCCTTTACAACCACTTGATAAGTACATACACTAGGCTTTTAAATGTCTGCTGTGCTTAATAAGCCAGTTCAAAGAGCAGTTAACAAGTTCTTGAAACCATAGCAACCAATCATTCCAACTTTTAATAATTTAAAGCAAAATAAATAAAATAATGAATTGGTTGCTGTTGGCACATGTAGTACACGACTTTTCTAGGCTGAACAAGCACTGACAAAAAGCTGTGACCCTTTTAAATTGTGAAGATTGTCTGGAGCAGTAAATTCTTTAATAATATGTCTAGCATAGTAATATGCTAGCTTAAAAGCGCCAGTGTGCCATCTCCCTATGAAACCAGTCCCTTCCAACATTTGCAGGCTCACCACGACAGATTCTAAAGTATTACCCATAATGCCCAGTGTGGCATGAACAAACATTAAATCGCCTGCCTTAAAATTACACACCTAAATGCTTAAAAGTAGTTTTTCACATACTGGATTACTAAACGTCCATTTTTAGCTTTACATAACATGAAAAAGACAAACATAACATACGCAAGTGGAGGTTTAACTCTCAAAGGAGTTTGAAGTGAGGCCTGTGGTAAATACCCTATGTATTCCTATACAGAAGTTAAAAAAAAAAAAAAATACAAATTTTTAAACAAAAATAAAAAAAATCTTTTAGCACAAAGAAAGGACAGTGTGAAATATTGTGTGGTTTCCTTTCGCTATTCCTTCCTGAGAGGCCTGTGCAGTCCTTTGGCCTATGGCAGCAAGGGATGGAGTTAATCAAGCCACTGAGGGCAAAAAAAAACTCTGAAAATATACATTCCTATATTCATAGATTTCCATTTATACATAAAATATTTGACACAATTCCCTTAGCAGACAACTAGTGACCAATTCATGTAGCACTGTGTTGTAACTGCCTTTCTGGAGGGGAAGTGAGTGGTAAGTGTGCAAAAAAAAAAAAAAAAAAAACCCCAAAAAAACAAAAAAACAAACACACAACTGTAAACCGGTTCAACTCAATTGTTTTGAAGTCCCGCAAAGCTATAGGCGAGTCGGCTCATCTTCACTATCACTGCAGTTACCACAACAGTCCTGGAGAAGGAGAAAAAGCACAATCAGAACAAATACAGTGAAAGAGGCCATGCGAATAAAAGCAAAAACTACAATTAAACTGGCTAAGAGCACAGGTTTGCTTCTATTCGCTATATACTTCCCACATATACAGTACTATGTACTTGACCTCTACTTCTCTGCAGCTATGCCCAGTGGATGGAAAAGGAAGGAAATACCCAGTCCTTCCAGATATGAAGGATCATGTGACAGCACTGGGCCAATTAGCGTGGCCTCACTGGTAAACTGTAGCCCTGTCTTTAGGTATGACTCTAATAATATCTTACATAGGGCATTCCTTTTTTCCCCAGCAGTATAGGAGAAAAAGAAAAGTATGTATTTGTTGCTGCAGGTGCTGGCATTAACATTAACCTGTTGGTTTGCCTTCCATATGTTCTATTTTAGGCATTTCTAGGAGGGACGTGCGGTGAGGTCAGTGGCTGGTGAGGCACTGGCTAGTATCAGAGCCAGATACACACAGGTTACATATTCACAAGTTACGTATTCGATTCTCATTATGTAGGCGATTGCAGTTCTACTAGTTATACTCATTTAACAAAAATATTTACAAACAATGTCACTTTAAGATGCTTATCAGTCACCCTTTTTGTTGATGCTGGAAACAATTTATTTTTATTCATGAAACTGTTTTTTCCCCCAAAAAACAAAAAAACAAAAAAAACACACGTTTGAAAAATTGCTGCGCAAATACCGTGTAACATAAAAAAGTAGCAACAACCATCATTTTATTCCCTAGGGCAGTGATGGTGAACCTTGGCACCACAGATGTTTTGGAACTACATTTCCCATGGTGCTCAACTACACTGCAGAGTACATCATGGGAAATGTAGTTCCAAAACATCTAGGGTGCCACGGTTCGCCATCACTGCCCTAGGGTGTATTTACTATATTTTGAAAAACTGTACTCAAGCAGGTGGCTTAACGGACAAATTAATGAAGTTTGAAGTTATAACATCAAACCAGTAATTTCACAGTAAATAGATAAATAAATGATTATAACATATAGCCAAACAGAGGCGTCACCAGGGGGTGGCTATTGGGGCTACAGCCCCGAGCCTGGGGCTAATAGCCCCGTTCCTAGATTGCAGGGGACAGGGGCGGACTGAGCCGTGGTAGCGCTGGCTCCGGCTCCAGCTCCGCCCCCCCACTCTACTCTTGGTCACTGGTTGCTATAGCCGCCTAGCGGCAAGCAACCAGTGACGTCACTGCCCGGCATTCAAAGCGGAGGAGGATTGCACTTCCTCCTCCTCCGCGCTAGTGCTCATGGGGCCTGCCTTTTCTGGACTGGAGCGGCCTTCCGGTGGCGCTGTGGACCTATCAGTCGTATACCAGCGCGCTGTGACTGGAAGAGGACATCGATCAGGGCTTGGGCGGGCGGCTCTCCTCCTCTCCTCTGGCTGCCTCATACACCAGCACCACGGCTGAGCTGCTGCTGCAGGACCTGGACACAGGTAGGTCAGTGTGTGTGGGTCAGTGTAGGTCCGTGTGGGTCAGGTAGGTCAGTGTATGTCAGGGTAGGTCAGTGTAGGTCAGGTAGGTCAGTGTATGTCAGGTAGGTCAGTGTATGTAGGTCAGGTAGGTCAGTGTATGTAGGTCAGGTAGGTCAGTGTATGTAGGTCAGGTAGGTCAGGGTGGGTAAGGTAGGTCAGTGTGGGTCAGTGTATGTAGGTCAGTGTATGTCAGGTAGGTAGGTCAGTGTATGTCAGGTAGGTCAGTGTGGGTCAGGTAGGTCAGTGTATGTAGGTCAGTGTATGTCAGGTAGGTCAGTGTGTGTCAGGTAGGTAGGTCAGTTTAGTGGTCAGCATTGATGGGCACTGGTAAGCCAGGCAGCAACCAGCAAGTCAGCCTACCCCCGCCACACAACCACACAACCACACAACCCCTCCGCCCAACCAAAAAAACCCAGCGCCACTAGAGGCCCCTCCTGTGCCGGCCTTGGACTCCGGGCTGAAGCCCCTGGTCTTTTTGCCACCTAGCAACGCCCCTGTAGCCAAATAATATATTATTTAGCTGCCCAGCAAAAGTGGAATGAGGGTTAAGACAAACCATTTAACACTGGCAGGGGTGCTAATCATTTATATAAAACCTTTACCCCAAAAGGAAAAACAAATTATTACTTTAACTGCTTAAAATAACATTAGCTGGAGTTCAGATTTAATTTGTAAGTCAAGTTCATCTAAATCTGCTAGTGCATCTAACACTACCCTCTCTCCAGACTGACAATACAGCTGTTCAAAGGTGTCTCCAATGCTCCTTCATCCAAAAGGGGAGACCTCAGGTACCTCAGTACCATTGTGAATCCAAAAGACGCAATGTGTGAACCGTTCAGGCTCTCCAAAGGTTATGAGTCCTTGACATCCACAGCTGAGAGTGCCAGTCTGGGAGGAAGCTCGTCCCGGCTCCTGTGAACGCTGAATGTGTAAGGTCTCCCTTAAGCTGCACATCTATATCCCCACGATTAAGAGCGGAGGAGCGCAGTGGAACGCGTTGGAGGCATGGCCTGGTGGGAGTCCAGGCTGAGGTTGCCACTAACCTGCGATCCATGGGGTTGTATATAGATGTGTGGATTAATGGAGACCTTCTTATACCTCAATACCATGCCATCTGATGCAGTGTGTTCTTGAAAGTGCATGCACTACTTTTGGTGCAATTCGGACCCGTTCCTGTACGATTCAGGTAGGAACTGACTCTAAGATCGAAAGTGCATTACTGGCTAGGACACTAGGTGCAAATAAAATATAATGCAGCCACCACATTTAGGGATTGATAAGCTATAGTATATATTGCATTTTTATTTTTGGGTTTAATAGTACTTTAAGCACGCCAGAAAAAACAAAAATAGTGCAGCAATAATTCTTTGTATAAATGAACTCACTAGTTTAACAGTTTCCACGGGTACTAGATTTAGGTGTGTTTGTATATATAGCATACAAGTTATTAGTAATACATCTCTAAGGTGAGGTGATAACAGCTTGAAAATCCACCACTTTTTTGGCTCTCCCCTCATAACTCTGGTGTTAGTAATGCATGCTATCTGGTGTTGTTTTATGTACAGTATCTATGAACTACGCTTGGCCTTTGGATCAACTTTTATACATTTAGGGGGTACTATTTTTTGTAACAATGAGAAGTATTGCTACAGTATCTCACAAAAGTGGGTACACCCCTCACATTTTTGTAAATATTTTATTCTTTTTATGTGACAACACTGAAGAAATGACACTTTGCTACAATGTAAAGTAGTGAGTGTACAGCTTGTATAACAGTGTAAATTTGCTGTCCCCTCAAAATAACTCACACAGCCATTAATGTCTAAACCGCTGGCAACAAAAGTGAGTACACCCCTAAGTGAAAATGTCCAAATTGGGCCCAATTAGCCATTTTCCCTCCTCGATGTCATGTGACCTATTAGTGTTACAAGGTCTCGGGTGTGAATGGGGAGCAGGTGTGTTCAATTTGGCGTTATCGCTCTCATGCTGGTCACTGGAAGTTCAACATGGCACCTCATGGCAAAGAACTCTGAGGATCTGAAAAAAAAAGAATTGTTGCTCTACATAAAGATTTTCCTAGGCTATAAGAAGATTGCCAAGACCCTGAAACTGAGCTGCAGCACTGTGGCCAAGACCATATAGCGGTTTAACAGGACAGATTCCACTCAGAACAGGCCTCGCCATGGTCGACCAAAGAAGTTGAGTGCACGTGTTCAGCATCATACCCAGAGGTTGTCTTTGGGAAATAGACGTACAAGTGCTGCCAGCATTTCTGCAGAGGTTGAAGGGGTGGTGGATCAGCCTGTCAGTGCTCAGACCATATGCCGCACACTGCATCAAATTAGTCTGCATGGCTGTCGTCCCAGAAGGAAGCCTCTCCTAAAGATGATGCACAAGAAAGCCTGCAAACAGTTTGCTGAAGACAAGCAGACTAAGGACATGGATTACTGGAACCATGTCCTGTGGTCTAATGAGACCAAGATAAACGTATTTGGTTCAGATGGTGTCAAGCGTGTATGGCAGCAACCAGGTGAGGAGTACAAAGACAAGTGTGTCTTGCCTACAGTCAAGCATGGTGGTGGGAGTGTCATGGTCTGGGGCTGCATGAGTGCCGACCAGCACGGGGGCGTTACAGTTCATGGAGGGAACCATGAATGCCAACATGTACTGTGACATACTGAAGCAGAGCATGACCCCCTCCCTTTCAGGGACTGGGCTGCAGGGCAGTATTCCAACATAATGACCCCAAACACACCTCCAAGATGACCACTGCCTCGCTAAAGAAGCTGAGGGTAAAGGTGATGGACTGGCCAAGCATGTTTCCAGACCTAAACACTATTGAGCATCTGTGGGGCATCCTCAAAACGGAAGGTGGAGCAGTGCAAGGTCTCTAACATCCACCAGCTCTGTGATGTTGCCATGGAGGAGGGGAAGAGGACTCCAGTGGCAACCTGTGAAGCTCTGGTGAACTCCATGCCCAAGAGGGTTAGGGCAGTGCTTTTAAAATAATGGTGGCCACACAAAATATTGACACTTTGGGCCCAATTTGGACATTTTCACTTAGGGGTGTACTCACTTTTGTTGCCAGCGGTTTAGACATTAATGGCTGTGTGTTATTTTAAGGGGAAAGCAAATTTACACTGTTATACAAGATCTACACTCACTACTTTGCTACAATGTAAGGTGTCATTTCTTCAGTGTTGTCACATGAAAAGATATAATAAAATATCTACAAAAATGTGAGGGGAGTACTCACTTTTGTGAGATACTGTACATGCTGGTATGCCATTCATTGCTAATGTCTTCACATCTAAAATAAAAAAATCTAATACAGGTATGTTGCAGCTTACCAATTATAAAATGTGGTGGCTGCATTGCATGCTGGAAATGAATAAAAAAATGCAGCTGGCTCTCTATTAAAAAAACAAAAAAAGAAAAAAAAAAGAAAACAAAAAACACAGAATGAAGGGTACACTCTTCTGGTTTTTTTATGTGTTTAACGCACATTTCAAATGCAAACAAATTTGGTGCCATTCTTGACTTCACTTTTAACTGCAGTGAAGTTTGTTAAAAGATCGCTAGCAGAACTGAAACCTTTCTATTGACCACTTCCTATTTTCTTTAAATACACAATGAACTGCACATAAAGGGCATTTTAAATACACATCTTAACATGTGTAAAAACACACATTTTTAAACAAAAAAAAAGTGTGAAAACACCCCAAGATATAGACAGGCACAAGTACAGCCTCTATTTATTATTACAAGCCTACATGAGGGACAGTTTTATAGTACAACATGCCTTGAGCCCTATAGCTGTATATCTGCAGTGTGAGATCATCTAAGGTACAGCTGCCTCTGACTGATAGTCTTACAAGATTTAGAGTAAGATTTATTAATGTCACTACTGTGCTGCTCACAGTTCTCCTTGCAGAAGAGGAAGATGTAGCTGAGGACCAGCAGTACAAGGATCTCCCTGCTTGATCCATACTTTGCATGCTTTCTGCACTTCTGCTGTTGAGTATTTCTCAATCACTCATCAGGTCACTAGTCATTAGGGAGGCAGTTCTGATACACTATATTGTTAAAAGTATTGGGACGCCTGCCTTTACACGACATGAACTTTAATGGCATCCCAGTCTTAGTCCGTAGGGTTCAATATTGAGTTGGCCCACCCTTTGCAGCTATAACAGCTTCAACTCTTCTGGGAAGGCTCTCCACAAGGTTTAGGAGTGTGTCTATGAGAATGTTTGACCATTCTTCCAGAAGTGCATTTGTGAGGTCAGGCACTGATGTGGATGAGAAGACCTGGCTAGCAGTCTCCGCTCGAATTCATCCCAAAGGTGTTCTATCAAGTTGAAGTTAGGACTGTGCAGGTCAGTCAAGTTCCTCCACCCCAAACTCACTCATCCATGTCTTTAGGGACGTGGCTTTGTGCACTGGTGAGCAGTCATGTTGGAACAGGAAGAGTTCATCCCCACACTGTTCCCACAAAGTTGGGAGCATGAAATTGTCCAAAATGTCTCAGTATGCTGACGCCTTAAGAGTTCCCTTCACTGGACCCAAGCCCAACCCCTTAAAAACAACCCCACACCATAATCCCCCACCAACAAATGATTTGGACCAGTGCACAAAGCAAGGTCCATAAAGACACAGATGAGTGAGTTTGGGGTGGAGGAACTTGACTGACCTCACTCGATAGAACATCTTTGGGGTAAATTAGAGCAGAGACTTCTAGCCAGTCCTTCTCGTCCAATATCAGTGCCTGTCCTCACAAATGTGCTCCTGGAAGAATGGTCAAACATTCCCATAGACACACTCCTAAACCTTGTGGACAACCTTCCCAGAAGGTTTGAAGCTGTTATAGCTGCAAAGGGTGGGCCAACTTAATATTGAACCCTATGGACTAAGAAGCCATTAAAGTTCATGTGCGTGTAAAGCAGGTGTTCCAATACTTTTGACAATATAATGTATATAGAAGCAAAGCCCTGCTTCTATCAAGGTGGTCACCTTGATAACAGACACAGTGCAAAACAAGGCATGGCAAGTCAGTAATGGGGAAAAGATCAGCTGCAGGGAGACCACTGGCAATACCAATGACTAGGCCTTTGCAATTTGCCTGTCTTTTTAGGCACAGCTTTCACAGAACAGATCCCCTTTAAGGGCCCAGAGAACATGTTCTTCCAGATATCATAGTAAAAACAACAATCATTGTTATAACATAACAATTGTATAATGATGCTACAAGAAAATATTTTAAAAACCTTTGACACTAGCTGTACACATTTAGAAACATTAGGGGCTGATTTACTAAAACTGGATCCTGGAATGTATCCAGCTCTGAGAATAAGAGCCTGTTGCTATAATGACACACCAGTATAAATCCTAACATTCTCTCTCCCATCACCTGTCTGCTGAACAGTCGCTGCAGCAGCCCTTTCTTGGGTTCTGGGGAAGGTAGACCTCTCCAGTCCAGGTCAGGTGGGACAGGACCATCCATGGGCACTTCACTTAGTTCTTTGAAGCAGTCGGTCTCTATCATCTAAAAAGAGAACACATAATAAACACATTTTTATTATCAAATCTTTCCTATCATCAGTGACAGTGATAAATTGAAAGTGACAATACTGCAAAATACAAAGTCAGAAGGCATGCCCCAGCTGTATAACAACATTTTGACATTTCAAGGGGTAAGGCTAGGGCACTAAATAATAATATCAATGGGTGCGTTTGGAGACTGTCTCTGTGCCCATCCCCGCTCAAAAAGTGTCAGATATACAAACCGGAAAATGCGGGTGGTGGGTATTTTTGGGGCAAACAGAAAAAAAAAGGGGATTTAAAATCCATACAAGCTCTATTGTTTACAGCTAAAAATCCACAATCTCGGCCATAGCTTTGGAAGTGTATCCCACAAAACATACACAAGGTTAACAAATACCAGAAATGCTAAACACTGTACATTTTCTGACCCAACCAAATTTTGATCCATTTATGGCCAGCTTAAAGGGCAAGTTCACCTTTACCAAAAAATCTGTAAGGTGAACTGGACCCCCTCGTCATCGCACCCGGTCCGCTGTACCTGAAGCCGTCGATCTCCCGCACGAACACATCAAATTGCTGCTTTACCGGTCCGGGGATCAGAAATCCCCCACGGCTTAATCTCCTAAATGTACCTCACAGAGATACGGATAGGAGGCATTCTGATTGGGCATTCGGTGCCGACCAATCAGAACCCATGTAGCCCATCGTGTCAGCGCTGGAGAAGAGAAAGCCACAGGGATTTCAAATCCCTGTACCGGTAAAGTGGCGATATGATGCATCAGATCGCTGGCTTCAGGTACAGCGGGACCAGGTGCAATGGGGAGGGGGTCCAGTGTAAGTTCACATAGTTACATAATCAGGTTGAAAAAAAAAAAAAAAAAAAAAAGACACAAGTCCACCTAGTTCAACCATAAAAATAAAAAAATAAAAAATATACAATCCCATATACCCAATCCTATATCCACAGTTGATCCAGAGTGAGGCGAAAAACCCCAGCAAACCATTATCCAATTTGCTACAGCAGGGGAAAAAAAAATTCCTTCCTGACCCCCCCCGAGAGGCAAATCGGATTTTCCCTGGATCAACTTTACCTATCAATACCCAGTTATATTATGTACATTTAGGAAATAATCCAGGCCTCTCTTATAGCAATCTATTGAGCTGGTCAGAACCACCTCTGGAGGGAGTCTTTCCACATTTTCACAGCTCTTACTGTAAAGAAACCTTTCCATGTTTGGAGATGAAATCTCTTTTCCTCTAGGAGTAGAGAGTGCCCCCTTGTCCTCTGTGTTGACCGTAAAGTGAATAACTCAACACCAAAGTTCACTATATGGACCCCTTATGTATTTGTACATGTTGATCATATCCCCCCTTAATCTCCTCTTCTCAAGAGAGAATAAATTCAGTTCCTGTAATCTTTCCTCATAGCTGAGCTCCCCCATGCCTCTTATCAGTTTGGTTGCCCTTCTCTGCACTTTCTCCAGTTCCCCCGATATCCTTTTTGAGAACGGATGCCCAAAACTGAACTGCATATTCCAGATGAGGTCTTACTAATGATTTGTACAGGGGCAAAATGATATCTCTCTCTGGAGTCCATACCTCTCTTAATAAAAGAAAGGACTTTGCTCGCTTTGGAAACCGCAGCTTGGCATTGCATGCTATTATTGAGCTTATGATCTACCAAAACCCCCAGATCCTTCTCCACTACAGATTCCCCCAGTTGTACTCCCCTATAATCTATGATGCATGCATATTCTTAGCCCCCAAGTGCATAACTTTACATTTATCAACATTAAACCTCATCTGCCACATAGTCGCCCAATTAGACAGAGCATTGAGGTCGGCTTGTAAATTGGAGACATCCTGTAAGGACGTTATTCCACTGCATAGCTTGGGGTCATCTGCAAAGACTGAAACGGTATTTTTAATCCCAGACCCTATCATCATTTATAAAAGGTATTAAAAATTAAGGGTCCCTACACTAAACCTTGGGGTACACCACTGATAACCTTAGACCATTCAGAGTAAGAATCATTAACCACTACTCTCTGAATTCTGTCTTTTAGCCAGTTTTCTATCCATTTACAAACTGATATTTCCAAGCCTGTAGACAGATTCTTCTGTAAAGGTGAACTTACCATTTAAGCTGGCCATAAATGTATGAAAATTTGGCTGGGTCAGAAAATGTACAGCGTTTAGCATTTATGGTATTTATTAACCTTGTGTATGTTTAGTGGGATACTATGGCCGATATTGTGGATTTTTAGCTGTAAGCAATAGAGCTTGTATGAATTTTTAATCCCTTTTTCCTGTTTGTGTGCCCCAATAATACCCACCACCATAGGCATGGTGGCAGGTGACGTGGCAATCTGTAAATGGTGGCAGGTGACGTGGCAATCCACATCTGGTGGCAGGCGACATGGCAAGTGACAATCCACATCTAGTGGCAGGTGACGGTGGCAAGTTAAAAAGCTGTATCTGGTGACAGGCGACGGTGGCAAGTGACACGCCCAGGGCTCCCACTGATTCTGCATTATGGTGAGTTGAACCACTTCATTATATATTAAAATGTAACAATAGAAACAATATCAACCATGGTGCCATGATGATTGAAACGCCAACACCAGCCTTTTCCCACAAAAAATTGCTTACCACCATCGTGCCCCCCCGGGCCTGCAAAAAAGTTGGTGACTGCTGCTATGGGCGCTAGCCCCAGATCTTTTGCAGACCTAGCAACACCCCTGCCCACCACCAAGGTAAACTTACACTTTAAATGTAAAAAGTCAGATTTATGTAAATATTCTTATGAACTTGTTGGTGCAGCTTTAAATGCTTATTACAACCCTTTAAATGTCAATCTACAAATCTTGATTTTTAATACAAATATAAAAATACAAATGCACAAATATATAAAAATGTGAAAGTTGTATTCAAATGACATTTACATTACCACTACAGTAATAATAAACTCTAAATATACCCATTTCTTTTCCAATTAAGTTTGCATAAAAGGGAATTCAGTCTCTGAACTGGTGACTATGGCAATCCTTACACCACGCTTGATGTAGACCTACCTCATCTTGCCACGGTATAGACACACAACCAGTAGCAATTTTTCTGTAAAAGTCGCTGTCGGTTTGCTCTAGCTCCACTCCTTTTACTGTTGAAAACTGTTCTATGTCCAGGACATCCTTACAGTAAATTGCTTGCGGCTGAAACATAGCAGGAGAATGAGGTTACATAAAAGCATATCACATAGCATCATAAAAAAAGTCTATTATGGATCATCCCATGACCAGCAGAAATATTGAGTAAGCTTGGAGATCTCCCCCTCCCCTGTACACATCACTGAATTCGCTTTCTTTAAGTGTTGAAAATAAAATGTTATTCTTACATCTGGTTTGAATGGGGGGTCTAGCATTCCAGCTTCAAGTCTCTTAAAATTTATATGCCTGAACAATGGGTGTTCTTTTACTTCCTGTGCGCCTCCACCACAACAACCTAATCGCCGATCAGGGTCTTTACATAGAAGCTGTGTAAGGAAAAAACAAAAAAACAAAATTTGAGAACTGAACACCAACATGACACCTATTCATATAGAAACAAAAATTATGAGTGCGTGGGAGGCTTCATTTCTACAGTGCATGTATTTATCACTGCTATGCTTATGTGCCAATCAATGCATATACTTCAATAAGGAAAAAAATAAATACTGTATGCATCTGCAGTCACGTACCACAGAAACACTACATATTTCTCACAGCAATCCAACGCAAGCTCCAAAAAAAATAAAGTTACTGTTCTTCTGAAAGCGAGGCATGGGAAAAATTTTACAGAATGCAAATATCTTTAGAAGGCTTTAAAATGTCACTAAGACTCGGTTCACACTGTTGGGATGCAGAAACCAGCTGATTCCTGTGCGGGTCCCCGCATCTGACTCGCAGGCAGTTCACACTGACATCTGCGAACCTCTGTGGGTGTCAGTAGAAAGTTAATGACACCCCCAAATCGGTTCATAGAACGCAGTGCAAACTGTGGAATCGGATCACATGGGTCTCAACACCCACGCAATCCGATTCCAGTGCAGACCAAAAAAAGGGTCCTGCACCATTTAGGTGCGAATGCGATGCGACATCGCATGTGATATGCACAGCAATGCGGTGCAAATCACATGCAACGTCTGGCATCACATAAGTGTGAACCCAGCCTAAACCCACATCCCACAAATCTATCAATAAAATGTTGTATTACATGCTTTTTATACTCAGTCACTATGAGATTCGTTTTCTGTATTCTGTCCCCAACTCAGCTAGGGATTTGGCAGCTGTGGTGGCAACTCTGCACATGCTCAGTTTTCAGTGAATTTCTATGCTAAGCATTTGCTCCCCATCACATCTGAGCAGCCCATGTGACTACAGAGTCACATATGTGGGTGTATACACAGTGGTAAATGACAGCCCACTCCCTCCCTCCTCCTCCATGTCCACTAAACACAATGAGGGTGGGGTATTTCATGTAGATTAATGGAGGTATCGCCTACCTGTTATTCTAAGACAAAGGCTGGCAGGGCGTGACACAGCTTGTGACTGGCACAAATCCACCCACACCATGTTATTTCCATAAAATAATAAAGATTTAATTTCAAATATATATTTATAAGACAATTTAAAAACAGTGAATTCAAAACATCATATGACAGCTATCTGATCGATGAAAGTCCCACCTCGTCAACATTTTGCTATAGGCAAGGCGGGAACTGGTTAATTATTTATTTTTACTCTGTATTCCACAGGTTGTTTTTTTTTTTTTTTTGTGTGACCAGCAACAGAGGACTACAAGCTCATCCTACTTATGTTTCCTTGCAGAGGGGCTGGCAAAGATCTGGGTCACGTGTCAGCTGTATATCAATTAGGAAAAGAGTACTTTTTTTTTTGGTTTAATAAAATTACAGCGCTATCATCCATATACACAAAGGGAGGGGACAATGTAAAATTAACCCCTGGAAGATTTACCCCCTTAACGACAGGGCATTTTTTGCAATACGGCACTGCTATACTTTGACATTTGCGCGGGCGTGTGATGCTGTACCTAAATAAAATTTATGTCTTTTTCCCACAAATAGAGCTTTCTTTTGGCGGAATTTGATCATTTCTGCGTTTTTTATTTTTTGCACTATGCCAAAAAAAAAAAGAATGACAATTTTGTGAAAAAAAAAAAAGAATGAGGAAGAAGGGGGGAATATTTTTTACTTTCTGCTATAAAACACATCCAATAAAATAAAAAAATAATAATAAAAAAAGTCCTTATTGATTTAGGCCAAATATGCATTCTGCTACATATATTTGGTAAAAAAAAAAAAAAATCCCAGTAAGCGTATTGGTTTGCACAAAAGGCATAGTTGTGGCGGACAAATCGGACACTGACACTTTAGACACTTTTTTGGGGACCAGTGATACTAATACAGTAATCAGTGCTAAAAAAATATGCACTGTACTAATGACACTGGCTGGGAAGGGGTTAAGTGGTTTGTTAACCCATATATAAAAAATAAAAAAAACACTGCTAGTCACAAGATTTGCAGCTGCTTTACAGCTCCGATGGAAGGCTTCTGCAGGAGAGGAGGGGCTGAGATCTCCCCCTGACGTCCGCTGGTGAAGTCCCGTGGCCACTCAGCCCCTCCTGCAGTAGCCCTGGAAACCGGGCGAGAGTCACGTGACCGGCCTGAAGATCGCACTTAAAAGACATTTACATGCCTCTTTTTGACTATAATAGAGGGGCTGGCAGTGACCATTTATAATGTATTTGTACTAATAGCAAGGGGGGGGGGGGGGGACACAGAGACACAGAACGCAGGGCTGACAGGCAGGGAGGGAGGGGGTGAAAGGAGAGCTGCGGATGATAGAGGGACGTACGCAGATCACAGTGAACAGGGCTCAGCAGCCCTGATTATCGTGGTGGGCGCAGAAAGGGTGGGGTACAAGAAGTGGCAGGATCAGCAAGGTTTTTTAGTTTAGAGAGGGGCAGGTTACTCAAGCACTGTGCCATTTAATCTGCTTTAAGGGACCAGGAGATATATATATATAAAATATTTTCTTTTTGGGTTAAACACTTTAACATCCGGGGCAATCAAAGGGTTAGCTGTGTGCTTAGCTGGCGTTTTCTTACTGTGGGGGAGGTACCAGGGGAAGGCATGGATCAGTGCCCCTGCAGACACAGGATCCATGCCTTCTTTACTGACAGAATGGTGATCTGCCTTATTTACATAGGCAGATTGCAGTTCTCCCTTTGTACCAAAGGATCGGCGGGTGCTGGCAGGCATTAAGTCCACAGAACCCGCTGATCAGTTCTTGCTGTGTATGATCACAGGTACTAGTTAGGTAATCAGGCACAGAGCGGCCGCCCTGCTGCATTATATCTATGGTGGGCGGTCCGCAAGTGGTTAAACAGTACAGTGCTTAGTATCACTTTAAAGAGGAGTTCTGGCCTGTAAAAAAAAAAAAAAAAAAATAGGATTTTTTAAAACAAGAATACCTGTAAAATCCTTTTCTTTCGAAGGACATCACGGGACACAGAGCCACAGTAATTACTGATGGGTTATATAGGTATCACTGGTGATTGGACACTGGCACACCCTATCAGGAAGTTCAACCCCCTATATAATCCCTCCGCCTTGCAGGGATACCTCAGTTTTGTAGCCAAGCAATATAGTGTATTAGAAGAGGGGCGGGACCTCTGTGTCCCGTGATGTCCTTCGAAAGAAAAGGATTTTACAGGTAAGCCGTTTTAAAAAATCCTATTTTCTTTCTCGAACATCACGGGACACAGAGCCACAGTATTTACTGATGGGATGTCCCAGAGCAATGCTACCTGAGGGGGGGGAACCACTACCAAGTAGGGTGCAATCAGACCTGAGGACCCTGTACCGCTGCCTGCAGCACACTACACCAAAAGGCGATATCCTCATGCCTTCTCACATCCACCTGATAGAATCTGGTGAATGTATGAACTGAAGACCAGGTTGCGGCCTTGCAGATTTGAGCCATCGAGGCCTGGTGATGCACTGCCCAAGAAGCACCAATAGCCCTTGTGGAATGTGCCCTGATCTTAAAAGGGAGGAATCTTCTGTTTCAAACCGTAAGCTTGAATGATCAACTGTCAAATCCATTTAGAAATGGTAGCTTTTGACGCTGCCTGTCCTCTATTGGGACCCTCTGGCAGCACAAACAAAACATCCGTCTTGCGGATCTGAGCAGTTGCGTAGATAGGCCTTAACTGCTCTTACTACATCCAACGAATGTAGAGATCTCTCTTCCGGGGAACAGGGATCTGGAAAAAAAGGAAGGTAGAACAATGTCTTGGTTTAAATGCAAATCAGAAACCACCTTCGGTAAAAAACTAGGATGAGGGCGTAGTACCACTCTATCCTTGTGTATAATCAAATAAGGCTCCTTACAGAATTTAGCGTTTGTAAGGCAGGATGGAACACTGGACCTTGAGATAACAGGTCTGGGCGTTCCGGTAGTGTCCACGGGGAACCTACCGTCATCCTTACCATTTCTGCATACCAAGTCCTTCTGGGCCAAGCAGGGGCCACCAGAAGTACCGACTTCCTTTCCTGCCTGATCCTGCGAAGGAGTCGTGGTAGTAGCAGAATAGGCGGGAATGCGTAAATCAGTGAGAACCGATGCCACGGAATCACCAACGCATCCGTCCCGCATGCAAGAGGATCTTTTGTCCTTGCCACAAATCTGTCTATCTTTTTGTTGAATCGGGATGCAAAGAGATCTACATCTGGAACCCCCCATCTTTGGCATATGGCCCAAAAGACGTCGGGATGCAGAGACCATTCCCCTGGAAGTAACTGCTGGCGACTTAGATAGTCCGCCTGCCAATTCTCTATTCCCGGGATGAAAACTGCCGATATGCATGGCACATGCATCTCTGCCCAGACTAAGATCTGGTTCACCTCTTTTTGAGCAGCTCGGCTCCGGGTGCCTCCTTGATGATTGACATAAGCCACTGCTGTGGCATTGTCGGACTGGATCCTGACCGGACAACCCTGTAGCCTGATAGTCCAGGCCTTTAGAGCTAGATGTATCGCCCGGATCTCCAGAATGTTGATGGGTAAGGTCCTCTCTGTCTTGGACCATACCCCTTGGACCGCAGCCTGTTCCAGAACTGCTCCCCAACCTGACAGACTGGCATCTGTTGTTACCACCATCCAGGTAACCGGTAGAAAGGATTTTCCCTTCTGCAGGTTTTCGGGTATGAGCCACCAATTGAGGCTCTGACGCACCGCATGCGACAGGTGCATCGGAAAGTCTAATGCCTGAACCTTCTTGTTCCAGGTCGACAGAATACGGTGTTGCAGCATTCTTGAGTGAAACTGAGCATAGGGAACTGCTTCGAATGAAGACACCATCTTCCCTAGTAGCCTCATACAAAGGCAGACTGAGGGACCCTTCTTGGTCCTTACTGTCAGAATCAGCTCTCTCAAAGCAGTGATCTTTGCCTGAGGTAGAAATATTTTCTCCTGGCTTGCATCTATAATCAGACCTAAATACTCCAGTCTTCTTACTGGTTTTAGGAAAGACTTTTCTAAGTTGAGGATCCAACCCAGGTGTTCTAGATACCTGACCGTGGTCCTCAAGTTTCCATTCAAAGAGGCTACCGACCGGTCTATCAAGAGCAGGTCGTCTAGGTATGCTATGACAGCTATACCCTGAGCCCTTAATCTGGCCAGAGGAGGAGCCAAGATCTTTGTGAACACTCGAGGTGCAGTGGCTATCCCGAAAGGCAGAGCCACAAACTGGAAATGGCGCCCTCCTACCTCGAAGCGCAGAAACTTCTGATGAGCAGGAAAAATGGGCACATGCAGATATGCATCTCTGATGTCTATTGATGCCAGAAATTCTCCTCCCTGCAGGGTGGGAACTACTGTTCGAATTGATTCCATGCGGAAGGATTGAATCGGTTCAGATCCCTTAAGTCCAAAAGGGGCCTGACATCCCCATTTGGCTTTTGGACCGTAAAAAGGTTGGAATAGAAGCCCAATCCCTGGTCCTTTGCGGGAACTATCATAATGACCTCCTGCGACAAAAGTCTCTCTAACGCTAGAAGGAGCGACTGCTTCTTCTCTGGGTCTCTGGGAACATTTGATCTGAGGAACCGAGGAGAAGGGAATTCCTGAAACTCCAGCTTGTACCCTAAGGTTACCGTGGAGATTACCCATCTGTCCTGGAAGTCCTCGTGCCAGAGCTCTGAGAACTGTCGCAGTCTTCCCCCCACTTGATTGAGCGGGGGCGCCCCCTCATGCAGAGGTCTTAGTGTTTTGCCTAGTAGGCTTCTTTCCCCAGGACTTCTTTTGTCCCTGGGGTTGACTCTTGTCTCTGGACCCCGATGGAGGCGGCCGTCGAGACTGCCTGGAGGCTGAAGCCCTCGGCGCTGGGGAAAGAGTCCGTTTGAAAGAGGGACGCTTACTCTTCTTCTTGACAGGTAAGAGAGTGCTTTTCCCACAAGAGATTCTCTTGATATAGTTATCCAAGTCCTCTCCAAACAACCTTGCACCACGAAATGGAAACCCAGCCAGTAGCTTCTTACATGGTGCTTCGGCAGACCAATTTTTCAACCATAGGATTCTACGTATATGCACCAACCCCAGTGAAAGACGGGAGGTTTGCACGATAGAATCTCTAATGGCGTCAACCACAAAGCATAAGGCCGCTGGAAGGTTAGCAAACCCCTGGGCCTGCTGTTCAGGTAATACTTTGATGACCTGCTTAACATGGTCTCTTAAGTATTGACAGACTCCAATCGCTGCTACTGCAGGTTGGGCCACTGATCCTGCTAAGGAGAAAACATCCTTCAATAGGGATTCCATCCTTTTATCTACAGGATCCCTGAGCATCTGAGCATTGTCTACAGGACAAGTCAGGCTATTATTTACGGAGGAAATGGCGGCATCAATAGCCGGTATTCCCCACATTTTGATAAACTTTTCTTCCATCGGATAAAGTGTTGAAAACTTTCTCGGCGGAAAAAAAACGTTTGTCTGGGTGATCCCACTCAGAATAAAATTAGCTTTTCAAGTAAAGTATGAACAGGAAAAGCATGTGCTGCTTGGAAAGGTTTCAGTGACCCCAAAGCAGAAGAGGATTCTTTAGCAGTTTCAGGTATGGGCAACTTAAATGTGGAGCGGACCAATCCAGTGAGGATCTGCACTAAGATTTTCTCCTCTTGGGAAGTCGCAGAGGGTCCCTCTCCACCCGATTCCCCCGAAGAGGAATCATCCGTCCCATCCCGATCCTCTGAAAGGGATTCATCTCCTTTATCCCAGAGCTCCTCTGTCTGAGGGTCTTGGGGAACAGAGGAAAGCCTAGTGCGTTTTCTTCCACTGGGTGAAGACGTAATCACAGCCATTAATCTTTCCTCTAGACCATTAATGGTTGAGGAAAAAACCTCTTGTGTAATATATACAGGGGCTGAAGTGCCAGAAGCAGGTGTAGCCCCTGACCCCGATGGCTCTCACTGGCTAGCCGTCCCTGGCCCATCTTTAGGGGGGGAGGATGCTGCCGACAGGGGGCCCTCAGAACCTGAACGAGATCCCCTAGTGTCTCTGGTTCCTGGGGTGCTTGAACCTCTTCTACCCATAGTGCAAAGCAACAAGGTGTGAGGTATACAAATGAACACTGCCCGCTGAGCGATGTAGTCTGGCTAAAAGCCTTGCTACCCAATGCTCAGTCCGATGTTACTTCAGTAAATGCTGCCTAGGAGAATGCCTGTGTCCCACCTTACATGCGACCGTCAGCTCTGTGTCTCTCAGAACAATTGGCATAGCATGCATTTACCTTAAAGGAGAAAAGCCACTAGAACTCAAAAATTCTGTGGAATCTGCTCTTACCTTATCCAGCCGCAGGGTGCTGTTTACACAGACCCAATCTTCACCTCTCACGGTGGGCTCCGTTTAAAAAAACCGTCAGAGACTGGGGCCCCCTACGAATAGGGGGATCCAACAGTTCTGGGACCGTAAAGCACCTCGCCAGAAATTAGGAAGTTTAAAGCCATTTTCTGATCTGCGGGGTCCAGCTCTCTAAAAAGAGAAGCATTACGGGTAAAACCTTGTTTCTTCGGACACGAGGCCCGGGTACCATTCAATTCGGCCATGAAAGGACACTTTGAATGGATCCGGTTCGCCTGGCTTGCCCCAGTATAGGATCTTAGGATAATCCCTTTGGAGCTCAGCACAGGACATCTTTACACGTCCATCACCTAAGACACTGGCGTAAAAACTGAGGTATCCCTGCAAGGGGGAGGGATTATATAGGGGGTTGAACTTCCTGATAGGGTGTGCCAGTGTCCAATCAGCAGTGATACCTATATAACCCATCAGTAATTACTGTGGCTCTGTGTCCCGTGATGTTCGAGAAAGAAAAATTAAATACTGTAGCTGCCGAGTTATTATAATGATACTTACCTGTCCAGGAATCCCACGATGTCCGTCCATCGGCTCTGGTTGCATCTTCACTACTGCACATGCACAAGTTGCACTGCGCATTCTGGATCCCGCTGTCTTCTGGGACCTGTGTGTCTCCCAGAAGGCGGGGGGGGCAGGAAATCTTGTAGATTGCCGCAGAGCGAGTGGGTACCTGGTACTGACAGGTATCTGTCCCCCCTGAAAAAGGTGCCAAATGTGGCAGCGGAGGGGGGAGGAAGTAAACAAGCAGAGATTCCTGTTTCGAGTGTGAGGCTCATTTGAAGCTGAACCCTGGGCAGATACAACATATCCCATTTAATACAGCTGTGTGTCCTATCAGGCAGGAATTAAAATTTAAAAGAAAAATATAGTCTCGTCAGTGTTGCTTTGGATATAAAGGCTGGCCATACCTAGAACAGTTTTTTTTTTTTTTTTGATCAACCAGTGGGCTGATCGATTTTAGCCTTTAATGTCATATTTCAGAATGAATGAACTTGACACACTTACCTCTCTTCATACTATCAAGCGGAAGTGCCCTACCCTGTTCTGCAAAACAATCTCACTTTCACAATTACAGACATAGCTAGCTGTTCTAGTAGGCTTAAGTTTTACTTTCTTATAGCCAATTACCATACTTTATTGTTCCACAATGTATTTTTACATGGGGAAGATTTGTAAAAAAAAAAAAAAAAAATGTATAAAAGCTCCCTCAGACCATTTCCTCTGAAACTGCCAGTTTACATCGAATGGCCTACATCTTAAATGTTTCACGATAAATATAGAAGTGTGGGGAAAAAAAGAAGAAAGGAAGTGGTGCACCTTCTACTACAACTGATAACAGAAATCTAGATCAGGTCATGGGTTACAAAACCTAATTGCCTTCCTATTTCTGTGGTATGCAGAAGAAAAATCAAATAAAAACACCTATATAAAGGCCAGATCTTCCTGCTCGTGAATGTTGCAGATATTCACCACACCTACATCCTCTGTACATCACAAGTTAGATATGAAAGTCATGAGAATCTTTCTCAAGATATTTACCAACTACGACATACTGTTTATGTCATAGTTGGTAAACCAAAGTGGAAATGTCACCCACAGCCAAGAGTCAGATTCTAGCAGACGTTTTATAATGCTGCTTAGAAAATGTCAGCAAAGGATTGATTGCCATAAAGAAAGTCTAAAGCAGTTGGAATGTAAGAAAGACTCAAGCCCTCTGCTCTTATTTAAAAGCAGTAAATGGGTCTCTTGCCCAGATTCACATCAGCTCAAGACCGTGTAAGGTGGATATGTAAAAATTCTAACAAGACCATTCTAACAGGTACACATAAAAGTGTATTTGAATTACACTTTGCGTTGTTTTTGCCTGAAACTAAATCATGTTTCTATTATTTATTCTAAACCTATGAGGGCCAATTTACACAGCTAACACCAGGATGGGGATCTTTATTTTAACCACTTGCAGACGCGCGGCCTGTGCAGGCACAGGCGCCGCCCCACTGTGATTGTACACAGCGGAAGTCTGTCAGCAGGTCTCGGCCAATGATTCGTGGCCAGGACCTGCCGATTGGCTGTGTCCAATCACAGCCCACAGCCCTGTGTTGACAATCAATACAGGGCTCTGTACAAAGGGAACAATCTCTGTTTCTTATCCCTGCTTTGCAGGGATAAAAAACAAAGAACTTTAGTAAAAATCAGCACACATTACACATTGTTGTTAGGCACACAGTTAACACCTTGATTACCCAAGAGGTTAACCCCATCCCAGTCAGTGTCATTAGTACAATGACAGTGTATATTAGCACTGATCACTGTATTAGTGTCTCTGGTGATGTCAGTGTCATTTAGTCAGTTCCCATTTAGCGCCAGTTAGTGTCAGATTGCCCACCACACTATCGCAGTCCCATTATGAGTCACTAATCACTGCCATTAGTAGTACCAAAAAAAAAAATATCCAGTATATATACACACCATATTTTGTAGACACTAACTTTCACGCAAATCAAGCAATATACAGTCAGGTCCATAAATATTGGGACAATTACGCAATTCTAATCTTTTTGGCTCTATACACCACCACAATGGATTTGAAATGAAACAAACAAGATGTCCTTTAACTGCAGACTTTCAGCTTTAAGTTGAGGGTATTTACATCCAAATCAGGTGAACGGTGTAGGAATTACAACAGTTTGTATATGTGCCTCCCACTTTTAAAGGGACCAAAAGTAATGGGACGATTGGCTGCTCAGCTGTTCCATGGCCAGGTGTGTGTTATTCCCTGATTATCCCATTTACAAGGAGCAGATAAAAGGTCCACAGTTCATTTCAAGTGTTCCATTTGCATTTGGAATCTGTTGCTGTCAACTCTCAATATGAGATCCAAAGAGCTGTCACTATCAGTGAAGCAAGCCATCATTAGGCTGAAAAAACAAAACAAACCCATCAGAGAGATAGCAACTCTACATTAGGTGTGGCCAAATCAACTGTTTGGAACATCCTTAAAAAGAAAGAATGCACCGGTGAGCTCAGCAACACCAAAAGACCCGGAAGACCACGGAAAACAACTCTGGTGGATGACCGAAGAATTCTTTCCCTGGTCAAGAAAACACCCTTCACAACAGTTGGCCAGATCAAGAACACTCTCCAGGAGGCAGGTGTATGTGTGTCAAAGTCAACAATCAAGAGAAGACTTCACCAGAGTGAATACAGAGGGTTCACCACAAGATGTAAACCATTGGTGAGCCTCAAAAACAGGAAGGCCAGATTAGAGTTTGCCAAACAACATCTAAAAAACCCTTTACAGTTCTGGAACAACATCCTATGGACAGATGAGACCAAGATCAACTTGTACCAGAGTGATGGGAAGAGAAGTGTATGGAGAAGGAAAGGAACTGCTCATGATCCAAAGCATACCACCTTATCAGTGAAGCATGGTGGTGGTAGTGTCATGGCGTGGACATGTATGGCTGCCAATGGAACTGGTTCTCTTGTATTTATTGATGATGTGACTGCTGACAAAAGCAGCAGGATGAATTCTGAAGTTTCGGGCAATCTTATCTGCTCATATTCCGCAAAATGCTTCAGAACTCATTGGACGGCGCTTCACAGTGCAGATGGACAATGACCCGAAACATACTGCGAAAGCAACCAAAGAGTTTTTTTAAGGGAAAAAAGTGGAATGTTATGCAATGGCCAAGTCAATCACCTGACCTGAATCCGATTGAGCATGCATTTCACTTGCTGATGACAAAAAACTGAAGGGAAAATGCCCCAAGAACAAGCAGGAACTGAAGACAGTTGCAGTAGAGGCCTGGCAGAGCATCACCAGGGATGAAACCCAGCATCTGGTGATGTCTATGCGTTCCAGACTTCAGGCTGTAATTGACTACAAAGGATTTGCAACCAAGTATTAAAGAGTGAAAGTTTGATGGATGATTGTTAATCTGTTTCTTTTGGTCCCTTAAAAAGTGGGAGGCACATATAGAAACTGTTGTAATTCCTACACCGTTCACCTGATTTGTATGTAAAATACCCTCAAATTAAAGCCAAAGTCTGCAGTTAAAGCACATCTTGTTTCATTTCAAATCCATTGTGGTGATGTATAGAGCCAAAAAGATAAGAATTGTGTTGATGTCCCAATATTTATGGACCTGACTGTATACTTATTAAATTTTTTTTTTTTTTGCCAAAGACGTATGTAGCAGAATAAATTTTGGCTTACATTTCCTAAATGTCTTTTTCGTTCCTATAATATAAAATAAAAAAACCCAGTGGTGATGAACAACTACCAAAAGAAAGTTCTATTTGTGTGAAAAAAAAAAATGATATACATTTTGTTTGGAGTACAGCATTGCATGAACGAGCAATTACCAGTTAAAAGTAGAATAGTGCTAAATAGCAAAAAATGGCCTGGTCATAAAGAGTTCACTGTCCAATGAGATTTGAAAAGTAGTCATGCGAGGGCGACTAAAATAAAGATCCTTATGCTAAAGCTTTGTGTATTGAGCCTGAGTGCTGTTTCAAAAATACAGAGCATGCATCTGTTTTGCAGTTCCCAACACCAACTAGGATTGGCAATTGGCGACTATAGGTTCTGCCATTTCCCTATCATGTCACACAGAATGGAATTTTACTCACCATAGTACAGAGAGCCTTCGCCTCTGGGGAAAACTTGCTTGAATATTCTTCTTGGCCTTCCTTTACTAACCGCTCTACCTCCTCACGTTTGATCTTCCTCTTCCTCTGCTGGAAAGGGGACTGTCCCTCTATCATCTCATACAGCAGACAACCAAGTGCCCACCAGTCTGGGCTGAATGTGTACCGTTCATTCTTCACCACCTCAGGAGCTGAAAAAGACAAAAGCATTGTTGTTATAACCCCATCTTAGCCAGCACTTTTCCTGGTCACCTTAAGACCGCTACTCACCCATGTATCCTACAGTGCCTACTCTGCCTTTAATAGTTTGACCTTCTGGGATGTGCACAGCCAACCCGAGATCGGAGATCCGGATGTGTCCTATGAAAATAAGAACAGTATGAAAAGCCAGGCAGGAAGACATACATTTAGCAGACACCCACTCAAGTATAAAAATATGCCTACACTACATCATTGGCCTCATGTATAAAAATAGTCTTTGGAGGAAGTTAAGAATATTTTATGCATTGTTTTATGACATGAAACAAATATATGCACAGCATGTAAAAAAAAGAAAAAAAAAAAAAAGTCACAACCTACAATAAGGGATGAGACAATTTATAATATTATACAGGGTAAACATCTGTACAGTTTAGGCCCGGATCTAGGCGGTGCTGGGGTGGGCTGCACCCCCCCCCCACACCTACTGGGGTCTCCAAGAGTGCATGGGGGCGATTGATTTAAGGGGGACTCCGATGGGGACCCTGATGGGAGCATTTGAAGTAAGGGGGGCACTCTGATGTGGATATTTGATGTAAGGAGGAATCTGAGGGGCCAATTGATGTAAGGGGGCACACACTGATGTAGACAGTTTATTTAAAGCGGAGTTCCACCCAAACATGGAAGCTCCACTTATCTGCTTCCTCCCCCCTCCGGTGCCACATTTGGCACCTTTCGGGGGGGGGGGGGGTTGGGGTGCAGATAACTGTCAAACACAAATACCCAATCCCACTTGTGTGTAAGGGCGTCGCTGCGACCTACGTCATTTACGCCCCTACGCCCCCCCCCACCGCTGCCTTCTGGGAGACACACACAGGTTCCGGAAGACAACTGGACTATTCAGAAAGTGCAGCGCGACTTGCGCATGCGCAGTATGAAACAGGCTGTGAAGCCGCAAGGCTTCCCTTTCCCTTAGTAAGGATGCCGGTGCCTGCACCCAAAGCCAATGGATGGGTCAGCTTCAGGTGCCGACATCGCGGACTCCCTGGACAGGCAAGTTTTTTTTTTTTTTATTAAAATACTTTTTTTAATATGGGCTGGAACTATTCTTTAAGAGTGTACTCTGATGAGAATAAATTGATATAAAGGGGCACTCATATGGGGAGCAACTGATGTAAAGGGGCGCTCTGATGGGACACCTGATTTAAGGGGGCACTCTGATGGGATACCTAATGTAAAGAAGGACTTGAATGAGGACTCCTGATGTGAGATGGGACTCTGATAAGGACACCTGATATAAGAAGGCACAGGTATTGTTTATTCATCCTAATCTAATGACAGACTAAGACATAACTGTAATAGTGTTCCCTGATCACTTATGAAGCATGCCCAGTGAACAGGGAATACTGGTTTCCTTTGCCTCTGCCACTCTACCGACATTACACCCCCTGACTTTTATTACTGCACCCCTAGACTAGATAAGCTAGATCTGGCCCTGGTACAATTACTAGTTTGGATTTAAAGGTGGCCATTTAAGATGATCGTCACATGCCTGATGAAGGAGTCCTGCATGACTCCGAAATGTTAAACTCTGTGATCATACTTCAATAAAGCTGTTTGGACAACTTAAAGATCCATGGTGTGCTGGCAAATATCTACACTGACAAAATACTGGAACATGACAGACACAGAGCATAAGAGCAGAAGGAAGTAGTTAGAAGACAACCAAGTAGGATTTCAAAACGCTAATTTGCATATCAACCTAGATTTTCATTTCAATATACCGATTTCAATCAGGATCTGTTTGCAGGTCTACCCATCAAGCAGGTAATTGGCAAATTGTATGCAAGACACATGCACACTTCCTGTTCTTGTTTGTGGTTATCTGGCACGGTTATATTTGCATTTTTCAAACAATGTTCTCAGCACAGAACCTAATAACTTGCTTACCGAACAATCTTTTATAGGAAAAACTATTCATTTAAAGCTTGAGATGTCTGTTGAATGCCAATTAATGGCCATGCCTAGGTTAGCCATAACCAAATTTTGTTGTTGTACAACCAAATAAATCAGTGAACATAAACAAACAACCATTACATTCTAGGGTGCAAAAAAAGAAAAGAAAAAAAGAAGAAAAAAAAAAAAAAAAACTGGCGATGGATAAATTATTTCAGAATAATTCAGCTGGGAAAATCATTCTCTGAGAAATGTTTTCTATACAAACAAATTATTAATTTTACAGGACAATGATATACGATCTAAGTGAAAACCCTTTAGAAACACTGAATGTTCACACTAAATTAAAATGATAAAATGTATAGTTTGGTTACTTACTATCAATCTTATTATGCAAAAATATTAGTTATAAGAAGAATTACTTGTGTATGGCCAGCCTAGGATAATTTATGCCTATACTGATTTATCAGGACATACACAAGGATACTTTTCTTTGCAGAAAGTTCTAATGATCTCAGCATTGAAATACAACATCATAACATCTGAAGCAAGCCTTTTCAACCTCTTCCAGTTGATAATGTGCATAAATCATGACCCGTTTAACCATTAGGCTCAATGATAGATAAGGATTTAGA
Organism: Lithobates clamitans; assembly: GCA_037952925.1. Lineage (NCBI taxonomy): Eukaryota > Metazoa > Chordata > Amphibia > Anura > Ranidae > Lithobates > Lithobates clamitans. Next base: position 408,636 of record JBBGZY010000194.1, on the reverse strand, counting down.
ATCTTATTACATACCATGGTCATCCAGCAAAATATTTTCTGGTTTTAAATCCCTGTTGAAAGAGAGAAGGTATTCACACATGAGCATCCCACATAGAATATAAAATGGCAATTACTCTACTTCATCAAGACAAATCTCTAAAGCAAGTGTTATTAATTGGAGGAATCTATAACCCCTGGGGGTGTGAGAACCAAATGATCAAAAAAAAAAAAAAAAAAAAAAAAAAAAATCTAGCTTGTGTATTAGTGATTGGCCAATTTTATATAAATAAAGATTATAAAATTGTTTGTTTTTGTTTTTTTATCTCTTCGGGTTCTAGCAATCCATTTGTGAAGTAAAATATAGCTTTGAACATGGTGATGGGGCAAGTTGGGAAGTAGATATCCTGAAAATTTGCCAGCCTTCTTAAGCAGGCCATATGTGATGCAATTTTCTTTCCTGCAGCCACAGTTTCAGGACAGAAAATGGCGTGATTCCCCCATTAACAGTCAGTGTTGATGCAAGAATCCCTCCTGCTGAGCCATTGTGTTCTCCTGGCAGGGGGAGCAGGAAACAGTCCTTGCTGGGAGAACACAGTGATTATTGTAAGCTCCTGTAGCTGCTGCCAATCGTCGCATGTAAAAATCCGACATGCTGGTAAGCCAATTAATGGTTTGACCTGGGTACAAATCGGCCTACCAATAGATAGATTGAATCTCGGCCGGTCCCTGCTGAACCAGCCGTAATTCGAACCATCTATGGCCAGTCGGCTTTAAGTGTAATTAGAGACTGATCACAGTCAAGATTGCCACCTTGTGCTGGACCCTTATAACGAAAATATGAAATCAGTCAGCTTCTCCTCCTCTTCATCATTTTCCAATATGCCCTAAAAAATATGAAGTAGCTAACATCTTTGCTTTTGAAAATAAGGTTCTCATCTTCTAAAACTGAACCTCAAAATATATATATGTTTTTTTAATTCTAGGTAGGAAAATGTGTTAAAAAGATCTATACAGATAATCTGTTTACCTATGATTTGTTAGGACTATGCTTATAATTCTCTATATGTATATTGTGGTGGTGTAATGCTATACAGCACAGTGAATTTAAAGCCCTGCAGTACCACAGCTCTGCACATAGATGAAAGGTCTCTCAATGGTAAGGCTAGACTTACACCAACTCATGCACACCACAGAATGTGCTTTTCTGTGTGTACAACGCATGCACTGGTGTGCATTGCAAAGCGTTAACACACATTGAAGCAATCCCCCTCCCCAACTTCAATGCATTTCTTATGTGCATTACATTGTGTCGGATTGTGGATTTATCTCAATAAAAGCACTATTTTTTTTTAATGTGCTGCAAATAAGATACCTGTCAACAGTTAAATTAATTAATTAAATTAAAACTCTCAGTGCATATATGAAGTCTTGCCCCTGGCAGTCAACAATAAATACTGGTTACCATAAAATCTGAAGGCTTGTACTTTTAAGTGGGTTTACATGGTGTGTTTTATAGCATTCATAAGGTGGGATATTTCTTGGCAAAAAACTGAGTACATAAAGACTCAGAGCATGTAGCATCTGAAATGCAAACAGCACTTAGGTGTCCTTTTATGAAACTGAGATCAGCTGCGATCCAGAGTCTCGCCGCTGATCTCAGGTCATTACCAGTTTATGAAACTGAGGTAATCAGCAGAGAACATGTTCTCCGCTGATTATCTCAGCACAGTGAGAATCTGTAACTGACTTCACAGAAACGGCCAGTTTATGAAGGTGCGATCTCGGTACCTCACTGGCGATCTGTGTCAGAATTCTCACTTTCTGATTCACCATTCCAGAGATGGAGAATCAGAGAGATAGAAGCGTGAAGCTGGCTGAGAATTCTGGAGAAAGCAAGAAGGTTTTTGACTTCTTTCTTTCACCATTACACACCCCAAAACCAGCAGGTTTGGAATTTATAGTGTAGTGTATACATTACACACAATATATATATATATATATATATATATATATATATATATATATATATATATATATATATATATATATATATATATATATATATATATATATATATATATATATATATATATATATATATATATATATATATATATATATATATATAAATCTGCATATACAGAGATATTATAATATATGTGTGTGTTATTTATAGATATAGATTTTTTTTTTTTTTAGATGTTCACGTCTCTGACTGGGGTCACACTTGTGCGATGCGTGAACCAGCGTGATTCCTGTGTGGGTTTCCACATCGCACCTACATTGACATCTGCGCACCACTGCGGGTGTCAATGTAAAATTAATGACACCCCCAGATCATTTCACAGATCGCAGTGCGAACTATGTAATGGTGCAGGATTTGGATCGCATGGGTGTTCACACCCATGCGATCCGATTCCAGTGCGGACCAAATAAAGGGTCCTGTACCATTTTGGTGCAAATGCAATATGATTTAGGGCCAGTTCCCACTGCTGCGGTGTCCGAGATCGGATGTGATTCGCACCGCACTGCAGTGCAAAATCACATCCGATCTCTGTGCGATGCGATTTCAGCCATACAGATAGTATGGCTGAATTCGCATTGCACTCGGACCAAACTCATACAGGACCCTTTTTTTGGTCCGCAGCAGAATCGGATCGCATGGGTGTTCCCAGGTTGCATCTATTTTTTGTAAGACACTGAGCTACCTTTGTGACATTCAGAACCACTGACTTTGGTAACATGCAGAACTCCACATACAGCGGGTAAAGTATTAAACGCGTCACCATTTTTCTAGGTAAATATATTTCTAAAAGGTGCTATTGACATGAAATTTTTCACCACAAGTCGGTAACAACCTGTGCAATCCATACATACAAAGTTTAGAAATTAAGTTATGTGCAATAAAATGGAATGAGACAGGGAAAAAAAAAGTATTGAACACATGAAGAAAGGGAGGTGCAAAAAGGCATGGAAAGATGAGACACCAACTGAAATCTATCAGTAATTAGAAAGCAATTCTGCCCCTTGTCAGTGCAAATTAATATCAGCTGGGTCAGTCTCAACTAATGGCCTATAAAAAAGGGGTCACATTACCAAGGTGTCACACAAGAAACATCTTATGATTGGTAAAAGCAAAGAGCTTTCAAGACCTTTACAACCTTATTGTTGCAAAACATACTGATGGCATTGGTTACAGAAAGATTTCTAAACTTCTGAATGTTCCAGTGAGCACTGTTGGGGCCATAATCCGGAAGGGGAAAGAACATAATTTCACCATAAACTGGCCACTACCTGGTGCTTCTCGCAATATTTCTGACATAGGAGTGAAAAGAATTATCAGAAGAATTGTCCAAGAGCCAAGGACCACTTGTGGAGAGCTCAAGAAAGACTTGGAATTAGCAAGTACAATTGTTTCAAAGAAAACAATAAGTAATGCACTCAACCGCCATATCCACTATGCACGCTCACCACAGACTCCATTGCTGAAGAAAAAGCATGTTGAACCTTGTTTATAGTTTGCTGCACAACATTTAGACAAGCCTGTGAAATACTGGGAGAATATAGTCTGATCAGCTGAGACCAAATTTTAACTCTTTGGATGCCATAATACACACCATGTTTGGATGCCAAATGGCACTGCACATCACCCCAAAAACACCCCCATACCAACAGTGAAGTTTGGAGGTGGAAACATCATGGTGTGGGGCTGTTTTTCCAGCATACGGTACTGGCAAACTTCATGTCATTGAAGGAAAGATGAATAGAAAAATGTACTAAGACATTGTTGATAAAAATCTGCTGCCATCTACCAGTATGATAAAGATGAAATGAGGGTGGACATTTCAGCAAGACAATGATGCCAAACATAAAGCCAAGGAAACTCTCACTTACTTTCAAAGAAAGAAAATAAAGCTGCTAGAATGGCCCAGCCAATCACCTGACTTGAATCCAATAGAAAATCTATGGAAAGAACTAAAGATCAGAGTTCATAGAAGCCCACAGAACCTTCAAGATATGAAGACTGTTTGTGTGGAGGAATGGGCCAAAATCACACCTGAGCAAAGCATGGGACTAGTTTCTCCCCATACGGGAGGCGTCTTGCCAACAAAGGATTTTGTACGAAGTATTAAATAGATTTCAGTTAGTGTGTTCTTTACTTTTATCCTGTGTCATTTCATTTTATTACACAGAACTTAATTTCTGAACTTGTTTGTTTTGGTTTCTTTGTATGTATTGATTGCATGGGTTGTTACCGACATGTAGTGAAAATGTCATGTCAATAGCACCTTTAGAAATAGATTTACCTAGAAAAATGGTGACGTGTTCAATACTTATTTTACCCGCTTTATATACTGCATGCCTCATTTTTTATGCATCTCAGGTACTGTTAGTGCCAGGCAGACAGTAAGGGTTTCACTCAGAGGATTGTTATTTCTGTAAAACGAAAGTAAGTGTAGGCAGCTGAGAGTGCTAACATTAAAGTAAAGCCACTAGTTTGCCCTCTACAGGCAAAGGACATGTTCATTTTCAATATGAAACTAAGATTTTTATTACAGCACTGTTGTACAATGTTCAAGCAATGAGTCATAGAAATGTAAAGCTCTACTTACACGTATTCTTCAAGATCATATGCTGGTAAAAGGAAAAGTAAGAGATATCCAACACTATTGGTTGGTGCTATCACTGACCTTGCCTTACCAAGTGTCAAAACGGTAAAGATAATCTATCAATGCATAATGTAAGGCCGGCCATAGATGGTGCAAATTTCTTTCATGCAACCACATCCTTGCCTAGAGAAAAAGACAGTGATTATTGCTAGCGGCGTTAGCAGGCCACTTGCGATAATCACAAGTGAATCCAGCAGGCTGGTTGTACCCAAGCTGATTAATCAATCAACTTTGTACATTCAGCCTGCCCACACACATGGTTCGAATCTCGGCCCTTTCCAGCTAAACCAAACGGTCTATGGCCGGCCTAAGCGAGAGTTATAACCGCCCTCAGATATTTATTTTTTGCCATCTGTGTCCAATTGGGGAGATTTTGCTTTACTTCCTGTCCCATAGCCAAAACAAGTAATGAGAGGAAATCCTTTCAAATTGGAGGATTTCCTGGTTGTCACCATTGGAAGATTTCCTCTCTATTTGAGTTCTGGCAACAACCCAAAAATTTGGATTTTACTGTACTTTCACTCTTGGTGATAACGGTAAACAGGACAAATAGAGAAGGCGATTTATGATTCAACAATTACTATGTTACACAAGAAAGTCCTACCACAAGAGATGTATAGAATGGTGTGACTTTCCATTGGCTGCAAGGCATGTTGTGATTGCCACAATTAAGTGAACATTGGGTTCACCGACAGAAGAATACTCTGAGCTACAGGCAATCCTCAAAGATTTACTGATCTTTCCAGCATGGTTATAAAAACTAGCCATTTGTTTTACCTGAACAAATATCTAAGTAGTAAACGGAATATTTGTGGTTCAGCAACACATACAGCAGGCAGTTAATGAACACCATATAAACAAACAGAGTAAATAAATAGGCTGCAGAGGATTAGTAAGAATCGGTTTTATAGCATAGATTTGGCAAAATAAATGAATAAAAGTTGCCTGCATTTTTGTAAATATTTTATTATATCTTTTCAAGTGACAACACTGAAGAAATGACACTTTGCTATAATGTAAAGTAGTGAGTGTACAGCTTGTATAACAGTGTAAATTTGCTGTCCCCTCAAAATAACTGTCCCCTCAAAATAACACACAGCCATTAATGTCTAAACCACTGGCAACAAAAGTGAGTACACCCCTAAGTGAAAATGTCCAAATTGGGCCCAAAGTCTAAATGTTTTGTTTGGCCACCATTATTTTCCAGCACTGCCTTAACCCTCTTGGGCATGGAGTTCATCAGAGCTTCACAGGTTGCCACTGGAGTCCTCTTCCACTCCTCTATGACAACATCACAGAGCTGGTGGATGTTAGAGACCTTGCACTCCGCCACCTTCCGTTTGAGGATGCCCCACAGATGCTCAATAGGGTTTAGGTCTGGAAACATGCTTGGCCAGTCCATCACCTTTACCCTCAGCTTCTTTAGCAAGGCAGTGGTTGTCTTGGAGGTGTGTTTGGAGGGGATCATGTTCTGCTTCAGTATATGGTGGCATTCATGGTTCCCTCAATGAACTGTAGCTCCCTCGTGCCGGCAGCACTCTTGCAGCCCCAGACCATGACACTCCCACCACCATGCTTGACTGTAGGTAAGACACACTTGTCTTTGTACTCCTTATCTGGTTGCCGCCACACACGCTTGACACCATCTGAACCAAATAAGTTTATCTTGGTCTCATCAGACCACAGAAAACGGTTCCAGTAATCCATGTCCTTAGTCTGCTTGTCTTCAGCAAACTGTTTGCAGGCTTTGTGCATCATCTTCAGAAGATGCTTCCTTCTGGGATGACAGCCATGCAGACCAATTTGATGCAGTGTGCAGCATAAGGTCTGAGCACTGACAGGCTGACCCCCCACCCCTTTAACTTCTGCAGCAATGCTGGCAGCACTCATACATCTATTTCCCAAAGACAACCTCTGGATATGACACTGAGCATGTGCGCTCAACTTCTTTGGCCGATCATGGCGAGGCCTGTTCTGAGTGGAACCTGTCCTGTTAAACCGCTGTATGGTCTTGGCCACCGTGCTGCAGCTCAGTTTCAGGGTCTTCTAATAACCTAGGCCATCTTTATGTAGAGCAACAATTATTTTTTTCAGATCCTCAGAGGATTTTTTTGCCATGAGGTGCCATGTTGAACTTCCAGTGACCAGTATGAGAGAGTGAGTGTGATAACACCAAATTTTACACACCTGCTCCTCATTCACACCTGAGACCATGTAACACTAACGAGTCACATGACACCGGGCAGGAAAATGGCTAATTAGGCCCAATTTGGACATTTTCACTTAGGGGTGTACTCACTTTTGTTGCCAGTGGTTTAGACATTAATGGCTGTGTGTTGAGTTATTTTGAGGAGACAGCAAATTTACGCTGTTATACAAGCTGTACACTCACTACTTTACATTGTAGCAAAGTGTAATTTCTTCAGTGTTGTCACATGAAAAGATATAATAAAATATTTACAAAAATGTGAGGGCTGTACTCATTGTGAGATACTGTATAGCACTTCAGAACAGACAGTGCACAGTCTACATGGGCTTTGCTGCTTAACCACAGACAAATAGGAAACTTTATTATACAGAGAAAAGACAAGAAACAGGAAATTTTATTATACAGAGAAAAGTTATAGTTTACCATAGAGCAGCTACAAACCTATAAACACTGCCATCTACTGGCTGAAGAATATATCTCTACTGAATACTGACATTGATGTAGTTGTTGCATAAAATACAAATTATCATTGTATTCCAACAGTCCCCATTATATTACATTACATTACACACATATTTATGCATACCTGTAAACTATTCTTTCTTGTTGTAGATCTTGAAGGCCACAACAAATTTCTGCAGCATAAAATATTGCTCGGTCTTCATCAAATCCAGCCTCACCCATGTGATAAATGTGAAATTTCAAATCACCTCCATTCATTAGTGTTAGCACCAGACAAAGAGCATCTTTTGTCTCATATGCATAAGCCAGACTAACCTGCAAGTAAAATATTCTTCTCATATACATAGAATGAAGAAACTTTTCATTGATGTCAAAAGTTTATGTCATGCACTAAGTTTAAAAAGGAAAGTTGTTTTGTTATGAGGACATCTTTCTATAGGACTTACTGTATACTCATTAAAACTCTTGTCTTATCTATGGTTACTCCTAAGTGGGCACATGCCAGCAATGCTGATCCTACAGTTTGTTGGCAAGAATAGAAGTTCAAATCTTGACTCACATGCCTAAGGCTGGCCATACATTAAAACCAAGAGAATGTTACTGCACTGAAGTATAAAAAAAAAAAAAAAAAGAAAAAGAAAAAAAAAAAAACGCAAGCATGGCAACTATAACTCACACGAATATCACATGTGATACAACAATATACATATGCAAAAAATAGTGTGCTTCTCATGGTCTTCTCAACATAAGTATCTGTGCTATGTTTATTTACAGTAAGCAAAACAACCATCAGACGTTCACAAATGTGATGGCATTATACAGGGAAAAGAAATAAAGGACTCACATTAGTGTCAATACCGCTAGTACAACTTTAAAAAAAAAGGTATTCACCTTGCTCAGGCAGATACAAGGCAATCAGATAGTGGACGGCCTCACAGACAGCCGGCATCAGCGGGCATGACAAAGTCATGCATTCATGGACCAGCCCAATGCATTTCGCATCACAATGCGTTGTCAGGGGAAAACCAGAGCAAGAACTGTTCTTGTATGCGAGTCCTTTATTCCTTTCCTTGTATAATGGCTGAGCTGAAGTTGTGGCAATTACTAAGTGAGGCTTTTATATTGAGACCCTGCTGACCATACTTACCTGATTTGGAAACTCCAGCTGAGGATTTGAGACTCTATGGGCTTTTGATCTCTATAAATGGGGATCACATCCATCTGGCAAGAGGTTTTTTGGTGGTGGTGGGCACGCATGTAAGGTGCACTTCCTAGTCTCTTCACGTGGTTAATTTTTTGGTGGAATCTCTGTGAGAAGATCTACCTCAATTTATTCACAAAGACGTTTTATCTCAGTTCTTCTGTTACAATATGGACTGACCACTTTTTACCCATCACATTTATGAACATGTAATGGTGGTTTAGCTTAATGTATACACACATAGCACAGATAATTATGTTGAGTATACCACAAGAAGCGCACTATTTTTTGCATATGTATATGGCCATACATTAAAGAAGTGTTGATGGGGGAATCCTTCCTGCTGCGATATTGTATTCTGACAGCGGGAGGTTTCCCCACTGTCAGAATATGATTACTGCTGCTGGCTAATTGTACAAAATAAAAATGACAGGCTGGTTGTAATGAAGTCAATTGTTAGATTGCCTTCAGTATAACCTGCCTACCCATAGATGGATCGAAATTTGACGGGTCTATGGGTAGCTTAACGTGCAATTTCACCCAAAATGGGGAGGTTCCATTCATCTGTCTCCTCCTCTTTATGCTTTGGCACAATTTTTTTTTGGGTGGGGAGCGTGTAGCTGGTTCCCCCCCCCCCCAATCCTTCCCCTGTAGCCTTCTAGGACATCACAGGTCCCAGAGTGCTGCGGGATTATTCACAAAGCACAGCATGGCTCACGCATGTGCAGTGGGGAGCTGCAAGCAGTCATAGCTGGCATCCCAAAGTAAATATGCCAGTGCCTGTAACCTGAGTCAAGCATGCACAATCCAAAGTACATTTAGACTTTGGATTGGTATTTGCATACCTGTAGTCTTTAGACTTTTTCAAGTTAAATATGGGTTCAATTCAAAAAAATTTAAAAGACTACCCAGTCTGCATGAATTACATTTTTCTTTAACTTTCCTTGAATACGCACAGATGCAGATATTATCTATGTATTGAATGCACCCTCCTTGCTTTATCATCAACCCCTGGACCTACAGATGGATTTGTACTTACTACAAACCTGCTGTTGACTCTCTCTAAGATCTGTTTTTCATTCAAGGCCATGGATTCTCCTTTCCGTTTCTTAATACGTTTCTTCTCAAGTTTCTTGCATGCATACATCTTGCCTGTTGCTCGAACTTGGCAGGCGCAAACCTAGATACAGTAATTCAATAAAGATAAGGATGGAAGTTTAATTTTAGCCAATTCCAACAAACTACTCAAACGTTCTGTTTACTAAAGGTTTCCCTTGCCTGTCTACGTGCAGAGGACACTCCAGAAATTGCTCATCTCAAAAGAGCAACTGGAGATAGGCTGCCATAAAAATTAATAACAAAAAGACGCAATATATATACACACACACACACACACACACACACACACACACACACACACACACGTCTTTTCACAGTCTTTCAAAAAAAAAAGAAAAAAAAGTAGACAGGTGTATGGGGTTGTCCAGAAACATCAAGTTTGACAAACAGTTTACTGTCCAGGACAAGGAGGGGGAGGAGGAGCTAACGGGGAACAACTTGCCAATAGAGATCGGATCCCATGTAATGTGCCCTCCTGACACTGATGATTTTCACTGGTATAAAGAAATTGCGTTCCTTGCATATTGGTTTGCATCTTATCTGGCCGGAATGTCTCTGTATGGAGAATTAATTTCACAAGGAATGACGACATGGGTACACCCCTATTGATGGGATTCAAATCTTGGACATTCTTTGGCTAAACCCGTGTGATAAATGCAACATCAAATCTCTCCATGTTAAAGACAATAGGATTGATTTACTAAAGATGTAGAATGCATCCACTTTGCAAAAGGTAATTTTCACTTTGCTTAGTGAATAGGGTAAAGCTGTGCTGATGTCAATCCTTAGGAAAATACATTTATTTACTTATAAAACAAATTTGCATTTGACTTGGTATTTTTTAAAAAAATGGATTGTCACTTGGTTTGACCTTGTTTACTAAAGTGAACATTCACTTTGACAATGTGAACATGCTCTACTACTCCTAATGTGAATGGTCTATATACCCTTTCCATTTTTCACACCCAAATCAAAATGTACATTTTTTTAAACAAGAAAAGCACATAAAACCCCCAAAATCCCCACATATTTACTAAAAGCATATAGAATTAAAATGATGGTAGCTGCAAATTTTTAGGTTACACAATATTTGCGCACGTTTGAATTTTAGTGTATGCAAAACACAACAAAATCTCTGAATTTTCTGAAAAATGTAAAAGTTGGGATGGATGGATAGATAGAGATTATATATAAAATATATATAAATATATATATATATATATATATATATATATATATATATATATATATATATATATATATATATATATATATATATATATATATATATATATATATATATATATATATATATATATATATATATATATATACATATACATATATACATACACACACACACACACACACACACACACACACACACACACTTAAATACTAACTACACTTTTGTAGTGAAAAAACAAAAACAAAAAAAACAACACACACACACACAAACACACATTCCCCTCTGGGTAATCTATGCACATATGTTGCAATGATTTTAACCACTTGAAGACCAGGCTTTTTCTGGCACTTTTTTTTTTCTAGAAGATCACTTAGAACCCCCCAAACATTTTTTTAAAGCAGAGGCCCTAGAGAATAAATTGGTGGTTTTTGTTTATGTCACACAGCATTTGCGCCACAGTTTTTCCAACACTGTTTTTGGGAAAGAAATACACTTTTTCAATTTTAATGCAAAACACAATACGTAACCCCATTTTTTGTAAAATATAAAAGAGAACGTCACGCCGAATAGATACCAAATTGCGTACGCCCGTGCAGATTTTGTGGCAAGTGATTAACAAACTTTGTTGTAGATTCTTTTGTTATTTTGAAGAAATAGCCATTTGTTTGTCTGTGTCCATGTGCCAAGTGAATGTGAATAGGAGAGATATTAAAATTACCAATCAGCTGCTGCACTTGCAAGGTTCTAATCAGGAAAGTGGCAGGGTCTGAAACATGATTTCCCTTTGGGAGCATTTCAGCAAAATAATTTTGTTACAAAGAATGCCCAAAATGTGGCGTATCTTCGTGCAGACTTCTGGAAAAATCAGTCAGCCAATCACACCCTTCTAATTCTGGCTTGCACAACTCATGACCCAGCACGTGTCATGAGTCACACAATCGATGTTTATGTACGTGTGCAACGTTACGGTGTGTAAATGTGTGTGCAGAGGTGTGGGGCTTTTCATTTTAATTTTTACACTTTTTTTTTTAAACGTTATTGCTATCACAACGGGGCTGACAAGCCCCTAAGCAATAGAACTTTTTGAGTGAAAAGTACACTTTATAAAAGACATCTGGTGTCTTTTAACTCCCCTAATGCCTCCCCAGCAATTAGCCATAGTCTATAAGGACACAGTGTCCTCAAGCGCACGGCTTCACCTGGTTCTTCTGGATGGAAACTGCTTGGGACCCAGAAGTGCTCAGAGCTTAGTGTTTCTGGGTTTATACCTAACAGAAGAGATGGCAAAATGGACGCTTCTGCACCTCTCCCTGCTTGCCATCTTAATGTGTGAAGCAGGTGAGCCTGGGAATTGAGGAGAGGGGGTCCATTAAAAAGAGTGTAAATGCAACTGGTTGGCTTCCATTCTACAACACATCCCACAGCCTGCTCTTAGAACAAAGAAACTCACAGCTGCTATGCTACTACTGTGTTAATATAACCCCAAAATCTAAGTTTCAGCATGTTTGGCTTTATGGCTCACTGTATACCGTTTTCTACAAGCTGTATAACAAGCCTAGCAGAGTGCGTGCCCTTGACGAAGCTTTGCACTTCTATTCAAACCATTGCCTGAGTGATGTTAATTGCAATGCAGACCAAACAGAAGAGTTGTTTTTTCTTCTGTTAAAAACAAAGGAGGAAGGTGGAAACCCCCTTTAAGAGCAATACAATAAACACAATAATTCTAGCTATTTTCCAAAACAAAAAGTGAACTAGCATCCTTTTCTTACATTTCTTCATTAGGCTTGCAAAAATTATCAGAGCTTTTTAAATCATGTCCAAGTCTATTTACTGGGATTAGACATGCTCTTCTCTCATCTCTAAATAGTCCATTTAAAGCATGCAATTTGGATTAGGACTGCTTTAACTAGAACAGCTAGTAATTGCTTGCATGAGGTAAGACATTAGGCACATAATTCAAAGAAAGCCGTAGAGAAAGAATGGGAGGTGTAGAACACAGCCCTCATCTCTAAAGCTTTTGAAGGAAGAAATATTTTTGATGTCCTTAGAAAGCAATCATGCATGTCATACATTTATGGACTGCATTTCAAAATGAAAAAGTGAATATGAGTTATGCAAGTACAAGCAGTTTTACCTTCAAAACACTCTGATAAACAAAGATGGCTATTCAGTGGCATGTCATGGGATGTTCTCATTACTGGCTATGAGGCAGCACACTGCGTCAACCTTCGATCTCTAATCATCTCTGCATTATCAGCTGACACACAAAAATCTGATATTTTACTGCAAAACTCTAGCAATACTAGATCCTTAAATTGGAGGAAAGGGGAGTGTAATGTGCATCTTGCCCATATGCTATTTTTTCTGCTGGAAAAAAGCATAACCAGTAGAAAAAAAAAAAGTCAGCAATGCACATCTGACGTCTGAAGATGAGGGTTTTTTTTGGGGGGGTTTTTTTAACAGTTTTCACAGCTGCTATCTAAGGACTGCTATAGAGCTGGGACATGAGAAAGAACCAATAAAAAGCTTTCAACATCCTCCATGCACAGGTGCTGTTATACTGGATAAAAGCCTGAATGGCAAGGGTCATATTAAAGGTGTACCTAAAATAACACTAAACCCCTACCCCAGTCCTCTTCACTAAAATGGACTAACCTTGCTCAACTCCAGCTCTTTACTTATCTTTGTTGCAAAGATGTGGCCTGAGGCAGTGTTTACATCCGCAACATTGAAATTCTCTTTTGCTCTGGCTCCCTTTAGGTCAATATACTGAGTATTTCTAGAGACTGAAGAGAATTGTATTGCCAAAAATGTAAACACTGGACCACGGGAAGTAAGTGGCTGGAATGGGTGCGGGGAAGTTAGTCAAGTGTAAGAGGTTTGGCTGGTGGGGGTTAGCATTAGTTTAGATTATTTTCGACCGCAATATATATATCAGTATATCAGCCATAACTACGGTATGTTTTCTGCTGCCAGCGGATGGCTCTCTCATGAAACTATTCCAAGCGGCTCATGAGTTGCTGGAAGCGTTTCCAAAGTGGGGGGAGGGAACGTTTTCCCCTCTCGCAGGCGTTTCTCAGGCTTACTGTTTCCACCGGTTCACCTGAGAAACGATCTGTGGCTGGATACTCTTTGATCACCTCTATGGCCTTGGAGGACTGCAGCGACTTCATAACGACATAAATAATAATAATAATTCGCTTCTAAAGTTAGAGAAGAGATTTGAGGTCTTTTTGACCCTAGATCTCTCCATAAACATGACCTGTTAACCTTATTTCTGTTACAAAGGATGCTTACATTCCTTGTAATAGGAATAAAAGTAATAGAAAAAAAAAAAAATTAAAAGGCAAAGTGTAAAAAAAGAAACATAAAGCCTCCTATCCCTCTGTGCTTGCAAGCAGGAGCGAACATTGCTGCGAAAATTAGAGCAAGAGCAATAATTCTAGCATTAGACCTCCTTTGTAACGCTAAACAGATGACCCATAAAGGTATTTAAAGCATCACCTATGGAGACTTAAGTAACGTAGCTTGTCACCATTCCACGAGCATGCACAATTTAAGTGCAACATGTTAGGCATCTATTTACTTGGTGTAACCCCATCTTTCACATTATACAAAAAATTAGAGCAACTAATTATGGTTTTTTTTTAATTAAAGCATACTTTTTCTAAAAAAATTTTGTTTACAAAACCGATGCGCACATGTCGTGAGACAAAAAAATTGCAATGATCATAAAGAATTGCAATAATAGTGATTTAAAACTTGTAAACAGAAAGGTGCCAGAAAAAGCCTGGTCGGCAAGTGGTTAAGATACACTGAAAATCATATTAGTTCTTACCTCACCAAATCCCCCTTTGCCCAGAACTCTGTATTGGCGAAATGTATTCTTTGTGACTGGCTGTCTGAAAAGAATGACAAGCAGAGCATGAAAGACTGTCAACGTGATACTGATATGCCATTTGATGTATCATTATTCACACCATTTAAATACATCTGACATATTTAGGCCCAAAGGAGCATGGCCTGATCAGAAAAGAAAAGAGCTTTGCAGGAATGCATTATTGCTTACCTCTCCAGCCATTTCCACTGTAAAAAGCGGTTGTAATATTGGCCATCCAGGTAATCTGAAAATGGAGCCATGCTGAGGAAGTCATGGACAAGTCTGAAAAAACAAAAATAATAAAAAAAAATGGTAGGAAAAAAAAAAAAAAAAAAAAAAGGAAGACGATTCTGCTACTACTTGTATCAGGACCAGGTTGAGTGTAAATATCTCTTAGAAATTACTGTACACTGTCATAAGACAGATCATATTTTATAATTATAATATACCAATGTCACATAACATGTTTGAATCTTGGCTTACTTAGAACAGTCTTTAAACAGTTCTTTGCATGGATTGTTTTCCAAGCTGTCTCTACAACCACCGACCAGCTGTTCAGGGACCTCTGTGATAAAATCTTCACTCTGTTAACATGAAAAAAAAAAGTCATTCGGCAGATTCTGTATAACTAATGAGAAATAAGCTCTAAACAGTACACTCGTGACACGTATGCAGCACTGTGTAATGACGGTAGGATTAGAGATGATCACATTTGACACACATAAGGACAGACATTTAGAAAGAAAAACATACATTGAAAGGGGACCCATGACCTTTACCAAGTAGCGCAGCACATTAAACGGAGGCCTGGGCATTCCAAAGTGATTATACAAGCATGGTCAACACTATTATGGAGAGATGTCCTCCCACAGAGAACCAAATGAAGAGGCAGGATACAGAGGGAATCTAACACAACATTTTCTGTTGTGGAATTCAGCCAAGACCACTTGTCTTAAAGTGATGGTAAAGGTAACATTTAAAAAAATAAAATAAATAAAACCACAAAACAAACATGGCATACTTACCTGCTCTGTGCAATGACTTTGCACAGAGCGGCCCTATACCTTCTCTTCTGGGGGTCCCCTGGCTCTTCACCCCTTACAAGTGCCTCTATAGTAGGAAGAACGTTTGACGACACACGCTGCGTGTGTCCGTTACCACACACAGCATAGCTTTGCCCCCCCCCACCCTTCCCAATGGCTTCTACTGTATCCTTCATGTTCAGTGAGGAGAGAGAGGTGAGAGTCGCTGCTCTTGGGCGCAGCACTGGATAGAGTTTGGGATTAGGGGGGCTGGGGAAACCTGTACACAGAAGGGTTTTTTACCTTAGAGAATTAACCCCTTCGTCACGGAAGTGGGCTTTTTATCCATGGGGATTGCATGTATGCGTATCTCCTTTTGTGCTGGGAGCACAGCATGCTCACCGAAAGCCCTGGGCCTTGTGCTAACGATTGGGACCCGGGACTTTTGGTTCCAGGTCACCTGATCAATGTGATAGCCTCTGACTAGCTATCAGTGATCAGTCATGGTGAGCCCACCCATGTGTTTACTCCCGCTTCTGAATGAAGAGAAAGATATGTTGTATCTTCCACTTCTTGCCGGAGAGAAAAATGTAAATAAACTTAAGTGTATTAAAAAAGGAAAAAAAAAAAAAAAAACCTGAATAAAAAAGAAAAATAAATAAAATAAGAAAATACAAGGATCAAGGTTTGCCAGGGTTAGTGTAAGGGTCAAAGGTTGGCATATTTTGGGTAGAATTTACTTTTTTTTTTTCTTTTACAAAAGCTTTTTATTAGTAAGTAGCATTGATATATAAAAACCAACTGACAAACTGTAAAAAAAAAAAAAACCCGATACATGTGACACAGGGTTCAAATGCAAAGTGGAGTGAAAGGCAGTTACATTGAGTAAATTAATACAATAGGTAAGGTGAACCATTGTATTAAAAGGTAGTGTTCCTTGAAAAAAGGCATAACAATCTATAGAAACAATAAATAAAAAAAAACAGAAGAGTAATGCCCCGTACACACGGTCGGATTTTCCGATGGAAAATGTCCGATCGGAGCGTGTTGTCGGAAATTCCGACCGTGTGTGGGCTCCATCGGACATTTTCCATCGGATTTTCCGACACACAAAGTTGGAGAGCAGGAGATAAAATTTTCCGACAACAAAATCCGTTGTCGGAAATTCCGATCGTGTGTACACAAATCCGACAAAGTGCCACGCATGCTCAGAATAAATAAA
The DNA here is from genome assembly GCA_037952925.1 of Lithobates clamitans. NCBI lineage: Eukaryota > Metazoa > Chordata > Amphibia > Anura > Ranidae > Lithobates > Lithobates clamitans. Next base: position 391,681 of record JBBGZY010000194.1, on the reverse strand, counting down.
GAGATGAAAGCTATTGGCCACTGCCCCGTTTATAGTCCCGACGTACGTGTTTTACGTCACTGCGTTCAGAACGATAGGATTTTCCGACAATTTTGTGTGACCGTGTGTATGCAAGACAAGTTTGAGCCAACATCCGTCGGAAAAAAATCCTAGGATTTTGTTGTCGGAATGTCCGAACAAAGTCCGACCGTGTGTACGCCCTATTAGAGGTGTCCAAGCCTCAAAAACAAGAGAGAGAGCGCGAGAGCAAATTATTATCCGCCCTTGACTGTGAGGCTATCAGTCCGTTGTGATATAGAGAGAGATGTAGTGTAAGGAGGACCTCTTCAGATAAAGAGGAAAAGGGTGAGAATGTTGAAATTAGAAAAGAAAGTAAGAAGGAAAAGAAAAAGGTTGTGGTCTCAGAGGGCAACGTTTCTAAAAGTATCATAGTGTCAGTAGTGTTTGGTCAAAGCGTGATTAGGATTATGATTAAACAGTGGGTGAACATCCAACAGGGATTGGTCCCACAGAAAATAATTATCGTGATCGTTGTTTAAAATCTTCATTATTCTATTCAAAATAAAAAAAAACAAAAAAAAAAACTTGAAATTCTGAACCATTTCATTGTGGCCAGCGACTGGTGACCAAATCACTCAAGTGTCCCTCACTCAGATGGAAGCATTCGGGCAGCTATGCTGGCGTCCACCCACCCCCTGTAATTGTATCCCCCCCCCACACACACACGTTCCCCTGCCATGTATCCTGGGCTCCGCTTGCCCATCTGCGGGCCTGGGACTGCTATAGCAGGTGGCGCCAAGTAGAGGGGAGGGAGCAGAGCAAATGTTTCTCTACTTTGACCAGTGTTCGTTACAAAAAAAAAAAAAAAGTAACTTTACTGTAAATAGAAAGCATCAATTCTATAATTTGCCTTCTTTAAAATGATGCTAAAATGATTTTCCTGGCACAAAGCATGGTGAAGTGATTTGCAAATGAAAAAAGTGAGTCAGAACTGGCATTTTCAGAGATAGATCAGCAATAGTACTTTCCATATTTCTCCCAATATTACCTTACCATTTATAGAAATCTGTCCCCAAACAACCACTCTGTCTCAGTACTGGCTGATTTCAGAGGTAGACTCAAAGTTAACACTGCCCTTAAGCTAGCCACACATGGTTCAAACTTAGTCAGGGCAGGGACCGGTCAAATTTTCAATCCATGTATTGGCAGGGTGGTTGTACAATAGTCGGTCTACCGATTGACTTCTGTACAACCACCCTGTCTGATTCTTGCCGCTCAATCAGTGCCGCTGGCTATAGTTTACAGTACTGATCGGTGTATTCTGATGGTGAAAAAGTCTCCCCATTGTCAATATACAAAAGCACAGTGGCAGGATACTCATCCACATCGCATGTGTGGATAGGGGAATCTAGTAATTTTTTTTTGTTCAACCTGCTGGCTGAAAAAAATAAAAATTTAACATCTATGGGCTGCTTAGAAAATTGAGGACGTTAATGGATTTACAGCCCCTGATTCAAGAAAGAGTGGAACGAGTTCTTGCCAATGGAGTGTCTCTACATATTGGAGACCAATTAACTACAGGAGTTGACAATTGAGTGAAAAGTCACTTTAATTATGCAATCATGCAAAAAACAAATACCCGTTTATTTTATCTGCACATGACTGGGTATTCAAAATTAATACAGCTACATTTTTTGTGTGTGAATATTCTCAACTCGATTACTACATCAATCTCAATGTTCATTTAAATCTCTCTCATGCAAGCCCCAATAGCCCTAGACCCCAAGCGTGCTCAGTAACTCAATATGTAATTGTTGAATTTAAAGGGAGTTCCACTCAAAAGTGGAACTTCCGCTTATACGCTTCGTTCCCCCTTCCGGTGTCACCCCCGGGGGGCCTTTTGACATGACAGGTCCCCTTCCCCACTTCCTTTCCATCTCCCGTAAGTTCGGCCCCTTCCTCCTTACCCCGCCGCCGGGCCAATTAGAAAACGCAGTGCGCTTTGTGCATGCGCAGTAGGAAACCAGCAGTGAAGCCGAAAGACTTTGCTGCCTGGTTTCCTTACCAGGAATGGTGACAGCGGCAACACCTGGTAGTCAATCCAAAGATCGGCTGGGGTGCCGACATCGTGGGCTTCCTGGACAGGTAAGTGCCCTAATATTAAAAAAAGTCAGCAGCTACACAGTACTTATAGCTGCTGACTTATTTTTTTTCACCCAGACTGGACCTTCTCTAAGTTTTAAGCCTAGTACACACTAGTAGTTTTTTTTTTCAGCCCTGCAAAAAAACTGACAGCTCAGAAGAAGCCATTGTAATAACTATCTGACATGGCTCAGAGCGCTTATCAGAAGATCATTTTTGGTCATGCCCAGGTTACTGTTGAACCGGAAAATGCCACCCGATATTCGGCCCATGTGTACCAGGTTTTAAAGGGGTTGTTAACCCACTATAAAACCTTATATAATCCTCCTTGTCTCCTAACAATAGGTGTCCCTGTATGTGTGTTTAAAAAAAAAAAAAAAAAAAAAAAAAAAAGCCGTCTATACCTCATTTCAGAGCGGCAATCATGATCACGTGACCGGCCAGCTCTCTCCTTTCCCAGTCTGAAGGATGCAGCGGAAGGGGTCGACATTCCCCCGCTGATGTCAGCCGGGAGGGGAGGAGGAGAAGAGGAAGAGAGCCAGCGGGTCGCGTGATTGCCAAGCGCCGCTCTGAAACGAGGTATAATCTGCTTTTTCTTTATAAAACACTCACACACACCTATGGTTAGGAGACAAGGAGGATTATATACAATATGAAAAAGTATTTCAGCAGCAGGATGGGAGGGGGCAGACCCTGACACAGGAGCCGACAGGCAGGGAGGGAGAGGAGGACAGAGACAGGAGAGCTGCGGATTACGGAGGCACGTAAACGGACCACGATGACAGGGCTCAGCAGCCATGATATAACGTGGTTAGTTTACAGAGGAAGGGGCAGAAACTGACAGGATCAACCAGGTATTTCAGGTGTTGCATTGGGCCAAATTACACAACACAGCCCTGTGCCATAAACAGCAATGCATACTAGCACATTATGACATTACCTTGCAGGTACAATAAAAAAAAAAAAATCCAGATTCAGGGTGGCTCCTTTCTCTTTCAACATCCTATGAAGCCACTTGCATGCAGAGACTAGATTTGTGTCTGCCTACATTGTGTGCATCAGTAGAAACACAGCCCAGTAACCAAAGGATGGCGAGGCACTCCCCTTCATCTCCCTCCTCCCATCTCCAAGCTAACAGACTGGCTCAAGACTGCACTGTCCACTATTAACTGTGAAAACTGGAAGTTTGGAGCAAGAGGTGGCAGCACTGAAAGCTGTAATATGCAAATACCGGGATAAGAAATTTAAGAAATTGTTTAATGGGGATTGCTTATTTTTTTGTGCTCAATGCGTTAAACTTAAAAACGCTGAGTCCTCCCCTCCCTCATCTGTCTTTTCAGAAAGGCATTATTGCAACTTGGAGCTTACACAGGGCTGAGAACTTTCTCCTCCCAGCCATGTGACAGCACTAGATGTCTGAGACATCTAAAATGGAAGGAAAGGGAGTGAGCTACTTGTTCTTTCACAAATGGAAATTGTTGGTGGGCCCACCATTAAAGTGACCCTGTTGCTTTGCACTGTATGAGCAAAGCACGTGTTCACTTTAAACCTTTTTATTAAGTACTTGCCTATGGTAACCCTCTACACATCAGCTGGCTAAGAGGGGCAGCACTGAATACCAAGCCAACTTTACTGAATTGCACAGAGCTGAGATGCTAACAAATGGAGCTTGCTAATTGAAGGAGAAAACACAGAGATGAGCCCATCAGTGATCTGCTGCAGCTTCCATGTCCAGTCCCAGCCCTGACCAAGCCGTAATACTTTGACTGCAAAGGAGAAAAGAAAGCTCAGCACCTGGCAGAATTGTACTTTTTAGGCAGGTCAGAAAGTTTGCCAATATGCGTTTTGAAGTTTTCCTATATTTTATACTCTGGTATTTTGTACAAACATAAAAAAAAAAAAAATAGGACAAAACAGAATAACAAAAAGAAATGCATATGCCGAAGGACACATAATTACAGTCATAGGACCTCATGATTGCTCAGAAGCCTAAACAGGATAAAGCCTGAGTGATTTATCAAACAGGAAAAGCAGTGGGCAAATACTTTCACTGCGGTTCATTACAAATGCAAATGTAAATTCAAATGCAGCAAAGGCATTTAGCATATTAAAGTGTCAGGTATTGATATAAAATGAAACAAGCGTCAGTAGTGGGAATGGATTTGCGGCTTTTGTGGACCCCTAATGATTATGCCGGGGGCTCCAGACATTGACAGTTGTACTCGGATTTAAAAATTCTTGCCTCTCTGTCTCTCATCACAAAGATTGAATTAATTAACTATAGAGGTCAATTGCTTAAATTGTGTTGTTCAATTTGAATGCGACAGCAATACAGCTTGGTTTGCAACAGTCTATTTCTAACACACTACTACCGGTAGCAGAGGAAATTAAGCAAGTCAGATTATTGTGATTCTTTGTAGGTAATGAGATTGTGAGAGTGAACAGGAACTTTCTAATTTACCGCTAATTATGGGCTTCCTCAACCAGTCATCTGGGACCAAAAGCCATGTATTCTTGGAAAAAAGGTCTAATGTTACTCTGGGGAAAATATCCTAAAGAAGCTTCGTCTTTGAATTTCAATGCACAGAAGTTCATAGCAATCCAATAGAAGTCCTCCATCAGCCTATTTTACAATTGCAGAAACATATTAAAAGGGTCAGTTCACCTTTACCAAAAAAAACTGCCTATGCAGATAAGGGGTGGCTGTGGATAAAAACAAACAGTGCAACTCTGACTAAAGTTGAATAATGCCCTTAAATGGCCTAAAGTTAAATAATGCTATAGGTGTAGGCCATTTACGTATCTCCTGAAGCCTGACAAAATACTCCCAGGACGTTGCTAAGAGAGGGCTCATCATATTTGCTCACCTTCACCATCACAGGAGCGAGTTCTTTCTTCGATTTAAACCCCCTCGCATGCATTTTCTCTCCCCCGATACAGTAGCTCTGAGCTCAGCGTTTAAGAGCTCACACCTGTGATAAGGCCTCATGCACACTGGAGGTTTTAAAAACGCCAGTAGCGTTAGCTGTAAAAAGCTGTAGAATGATTTTTGCAGTAGCGTTTTCAACAAAACTACAGTATACTCCCACAAAAGCTTATGGCTCAAAAACGCTGATGAAACGCAGAATAGATGCTCTTTTAAAACTCAAATGACCTACTAACTGCAAAAACCAACGGACACTATTCTGTACTCCTACCTCTGAATCTTTCAGCTGCCTTTGACACGGTTGACCACCCCCTCCTCCTCAAAAAAAAAACTTTACTCCCTCGGTCTCCGTGACTGTGCTCTTCAGTGGCTCTCATCCTACCTATCCCAACGCACCTTCAGTGTCACTTACAATTCTACTTCCTCCTCTCCTCTTCCCTTCCCTTCTCTGTCGGGGTCCCCCAAGGTTCTGTTCTTGGACCTCTTATTTTCAATCTACACCTCTTCCCTGGGTCAGCTGATAGCCTCTCACGGCTTTCAATATCATTTCTATGCCGACGACACACAAATCTATCTCTCCACCCCGTAACTCACTCCATCAGTCTCCTCACGCATCACTAACTTACTAACCGACATATCTGTATGGATGTCACACCACTTCCTCAAACTCAACTTGTCCAAAACCGAGCTTATAATATTTCCTCCCCCACGTGCCTCTTCCCCTGACTTCTCTGTCAAGAGCAATGGCAAAACTATCCACCCGTCCCCACATGTCAGGGTGCTAGGTGTTATCCTGGATTCAAAACTCTCCCTTCGGCCCCACATCCAATCACTTTCCAAAGCTTGCCGCCTCAACCTCCGCAACATCTCTAAACTACGTCCCTTTTTAACCAATGAAACCACAAAGCTCCCAATTCACTCCCTGGTTATCTCTCGTCTTGACTATTGCAACTCCCTCCTCATTGGCCTACCTTTAAATAGACTATCCCCCCCCTTCACTCCATCATGAATGCTGCTGCCAGACTCATCCACCTTACAAACCGCTCAGTGTCTGCTACCCCTCTCTGCCAATCCCTCCATTGGCTACCACTCGCCCAACAAATTAAATTCAAAATACTAACAATAAGTTACAAAGCCATCCACAACTCGGCCCCCAGCTACATCACTAGTCTAGTCTCAAAATACCAACCTAAAATCACCATCTCCGTTCCTCCCAAGATCTCCTGTTCTCTAGCTCCCTCATCACCTCCTCCCATATCCGCCTCCAGGACTTCTCCGGAGCCTCGCCCATCCTCTGGAATTCCCTACCCCAATCTGTCAGACTGTCTCCAAATTTATCCACTTTTAGACGATCACTGAAAACTTTCCTCTTCAGAGAAGCCTATCCTGCCTCCATCTAACAACTGCACTATTTTCTCCATTAGCTCATCCCCCACAGCTATTATCCTTTTGTATAACTTGACTCTCCCTCCTAGATTGTAAGCTCTAACGAGCAGGGCCCTCTGATTCCTCCTGTATTGAATTGTATTGTACTTGTACTGCCTGCCCTAATGTTGTAAAGCTCTGCGTAAACTGTCGGCGCTATATAAATCCTGTATAATAATAATAATAATAATAATAAATGCTTTTTCTGTGTTTTTAAGCTTCTATCAAAGTTAGAGAGCTTTTACAGCTGAAAAACTCCTCTTAAAACCCACTAGTTCTGGGGGTGGGGTTTCCAGCCAGGACACATCACTGCAAAAAAAAAAAAAAAAAAAAAAAAAAAAACACAGATAAAAGCCTACGTGTGCATGAACACATAGGATAACAAGCTGGGGAGTTTATTGTCTGCAGAAAAAAAAATGCCTGAAGCCAAAAACAGCCACTGTAAAAATGTCCAGTGTGCATGAGGCCTAAAGGTGAGCAGTAACGACTAGGCCTTTCTGGGTAACGTCCTAACAATGTCCTTGAGAGTATTCCAGTCAGGCTTCATAGGGTATGCAAATGGCCTACACCTATAGCAAGGGCATTTTTCAACTTTAGTCAAAAAGGTGCACAGTTTGTCTTTACCTACAGCAACTCTTATCTACATAGGCAGTTTTTTGGCAAAGGTGAACTTTGCCAAGGCCGATCCAGGGCTGGAGCATCCCAATAAGTACGCTCCATTGGTGAAACCAGTCAGGGACCAGCACTGCTGGAGCTGAGGGACTCTCCTAGCTGCCAGGGGTAGAACTCCTCCAGTGAGAGTGGGTGGGAAGCGAAAGCAAAGACAGATTCTGGTGGTAGGGGACTCAATTCTTCAAAGGAGAAGAGACAGACAGAGAGGCCAATCTGTAACAAAGACCTGAAGCACCGAACAGTATGTTGTCTACCGGGCACGGTACAACACGGATCTGGTGGACAGATTACTGGGAGGGGCTGAAGAAGACCCGGCTGTCATGGTGCATGTTGGCACCAATGACAAAGTCAGAGGCAGATGGAATTCCTAAAGAATAATTTTAGGGACTTAGGAGCTAAATTGAGGAAAAGGACCTCCAAGGTAGTATTCTCAGGAATACTACTGGTACATCGAGCCACACCAGAAAGGCAGAGGGAGATTAGGGAAGTAAACAAGTGGCTGATGAGCTGGTGGAGTAAGGAGGGGTTTGGGTTCCTGGAGGACTGGGCTGACTACTCAGTTGATAACTGGTACTATAGAAGGGACGGACTGCACCTAAATGAGGAGGGTGCAGATCAGCTGGGAATGAAGATGGTCAAAAGGTTAGAGGGATTTTTAAACTAAGCGATGGGGGAGGGTCCAGAGGTAGAGATATTCAGTGCGGAACATATTCCAGAGGGTAGTATTGGGGGCGTTAGTGGTAAGTTGACCAAAGCACATAAACCCAAGGTAAGCAAGTAGAGTAGCAAATCCTAGTTACAATTTCGGAACACCCAATAAGAGGATATTATGCGACCGGTCTAAACTACGTGGCATGTTCACCAATGCCAGGAGCCTGGCAGACAAGATGGGTGAATTAGAGATACTGTTGTACGAGGAGGATTTGGATTTTGTGGGAATCTCCGAGACCTGGTTCAACAGCTCTCACGATTGGCTGGCAAACATTCAAGGTTATACCCTTTATCGCAAGGATAGAGAGGGTAAAAAAGGAGGAGGGGTATGCCTATATATCAAGAATAATGTACAAGTGAAAGTGAGAGAAGACATCACTAAAGGGAGCTAGGGAGGAGGTGGAATTCTTATGGCTAAAGCTCCAAAGGGATGAAGCTAAGGGGAAAATAATACTGGGAGTATGCTATAGGCCCCCTAACCTAAGGGAGGAAAGGGAGACAGATCTCCTATCACAATTTGGATTAACAGCAAGGATGGGAAGTGTTATCACAATGGGGGATTTTAACTATCAAGATAGACTGGGCAGAGGGAAACACACATTCATCTAAGGCTCGCCAGTTCCTAAATGTCTTGCAGGACAATTTTATGGGTCAGACGGTAGACGCACCAACTAGAAAGAAAGCGTTACTGGATCTACCGATTACCAACAATACAGACCTGATCACGGATGTGGAAATACGGGGAAATTTAGGTAACAGCGATCACAGGTCAATTGGCTTCAGTATAAATCACACAAATAGGAAACATAAGGGGAATACAAAGACACTGAATTTCAAGAGCCAACTTCCCTAAACTACGAGCCTTGCTAGAAGGCATAAATTGGGATTCAATCTTAGGAACAAAGAACATGGAGGAGAGATGGGTTTGCTTTAAGAGCATATTAAATAAGGGCTTTAGCCAATGCATCCCATTGGCTAATAAATTTAAAAAGATCAAACAAAAGTCCTGGGTGGCTTAACTGCAATGTAAAAATGCATATAAAAGCAAAGGAGAAGGCCTTCAAAAATACAAGGTTGAAGGATCATCATCAGCATTCACACTTTATAAAGAATGCAACAAGAAATGTAGGGGTGCAATAAGGACGGCTAAGATAGAACATGAAAGACACATAGCGGAGGAGAGCAAAAAAAATCCCAAGAAATTCTTTAAGTATGTAAACAGGATAAAAGGGAGGGCAGACCATATTGGCCCCATTAAGAATGTAACCAGATGTCCTTCCTCAAAGGATGGGGAGATGGCGAAGGTATTGAATTTATTCTTCTCCTCAGCCTTCACGAGGGAAATCGGGGGGGGGGGGGGGCTTCAGTAACCAAAACTGCAGTGTTTATCCTCATGACACATCTCAGAAAGCACCTCCATGGTTAACAGAGGACAGAATTAAAATTAGACTTGGGAAACTTAACATTAATAAATCACCGGAACCAGATGGCTGGAGCGGCGCTTTTAACCCCTTTTTCATCTGCTAGCGGGGGTTAAAAGCTCCCCGCTAGCAGCCGAAAAGCGCCGCTAACGCCCCCAACCCCAGTGTGAAAGTGCCCTAAATGCTGCTAAAAGTCTATGTTGTGCAAGGATACATAGGTTAACATGCAGCAGAGTTTAGAAGTAGGGAAAAAAAAAAAAAAAACTACTGACGCCCCTAAAAGCAGCTGCAAAAACATCCAGTGTGCATGAAGTCTTAATATAAAATCAATTTCTTTGAGTGTCCAGGTATGCCCCTGACTGGTTGGTTCAATAATGCACCTGATGGTGATCTGCATGATTCTGTTTTTCAGTGGTTGATTTGTTTTACCCTCATGAGCCTTCAAGACAGAATGTGTATTTGATGTACAATCATAAGAACCATCTATATACCATATGAGGTCACTTTAAAGAAATTAGTACTAAGGTGAATATGTAGGATGGCACTGTGGACTTCTCTTTGAATGCTTGCTGCACGTCAGAGAGTCAAAGTATTCAAAGCAGAAGGAGCATAGTAACTAATATAGGGAGAAAAAAAAAAAAAAAACTAATATAGGGAGACCATGGCCAGGGAGAGCAACCATGAAGATCTGGTTATATCTCACAGCACAAATTTTATTTGCAGGGAGTGTGCCATGAAGCTATATACTTGTTTGAGAAGCCTCCCCTGGAAGCAGTCAATCATTGACTGAAAGCCGTATTCAGTGCAGTGAAGCCGATTTAGTTAAAAAAAAAAAAAAAAAAAAAAAAAAAGGGACTATCAAGTACTTGACCCAAGTGACACCAGACATCTAAAAATCCTAATAAGTTGCGTTTAAACAACATGGTCTATAAGGATATTTCAGACTATAAATATCCTAGTGTATGTTACTTTTGCTGGTTTGTCTGTTTTTTTTATATTTTTGATAAATTCTTAGTTTATCAAAAATTCACAAAATGTTCATAACCGTAGAAGGTATATAAAAAGGGTCCTTCCAGAGTTCTTTTACCTGGGTTTTCTTCCTTACCGTATTAGTGAGGTATTTTTGAATCAGTAGCAGACCACATTCTTTCCGCTTCTCGTCTGGAGATACTTCATACTCAGCCTTAAAAAGAAAAGGAATAATGAGGTTTATGGCACAGGAAAAACGTATAGCCTGTTGTATAATGTGAATATAGCGCTCTCACCACAGCATCTAGGAAGTGGACACAACGCAACAACTCCGGCCGAGTCTCACAAAATTGACGGAAGAGAAGACGACCAATGGGTTGCCGATCGCAAAGACTGTGATAATCGTGCTCTGTAGGACACAGGAATACATTCATTTGTAAATGAAAATTATTTACCTGGCAAATAACGAAATTATGTTGGAAAGGTATGTTTTCAATGCCGACAGGCAGACATGTCTTTGTTAATCGTTAACTATGAGAAAGCCAACCCAAAATGTGTTTTAGCCTAAAGCTAATAAGATAAGTAACGTACATCTGAACTTGTCAACAAATCCTTGATAGAGATATAGAGAAAGATTAGATTATATATCACACACACACATACTATATATATATATATATATATATATACACATATACATACATACACACACACACTTTTTTTTTCCCCCCCTCCCATTTAAGTTGCCTGTTCCCGTAAAGAAATGTTATGAGCAAACTCACATTTGTTTTTGTCACATGCATTTTGATTGACATTAGGTGGGCTAAAACACAAAGAAGCTGCTGGAAAGTAATGTCATTAAAAGCTCAATCCGCAGGGTGGGAAGAACAAAAGGCCAGTGAGGACGTCTAGAGAAGTAGAGGCAACAATGACATTTGATCTAAAAGAGCAGTTTTATAGACTCAAAGCATTTCCAGTGTGCTCTCAACATTCTGCAGGTTGACAAGCATCAAACGTTTCAGAGGCTTGTCCACCTAAAAGTAAATTTTGATTTATTAGATGCTTAAAGTGGTATTAAACGCCCAAAACCAAAAATGCAATGTATTGCAGCTTACCAATCATTAAGGGTCCATGCAAACTGGCTTAAAAAAAAGCTGCTTCTACATGAGTTGTATGTTTTGCCTGTAGAAGCAGCTCAATGTTATCCTATGTGTCTATGCACATTAGGACATTTAGAGGCATAGGTTAAGAGAAAAAAAAAACAAAAAAAAAAAAACATAAGCTCTCCTAAACACCTGTACAAAAATGCTCTATATGGGCGTTTTTTCAGCCAAACGAACTGGCATTTTTTAAGCCCAGTGTCAGGGTGGGTATAATTTGAATCAATTCGATATAAATCATATTTTTTAAAGAGCAACTGTCAGCTTTGTCCTGCAGTGTTGACACCCTGTTGACTCACCGACAGTCCCATTCTTTTTAATGGGACAGCTGGTGATGCGGCAGTGACACAACAAGGTGAGGGACCTGGTGGCAGCAGGTGAGTGGATGCCCGCTAACAGGCGCTGCCATGATGGATCTGAAATGACAGGTGCTCTTTAAATGTAAGTACTTATTCTTGCTGGTAGTTAGAATCATAAATATTTGCAAACAAATTGAAGGTTTCCCATTTAGAATAATAAGCTGTCAGGTTAGTAAAACAGCGATATCAGAACCAATTCAATCAGTTTGTAGTGTACATAGATTTGCAAAACAATTTGATAAAGGAATATTCCTGAACTTTGGTTTATCTCATGGTTACTGCGACATTGTGTGAATGCATCAATGCAGTGGATGTTATCTCAGCTTGCAGAGCTTGGATTCATTGAATGAGTTTACCAAAAATGTAAATATTGCAGAATATACAGCCTCATCCCACATTTCATGCTGAATAAACTAAATGATTAATGTATCATAAAATAGGTTTTTACTCCGAAAGCATTTTATTAAAATCTATTTTTTTTTTATTAAATCAAAAAGTTTTTTTTGATTTAAAAAAAACAAAACAAAAAACACACATTTTCATCCACCCTGCCCAGTGTGCATGCACCTTAAATGTAGTAGCTGCATTTGTTTTCTTCTTTCCCCCAGTGATCTGGCCAGTAACACCTCCTGGCACGCTCCCACTCTGGATGAAGGCGCACTGAGACACCTTTGGAAAGCAGTATTATCAGTATGGGGGGGGGGGGGGAGGGCTTTGGGGGTGACACTGATCATCCGTAAAAAAAAAACAAACAGGCTATTTGTACAGAAGTCAATTAAAATTCGGCTGGTCACTGTTGGACTGGTGGAATTTCAACCCATGCATGGCCATGTATATGTACTAGCAGATTTAGGCCTCATGCACACTGGGTGTTTTTACAGCTGCCATTTTGGGCGTCTGGCATTTTTTTCTACAGCGAGTAAACTCCCCAGCATGGTATCCTATTTGTCCATGCACACATAGGCTTTCATCAGCGTTTTTTGGCAGGGGAGATTTCAGGCTGAACCCCCCCCCCCCCCAGAACTACTGCGTTTGAAGAGGAGTTTTTCAGCTGGAAAAACGATCTAACGCTAAAAAATGTAGCTATCCAGCATTTTTGAGCCTCAAGCTATTGTAGGAGTATCGTTTTGCTAAAAAATGCTAAAGCAAAAACACACGTTTTTAAACGCAGCATTCTACAGCTAACGCTACTGGCGGTTTTTTTATGATGTCCAGTGTGCATTAAGGGCCAAAAATAGACTAAAATTGAAGCCAAAACTCATACTGCAGTTACAGCAACAGTTTTACATGAATAAATAAAAGCTGGTCACTGTAAAATACAGGAGATGATCAAAAGACTGTCAGGGACTGTAGATATAATACAAGAGATGGTCGGAGTCTGTGGACATATACAGTAAATGGTCAGAGGCCGCAGACATGCTACAGCAGACTGTCAGAGAGTGTGGACATGCTACAGGAGTTGTTGGAGGCTAGGGACATGCTTCAGCAGACTTTGACTAGAGACATTACTACATGAGCCTGCTATAACAGGGCAGCAGAAAAAACACAAACTCCTTGCAGGGGCCCCAAAGGCTGCACAAAAAGCACCAAAAGGGCCACATGCAGCCTTTGGGCTACAGGTTGGGGACCAGGGGTATAGACACTCTGGCCTTTGCACATTGTGCTTTTTCCAAAATTCTATCAGCTGCACCAACCGACATTTGCTATGTAGGGGCACAATGGAATACTAAAGTATGTTGTAGAAACGCTTAATGAATGCCCCCCTATATGTGCCTGCAAGGTCCTATTATCTGCCTTTGACACATGCAGCTAGGGCCGAAACAACTAATCGATTATGAAATTAATTGATTACTATTTTCATAATCGATTAATCGGCCAGTAACATAATGGGGAAAAAAAAAAAAAAAAAAAAAACTAAAAATGAGCCCCTTACAGTACAAAAAGAATCGCTACTGTAAATATTACTTTCACTGTTCCACAGAAAAAAAATAAAAAAAATATATATATATATATATATATATATATAAATAATATGAACCCCCTTACAGTAGCGATCATTTGCTCTTTTTGTACCATACAGGGCTAATTTTAGTTGTTTTTAACCCCATTATATTACTAAACGTCTTAGGCCTGGTTCACACCTATGCGTTTTTTTGGTGCTTTTTGCAGAAACACACTACAGTTCATTTAACATGGTTTCCTATGGGACACATTCACATCTATGCTTTTTTCAGCTGCTGAGTGTTTGGAAAGGGTCAAGGACTTTTTTCAATGCAAAACGGTGCTTTTTTTTTGGGTTTAATAGACTTTAAATGGAGAAGCTGCAGAAAAGCATGTAAGGCGTTTTTGCAGTAACTTGTGTTTTTTATTCTGCCCAACAACAAATTGGCCAAAAATTGACAAAAATAAAAAACCACAGAGGTGATCAAATACCACCAAAAGAAAGCTCTATTTGGGGTGGGGGGAGGGGGAATAAAAAAAATTTTGTTTGGGTGCAACGTCGCAATTGTCAGTTAAAGCGACGCAGTGCTGAATCGCAAAAAGTGCTCTGGTCAGGAAGGGGGTAAAATCTTCTGGGGCTGAAGCGGTTAAAACGAATGCAATTTCTGAACAAAAACCAAATACACTGTCTGAAAATTCCTTTGGACCAAGAAGTTTTCTATTATCGCTAAATTTTCCCGTCACTGTGGTTAAAAAAAAAAAAAACAAACGTCGATTTGACCCCACTAATGATTAGAAAATCGAACGAACGTTTTTAAAATTACTTTTTTTTGAAGGAAGACATTGTTTTTGTATGGCCAGAAAAGAATATATTACAGTTCTGTTTGAAAATCTGCAAAAAACTGTCCAACTTTTTTTTCCCCTTTAGGCTATGTTTCCACTAGTGCGACTTTTCATGCGACTTGGGACTGAAAAGTCGCATGACAAATTGTACCCCATGATTTCCAATGAGTACCGTTCATATATGTGCGACTTCAAGTCGCAGCGACTTCAAAGTAGTCCCTGCACTACTTTGGTCCCACTTTGATGCGACTTGTGGTCCATAGACACAGGCATTGCTTCAAATCGCGGTAAAAAGTCGCGGTAAAATCGCGGTAAAAAGTCGCGGCAAAATCGCGCGACTTTGGGGACGCAATAGTGGAAACATAGCCTTAAAGTGGAGGGCCACCTTGGGAAAAAAAAAAAAAAAAAAAAAAAAAAAAAAAAACCAAAAACCTTTAAAAAAAAACTTACCTAAACCCTTGTTGCTAGGCAGTCTTCCTAATCTGCCTCTTCCTTTTCCGCGGCGTGTTCTGCTCCTCAGTGGGCGGCCCCGTTGTCTTCTGGGAAGTGTGTGTGTTCCCAGAACACCACGGGGCCATTCACAGTGCACCACGCTGCTCGCGCATGCGCAGAAGGAAGCTGGCAATGAAGTGGTTTATTTTAAAAAAAAGTTTTTTCCCTGTAACTTTCCTCTTAAATTGGGGTGCCTGTTATACACCGATAAATACGGTATTAACTAAATTATACACCACACTTTAAGGTTACTAACTGAAACAATAATCTGCCAACTAATAGATTATGAAAATAATCGTTAGTTGCAGCCCTACATGCAGCCACACTTCCTAGGCTGCCCTGATGTAAGTGAACAGTTATGGAAACCAGTAGTGACATCACAAACGCATAGCTTTAACTATCAACATTTCTGGGTAGAGATCAGAAAAAGGGCAATCTTGCAGTCAGGTGACATCTAAGAAAAGGTATTTACTGTATCTGTTTTTTTTTTGTTTTTTTTTACTGAAAGTGAAAGGGATTGAAAACCAGTGTTTACAGTGCTTAAGTGAAGAAGATTTGCTATGATAGAGAGCGTAATGAAATTGTGTCCAATTCCACCTGAAAACCTCTTGATATGCAAGTGTGCCTAGGCACTCCTGTGCTTACAGTATCATAGCTCTATATCTTCAGTGTGAATCTAAGGCACTGCTGCCTCACACTGCTAGGTCTATAGAGATTTGGAGTGAGATTGATGATGCAGTTATTGTGATGCCCATCATTTTCCTTTCTGGAGGCTCTGTCATGAGGAAGCAAAACCCTGCCTCTACCAAGACAGCCGCCTTCATAGAGAGACACAGTGCAGAACAAGGGGTGGAAAGTCAGTAATGGAGAAAAGATCACCAGCAGGGACACCGCATGCCATACCCATGACTGTCCTCTTTCTGCCTCGTTTGGACACAGCTTCCAGAGTTTTGTTCCTCTTTCTCAGAGCTGTGTATCTCTCAGGGACAGGCGATTTGTATATTTTCCAGAGGTTACATGGAGTCTCACTCTTGCTCTGGGATTTTCACAGATTTTACAAAGTGGAGAATGCAGTAGGTCAAAAAGGGACACCATAAAGGTGGTTAAAACACCCTAAACCAGAGATCTCCAAACTACGGCCCTCCAGCTGTTGCGGAACTACATGTCCCATGAGGCATTGTAAAACTCTGACATTCACAGACATGGCAAGGCATGATGGGAATTGTAGTTCCTAAACAACTGGAGGGCCATAGTTTGTACACCCCTGCCCTAAACACTGGACAGAATAGAGCTAGGAATTTAAAACCGTGAGATCTCGCCACTGGAATACTCAAGTAATAGAAGAATCTAGTATGAGTATCGCACTACATTCCACCTGTAAAAGAAATGTCACTTTTGGGTGGACAGGCTCTTTAATAAATACAGTGTAAGGAGCAATGGTGATCAACAAAATACAACAGGAGGTGACATTTTGCCAATTCTGAGCAACAAAAGATGGTTGCCAAGGGTTTCTGCACATTATTTACCTTACCCAGTTTTTAACAAACTAAAGGCTCTACCATAGTCGTCAACACATATACAGTATAACCAGTTTGGGAGGGAGCCAACACACTGACAAGTAGGTTACAGGATTGTGGGAGGAAACACACATACACAGGAAGGACATGTAAACTCTATGCAGATTATATCCCTGGTAAAGATCAAATCCATGATTCCGAAAAACTGCAAGGTGAGAGTGCTGTTTGGCTACCACAGCTAAACAATGATTTTTATTTAGCAGCTCTCTAGTATCTGACACCCTCACAAAACACAAGAAGTACAACTAGAACTAGCAAAAACAAGTTACATTCTCCATAGATTCAATCTCTTAGAGCAAAAAAAAATTCCAAAATCAATGTAGCATGTAGATAAATAAAAGCATACTTATACATTTTCTTTTAGTACATGGGTCTAGAGTCGGTAAAAACATAAAAGTTTCAAATAAAAAGTATCCGATTACCAAGCACTGAGCATACAGTTAGGAATAAATATGTTGCACTACCTCCTTTAAATACACCAATCAATAACACAAATGTGTAAGAAAAGCTAAACAATATAATATAGTGACAAAGTGAATCAAAGTAATAGTGACAAGTGACATCCATAATAAGAATCACATAGCATAAAAGTCCATCTCCAGTGAGCACGTTGTGTTATCAATCAATCAGGTGCAGGTTAGTATTGGGGGGGGGGGGGGGGGGGGGCTGAGGGGAAAGTTGCACCCTGGAGGTTTTTCAATGTACATTATGTTACCAAAAGTATTGAGACGCCTGCCTTTCTACACACATGAATTTTAATGGCATCCCAGTCTTAGTCCGTAGGGTTCAATATAGAATTGGCCCACCCTTTGCAGCTATAACAACTTCAACTCTTCTGGGAAGGCTGTGAACAAGGTTTAGTAGTGTGTCTATGAGAGTGTTTGACCATTCTTCCAGAGGCGTATTTGTGAGGTCAGGCACTGATGTGGACGAGAAGCCTGGCTCGCAGTCTCTGCTCCAATTCATTCCAAAGGTGTTCTATCGGGTTGAGGTCAGGACAGTCAAGTTCCTCCACCCCAAACTCGCTCATCCATGTCTGTATGAAGCTTGCTTTGTGTACTGGTACAAATCATTTGATGGAGGGGGATTATGGTGTGGGGTTGTTTTTCAGGGGTTGAGCTTGACCCCTTAGTTCCAGTGATAGTAATTCTTAAGGCATCAGCATACCAAGACATTTTGGAACATTTCATGCTCCCAACTTTGTGGGAACAGTTGGGGACGGCCCTTTCCTGTTTTAACATGACTGCGCACAAGTGCACGAAGCAAGGTCCATAAAGACATGGATGAGCAAGTTTAGGATGGAGGAACTTGACTGGCCTGCACAGAGTCCTGACCTCAACCCGATAGATCACCTTTGGGATGAATTAGAGGAGACTGCGAGCCAGGCCTTTTTGTCCAACATCAGTGCCTGACCTCACAGATGCGTTTCTGGAAGAATGGTCAAACATTCCCATAGACACTCCTAAACCTTGTGGTTAGCCTTCCCAGAAGAGTTTAAGCTGCAAAGGGTGGGCTAATTCAATATTGAACCCTAAAAATGAATGGCCCCATACACACCATTAGATTTTCTGCAGATTTTTGACTTCAGATTTACCAAAACCATATAATATATGAGGTCAGACCTTAAGCGTTTCAATTTGTATGCAATTAGGTAGGCCCTTGCACTACATGGTTTAGGTAAATCCAAAGACAAAAATCTGCAGAAAATCTAATAGAGTGTATGGGGCCTGAGACTGGAATACTATTAAAGTTCATGTGCCTGTAAAGGCAGTGGTGTATTTAGGTTTTGTGCTGCCCTAGGCCTGACTAAGCTCGCGCATCCCCTAATTTAACTATGGCCCACCCCTTCCTGTCAAGGCCACACCCCTTCCTTTTTAAGATCCGCCCTGTCATCTTCATGGGAGGACAGAGGGACGCCACGGGAAGAGGACAGTGAGCGATACAGCATCTTTTCGTTTAGGGGGTAAGGGGATATGTGCTGGGTGCTTTGGGAAGCTCTTGCACTGAAGTCATGTCCCTCCTCTGTGGCTCGTCCTCCTCCTGGCTGTGTACTGAGTGTGTGTGGCTGACAATGGGGAGAGAGGCGTCGGCTGCTACGGAAAGCCCATCGCCGCTTGTGGGACTCCGGGTCGGCAGATGTCCTGAGTGACCACGCTGGCGCATCTCTGTCTGGCCAGTTACCGAAACTCAGTGCTGGAACTTGTTGTGGGCTCCGGGACAGTGGCGTCACTAGGGTTGGCCTAGAGGATATCAGGTTGCTCCGGGACAGTGGCGTCACTAGGGTTGGCCTAGAGGATATCAGGTTAGGCACTTCCTAATGGCTCAGTTCCTGGGAACAGTAATGTATTTTGGCCAACAGGCTCTCTTACCAGACCCGGTGAAACTGCAACAGTGATCCCTCCGGCTGGACGTTCGCTCACTCTGGGTTGCTCAGGCCAACTCTAGTCAGTAGTGTAGCATGTCTCTACCCTGGCAGTGGCTTCATCTTTCTCCCCCTCGGGTGGTGCGGGAACAACGTGGCTCTGGTGGTACTGCTCAATTTACCAGAGAACTCGGCAGCAGCAGCAGAGAACTCCCCCCCCCCCCCCTCCCCTTTCTGTCAGCCGAAGGGAGAGGAGAGAGAGAGCGGCTCTAATTGATCTTGCCGGGCCGCCGCCCAGCTTCCTGCCTGCTGTTTCCCTCCCCATGATTGGCTACAGCAGATGGCCAATCAGAGAGAGAGAGAGAGAATCATGGCTTTACGGGGGCGGCTTGACAGCTCCTGCTTTAACTGCTTTCTGGCCCCATCTGCAGCCGCGACGCTACTGCACTCCTAAGCTGTACTCCCCTGATGTGCCCTGCTGTGCAGGAGGAGGGCACAGATGCCGTTTTGGTGGTGGCTTTTTTGCCGCCCCCCACAAAGTGCCGCCCTAGGCCAAAACACAGCACTGTGTAAAGGCAGGCGTCCCAATACTTTTGGTAATATAATGTGCGAAGACAACAAAAAAACCTTCAGCCTTTGATTCACTTTGTCACTATATTATAATGCTTAGCGATTTTTATGCATTTATGTTATTGATTGCATATTTAAAGAGGGTAGCGCAACATAATTATTTGTAAACTCACAGCTCTGCAGGCAATTTAGCAGTTTGAATAATGTCAGTGTCAATCCACTTTCTGGAGTGCAGAGCATTATGGACCTGCAACCTGAGAAAGCTCTCACTGCATTATAGGAGAAGCAGTGAAATCAAATACAGGAGTAAATTTAAAAATGTTGTACCTGTAGGCTCGGGGAAACATACAGTAAAGCCTTTTCTAAAGAAAGGCATTTAGGGAATGATAGGCAAAATTACATATCCCATTCCCTTGGCTGCAAAGGTTAACTGCTACTCTTGACTAGGAGATGTTGAATAAAGTGTTTGTAAACCCTTAAAAAAAAATAAAAAAAAATATATTATATATATATATATATATATATATATATATATATATATATATATATATATATATATATATATATATATATATAACAAACCTGAAAGACAAAAGGCATAATGAGCTAGTATGCATAGCATGCTAGCTCATTATGAATTACTTACCTGAGATCGAAGCCCACGCAGCGGTCCTCATACACCGCTCCAGCGGCCGACATCTCTTCCAGGTATCACGGCTTCGGCGCTGTGATTGGCCAGAGGCGCGATGATGTCACTCCCGCGCATACGCATGGGAGCCGCCGGTAACGGCACAGTATAACTGAAGCAACGGCATGTATGTGGCATTGCTTCAGTTTGCGTAAGTGTGCATGTACCGATGACGTCAGCAAATACAGGGATATCTCCTAAACCGTGCAGGTTTAGGAGATATTCAGTGTAGCTATAGGCAAGCCTAATTATAGGCTTACCTGTAGTATAAAAGTGGTTACAAAGGGTTTACAACCACTTTAAAATTTACACAAGCAGTGCCCTGAAGCCTCCAGTTGCAGCTCTGACATCATCGTGTACAATGCAAGACCAACAGACCTGCATTCTATGGAAGGATGCTGGGGTCCCACCCACAACCCAGAGTATCAGGCAGTGGACAAGAGTGTCAGCTGCTGAGGAAGCAAGGAAAAAAAAGAAAATATATCACATTTTTCATCATCCCCTAGACCAGGGGTCTCCAAACTTTCTAAATAAAAAAGGACCAGTTTGCTCTCCTTCAGACTTAAGGGGGATGGATTGTGGGCATTGGGAGTAGAAAAGGTCCCAACACCAATAGGAATAAATAATGCCCCATCATTGATGTCATTGGGTGGAATTGTGCCCCATTGTTGGTGTCATTGTGGGGAATTCTGCCACGTCATTGGTGTCAGTGGTGGTGGTGGTGGGGGGGGGGGGGGGATTATGCCCCATTGTTGGTATTAGTGGATGAAAATAGTGCCCCAAGGGCTGGATGAGAGCAAGCAAAGGGCCGCATCTGGCCCCCGGGTCACAGTTTGGAGATCACTGCCCTAGACAAAATGAGTAGTTAATCCTTGCAGAGGAAATGGGGCCCACTGCAAGCACAAACTGTTCCTGTCACTGCAGTACAGCTTTAATAAATAAAAACCCAGTTTTAAGATGGAAAAAAAAAAAAAAAAAATACTTGCAATGGGGCCCCCCACATTGTAATCATTAACTCCAAGGGGTAGAAGAACAGGCTGTAATACTATCCATATTCCTCGCTCTTTTCTCCAATGCTCTGGTCCCTCGCCTACAATGCAGAAGTATTGGACCTGCATTTTATGTGAGGAGGGAAGCGTGTGAACGCGGCTAGGAACCTCTTTGAAAGAGACTTTGGAGGACCAATTGCATCGACGGCAGGACTCTGCTGGAGCAGTAATAAGACTTCATGAGCATTTAACCCTTGGTGTGTGTGGGCCCCATTGCAAGGGTTTATTTTTTACTTGTCTCCAGAGTTGGGCTTTAAAGTAGTTTTAAAAGGCAGACAGTATTTTTTACCTTAATGCATTTGGGTAAAAACCCTCTCCATGCAGGCAGGTTCACCTCAGTGCCCCCCCATTATCCTTACCTAAGACCAATGTCAATTTAGCACTGTGCATGAGAGCAGAATCGCTGTTCTTTCCCTCTCCTCACTGGCTTAGACACAGCAGTGGGAACTATTGTCTTTTGCTGCTGTCAATCACAGCCAGTGAGAAGGAAGCGGGGACCGCGGCCAAGTCAATAGACACGCAGAGCGCAGCTCGCAAACAAGACTGCCCCCATAGCAAGCGACTTCCTATGGGGGGGGGTTTGGAGCCAGGACCCCCAGAGTGGGACTGGAATAGAGGAGGATCGAGGCTGCTCTGTGCAAAACCATTGCACAGGAGTAGGCAAGTATACGTTATTTATATATGTTATTTATTTTTTATTACCTTTACAAACACTTTAAAGTGTATTGTAACAAAACAAGGAATTTCAAGCACGGTAGATTTTCACACTGCAATAATTATACATATGTGTACTACATTGCACGTAAGCTGGCTTACAGAGGAAGTGGGTTAAGTACCACAACAAGAGGAAGCTGCGCAACCATCTTAGTCAACACTAACTACAGAAGCTTTTTCGTCAGTACTAGCTTGTGACATAACAGACACAAGGGTGAGCTGGGATGCAATGGACAACTCACCAATCGTACGCCTTAGCTCCTCACATTCGCTGATATGTGGAAACTGCAGCATCTGTCGCCATTTTTTGCTCTTTCCTTTTCGGTTTCCCCCGCCACCTGTAAATAAACACGACACCTGTCAGGTCCAATCCAGCATAACAGGTGACAGGCAGTATGCGTAGGCAAATCCCTGGACTAGGTTTGACTAGAGTTTCCACAAGATTTAGGAAAATACCATTAACATGCAAATAAATTAAAATGATTCCAAACATTGATTTGCCCTCTAAAAACACGAAAACAAAGTAAAGTGTCTCACGCACGACACCAATTCTAACGATGGGCAGAAAACGAATTTTCAGCTTGCAAAACACAAAGCTTACTTTGCTGGTGAAAGTGTAATGAATGGACAAAAATAAGAGAGACGTTCCTGAAGTCTGGAAGATTATTTGTTCAAAAAAAAAATCACTCATTCATGTAAAAATCCCAACATCTGTCTGGAAAGCATATCAGTAAAAATGGACTGAGGGGGTGGGGCGTCGATCAATACCAATGCACAGCAAGGCAGCAGCAAGACAGAATGTGCCACAGATTAATTCCTTCTTAGCTGCTGTGACAGAATGGGGGACATTTACCAACCAAATCAGGAAACACTATAAAATGCAAATCAGGAAACACTATAAAATGCAAATCAGGCTGCCTCTCAGTTAGCAAAGTCCATTTGTCTGTGTGTTTGCCAGCCCTGCGCCTGGAATCCTGGCACCCAATTGCAACAGATTTGTAAAGGATCTGTGACAAATGTGTCCCTTTAGATGTTCACTCTAAATCAGGGGTCTTCAAACTATGGCCCTCCAGTTGTTCGGGAACTACAATTCCCATCATGCCTAGCCATGTCTGTGAATGTCAGAGTTTTACAATGCCTCATGGGATGTGTAGTTCTGCAACAGCTGGAGGACCGTAGTTTGAGGATCCCTGCTGTAAATGGACGAATAGTCAAGAAGTTTCATTCTGTTGCAGTGTTGGTTTACAGCAGCCGAGGGAGGGATTTATGACTGGAGCTGTAACTCTGTCCCACTGCTTCTGTTTGGGGCTCATTCACACGAGCACAGAGGCCAAGCATGTGCAGCAAGGCCATGTTTTGTTGCCTGCATCCAAAGCCATACATCTGTCCCTGTGCGAATGTAAACACTCAGATGTGCGGGAACAT
Organism: Lithobates clamitans; assembly: GCA_037952925.1. Taxonomy (NCBI): domain Eukaryota; kingdom Metazoa; phylum Chordata; class Amphibia; order Anura; family Ranidae; genus Lithobates; species Lithobates clamitans. The sequence goes on along the minus strand of JBBGZY010000194.1, from coordinate 368,235 downwards.
CCATACCTCATCCCATGCTTGCCCCCAGGACTTTTCCCAAGACTCTCCCATCCTCTGGAATGCTCTACCCCAATCTGTTCGACTATCTCCGACCCCCCCCCCCCCACTTTCAGACGATCCCTGAAAACTCATCTCTTCAGAAAAGCCTATCCGGCCCCCACCTAACAACTGTACATTCATTTTCTCCATCAGCACATCCCCCACAGCTATTACCTCTTGTATCTCTTGACCCTCCCTCTTAGATTGCAAGCTCTCTGATTCTTATTGTATTAAAAATTGTACTGTCTATCCTCAAGTTGTAAAGTGCTGCGTAAACTGTCAACGCTATATAAATCCTGTATGATAACAATAATACAGCTGCTGCATCTGTCAGCCTGTCATTGATTTTTTAACACGCTGCTGGCTGCATAAAACCCCTGTGCGCCCCCCACCCCCCCACCCAGGGACAAACACAGCCTTTCTGCAAGCTGTGCTCATGGGAGATCTGCGAACAGAGAGACTACAAGTCCCATGTGCCACTGCAGCACAAGGACTGTCCCCAAAGGAGTGCAATTGTGCCATCACTGCACTTGTTTTTCATTGATACTTTCTCCAGCCCCATAAGTGAAGGCCTGTACATTGGTAGGGACCTTTGGCTGGAAGATTTGTCCGCAGGAGCCAGAGCATTGCACTGATTGCAGCTGTAATGCTTCGCATGCTCCAATGACCATAATGATTTTTTTTTGAAAACTGTTTATTGGTTTCGTACACAAATACAAAACAAAAAGTACAACAAAGAGACAATCAGCACAACATTATTATTTTTAATCAATGTGGGTGCATTTATTAATTTTTTTTTGCAAAACTTGGACTTGGCCTGAGGTTAGAGCGGTATTAAACCCAAAAGCAAACATTTATTGTGCAGCTTACCAATTCTTAGATGTGGTGGCTGCATTCGTTTTTATTTAGGCTTGCTTTCTTTTATTTTCACCTGGTGATCCAGCCAGTAAGTCTGGGTTTTTTTTTGTTTTTTAACAGAATAAGCTGTCCTGCAGATGTAGCAATTACAGGGATGAGATAAACCAGTTACCACTGAGAGGTACTGGCAGCGGTACTTACAATGATCAGCTTTTAGTTATGTAAAGCTTTTATCTCAAAAGAAAAAAAAGAAAAGAAAATCTTGTTGTAACTGCTTGCGTACCTGCAGTGTTAGCTGGAGTTTGGCTTCAATTTGTTAGTATATCTAAATCTGCTGGTCCATCTAACACTCCCCTCCCGCCAGACTGACAATGCTACTGTCCAAAGATGTCTCTGTTGCTCCTCCATCCAGAGTGGAGCCCCCCCAATACAGGAGGTGTATTACTGGCCAGATCATCAGGCGAAAAACAGAGGGTTTTGGGTTTAATACCGCATTAAAGTGTAAGTTCACATTTACAGAAAATCTGTAAAAGTGACCCAACACTGGGATGCCTCCCCGCTCCCCTGGTCCCCGGTGTACTTACCTCCCACTGCTCCGGTAGCTCTGCTTTGCCAGCTGCGCTAGGGGGCAATGTGGTGCATAATTTATCACATCCCACTGCTCCCTTTCTTTTGTTTTGTATGAGCTTTATTTGAAGTGTACAAAACTTACACTTCATTCACTGCAATTCCTGGCAGTGCGATTCAGGCCAGTGTGCTGCATTTTAGCGCAACGCTAGTCTGCGTTGCAGTGTGAACGGAACACAATTGTTTCCTGTTTGTCCCTGCGGTGACAGACGTTTTACTATGTGGTAAAACGTCTGTCACCGCACATAGTATGAACTGGTCCTTACAGATTTTCTGTAAAGGCGAACTAACATTTTAAAGGTGACACTAAACTCATTTTTTGTCAACCATTCTGAAATATCAAGTATACCATGACTCTGCTTTTTTATTTTTACATATCTCCTACAATTGTTTTCAGGTATGTTTTTGTCCTGTGCATGCTCCTGATCCTCCAGTGATGCATTTCACAGCCACTAGTGTAGAGAGAACAGAGCTGTTATTTCTGGCCACACGCTCTGCTCCTCTATGTGTAGAACAATTCCCATAGAGCTGAATGCATCTGCAGGTTACATAGTAGGTGAGGTTGAGGTGCTTAGCTAATAGTTTTTCACCGCCTGTGGAAGGGAATTCCACATCCCTGCCGCTCTTACAGTAAAGAGCACTCTACAAAAGAGGTTTAACCTTAAACTACGTAGAGGGTTCTTTACTGTAAGAGCGGCAAGGATGTGGAATTCCCTTCCACAGGCGGTGGTCTCAGTGGGGGGCATGGATAGTTTCAATAAACTATTAGAAAAGCACCTGAACGACCGCAACTTACAGGGATATACAATGTAATACTGACATATAATCACACACATAGGTTGGACTTGTGTCTTTTTGCGACCTCACCTACTATGCAATTATGAAGTTTAAGTTTAAACCTCTTTTCTTCTCATTTTAATGAGTGGCCATGTATCTTGTTAAACTCCCTTCCACGAAGACGTTATATCCCTATTGTGAGGTCACCAGTATGGTATTTGTACATTGAAATCATATCCCCTCTCAAGCGTCTCTTCTCCAGAGAGAATAAGTTCAGTGCTCGCAACCTTTCCTCATAACTAAGATCCTCCAGACCCTTTAAGCTTTGTTGTCCTTCTTTGTACTCGCTCCATTTCCAGTACATCCTTCCTGAGGACTGGTGCCCAGAACTGGACAGCATACTCCAGGTGCGGCCGGACCAGAGTCTTGTAGAGTGAGAGAATTATAATTTTATCCCTGGAGTTAATCCCTTTTCAATGCATGCCAATATTCTGTTTGCTTTGTTAGCAGCAGCTTGGCATTGCATGCCATTGCTGAGCCTATCTTCTACTAGGACCCCCAGGTCCTTTTCCATCCTAGATTCCCCCAGAGGTTCTTCCCCCAGTGTATAGATAGGTAGGTGTGTAGTCTCAGAAGCAAGCAAGACAGGGTGGCTACATTCACATACACGGGAAAGAGGTATGGGGAAGAAACATAGCCACCCCAGCACAGGAAATCAGACAATTGCAGAAACAAATCTTGCATTTGAGAGACAAAACAAAGGAAGAGAGTGAAATATAAAAAAAATAAAGCACAGCGGGTAAAATAATGCTGGCCATACACTATACAAAAAAAAAAAAAAAAAAAATCGGCCGAACCCATTTTCGAAAAACGAACATCAGGCCGTGAGCGCAAACGATAGTACGATCATGTACTGACTGATAAATCGTTCAGTGGACATAAATGAGTGCGTTTTGTGTTTGTTTTTTTACATATACCTAGTGCAGACAGTTCGGATGGGAAACACATTAACCTTTCAATTTATCGTTCGTTTGGCAGAAAAATTTCCAAACCTGTAAATATATTTCTAAAGGGGCGATTGACATGAAATTTTCACCACATGTTGGTAACAACCCATCCAATCCATACATGCAAAGATACAAAAACAAAAAAGTTCAGAAACTAAGTCATCTGTAATAAAATGGAATGACACAGGGAAAAGGTATTGAACACATGAAGAAAGGGAGGTGCAAAAAGGCATGGAAAGATAAGACACCAGCTGAAACTATCAGTTATTACAAAGCAATCCTGCCCCTTGTCAGTGCAAACTAATATCAGCTGGTTCAGTCTCAACTGATAAAAGAAAAAAGAAAAAAGAAAAAAAGAAAAAAGAAAAGCAAAAAAGAAAAAAAAAAAGGGAGGGGGGGGGGGGTCATGAGACCAAGATGTCACACAAGAAACATCTCATGATGGGTAAAAGCAAAGAGCTCTCTCAAGACCTTCGCAACCTCATTGTTGCAAAACATACTGATGGCATTGGTTACAGAAGGATTTCTAAACTTCTGAATGTTCCAATGAGTATGGTTGGAGCCATAATCCAGAAGTGGAAAGAACATAATTTCACCATAAACCGGCCACAACCAGGTGCTCCTCACAAGATTTCTGACAAAGGAGTCAAAAAAAAAAAAAAAATAGAAGAAGAGTTGTCCAAGAGCCAAGGACCACTTGTGGAGAGCTTCAGGAAGACCTGGAATTAGCAGGTACAAATATTTCAAAGAAAACAATAAGTAATGCACTCAACCACCATGGCCTGTATGCACGCTCACCACGCAAGACTCATTTAAAGTTTGCTGCACAACATTTAGACAAGCCTGTGAAATACTGGGAGAATATAGTCTGGTCAGATTAGACCAAAGTTGAACTCTTTGGATGCCATAATACACACTATGTTTGGAGGTCAAATGGCACTGCAATTCACCTCAAAAACACCCCCATACCAACAGTGAAGTTTGGAGGTGGGAACCTAATGGTTTGGGGCTGTTTTTCAGCATACGGTACTGGCAAACTTCATATCAATCAAGGAAGGATGAATAGAAAAATGTACCAAGACATTCTTGATAAAAGTCTGCTGCTGTCTACCAGTATGATGAAGATGAAATGAGGGTGGACATTTCATCAAGACAATGATACCAAACTCAAAGCCAAGGAAACTCTCAATTGGTTTCAAAGAAAGAAAATAAAGCTGCTAGAATGGCCCAGCCAATTACATGACTTGAATCCAATAGAAAATCTATGGAAAGAACTAAAGATCAGAGTTCATAGAAGAGGCCCAAGGAACCTTCAAGATATGAAGACTTTGTGGAAGAATGGTCAAAAATCACACCTGAGCAAAGCATGGGACTAGTTTCTCCATACAGGAGGAGTCTTGAAGCGGTCATTACCAACAAAGGATTTTGTACCAAGTATTAAATACATTTCAGTTAGTGTGTTCAATACTTTTCCCTGTGTCATTCCATTTTATTACACAGAACTTCGTTTCTGAACTTACTTGTATGTATGGATTGCATGGGTTGTTACTAAGGATGAGCTCAGGCGTGTTCACACACCCCACATGCAGAGCCTGCCAGGAAGTCAGCACTGCACAGCGCTAATAACAGGCAATGAGACATTTACCTGATCCACGGCTGCAGAGATCGAGAAATGTCTCACTGCCTGTGATTAGCGTTGTGCAGTGCTGACTTCCTGGCTGGCTCTACAAACACTTGCGGGTTGCAAACACGCCTGAGCTCATCCTTAGTTGTTACTAGAGATGGGCTCGGGCGTGTTTGAAATCCCACCTGCCCGATCCCGCCAGAAAGCCGATACTGCACAGCGTTAATCACAGGCAGTGAGATATGTCCTGATCTGTGCAGCTGCGGGGCGGGAAGTGTCTCCCTGCCTGTTATTAGCGATCTGCAGCGTCAGCTTCCTGGCGGGATCAGGCATCTGGGATTTCAAATACGCCCGAACCCATCTCTAGTTGTTACCGACATGTGGTGAAAATTTCATGTCAATAGCACCTTTAGAAATAGATTTACCTAGAAAAATGGTGACGTGTTCAATACTTATTTTACCCACTGTACATTCTACTTATATTTAGACATGTTTAATTTTATTTTATTAAAAATAAATCTGAGTTTAGCGTCACTTTAACCACTTCCATACCGGGCATTTTCACTCCCTTCCTGCCCAGGCCAATTTTCAGCGCTGTCACACTTTGAATGAGAATTGTGCGGTCATGAAACACCGTACCCAAAATTAATTTTGATCATTTTTCCCCCCACAAATAGAGCTTTCTTTTGGTGGTATTTGATCACTTCTGCGGTTTTTATTTTTTGCGCTATAAACAAAAAAAAAAAAAAAAAAACAAAACACAATATTTATTACTTTTTGCTATAATAGATATCCCAATTTTTTTTTTTAAAAAATTTTTTTTCCCCAGTTTAGGCTGATAAGTATTCTTCTACATATTTTTGGTAAAAATCGCAATAAGCGTATATTGATTGGATTGCGCAAAAGTTATAGTGTCTACAAAATAGGGGATAGAATTATGGCATTTTTATTATTATATATTTTTACTAGTAATGGCGGCGATCTACGATTTTTATTGTGACTGTGATATTGCGGCGGACATATCGGACACTTTTGATACTATTTTGGGACCAGTGACATTTATACAGCGATCAGTGTTATAAAATGCATTGATTACTGTATAAATGTGACTGGCAGGGAAGGGGTTAACACTAGGGGGGCGATCAAAGGGTTAACTGTGTGTCCTAGGGAGTGATTCTAACTGTAGGCGGAGGGGACTCACAAGGGGAGGAGACCAATTGGTGTTCCTGTGTAATGGGAATACACGGATCGGTCTCCTCTCACCTGACAGGACGTGGATCTGTTTACACACACAGATCCACGTCCCTGCTCTGTGACGAGCAAACGCGGGTGCCTGGTGGACATCGTGGCCGCTGGGCACGTGCATCGGGTCCCAAGTGATGCGGCGGCATGCGTGCTCTCCACAATGCAGGGTATTCCCCATATGAAGCCTGCCAGGAGGGACGAAGGGTTCCTGTGGGCGTCATGACTATACAGCGGTAGGGAAGTGGTTAAAGTAGCTTCTTTTACCTGTTCTTGTGCCACAAAACACCTTTCGACGCGATCGTACGATACACAGATCGTTAGTATAGAGCTTTTCAAGAGCCGATCACGAAAGTTCATCCAATATTATCTGATTGAGCAAACATGAAAATTTCTCGTACGATACCAGATCTTACTATTTTCGTTTAACCACTTGCCGCCGGTGGGGCTCTCGTTCTGGGTGGACGTCATATGATGTCTTCCCAGAACGACCGCTCTTGGGCTCGACCCCGATCTGTGTAAAGAGCCGCGGCTCTTTAACCATGTGATCAGCTGTGTCCAATCACAGCCGGTCCCATGTAAACACGGAGATGCCGGCAATCGGGGCTCCTCGCCTCACACTGATAGAGTGTGAGGAGAGGAGAGCCGATCAGCGTCATCTCCTCACAGGGGACAGCTAGGCATGTAATCAGGGCACTGATCATCAGTGCCATGATTACAATTAAGTGCCCACCAGTCCCAGCAATGATTGCCCACCACTGCCAGCAATCAATGCCAACCAGTGCCCACAATTTCCAATCTGCCAGCAATCAGAGGCCATTAGTGATGCCAGTCACGGCTGGCTATCACCGTTGCCCATCTGTGCCGCCTATCTGTGCCGCCTATCTGTGCCACAGGTGCAGCATATTCGTGCCTCCTCATCAGTGCCACCTCATCAGCGCCCATCAGTGAAGGAGAAAAATTACTTATTTACAAAATTTACTGACAGAAACTAAGAAAAACTTTTTTTCATTATTTTTTTTTTCCTAGGAAAAAATAAAAAAACCAGGAGTGATTAAATACCACCAAAAAGTAAGCTCCATTTGTGTGAAGACAATTTCACATGGTTACAGTGTAGCATGCCCACGCAATTGTCGTTCAAAGTGGGACAGTGCTGAAAAATGGCCTGGGCAGGAAGGGGGTATAAGTGCCCTGTATTGATGTGGTTAATCAGTACCTGTCATCCGAAAATGCAATAGAAATACACTACAAACACATTACATCACTTCCGATTTGTTATGCTGTTGTATGAGAATTTGTCACTTTAGTAACCTCTCCATGTTCGATATGTGACTAGCATGCAAATAAAAACTCGATGATCTGTCGTCTGATTTTCAGATCGTGTGTCCTGGCCATAAGTCTCAATATTTCGGAATTCAGTTATGTTTTTCTTTACAAAAAAAAGTAAATAAAAAATAAGCAGACAACAAAACAAAAGAAAAAAAAAACAAAAAACAAAAAGAACAATCAAATACAAAACAACTAAACAAAACCCACAACAATATTAAATAAACTATGCTACCCTAAATACACCCACAAAAACATCTTCTAAAAGAGAAAAAAAATAAAAAAAAAAAAGAGAGAAGGGGAAGAAGTTTTATATCCCCCAAGCAAATTTGTCAGCAGCAGCTCCTAGTGAAGAATTGAGTCTCCTCTCTGCAAACTTTGACTGAGATCAATTTGGCCCAAATCACTCTGCTCATCCCTAATAGTGAATCCTTGTGATGGGTCTAATGTGATGTGTCTAATGTGATGTCCCCAGTCCCAGATATAGTGTGATCAAGGAAGAAGATCCAGCAGAACATCTCCCAGCTGACAACTCATCCATGCAATGACACTCATCATCTGCCATCACATCTGCACCTTCACCCCCATCAGCCTGGTGATCCTAATATTGCTATATAAGAAGAAGAAATCCTTTGCAGGCAGGCAGGTAGGTAGGTAGGCTCCCATGCTGACATTCCCACTCATACACATACAATAGGAGTCTCGCCTGTCACTTAGTCAGCCCCATAGAAGTTTCCCGAGCCCCCCTCCACCCCCCGCACACACTCACCTTCCCTGGCTTTCAGCAGCACGGTGTTGGCTACTATGTTCTCGAGCTCCATAGGTCCATAGGCCGGGGGCTGCGAGCCTCGGGCGGCCACTCACTCCCTAGCAGACTCTCAGCACCCAGCTGCCAATGACAGACCCCACCCACCCGGCCCAATCAACGTTCCGCCGCACCCCCGTACAGGGCGCCGATTGGCTAAAGTTTTCAATGCCACTAACTGCATTTTAGAGTGCGCCGCTCTAATCGCTTTCTCCGCTGTCAGGAGGCTTGCGCGATGATTGGCTAGGAATATGAATTGGGCGGGGTTATTGTGAGGTTGGGACGTCAGTCAGCCCTGTCCTAATTTGTTTCCGAACCCCATAGGGGAGGGGCTTCCCAGACTGTCTGCACTACTGGTGTCTTCGTGCGAGTGTGGTGACGCCATGTGTTGGTTGGCGGAAGTTGGAGCTGTGAGTGAGTGGCTGGCACGCTGACTAGACTGTGCACACCGCAAATGATACGGCTATTACTGTGCGCTGTCTACATACAATCATAAGGAAGGCTGAGAGAATTCCCCTAGGCTTGTTCTCCATATCAATATTCATTTATTTTCCAAAAGAGAAGTGAAAGTTGTTTTATTTTCCAGAGAATAAAAGATTAAATCTAATTGGTCACTGTAGGTAACTAATTAAAAAAAAAATCCAAAAGAAAACCTGCAAGACAAAGGCATAATGAGCTAGATTGCACAGCAGCCCTCGTTCACCGCTCTGGCGGCCGGCATCGCTTCCGGGGGTTACTTCTGGGTATCGCGGGCTCCGGCGCTGTGATTGGCCGGAGCCACGATGACGTCACGGCAAAGTACAACTGAAGCAACACCACGTATGTGCCGTCGCTTCAGTTTGCTTAAGTGCGCAGGTGCCGGCACATACAAATACAGAGTTATCTCCTACACCATGCAGGTTTAGGAGATATCCAGTGTAGCTACAGGTAAGACTAATTATAGGCTTGCCTGTAGTAAAAAGTGGTTGTAAAGGGTTTACAACCACTTTAACACCTTCTTTTCTCACTTTGTCTTCTGCATTCTTTTTCTGTCACCCTCTGGCTCTATTATATATGCTCTCTAACTCATAACATTAACCTTTCCCTCTCTTCTGGCATCTTCCCCAACTCTCTAAAATAGTTGTCTCCAAACTGTGGCCCGAGGGCCGAATGTGGCCCTCCATTAGTTATCCTTGGGACGCTATTCCTTCCACTGATATAAGGTGCTATATTTCTACTGACACTAGAGATGGAGTACTAGTTCTCTCACTAATATTAATGATGGGGCACTAGTCCTCCCAACGACAGGGCACAAATCTTTAATATTGACTGGACCCTGGGCAAACATTTGCTTGTAGACCCTCTTCCATGCAATTTTGCTCCACGTGCTTTGAGACATACAATAAATAGCAGACTCAAAATCAGTTTACTGAATCAGATTAGGCAGTGTTTGCAATTGGTTGCCAGAGGTTAAAGTGTATCATTACTGTTCACTGACTGGCTGCTAGAGGTTACAGCACATGACTTCTGCTTGTTGGTTGGTTGCTAGAGATTACTGTACATCAATACTGCTCACTGATTGGTTGCTAGAGGTTACTGGACATCTATACCAATTACTAATTGGTTGCTAGATGTTACTGCACATTATTACTGCTCACTGATAGGTTCCTAGAGGTTACTGCATATCCTTACCGCTCAATGATTGGTTGCAAGAGGTTAGTGCACAGCATTACTGCTCACTGATTGGTTGCTAAAGGTTACAGCACATCATCTCCTCACTGCCTCCACACCATAGCCTGGGGAGGCGAGGGGACCAATCAATAGATAGAAAACTCCTAGGAATCCTAGGACTGCTGGGATTAGTGGCAATTCTGGGGGGTTGATGGGATCAGTGGTGGGGGGATGGGATTAGTTAGGAGGCAGTACACTGTGACAAATTCTGAATCATGTAGAGCAAATCTGGAAATCTTTGGCAATCTTTGACAAGTATATAGTGGGGGATTCTACCAATGTAATGGGGAATTTACAATGACCACCAATGTGATGGGGGATTTACACTGACCATCAATGTGAGGGGGAATTTACACTGACTACCATGTAATGGGGGATTTTACACCACCCACCAACAGAAAAGAGGGATTTCTACACTGACACCTGTAATAAGAGCATTTACACCAACCTCCAGTGTAAGGGGGGAATATACAATGACCTCCATGTAAGGGAGAATTTACACTGACAACCATTGTCTAGGACAGTGATGGCAAACCTTGGCACTCCAGATGTTTTTGAACTACATTTCCCATGATGCTCTTGCACTCTGCAGTGTAGTTGAGCATCATGGGAAATGTAGTTCCAAAACATCTGGAGTGCCAAGGTTCGCCATCACTGGTCTAGGAGATTTGTACTGACCGCCAATGTAAGGTGACACTTCTACACCGACCACCAATGTTAGGGGGGATTTACACCAACCACCAATGTTAGGGGGGATTTACACTGACCACCAATGTAAAGGTGGATTTACACTGACCACCAGTGTAAGGGCAATTCTGCACTTACCACCAACGTAAAGGGAAATGTACATTGATCACCAATGTTATGAAAAGTTTACACTGATAACTAATGTAATGGGATATTTTACATTAACAGCTGATTAAAGGGTGCTACTACATGGACCACCAATGTAAGGGAGGATTCGAAACTGACCACAAATGCAGGTTTGGATTTTTTTAACGATTACCAATATAAAGAGGAGTTTCTACACTGATTTACACTGACCACCAATGTAACTGAGACATTTAGCCTGCGTTCACATTTGTGTGTGTCGGGAATACATGCAAAATCGCTTTCCTGACACCACAGAAACATGCTGCCCTTTAGCAGATACACAGAAGTGTCATTAATTGTTACCCTCAAGCATCGGCTGAGATGTGCGGATTCACATGCACCAAAATGTGCTGTGGCACCATGTTCTTTTGAAGAAGGGTTCCACCTTCAATTTGCTTACCTTTGCAGAACAGGCTGATGTTAGGCCTAATGACTATAGTTGTAGGCAGGACTTTCAAGCATGCTCCTTTACCTCCCCAGTGGGCAGCATTCAGCAGAAGTGATGGTAGATATGACCTCAGGGGGACATGATATACATATGAATGCCACCTCTATTTATATATCAATGCCGCGGTCTGCGACTATTTACATATTTAGGGTCGGTTCACACATGGGCAACACGACTTTAGCGCGACTTTGTACCGCGACTTCAACGCGGCTTCAGCGCGACTTTAGCGCGACTTCGGCAAATTACAAGGCGACTTGAAGTCGCCTCCATGACAGGCGACTTCGCCTGTGGCCAATCAGCTCTCTGGGAGGGGTTTTCCCTGCAAAGTCGCTTGACTTTACAGAGAGATCCGACTTGGAGGCGACTTCCATTGATTTCTATGGTACAGGTCGCCTACCAAGTCGGATCAAAGTAGTACAGGGAGTACGCTCTGAAGTCGGAGCGACTTCAGTAGCGTCTATTAAGACGCTAGCGTTCACTCCCATTCAAACTATTTCTGGGGCGACTTGGGGCGACTTGAGGGCGTACAAGTCAGATCCCAAGTCGCCCCAGTGTGAACCGAGCCTAATGCTGCCACTATTTACATATCAATACAGGTTATTTACATGTAAACACAGGGTCTGCAGGTGAGTCATCTGTACATGGCAATAGGGCAGAGCTGAGCAGCAGCAACAGAACTTTACACTGAGATATCGGGACACAGCATGGGACTAAAACTGCAAGGAATAAGGGAAATTAAACTGGGATAGTTGGCAAGTATGAAGCAGCTGCTTTGGGCCCCACGACAATGATGGGGCCCAGGGCAGCTGTCCCTTTTGCCCTGCCTTAAAAACGCTCCTGCTCACTGATTTTATTAATAATACCCCAGGAGTTCTCCCACTGATATCAATGATAGGACACGAGTCCTCCCACTGATACCAATGATAGGGCACGAGTCATCCCACTGATGTCAATGATAGGGCACAAGTCCTCCCACTGACATCAATGATAGGGTACGAGTCCTTCCACTGATATCAATGATAGGGCAAGAGACCTCCCACTGATATCAATGATAGGGCACTAGTCCTCCCACTGATATCAATAATAGGGCACTAGTCCTCCCACTGACACCAATGGGGTACAAGTAGGGTTGACACCTCATCCCTTTAAAACCAAACACATATTAATTACACAGGTTCTGTGGCTGATTAAGGTGGTAATTAAACTCACTTGGTGCCTTATATGCATTAAATTAGCCTCAGAACCTGTGTAATTCATATGTGTTGTGTGGTTTAAAGAGCATGAGTCCTCCCACTGATATCAATGATGGGGCACTAGTCCTCCTACCAACACCAACGATAGGGTATGAGTCCTCCCACTGATATCAATGATAGGGGACTAGTCCTCCCAACGATAGGGCACGAGTCCTCCCACTGATATCAACGATAGGGCATGAGTACTCCTACTGATATCAAGGGTCCTCTGGTCCTCCAACCGACACCAACGATAGGGCATGAGTCTTCCCATTGATATCAATGATAGGGCACTAGTCCTCCCACCAACACCAATGATAGGGCACTAGTCCTCCCATCGACACCAACGATAGGGCATGAGTCCTCCCACTGATATCAATGGTGGGGCACTAGTCCTCCCACTGACACCAACGATAGGGCACTAATATCAATGATAGGGCACAAGTCCTCCTACTGACACCAACAACAGGGCACTAATCCTCCCACTAAAATCAATTATGGGGCACTATTCCTCCCACTGACACCAACGATAGGGCATGAGTCCTCCCACTGATATCAATGGTGGGGCACTAGTCCTCCCACTGACACCAACGATAGGGCATGAGTCCTCCCACTGATATCAATGGTGGGGCACTAGTCCTCCCACTGACACCAACGATAGGGCACTAATATCAATGATAGGGCACAAGTCCTCCTACTGACACCAACAACAGGGCACTAATCCTCCCACTAAAATCAATTATGGGGCACTATTCCTCCCACTGACACCAACGATAGGGCACTATTTCCCCCACTGATACCAATGATGGGGCACTGTTCCTCCCGATAATAGCAATCATGGGGCACTATTTCTCCTCATACTGACAGCTCTATGTAACTGACTACCAACCCCGAGGCAATGCTTATTCTTGATGCTGGGCCCAGGATTTTTTCCACCCCCCACTGGCCACAATCTGGCCCCCCTAAAGTCTGAAGGACAGTAAACCGGCCCTTTGTTTGAAAAGTTTGGAGACCCCTCCCCTAAAACATACACTGGGCACTTAAAGTATAACTAAAGGCAAAGCTTTGTATAGAGGGATTTACATACTTGCCAACTGTCACAAATTTCCCGGGACATTCACAGGATTTAGCCCCCTTTCCCGGGAAATTCTAATTTTACCAATTTTTTTTTTCGCCGCCGCCGGCCGCCGCTAGAGGTCTGTGGCCGACGGAGACAATGTCTCCACCGGCCGCCATTTTCCCAGAGGCCAAATTACTATTTAGTAATGGCCAGGTAACTGCCAATAGAATTTGAGCTGTGGCACCGCCCACCTCCCGCCCCGCTGCGATCTGATGTGGGAAGGGGCGGGGGTGGGCGGCGCCGCAGCTCAATTGCTATTGGCAGCCACTCGGCTATTTTGTCCCATTCTGCACTGCTGGGAATGCCTGACTCCATTGGGGGATGCCTGGTGTAAAGACAGGACTCTGCTGGCAGTGCCTGATGTAAGGGGGGACTCCGCTGCAATGCCTGATGTAAGGGGGGATTCTGCTGCAATGTGTGCTGTAAGGGGGGACTCCGCTGCAATGCCTGATGTAAGGGGGGACTCCGCTGCAATGTCTGATGTAAAGGGGACTCCGCTGCAATGTCTGATGTAAGGGGGACTCCGCTGCAATGCCTGATGTAAGGGGGGACTCCGCTGCAATGCCTGATGTAAGGGGGGACTCCGCTGCAATGCCTGATGTAAGGGGGACTCTGCTGCAATGTCTGATGTAAGGGAGGACTCCGCTGCAATAAAGGGGGACTCCGCTGCAATGTCTGATGTAAGGGGGACTCCGCTGCAATGCCTGATGTAAGGGGGACTCCGCTGCAATGTCTGATGTAAGGGGGGACTCCGCTGCAATGTCTGATGTAAGGGGGGACTCCGCTGCAATGTCTGATGTAAGGTGGGACTCCGCTGCAATGTCTGATGTAAGGGGGGACTTCGCTGCAATGCCTGATGTAAGGGGGACTCTGCTGCAATGTCTGATGTAAGGGGGGACTCCGCTGCAATAAAGGGGGACTCCGCTGCAATGTCTGATGTAAGGGGGGACTCCGCTGCAATAAAGGGGGACTCCGCTGCAATGTCTGATGTAAGGGGGACTCCGCTGCAATGCCTGATGTAAGGGGGACTCCGCTGCAATGTCGGATGTAAGGGGGGACTCCGCTGCAATGTCTGATGTAAGGGGGGACTCCGCTGCAATGTCTGATGTAAGGTGGGACTCCACTGCAATGTCTGATGTAAGGGGGGACTCCGCTGCAATGCCTGATGTAAGGTAGGACTCTGCTGGCAATGCCTGATGTAAGGGAGGAGTCAGCTGGAAATGCCTGGTGTAAGTTAGGACTCCGCTGGGGAAACCTGATGGCATCTGGTGGCAGGCGACGTGGCAGGTGACACGCTCAGGGTTCCCACTGATTCTGCATTATGATGAATTGAAGCGCCAACACCAGGTGTTTTTTTTTTTTAAATCAGATTCTTTTTATTGATTTTTAAAACATAAGAAGAGAAAAAACAAAAACATACATGAAATTACATTGCCAAGGACATATTATTATCCAAACATACAATCAATCGGCTTATGTTTACTGCAATATTATGGTATATATAGGCTTACAATCAATCTATGAAAACAAATCTTTACATATCTATACCAATTTCAGCTTTATCTCGTATTTTCTATGATTAGTAAGTGTGTCCTTTTAGTATTTTATTTTGGACCAATTGGAAGGGGGCTAAACCAGGTACCTCCAACCAAGGATCCCATATACGTTCAAATTTTGCTGGGCTACCCCTGTGTTGGTATGTCAGCTTTTCCCTCAATAGAGTTTCATTTATGGTATTCAATCATTCTGCGTGTGTCGGTGGTGTCACCGAAAGCCATTTCTTAGCTATAAGTTTTCTAGCAATAAACAATACTCTGGTGATGGCTATATACGTATGTGGTGTATATAGTTCTTCGTCCAACCATCCCAACAGACACAGCTTGGGGTCAACCACAAATGTAAGATTCCATATTTTATTTATAGAGCTGATTATTTCAGACCAGTATCTTTGCAATTTTGGGCACATCCAGAGCATGTGTATAAGGGTGCCATTATCTACCTTACAACGGGGGCAAAAAGGTTCATCTCTTCTGTTCCATTTATATAATTTATAGGGGGTACGGTAGGTTCCGTGTGTAATGAATAGTTGTGTGAGTTTTTGGGAAGAGGAAAGAGATTGGGCACAGTCTCCATTATTGCAGACCATTCCTCATCTGTAATGTAACCTATATCCTCCCCCCAAGTTGTCCTGCATTTTAGTGACATAGTCTTGGATATCTGCATTATTAGTGATTCATATATAGATGATATCTGCCCTTTCCTAGACATTGAATTTACCAGCTGTGTGAGCACCGTTGGTCTAGTATCACCAGTTGTTTGGAGTATCTTTATCTGCTGATTTGTTAAACTTTCTGGAATACACATATTTTTATTGTTGTGTAGGATCTGGGCCTGCTGTCACTCCATCCCTCTTTCTTACTCTCTTTTTCTTTCTCTCTTTCTTTTTCTTTCTCTCCCTCTTTCTTTCTTTCTTTCTCCCTCCATCCCTCATTCATCTGATACCACACCCCTTCCGAGCCACACCCATTTAAGATACGCCCACTATTCAGCTCAAGCCACGCCCATTTTTTTTTTGCCACGGCGCGCGAAGCGCGTCGCATTTTTCTGTTACACGATGCCCCGCCTACAAACAAATGCCACGCCCCCTAATTATAGCAGGCTCCGCCTACATGCAAAAAAGTGTCCCGAATTTTTTTTTTTGCAATGTTGGCAACTATGGATTTACACTGACCACCAATGTAAGGGGGACCTTCACACTGGTCACTAGTGTGAATGAAAGGATTGTACATCAAGCCCCATTGTAATGAGAAGATTTACACTGACCACCAATGTAACTGAGACATTTAGCCTGCGTTCACATTTGTGTGTGTCGGGAATACATGCAAAAATCGCTTTCCTGACACCACAGAAACATGCTGCCCTTTAGTAGATACACAGAAGTGTCATTAATTGTTACCCTCACGCATCGGCTGAGATGTGCGGAGTCCTCCCACTGATATCAATGATAGGGCACGAGTCCTCCCACTGATATCAGTGATAGGGCACACTGGGCACTTAAAGTATAACTAAAGGCAAAGCTTTGTTTTAGTTTTGGATAGAGTGGAGATGGTTAGAACACCTGTCAGTTTCTACTGCTGTCTGTGCCCCCGTTAGGGAGAATCATCCTTTCCATTTGTCCTGTTTACCATTATCATTGAAAGTAAAAGAAAATCCCAAATTTTGGGTTGGCCTTTAGAAAAGTAATAAATGGGAAATGTTCCATGGGGGACACTAGTTCTGGTTACCTGGGGGCGCCTAAGAGATTACCTTAATTTTCAGGGATTTCCCTTCACTTCCTGTTTGGCTATGGGGCAGGAAGTGAAAAGAAATATGCGCAATAGGACAGTGATGGCAAAAATAAATCTTACAGGGGTTATAACCCTCCCTTACTCTATCCAAAATGAAAAAAAAAGTTTTGCCTACAGTTCTACTTTGCCAACTTGCTGACCAGCCGCCGTCATTATACTGCGGCAGGTCGGCACAATCCCGTGAACCGTCGTAGCTATACGTCGGCCCCTTTAAGGATAGCAGGCGCGAGAAGCAGAACAGGGAAGTGTGTGTGTAAATACACACGTCCCAGTTCTGTGAGGAGAGGAGAGAAAGATCGTGAGTTCCTACAAGCTGGGAACCCCAATCTCTCATCTCCTATAGTCAGTCCCCTCCCCCACAGTTAGAACACACACATAGGGAACACAGTTAACCCCTTGATCGCCCCCTAGTGTTAACCCCTTCCCTGCCAGTGACATTTACATAGTAATCAGTGCATTTTTATAGCATTGATCGCTGTATAAATGCCAATGGTCCCAAAAAATGTGTCAAAAGTGTCCGATATGTCTGCCATAATGTCGCAGTCACGATAAAAATCACAGATTGCCGCCATTACTAGTAAAAAAAAAATAATAAAAATGCCATACATCTATCCCCTATTTTGTAGACGCTATGACTTTTGCACAAACCAATCAACGTACGCTTTTTGTGATTTTTATTACTAAAAATATGTAGAAGAATACACACCGGCCTAAACTGAAGAAAAAATTAGCTTTTTTAAAAAAAAAAAATTGGGGCTATTTATTACAACAAAAAGTACAAAATATTGTGTTTTTTTCAAAATTGTCGCTCTTTTTTTGTTTATAGCGCAAAAAATAAAAACCGCAGAGATGATCAAATAGCACCCAAAGAAGGCTCTATTTGTTGGAAAAAAAAGAACGTCAATTTTGTTTGGGTACAGCACGACCGCGCAATTGTCAGTTAAATCGACGCAGTGCCGTATCGCAAAAAATGGCCTGGTCATTGAGCAGTCAATTCTTCTGGGGCTGAAGTGGTTAAGTAGAACTATAAGCAAAACTTTTTTTTTATCATTTGTAAGGGAGGATTATAACCCCTGTTGACTTTTTTTTTTTTTGCCATCATTGTTTCATTGCGCATATTTCCCTTCATATCCTGTCCCATAGCCAAACAGGAAGTGAAGGGAAATCCCTGCAAATTAAGGTGTTCCTTTTTGGAGATTTTCCTTCACTTCCTGTCCCATAGCTAATACAGGAAGTGAGAGGAAATCCCTACAAATTAAGGGAATTCCTCTGGGTTTCCCAGGTCACCAGAACTAGTGTCTCCATTGGAAGATTTACCCTCTATTACTTTTCTGGGGACAACCCAAAATTTGTGATTTTCTTTACATTAATTTCCAATGTTAAAGGTAAACAGGACCAATAGAAAGGATGAATCTCTTTAATGGGGGCACAGGCATCAATAATAACTGACAGGGGCTGTCAAATTACCTTATATGCAGGCGTGGGATGGGATCTGGCTTCGGAGAATGACCTGGACCACTGGCATGCCTCCTTCCACTCTGCCTGTAAGGGCACATTAAATATCTCTCTAGGTGGAAGCAAGTATCAAGGTCCTCACTAGATGGTATATGGTCCCGGTTTGTATCGCGCAGCTATTTCAGACCTCACCTTCCTGTTTTCAAGGCTGACAATCTTTGGGAACTATGCTTCATACCTGGTGGGAGTGTGAAACAGAGCGTTTGTGAAAATGTGGAAGGTCACGGAAACACCTGTTCTACAGTTACCCCGTATTGCTTTATTAAATGAAAAAGTTGCTGATGTCTCTGGTTCCACACAACAGTTGATTAACTTTCTGCTATTAGCAGAAACTTATTATCACCTGCTCCTGGAAGAGCTCCTCGGTTCATATTGCTTTGTTCAGACGTAAGGTCTCCTGGATTATGCTTAATGAGCACCTTGCAAGAAAGCTTAATGACTTTGTATCTCAGTTTAAAAGGGTACGTGAGCCATGGCTCATTACGTTGTTATTGAACTGTAGGAGCTCTCTTTCTAGACCCTGGTTGGGATTCCTGGTTTCGAGATGATAATGCAGGCTTTTCGTTTGAGTTTCCCCCTCTTTATTTAGGTTCCGGTGTTCCAACCAGGTCTCCCCCTTTTATTCCTCTATTTCTACTTCTTCCCTCCTTTATTTTTGAAACTCTCGGGACAAAATTACTTTTGTATTCTGACTTGCTTTAACAATAAAAAAGATTGAAAGTAAAAACTGACAGGGGTTGTATTCCCTTTCCAGTCTATCCAAAACTAAAAAAATAGTTTAGCATTTAGTTAGACTTTAAAAAGACCTTCGCTTGATCCCACCAATCTTAACAACCTCCTTACTCCCCTTTACCTCCAAACTACTTGAATGCATGGTCTACAACTGCCTGAGCTACCACCTTACTGAGAATATCCTTCTTGATCCCCTTCAGTGTGGATTTCGCCCACAACAATCATCAGAAAGTGCTCTCCTAAAACTCACAAATGATTTACTAATGGCTAAAACCAATGGTCTAATCTGTACTCTTATGCCAGTGGGTTAAACAAAGAAAATAAATCAATTCCCCCATCCACACATTTAGGGTGGATGGGGGAACCCCTTCCGTGGAGCTATTGTATTCTGACAATGGGGAGACAGCTATAGCCGGTGACACTGATCAAGCAAACATTTTCCAGCAGACTGGTTGCATCGGAGTCGATCGAGAGATCAACTCCTGTGCAACCAGCCTACCCATAGATGGATCAAAATTTCGACAGGTCCATTCTGATTTGGACAAATTTCGATCCATCTATGGCCAGCTTTACTCCTGGACCTCTCTGCTGCCTTTGATACAGTTAACCACTCCCCGCTCCTCAAAAAACTCCTCTTCCTTTGTCTCCATGACTGTACTCTTTGTTGGTTCTCATCTTACCTATCCCATCGCAACTTACAGTGTCACTTACAAATCTACCTTTTCCCCTCTCCTCTTCCAATCAGGGTCTCTCAAGGTTCTGTTCTTGGACCTCTCCTATTCTCGATCTACACAATCTCTGTGAGTCAGCTGATAGCCTCCCATCGCTTTCAATTCCGTTTATATGCTGTCACCCGACAAGCAATCCTATCTTTTTTACCCATCAGCACACTCCATAAGTCTCTTCACACATCAATGATTTACTGACAGACATATCCGTCTAGATGACACACCACTTCCTCAAACTCATTCTATCCATAACTAAGCTCAAAATATTTCCTCCTCCACGTGGTCCTTCCCTGACCTCTCTGTGAAGATTGATGGCACAACTATTAACCTGTCCCTGTATGAGAGGGTGCTAGGTGTAATCCTGGACTCTGAACTTTCCTTTCGGCCCCACGTCCAATCACTATCCAAATCTTGCCACCTCAACCTCCACAACGTCTCCAAAATATGCCCCTTCTTAACCAGTGACACCACAAAGCTTCTAATTCACTCCCTGGTTGTCTCTCACTCTGACTACTGCAATTCCCTCTTCATTATATTACCTTTAAATAAGCTATACCCCCTTCAGTCCATCATACATGCTGCTGTCAGACTTATCCACCTTACCAATCATTCAGTGTCTACTACCCCTCTCTGCCAATCCCTCCATTGGCTTCCTGCTCACACCAAAAAAAGAAATACTAGAAAACTTACAAAGCCATTCCTAACTCTTTCCACAACTACATAATTAACCTTGTCTCAAAATACCAACTAAATTGTTCCCTTTTTTGCTCCCAAGACCTCCTGCTTTCTAGCTCCCACATCACCTCCTCCCATGCTCACCTCCAGGACTTCTCCCGAGTCTCTCCCAACCTATGAAACTCCCTATCCCAATCTGTCCAACTATCTCCTACTCTGTCCCCTTTTAGGCGACCCCTGAAAACCCTTCTTTTCAGAGAAGCCTATTCTGCTCTCACCAAAAAACGATACTTTTATTTTCTTCATTAGCCCATACCCCATAGTTACTATCTTTTGTATCACTTGACCCTCCCTTTTAGATTGTAAGCTCCAATGATCAGGGCCCTCTGATTCCTCCTGTATTGAATTGTACTGGAACTGTACGGTCTCTCCTCATGTTGTAAGGCGGTGCTCAAATTGTCGGCGTTATATAAATCCTGTATAAAAATAATAAATAATAGTCTTTCTTTTTAACATGGCAGCCAGGCGGCACAGCATCTTACGCTGGCTGTAAAGCATCACTGGTTGTTATGGTGCTGGCAGCTGGCCTGACCTCACAATGGAAAGACACGAAGATGTGCAGTCCTACTTGCTTGCATGCTAGCAACCAATGACATTTTCAATACTGTACGTTCTGTACATTTATAAATACCTGGTTGATCCAGCGTTTCTCCTCACTTCGTAATAGCTGTTGGCAACACTATAGCTGACAATTCTCCAGCTGTAGCATTGTCACCCTCAGTGCGCACGCTCCACTAGTCCACTCAGAGGAAGCCATTCACTTCCTTGTTTCCTTAGCAAGCCTCCCCTAGTCATCGCTGTCCCCCCTCTTCGCCCTACACAATCACAGCAGCATCCAGTGGAACTGATACAGGAGGGATAATTGACTGAAAACTGATATGGGATGCCATAACAAAACTCTGCTTCCACCATTAATTAACAAATGTTAATAAAAGGATTATTCTTTCTATGCAAAACATTTTTTTTATAATGTTTTTTAATTTAAATTACCTTTTCTTTTTTTTAATCAATGACATCACTGCAACAGCATCAGTTAGCACTGAGGATGGGGGGGCATCGGAAAACTCTTCTTGGAGTAACGTTTTTAGCTCCTCCTCCAGGACCCACAATGCAGGGGGGGGTTGATTTAGAAAAATCATGTGACCGTGGTATATGATCTTTTCAAAAAGGTATTTGGGGCGCTTTTTTTGATGTGTAACATATACATTTCATTTCAATGTAAGAAAATGTAAGAAACCAACCGGCAGCCTGGTGGTGACCCCCAGAGGCAGGGAGGGCCAACATAACTTCTCAGGGTGCAGGTTACTAGGCATGGTGGGTGATGGACAAGATAGAAAATTGGGCGCCAGTCACTTTTATGCTTAAACAAAGAGAAGTTTATTTCTCACAAACAGGAAAATGTGGGAAAAAGGGGATATGGCACAGGACACACTTATGCCGCGTACACATGGTCGGACTTTACGGCAGACTTTGCCCGGCGTACTTTTCGGCGGACTTTCTGAATGAACGGACTTGCCTAAACACAATCAACCAAAGTCCGACGAATTTGTACGTGATGACGTACGACCGGACTAAAACAAGGAAGTTCATATCCAGTAGCCAATAGCTGCCCTAGCGTGGCTTTTTGTCCGTCGAACTAGCATACAGACGAGCGGACTTTTCGACCGGACTCGAGTCCGTCGGATAGATTTGAAACATGTTTCAAATCTAAGTCCGGCAAACTTTTGAGAAAAAAAAAGTCCGCTGGAGCCCACACACGATCGAATTGTCCGACGGAATCCGGTACGCCGGAAAAGTTTGTCGGAAAGTCCGCTCGTGTGTACGCGGCATTAGTCAAAATAGTAACGATCATTAGACATGATCCTTAGACAAAAAGCTGAGATAAAGCAGACAGCAGTACAGGAAAAGAGCCTTTAACCACTTACAGACTGCCTGCTGTCATTATACAGCGGCTCTTTGAAGTGGAATATCGTTGTTATGGCAGCAGCTTGCTGCTATAACCTCGGTATCCACTTCTTCAGCGGGCGGTCCGCTTTCGGATAAAAGTGGTCTCAGCAGTGGATTCGCCACAAGATCACTTCTATCGGTGGCCGTGCTCCGGTGCCCTCTGCTGCTTACTGGAGCCGCCGGCAGTGACAGAGACGATCCTGTGCCCTGCTTGGCTGGCTGCCGAGTAAAGGGAAGCGACGTCCATAGCTCTTAAAGGGACATTTTTTTTTTTCAAACGAAATTTTATTTAATTAATTTTTTTATTGAATTTTAGTGTAAATATGAGATCTGAAGTCTTTTTGACCCCAGATTTCATATTTAAGAGGTCTTGTCATGCTTTTTTTCTATTACAAGGGATGTTTACATTCCTTGTAATAGGAATAACAGTGACACTTTTTTTTTTTTTTTAAAGAAGAGTGTAAAAATAAAAAGTAAAATAAATAAGAATTTTTTTTTTTAACTCGCCCCGTCCCGCCAAGCTCACATGCAGAAGCAAACGTATATGGAAACGGTTTTCAAACCACACATGTGAGGTATCACCACGATCGTTAGAGTGAGAGCAATCATTCTAGCCCTAGATCTCCTCTGTAACTCAAAACATGCAACCTGTAGGATTTTTTAAACATCGCCTATGGAGATTTTTAAAGATAAAAGTTTGTCGCCATTCCACGAGTGGGCGCAATTTTGAGGCATGACATGTTGGGTATCAATTGACTTGGCGTAACATCATGTTTCACAATATAAAAAAAAAATTTGGCTAACTTTACTGTTGTCTTATTTTTTAATAAAAAAAAGTATTTTTTCCAAAAAAAGTGCGCTTGTAAGAACGCTATGTGAATACGGTGTGACAGATAGTATTGCAATGACTGCCGTTTTATTCTATAAGGTGTTAAAAAAAATATATATATAATGTTTGGGGGTTCTAAGTAATTTTCTAGCCAAAAAAATGATTTTAACTTGTAAACAACAAGTTTGAAAAATAGGCCCGGTCCTTAAGTGGTTAAGCTGAACCAGTACATCTGTACTTTGTAGGATAGGCTGTCTCCTATAGTAACTGAACTTTACTCACTGCATCATACAGAATTCTTTTGGATGAGTTCTCTGTTCACCTAATGGATCCCCAGTCCTTGATGAGTCAGTCACCTCTGGTACTAACTTCTCTAGAATTCCATCCCTCTCAGAATTGTTTCCGAATATTGAGCAGGCTTTTCTCTGTAAATCATGAACACCTGGATAAGCCTTGGATAGGCCTAGCAGCTAGGAGAACACCTGGATAGGCCTCAAGCTTCAGGTCTAACAGCCAGGAACTGTTTCACAAACATCCCACCCAGACCGCAGCCTGGCTGGGGAAGACTACGATCACCTTACTCCTTCCAAATAAATACCTCCTCCCAGCATTCATAGCAGCGAATATGATTGGCTGAGAAAGGTATGTTTATTCATAACCTGAACTCACTGTAGCTCATTATATTATTGTCAAAGGCAACAGTGCCATCTACTGACAAAAAGAAAAAGCCACAGCTAAACAGGATTGGGAAGAAAGCCATCTGACCACTAAACACTACAAATTATCCAGGCTGGGTACCACCCAGCACAACTAAATTTACCTATAGCGATAAAAGACAAGGTGCGCCAATCTAAGTGCAGTATCAAACGTAACTTTTAATATATAAATATAAAAACAAACGGCCAAATGGCTACCCACAAGGATTCGGTAAAAGTAAGGCACATAAAAACATGTGTACATAGAAAGGCTGCGCTGCATAAAAACATGTAGATGGCCAAGGGATATAATCTCAGCTGCTCACAGTGTAGGAACCCAAAGATGTTTCTCAGCACTGGGGAGAATGTAGAAAGGATGGCCGCAGTGTGTAATCCTCGGCTGGTGGAGGCTTTACTGTAGGGAGAACGGGATTACCGAGGTGTTCGCAAGGTAGAGCCGGCATCTAGTCAGATACCAGAAGCCAGGAACCGGAAGCAGGAAACAGATGCGGACCAGCATGAAGCGCACCATACACTGAAGTGGGGGCAGCGGAAATGTCGTCTGGATGCGTCAGATGACGCGTTTCAATGCATGCGCATTTTCTTCAGATCTAATAGGCTAACGGGGTAGGAATCATTTGTATAGAGGGGCTGGAGTTAGTCGCTAAGCGACGGCATAAACAGGAAGTACTGGCAGTGTATAAGGGAACCGTTTGAAAACAAATGATAATACAAGTATTGGATAAAAGAAAAAAAGGAAAAGAAAAAGAAAAATTCATACCTATAAGAAGAAGAAAGTGGAATGTAAGCTAGTAGAGTTGAAAAGTAAGAGGGAAATAATGATAATTAATATAAAAATTAATTAACTGAAAAATAAAAAAATAATATAATAAAATAAATAATAATAAAAAAAATAATAAAAAATATTAAGGAAAATCAGAGAAAAATTAGAAAATATAGAATATAAAATATATAGATAAAAAAATATAGATAAAAAAGAAAATAAATAAAATAAGACAAAAAAGCAATGATGAGAAATATATATATATGTGAATATACAGATAATAGTAAAAATAAAAATAAAAATGAAAATAAAAATAAAAATAAATGTAAAAATAAATATGATAAAAAAGGGAAAAAATGTGGAAGCTAATGAGGGGACGGTCCCCTCATTAGCTCCCACATTTTTTCCCTTTTTTATCATATTTATTATTACATTTATTTTTATTTTCATTTTTATTTTTATTTTTACTTTTATCTGTATATCCACATATATATATATATTTCTCATCATTGCTTTTTTGTCTTATTTTATTTATTTTCTTTTTTATCTATTTTTTATCTATATATTTTATATTCTATATTTTCTAATTTTTCTCTGATTTTCCTTAATATTTTTCATTATTTTTTTATTATTTTTCAATTAATTAATTTTTATATTAATTATCATTATTTCCCTCTCACTTTTCAACTCTACTAGCTTACATTCCACTTTCTTCTTCTTATAGGTATGAATTTTTCTTTTTCTTTTCCTTTTTTTCTTTTATCCAATACTTGTATTATCATTTGTTTTCAAACGGTTCCCTTATACACTGCCAGTACTTCCTGTTTATGCCGTCGCTTAGCGACTAACTCCAGCCCCTCTATATAAATGATTCCTACCCCCTTAGCCTATTAGATCTGAAGAAAATGCGCATGCATTAAAACGCGTCATCTGACACGTCCAGACGACATTTCCGCTGCCCCCACTTCAGTGTATGGTGCGCTTCACACTGGTCCGCATCTGTTTCCTGCTTCCGGTTCCTGGCTTCTGGTATCTGACTAGATGCCGGCTCTACCTTGCGGACACCTGGGTCTTCCCGTTCTCCCTACAGTAAAGCCTCCACCAGCCGAGGATTACACACTGCGGCCATCCTTTCTACATTCTCCCCAGTGCTGAGAAACATCTTTGGGTTCCTACACTGTGAGCAGCTGAGATTACGTCCCTGGGCCATCTACATGTTTTTATGTGCCTTACTTTTACTGAATCCTTGTGAGTAGCCATTTGGCCGTTTGTTTTTATACTTATATATTAAAAGTTACGTTTGATACTGCACTTAGATTGGCGCACCTTGTCTTTTATCTCCACATTGGCTTCCAGAGTTTTGCTTCTACTCCCAAGGGAGCAGCCGCTGGTGCATAGTATCACCCTCATTTGAACTTTTTGTTACCATTGGGACTTCATAGTTATAGCGTATATGTGCCTTATAGTGTTAATACTTATACGCTCACATTTGCCATTTGGACATTCTGGACACTTGGGACATTATTATCATTATTAGTTTGATATATTTTTTCTTTTCATGTTTGGTTGATATCTTGCGCCATTTTCCCCTTCCTTTAAATTTACCTTTAGCCCTGCTTTGGGACAAGGGTGCTACACATATTTCCTTGGAACTCTGGGTTTAACAACACGTTTAGGATTAATAAGAATAATGTATGTGGGCTCCCAAAGTATTTGACACCTAGGGCTTTTCTATATAAAAAAGTATTTTCTGTTATAATAATGAAATTAAACAAATATTAATAATAGCCAGAAAAGACATGCAGTTAGTGAAAATTGTAGTATTCCCCCACCATGGTGGTCTATGGAAAAGTGTTTCCTCACATTGGTGGTCACTGAAGTCTCCAGTTGCTCAGTTGGGATGTATCTGGATGTAGTTTGAGGGGCATTCACTAAAACCATCATGAAGTCTGAGAACTGAGATCTAAAACCAAACTCCACTGATGACTAGGGGGACTGTTGGAATACAATTATTATTATTATTATACAGGATTTATATAGCGCCAACAGTTTACATAGCGCTTTACAACTTGACGGTAGACAGTACAAATACAATACACTTTGATACAGTAGGAATCAGAGGGCCCTGCTCCTTAGAGCTTACAATCTAAGATCGAAGGTCAAGAGATACAAGAGGTAATAACTGTGGGTGATGTGCTGATTGATACAATGTTAACCACTTCAATACTGGGCACTTATACACATTCCTGCCCAGACCAATATTCAGCTTTCAGCGCTGTCACACTTTGAATGACAATTGTACGGTCATGCTACACTGTACCCAAACAAAATTTTTATCATTTTGTTCCCACAAATAGAGCTTTCTTTTGGTGGTATTTGATCACCTCTGGGATTTTTATTTTTCTGCTAAACAAATTAAAAAATGACTGAAAATTTTGGGAAAAAAAATGTCACAAAACTTTGTAAATAAGTAAGTTTTCTCCTTCACTGATGGGCACTGATGGGGCTGAACTGATGGGCACCGATGAGGAGGAAAAGCTGATCACGGCTCTTCCTGTTTACATCGTGATCAGCCGTGATTGGACACGGCTGATCACGTGGTAAAGAGTCTCCATCAGAGACTCTTTACCTAGATCGAAGTTGCGATGTGTCAGACTGACACACCGCAACAACGATCGATTCGGTGCGCGCCCCCGGGGGCTTAAATTCCTGAAGACGTCATATGAGGTCTGGTCAGGATATTGAAACCACTTTGCTGCCATCATTTTGCTATATGGTGGGCGGCAAGTGGTTAATTTGTATTTTATGCAACAACTACATCAATGTCAGTATTCAGTAGAGATATATTCTTCAGCCAGTAGATGGCAGTGTTTATAAGTTTGTAGCTGCTCTATGGTAAACTCTATAACTTTTATCTGTATAATAAAATTTCCTGTTTCTTGTCTGTAGTTAAACAGCAAAGTCCATGTGGAATGTGCACTGTCTGTTCTGTAGGGCTATATATACAGAATTCCTATGTGCCCCAGTGCCTTTAAGAAGGATTGGGCTACCTCCAGGCCCACCTGCCCCTTATCTATCCATTAGAATGCATGTGCTCCTACTGTGGAGACTCTCATACATTTACAAGGGTTAGGACTACAAGTAATACAGGGTGCCGTGAAGGGGCCTTGTAGCTTACGCATGTGTTTGCAAATGTATGCTAACTAAACCCCTGTTTTTAACTCATACTGTTGGACAGGTTAATTTGGTTGCTAAGCAGACTGGTTGGTGAGTTTAGCTGAGAATTTTCTCTGGTTTTGTTTTTCATGTGTTGCCCTTCCACTTCTTGCAGTAAAGGCCAGTTATAGGTGGGGGCAGGGGCCATCTGTTTGTTACTGGTGTAAATTTGGTGAAGGGACATACTGGGCACCTTTGCTGCTATCGTGTTATGTGCTGGGTGTCCAATGTGCCCCTGTGCTTTTAAGGAGGATTGAGCTACCTCCAGGCGTTCATCAATCGGATGACCCTCCCGATCACCTGTTAAACTTCACCCCCATTCACTGAACAATTCATGTATGTTTAAGACCGGTCCCTCCCCCATACTTCCTTTATTAACCAGGCAGGTTTGCAATTACTCCTGCTGCACAGCCTGAACGATACACATGCTCTCTATGGCCCCTTTCACACTGGGGCGGTTTGCAGGCATTATTGCGCTAAAAATAGCGCCTGCAAACTGCCCCTAAACAGCCTCCGCTGTTTGTTCAGTGTGAAAGCCCGAGGGCTTTCACACTGAAACGGTGCGCTGGCAGGAGAAGAAAAAATCTCCTGCAAGCCGCATCTTTGGAGTGGTGAAGGAGCGGTGTATTCACCGCTCCTAAACCGCTCCTGCCCATTGAAATCAATGGGACAGCGCGGCTATACCGCGGTGATACCGCGGCTATAGCCGCGCTATACGAGGGGTTTTAACCCTTTTTCGGCCACCAGCGGTGTTTTACCGCCGACGCCCCCTACCGCCCCAGTGTGAAAGGGGCCTATCTCTGCAACATTAGACATAGAAATCCAGACAGGTGAGCATTTCTGGCCCATTATCTTTGGACGCTCCGAGCACTATCCTCTTTGGGTGACTTCTCCTTACCATTGTGGAGGTCTGTCCCCAAGGGGTGCTATAAATCTGCTTTACATACAATGACTTTATATTAAGCCAATTCTTGGCACTTTCTGCAAATATACTTATTGCACTTTTCTTCCTTTCTATGATAGGTTCGTATGTACAGGTTGTTTTGGCTTAATCCTTGTGAGCATTGATGTGTTGTGTGGTTGCTACCTTTCAATACATAGTCTTTGTACTTTGTCTGCTAGACTCGGAATCATATAACACTGAATTGGGTGAGGCCTTCTATGGCCCCCCATATAGAATATCTTATGAGCCTTGAGAACATGTGGTAGAGCAGAATAGGAAGATCTCCGCCTCCCCTGTGTCAATCCATCTTGTTGTGTAAAAAGACACGAGTTATGTAAGTATTCTTTGCAATTGTTGATGTTATGCCATGCTTATGAAACAGCGAAGAAGCAGCCACTGTATTCACATATACTACTATATTCATTTATTAGGAATTTTGTATTTTTCTGTTTTTTCTTTTGTTAATAGAATAAAAACAGCATACCCCAGTTCAGCCCCTGAAGAAGGAAATAAATACTATACCATTTCTTTGAAACATGTTGGGTATACTGCAAACACATTTTGGTCGACTACACGTCTAGACCTCATGTGTATGTTAGCTAAAAACTATTTTTTGCTGTTTATATATTTTTTCTTTGTGTAATGTACCATTGTTTTTATAGCTATTTCTACTCTTTGTATACTAAGTTTATGTTTATATGTATTTCCAAAAAATGTTGTACTTTTTTATACTTTTTTGTGTGATCTGGTTTCACTTCCCATGCCCATATAATCCCTGGGGCATTCCCTTTTTTGCACATTTCTATATATGGGATGTGGCATGGGTTTCCAGCTCTGACTCTCTATAGAGGTTTCTCTTAAACAATTTTCTTGCGAGGTGTTCACTAAACCCATCATGAAGTCTGAGAACTGAGATCTAAAACCAAATATATATAGAAAGTCCTGCGAGCCTCCTCTACTTTTGAATTGCCTAAAATGGCACTATAAACCAGCTGCAAGCGTTAAACACATCTCATAAAGCCATGCAGATAAAAGCAAAAATAAATATATACGCTGCGCTTCCAAATATGAAATAGACTTTACACATTAAGTGTATGCAATAACCTAGGTGCAGATATGCTTGTAAAATACACACAATAATAAATGAAGTCTGTGCTGACTGTAGAAAAGTGACAGTAGTGCAACAAATAAATATAAATTCTTAAAAATCACTATAAAGTGCTGTATCGTGCATCCATGTGATAAGTAATTATATCAAAATTAATGTCCATAAAATCATGTAGTGGACCTAATCCACTAAAGAAGGAAATAAATAGAAAGTGCTCCTGTGTGCATATGTGACATCCAATTAAATCAATTCAAAAGTGCCTTTAAAGTCCATGCGATTTGAAAACTGCTGTGTAGGCAATCCAAAGCAAGCTGTGGTGATATCACTCAGGTGCTCCCCCCTAGGAAATAGACGCTTACCTCAAAGTGTGTCACTTTGCATTCAAGCTCAGTCAATACACGCGTATGAACCACCTCTGGGGCTCTGCAGATTTAGCCAAGCTCCTGGACCCATTAGCACAGTACCTCGGATTCATAAAAAAAGAACTGGATGGTGTAATATTTTTTATTAATCACATGAACCGCCCTATGGGGTACTCACATAGACCAGACGTGTCAGTGCGCCACTCTGCATCAAGCAAACAGCATAAAAAAATGGACCAGTATTGGAAAGGTATAAGGTTCCTTCGTGACAGATCTCCTACTGTATGTCCGTCCTGTCCGTATATCGACACGCGTTGCGGAGGGGACAGGACGGACGTACAGCAGGAGATCTGTCAGGAAGGAACCTTATACCATCCCAATACTGGTCCGGTTCTTTATGCTGTTTGCTTGATGCAGAGTGGTGCACTGACGCGCCTGGTCTATGTGAGTACCCCATAGGGGGGTTCATGTGATTAATAAAACTGTTTAAAAGATATTACACCATCCAGTTCTTTTTTTATCAATCCAAGGTACTGCGCTAACGGGTCCAAGAGCTTGGCTAAATCTATTACCTTAGTGATATCACCACGGCTTGCTTTAGATTGCCTACACAGCAGTTTTCAAATCACATGGACTTTAAAAGCACTTTTGAATTGATTTAATTGGATGTCACATATGCATAAAGGATCAATTTCTATTTATTTATATCTTTAGTGTATTAGGTCCACTACATGATTTTATGGACATTAATTTTGATATAATTATTTATCACATGGATGCACGTTACAGCACTTTATAGTAGTTTTTAAGAATTAATATTTATTTGTTGCACTACTGTCACTTTTCTACAGTCAGCACAGACTGCATTTATTATTGTGTGTATTTCACATGCATATCTGCACCTAGGTAATTGCATACACTTAATGTGTAAAGTCTATTTCATATTTGGAAGGGCAGCGTATATAATTTATTTTTGAGATCTAAAACCAAACTCCACTGACGACTAGGGGGACTGTTGGAATACAATGTTAATTTGTATTTTATGCAACAACTACATCAATGTCAATATTCAGTAGAGATATATTCTTCAGCCAGTTGAAGACAGTGTTTATAAGTTTGTAGCTGCTCTATGGTAAACTCTATAACTTTTCTCTCTATAATAAAATTTCCTGTTTCTTGTCTGTGGTTAAACAGCAAAGCCCATGTGGACTGTGCACTGTCTGTTCTGTAGGGCTATATATACAGAATTCCTATGTGCCCCTGTGCTTTTAAGGAGGATCAGGCTACCTCCAGGCCCACCTGGCCCTTATCTATCCATTAGAATGCATGTGCTACCACTGTGGAGACTCTCATACATTTACAAGGGTTAGGACTGCAAGTAATAGAGGGTGCCGTTAAGGGGCCTTGCAGCTTATGTGTGCGTTTGTAAATGTGTTTTAACTAAACCCATGTTTTTAATGCATACTGGACAATATGGCATATTGGACAAGTTAATTTGGTTGGTAAGCAGACTGGTTGGTGAGTTGAGCTGGGAATTTTCTCTGGTTTTGCCTTTCATGCATTGCTCTTTCGTGTGCTTCTAGCTGGGAAGGCCAGTTAAAGGTGGGGGCAGGGGCCATCTGTTTGTTACCTATATACGCAATTTCTAACAGGTTATGGGCCCAGGCATAGCCCAGACACCCACCCAGAGAAAAGCTGAGAACCCAGTCATAGCCAGCTACAGAAAATAAGTGCTAGATACAGCAACAAAAAGAAGATTGCAAAATAATAAAAGAAAATGGCCAGTAACACAACTACAACAAAGCTTTCATATGCAAATCTGACAAACCAGAACTACCAATTTTGCAAATTAAAGATGAAAATGCTGCTAATAAGATAAAGTACGTGGAAATGTATAAATGAAGTCAGGCCAGAACACCATTCAGATGAGTGGATAGAGAAAGATAAAACAGCTCAGAGCACAGTCTCTCTTTGCATAGAAGATGATCAAATCATACGTATATGTAATTGTGAAACTGCTAAAGAAATATGGGAAGGATTACAAAAGTGATAAATTGTATTTGATTAGAAAACTATACCAAAGCAAGCTGATAAAAGGCCAGGATATGCAGGATTACATAAAGCACACCTTGGAAATGGTTGAATGCTTGATGCTGTGTACACATGACCGACTATGCCTTGCAACCCACTCTATATGGAAGGATTTCAGCTGTCCTTGGCTCTGGAGGTTCTCATTAGACTAA
This sequence comes from Lithobates clamitans, assembly GCA_037952925.1. NCBI lineage: Eukaryota > Metazoa > Chordata > Amphibia > Anura > Ranidae > Lithobates > Lithobates clamitans. The sequence goes on along the minus strand of JBBGZY010000194.1, from coordinate 335,363 downwards.
AGGAGGCCTGGGACTTTGCTACAACAGTATAAAGCATTATCAAACATCCTCTGCCACAGTTCATCAACGCATTTCGAGTAATGTATAATTTTCATCAGGGAATAGTAGAAGTACTTGCATAAAAGAAAAAGGGAAAAGCATACTACCAGGAATGTATATAATGTTTATAAATGATTAATTGCATATATACTGTATGTATATAGCTCACACAAAGTACCAGAGTGAGAAATAAAGGTAATTTAAAATCCACCTTAAAGGACCCCCGAGCCTAAACGATCCTGACAAGGTCTATATAACTAAGGGAAAAACTTTGTGATGTATACTGATTGCCAAACTTGTTTACAAAAAAATTACAAAACAAAAAATTGATATTAAAATTATTGGTCTGACCCTGAATATAGGAATCTTAGATGACATGATACAGGAAGGAAATCACCATTGAACTTCACAGTTTCAAGATGGAATATAGCTTAAAATGTAAATATAAAATATCCATAAATCAAAACAATATAGTAAGCTACAAACATAATTACCATATTATGGCATCAAAAATAAGTGAAAGCAATCGTCAAAATCAAAATTAAAAAAATCAATCTTTGAAATGTCCCAATTGTTGTAGTTTTGGCTGCATTAAAGACTCATGGGAGATATTTTTCTTTGACCCTTAGAACATCAAGAGCTGATGTTCAGAAATACATACAGGAGTTCGGTACCCAGCACAGAGTAATGAAAAGGATAGCTAGCCTAAGCCAGACCCTGGTGAAAAGAGAACAGGAGTAATAACGAACATTTTGGGGGATGTAAGAGCCCCCTTTCCCAAGAAACTCCTACAGATTCTACGGTGGAGTGAATATCTTTGCTTTGTTATGCTTGGCGTTATATTACATACTTTGGATATCTGTAGCTGTTGTACTGTATAATTGTATGTATATGCTTAATTGAAACTTATTGCTAAAGCATTTTGGTTATGTGGTGTGCTTACTCTATATTTTTAAAAGCTGTTTTTTTCCTCACTCTGACAGTGGTGACTGCAAAGGAGGTAGTGAAGTGTCCGATAAAGCATTTCTGAGCAGCTTCTTACCTGCAAGTGCTGCTAATGCACCCTTTTCTTCCTCCTCAAGGGCTCACACCAGCTATTTTTTTTTTTTGGTCTTTGCACTGTAACCACTCCTACTGTATATAATCTATAGAAAAGTTCATGGCCCTTTCCCTATTTTTTTTTAATCTGCTAATGTGCCCTTTTCCTCTTTTTTATCTGTTGCTATTTTGCCATTTTCCTCTTTTTTAAATGTTGCTGATGTGACCTATTCCTCTTTTTTAACTGTTGCCAGTTGCCAGTGTGCCCTTTTCCTATTTTTAACTGTTGCTAATGTTCCCTTTTCCTATTTTTTAACTGTTGCTAATGTTCCCTTTTCCTAATTTTTAACTGTTGCTAATGTGAATTTTTCCTCTTTTTTAACTGTTGCTAATGTGACATTTTCCTCCCCCTCCTCTATCTCTTCCAATAAGATTTTTTTTACTTCCCTTTCTGCTACTTTTTTACATTATTACAGATTTGCATTTTTTTTTTTTTTTTATCATTTTCATTTATTTTACATTTTTATGTTTTTCCTCATAAAGCTGTCCCTGCCCTGGTCAAGCAAACACAACGTGCAGGAATGGCAACACTGTAACTAAAATGCACACAGGTGATTATATCTCCTACATTAAAGGTAGGACTGCCTGCTTCTGCAAAGATCTTGCTCTGCATCGGTGCCAAGGATATTCCAAATCAAATGGAGCTTCTTATCTAAACAACATTGATGTGGAAGCCAAAGCAAAAGTTCTTCTATTCAGCTTATTTTGTTATGGCAATTACATGGAGGCCAAGCATATCAAAGCACGCAAACTTATTTTTTATTACCAAAGCAGACATTACTCCCTTTCCTGACAAAGATGAAGAGTTTAATGAAAATGCACCAGCCAACTTTGCCTAAGGCTCAATTTACACTGCCACAACTTGTCATGTGACTTAAGAGTTCAAAAGTCGCATGACAAGTCGTGCCCCATTAAGAGCAATGGAACTGTTCTAATTGGTGCAACTCAGGTTGCAGCGACTTCAAAAAATAGGTTCCTGCACTACTTTGGGGCGACTTCATCATGACTTGCATTGACTTCTGTTAATGAAGTCGCGTGGCAAAGTCATGTGACTTTCTGGTGATGGCAGTGTGAAACCAGCCTGAATATTCCAATCCTTGAAGGAACATCAGATGATTTTTGGGGGAATCAACAGCACAAGGGACACATCTCACTAAAGGTAAATCATGTTTCTTGTGCTGATTTTTTAATCTAAGTAAAATTAGACTTTAGATGTGCAAATCTTTCCCCTTGTCCTCCCTAAATTTAGCATATACAGCATTTTGCTACCTAAATGCCCTCAGTGAAGGGTATACATCTACATTAAGACAACTGTGCCCACAAGCCCTACACTAATCTGTCCTTATGCACTATAGCATCATCACTATTTATGCTTTCAGATAGATAGATACAGGGCCTTTTTTTCAGGGGGAACTTGGTGGAACTCACTTTCACCACCTTTGGCTCAGACCCTTTGGTGCCTGCTCACCACAATCACTTGTAAACACAGAAGTCTGGTTTCTGTGTTTACAAGTGACACCTCTGCACTCTGTGTGTAACCCCCATGAACTCTGCACTCTGTATGTAATGCAATCCTGATATTTAATGGCCCTTTAAGACCCTTCTACTGTTTGTGAAATATGACCACACCCACTATTTGATGTGATTTTGAGAGTGTGTGTGGGGGGAGGGGTTTTGAGGGGTCGTGGTTGAGTTCCAGCACGTATGGTTTGAGAATAAAAGAATAAAATCTCTGTTCTGTCACGACTCTTTAAGCTGCTCGGTCCCCACTGACATGCTTGGGTAACTTAGCAGTTGGTATACTGCCATTCTATAATAATGCACAGAAAATAGACAGCAAGCAACTGGATGGTAGACTGAATGGATGTATCATGGCAAGGCATGAATCAATAAACAGACAATGTGAACAGTGACCCAAAGGATGGCAATCAACTGCACTGTAGTAATACTGAACCCAATTATAACTGTTGCAAACAGGATTAAAAGTAGCAGCATCAAATAACCCAAAAATAAAGGTTCTTGGTTGGAGGAGAGGGTCGCCCTGTATGCGGACGACTTCCTTCTTTTCCTCAACGATGCAGACTCCTCGCTCAAACGGGCACTGCAGATTCTGAACTCATTCTCCACTGTCACAGGTTTAAGGTTAACTTGTCAAAGTCTCTTTTGTTCCCTATAGACCTTGCGGCTCGTACCACTGCCCCCTCCGATATACCCCTACAATGGGTGGAGAGCTTCAAGTACCTTGGGGTGGTAGTCTCAAGGCAGGCTTCAGATTTCTTGCCCCTGAACCTTTCCCCAGTGGTTCAGGAGACACGGCTGAGACTGAAGGCATGTGAGTCACTACCCTTATCATTGCTAGGTCGGATAAATCTGATAAAAATGAAAATCCTACCCAAATTTACCTACCTACTTCACCAATCTCCGCAATGGATTCCCAAATAATTTTTTCACCCGGCTACATAGCCTCCTAACCTCCTTTATCTGGGGAACCCAGTCCCCCAGATACAGATGGTCAACACTTAAACGCCCTTCCTCCCACGGAGGACTGGCGTGCCCTGACCTATATAAATATTTCCTAGCCACCCAGCTATTTACAGCGGCTTGGTGGCTCACACCCGATACAACAAACCCCGCCACCTTGGTTGAGGCGGTGGTGGTGAAATCGTTGGAAGTGCTGAAATTTTTACTTTTCCATGGTCCAAAGGCCCCATACCCGCTGACCCTCTCCATGCGCACCACAATGCGCGCATGGGGGGTGGGACTTAAAATTGAAGAATACCCTAACCCACGCTTGACTAAATTCAACATTAAAACTCCCCAAATTGATCTCTGATTTCAACATCCCGCAGAGCTATTTTTTTAGATATCTACAACTCTCCCATGCCTTCAGTCGCCAATTCTCCAGTTCTCCCCTCCAGATCGTCCAATCCACATTAGAGGACCTCGCCAGGTCCGGATGTGCAAATAAGCCCACCTCGCGACTTTACTCTCATTTGATAATGACCTCCCTCCCTACTCTGGAAAAACTCAGAAACAAATGGCTACATGACATTCCCGACTTTGACAATAACGATTGGGATGACATATGGGACTTCCCTTTCAGATCCCTGGTCTCCCTGAGAGATCGACTAATACAGTTCAAGATGGTCCATCGCGCATACTTTACCCCACACAGATTACACAAAATGAACCCCCCTCCCCCCCAAGATGCTGGCGTTGTGGAACAATACCTGGTTACTTTACTCATATTTTTTGGACCTGCCCAGCCATTGTCGAATATTGGAAGGAGATATTAAAGGTCATAACACAGGTCACCACCATATCGCTCCAACCCTCTATAGCAATATGTATATTGGGCCTGATAGAACAAATAATTCCCACTGTGGCAAGCCGCACCCTGGTTGGGCTACTTCTCTTTTACGCCCGCAAAGCCATAGCCCTCAGCTGGCGTAAGCCTACTCCTCCTCCTATCTCCCTGTGGAAACAATTGGTCAACAACAGCCTGCCTCTTTACAACGATTGTTATATTAATAGGGGTTGCCATCAAAAATATGACAAGGTTTGGTCCAAATGGCTGGCGGATTCCTCCATAGCCTCAGACTCACACCCTACTTAACCTATTATCTTCTGCTAATGAATAGGAATCTGTAATTGTGAATGTAACATATATTTCTGAGATGCACGTTTTAGCTCCATGCTGTCCTCCTACCCATGGAGCCAGCCCACTGCGACCACCGTGATGCTTTAAGTTCCCTGCCATGTTTCATGTAAATATTTGCCTTATATCATAATTCTGTACGTACCAAAGTTAACACTCGTCATGACCAGTGTATGTTGTTTTTCTGTTAAATGTTTTAAAACTCAATAAACAGATTTGTAAAAAAAAAAAATAAAGGTTCTTGTGTGCACACTATGAATACAGCCCCAATAGCAGGTGTGTGTATACCTTCCTGACAAAGAGGTACCCTTGATGGTGGCTACAAGTACCTGGCGCCTAATTGTCAGTATTAGAGGGCTACCATTGGGGCCCTTTTGTAGGGTGGTGCACATAAAGCTGTCACTTTAAAAATGTGGAGTGAATAGCTGTTGTGCTGCTGAACTATTGCATTAATTGTGTCAACATAGAGATAAGCACAGGCGATTCCGCTCATTGCTCCGGGCATGCAGCAGGTCTGGTCCTATATACTTGGCAGTCTACTGTTTCAGAAGTCTCTAGTCCTCAGGATTAGGTCCTCACACAGCTCAGTCTTTCACTGGTGTAAGTAACAGGTCTCTCCAGCTCTGGTCCGGGCTCAGCAAAAGACCTTTCTGTGGCGTAATCCCCAGGCTCTCTCTCAGGCTCTCTGAATGTGGGCACAGACAGGTAGGAACAGCCGGTCTGTACTCCATGTCTGCAGCATAAGAGGTCCCCAGTGGCTCAGTCCTCAGCTTCTATCCCATGCACCAGCCCTCCATGGCTGTCTCTCTGGTCTCTGCAGGTCCGCACTGTTCTGGCCAGATCTCTGCAGATTTTCCCAGGATAAGTCTTATCTCTCCTCTTCAGCTGTGCAAAGCCTTATGCCCCTTGTAGTCCACAGCTCAATTATCTCTATTCATTTGCATTGCACTATGTTCTTTTAAGATTCCCAGAATCCATGGTGGCTGCATAGTACATCCTCCTTCCCCAGACTGGCTCAGCTCCTCTGCTGACGAGAGACAAGAGCAAGTGGGGGATCATCATCTGCAGCACGGGGGAAGGGAAAGGAGAGAGCCCTCGAAGTATGTTTTCCCTAAGGGCCAATTCACACCATAGAAACGCAGCCCAGATACGTTCCAGGTGCTTTTCTGCATGTGCGTTTTTGATGCGTTTGGTGCGTTTTTGATGCAGTCCAGTGCTCCCCCCCTCTTTTTTCTTAACCTTAAATAAGTACAAATGTGTTGCAGTGCGTTTTTGGTGCATTTAGGTGTGTTCCAGTGTATTTTTGATATGTTTTACAGCAATCCAGTACAATCCAGTGCAGAAAAATTGCAGCATGTTCTACTTTTTTTTTTAGGAACCGGAACACACTGGAACTGCAAGCACTGGTCTGAACTATGCCATTGAAAACCATATAAACTACTTTCCATGCATTTTTGACGCAGAAAAAAAACGTACTGGACTGCACGTGGTGTGAACTGGTTCTTAAATTGTAAACATGAAATATGAACAAATCATTTCCCTCTACAGTGTGTACTTGTCTCACTTAAGAGCACTAAATGTCATTGTTAAGGCACCACAGATGTAATCAGCACCCACATAAAGACCGCTAACCGGCCCCCGATCCTTTTACCCCAATTACTGCAATAACCACCATGACACCATATTGCCCTTTATTAAATAATAACCAAATAAAACAAACATTCCTTAAAACAGGAACAAAATAATAATACAATAAACATAACAATAAACATAAGGTTGCCGATCTTTGGAGGCGCCAAGTATCAATTATCCACTTTGGTATCTGCGTTACTACTTACACGGTCCCCAGCCGCACCGCACTGGCTCGGGGACAACCTCAACATTCTGCAGATACCTTTTGTTTAACTTACCAGTTAACACACCAACTGCCATTCCACAGGGGACTCCCATACCTTAGATGGGTCTCTAATATGATCATTACAGCAGATTGTAAACACTTCCAAAGACCCCAACCGCCAAAAAAACATGCCCACTTTAGGCTGGGTTCACACTGCGGCCGTTGCAGACATCGCATGTGATTCGCAGCGCACTGCTGTTCACATCACATGCGATGTCTGTGCTGTGCGATATCAGCCATACAGATAGTATGGCTGATATCGCACCGCATTCGGTCCAAACTCGCACAGGACCCTTTTTTTTGTTCGGACCAAAATCGGATCGCATGGGTGTTCACACCTATGCGATCCGAAAGTGTCCGGATTGTCAGTTCGCATTGCGATATGCGGGCTGAACTGGGGGTGTCATTAACATTGTATGACACTCCCCAGCAGTTCGCATATGGCAGTGTGAACTGCCGTGCGAGTTGGTGCGGTGCGGGAACCCGCAGTAAATTCGCTGCGTTCCCGCACCGCAGCAGTGTGAACCCAGCCTAAAGAAGTACTGATCCAATACAGGGGTGGGCAGGCGGGAACGTTCTTCCTCCTTGTGTCTTCTTCACTGGATGTAGGAAGCATGCAGACCCACCTACCTGACCTACTGCAACCCCTCCCTCCATAGTACACCCACCAATCCCGTAAGTGACCCAAATCTTTCTTATCTTTTAACCTTAACCCTCTCTTTGCCTGATTCCCCTGTCCCCCTAGCCCTACGCTATTTTTATTTTTTTGTTGCTTCGTGCTGTCCTTTTCAGTCTGCTGCCTCCTTATTTTGCTATTAGCATGAGTCACTTCTGAAAGTTTTCCTGACACCAAGAGAAAACAGGTGGCAGGGGAGGGAGCTCCAGCTGATTGACAGCCTCAGCTCTGTTCCTGTATGCTGTGTGAAGGGGGGCTTTTCCCTTCCCTCTAATCAACTAAGCTCTGCAGTGTGTAATTTCAGCTCTCCTTTTTGCTGACAGCACAGACAAGCTTTATACATTCTGAATTTGCATGGATGTAGAGAAGTGAAGACTGCAGATAAACAGGTATAACTTATGTAGGAGGACTTGTTTCATCTCTTTGTATCACCTAAGGCCAGTCATTTCACTGGGTATATGCAGGGCCTTCTTTAACACAGGAAAAAAGGAGCAGCTGCCCTGGGCACAATCATTGTTTTGGGGCCCAAAGCAGCTGCCTTATGAGCCTGTGCTGCCCAAAAGTAGTTTTCCCAGTGTAGCAGCCAATCCTCTTTTCCCCCATACTCATATGCCTGCCCTCTCCATTAGTTTACTGTGCATGCAGTCGGCTCTGCTGTAACAGGAGAGAGGTGAGCTGCGGGTTGTCTGTGTAACTCCCAGTTTGCCCCCTCTTCTCCTATCAGCAGTGCGGAGATCAACTACAGGAGCAGGCACTGTGTAATCCCTGTTTATCGCCTGTTATTTTTCCCACTGCTGTCTGAGAGAGAAAGCCTGTGCCAGCAAAAATTTACTGCCATGTGTGGGACTGCCACGGGAAACCTAGAGTGAGCGGATACCAGATTATAGGGATCACTGCTGCTGTGTCGCTGGGTCTGGTGAGAGAGCCTTGTTACCAGTTACCACCAATATAGATTGAACCATTAAGAACGATCTGCTATAGCAGGGCCAAAAAAATGTTTGCCCAGGGTCTAATCAATATTAACCGCTTGGCAACCAGCCGCCGCAGTTATACTGCAGCAACATGGCTCAGCTGCATGAATCGCCACCATGTTACGTTGTTTAGTTATTTGGCCACTAGGGGCGCACGCCCCCTGCTTGCCCACGGAGTCAATGCGAGTGCCCGGCGCTCGCGATCTCCGCTGGGCTCATGCGATCGCCCGGGTCACACGGAGAACCGGGATCTATGTGTATAAACACAGTTTCCGGTTCTCTGAGGGGAGAAAAGACAGATCGTCTGTTCATACAGATTATAAACAGCAATCTGTCATCTCCCCTACACAGTCCCCTCCCCCCTTCAGTTAGAACACACACTAGGGAACACAGTTAATTCCTTGATCACCCCCTAGTGTTAACCCCTTCCCTGCCAGTGACATTTTTACAGTAATCAATGAATTTTTATAGCACTGATCGCTGTATAAATGCAAATGGTCCCAAAAATGTGCCAAAATTGTCTGACGTGTCCGCCATGATGTCGCAGTCCCGATAAAAATCGCAGATCACCGCCATTACTAGTAAAAAAAAAATTGATAACAAAAATGCCATAAAACTATCCCCTATTTTGTAGACGCTATAACTTTTGCGCAAACCAATCAATATACGCTTTTTGCAATTTTTTTTAACCAAAAATATGTAGAAGAATACGTATCGGCCTAAAATGAGGAAAAAAAATTTTTTTTTATATATTTTTGGGGGATATTTATTATAGCAAAAAGTAAAAAATATTGCGTTTTTTTTCAAAATTGTCGTCTTTTTTTTGTTTATAGCGCAAAAAAAAACGCAGAGGTAATCAAATACCACCAAAAGAAAGCTCTATTTGTGGGAAAAAAAGGACGTCAATTTTGTTTGGGTGCAACGTCGCATGGCCAATTGTCAGTTAAAGCGACGCAGTGCCGAATCGCAAAAAGTGCTCTGGTCAGGAAGGGGGTAAAAACTTCTGGGGCTGAAGCGGTTAAAGACGACCCTGGGTATAAGTGTAGTGCTAACCCCATAGGAGCGGCTTGAGTATTACACTCATAGTTCTCATTTTTTCACTGGCAGCCAGGTGCAAGGTATTTTCTGCAGCCAGGCACACACACTTAGACTCCATGTAGTCAATGACCAGTCTAGAGGATGTTGTTTTTGTAGTTTTTTTTTTGTAGGAACTTGGATAGGGTAGGGGATTTTAGCAGAATACTCTGGAATAAAACTATATCTAACTTGAGGACTTTTCCTATGTAGCAAAGTCTCTAGTCTCTAGCAAAGTGTAGGAGAGGTAGACAGAGCTCTTCAGGTTCAAGCCAGTTACAGCAGACTGCTCGGCGGTCCAAAAGTAGTAGAACTAAGCAAAGTCCCATGCAGTAAATACAATTGGGCAAGCTCTTCAGATCTCTAGCCAGCGATCCCTTTTTGTTGGACCACTGGCTTACTGTGCTAACAATGAGGGGTAGCCAAAAAGAACAGGCTCCTGGATCATTAGTTTGTACTCACTGAAGTTGCAAACTGATCCTTCCAGGCACAGCTCCCCCTCAGTCAGCTGTTCAGAAGCACCAGGGTCACTCCTTTACTTTAGCTTAAATCCTTCAAGTCAACCACCTGAGGCCGCATGGCAGCAAGTGCCAGGTGTAGCAAGCCTGCCTCACCCCTGACTGGTGCACTCCACCCTCTGTGAAGGAAGGCCCCAGAGATCACATGTTCCCTGAATACATAAGCCAATCCCAGCATGCTCAGGGGCACCTCCCCTGTAATTGCCTGGGACTGCTACATACTCATGCTGCCTATTTTCCTAACTCCCACCCATGTTATAGAAAGCTCTACTAATTTCTAGAAGGAAGTCTAAGAAAACTTCAACAGCACCAGAACACAAGAACAGCCCTAACTAATACCTTTCAGTATTCTGTTAAAGCATTTGTTAACCCCCCCAAAAAAAGCAGATCCTGTTTCTTTAAAGCATGTTTTACAGCACAGTGCTTGTGTGGTGTCATTTGGCCCCCTGTATCACCCGAAATACCTGTCTGATCCTGCCAGTTTCTGCCCTCCCCTCTGTATGCTGACCATGATACAGTATATCAGGGCTGCTGAGCCCTGACACTGTGGTCAGAGTACGTGCCTCCATCACCCTATGCTATCTGTCTCCTCTGTGCTCCTGTGTCCCCCCCCCTACCCTCCATGCCTGTCTGCTCATGACAGTGTCCTCCCCCCTGCCCGCTCCTAATGCTCTCCTACCTTCTAAAAAATCCTCCCATCCCCTCTGTTACATAATAATAAGTGTCCCTGTGCCTGTGTAATGTAAAAAATATGCCCATCGGTAACTATATGAAAGCGGCTCCCTGCGAATACATGACCCCTCGGCTCTCTCTCTCCTCTCCTCCCTGGCTGAAGTCATCGGCAGTGCTCAGCCCCGCCTGCTGGAACTGTCAGCCGGGCAGAGGAGAGAAGAGGAGAGAAGAGGAGAGAGGAGGACCTGAGCGCTGGGAGCCGCTCTCATATAGGTACCAATAGGTAGGGATGAGCCGAACACCCCCCGGTTCGGTTCGCACCAGAACCTGCGAACGGACCGAAAGTTCGCACGAACGTTAGAACCCCATTGACGTCTATGGGACTCGAACGTTCGAAATCAATCAGTGCTCATTTTAAAGGCTAATTTGCATGGTATTGTCCTGAAAAGGGTTTGGGGACCCGGGTCCTACCCCAGGGGACATGTATCAATGCAAAAAAAACTTTTAAAAACGGCCGTTTTTTCGGGAGCAGTGATTTTAATGATGCTTAAAGTAAAAAAAAAAAAAAGTGAAATATTCCTTTAAATATCGTACCTGGGGGGTGTCTATAGTATGCCTGTAAAGTGACGCGTGTTTCCCGTGTTTAGAACAGTCCCTGCACCAAATGTCATTTTTAAAGGAAAAAATCTCATTTAAAACTGCTTGCGGGTTTAATGTAATGTCGGGTCATGGCAATATGGATGAAAATCAGTGAGACAAACGGCATGGGTACCCCCCAGTCCATTACCAGGCCCTTTGGGTCTTGTATGGATATTAAGGGGAACCCCGCACCCAAATTAAAATAAGGAAAGGTGTGGGGCCACCAGGCCCTATATACTCTGAACAGCAGTATACAGGTGGTGCAAACAAGACAGGGACTGTAGGTTTGTTGTTAAGTAGAATCTCTTTGTAATTTTGAACGGGTACATTTTTAACGTGTTTAGCTCCAGCCAAAAAATCTTTTTTAAGCTTTTTGGAAAACATAGGGAAGGGTTATCACCCCTGTGACATTTGTTTTGCTGTCTTTCCTCCTCTTCAGAAGATTTCACCTCACTTTTTGTCCCAATGAAAAATGTTTTTTGAAAATGTGGGTTTTTTTGTGGAACAAGGATTGGAAAGCATCAGTGGAAAGGAGAAATGTTTTTCCCATATTAACTCTTACAGGAGAGAATTTCCCTTCCTAGGGGTAGATTTCATCTCACTTCCTGTTGTCTCCTTCCGTTTGCAAGTAGGAGTCGTTTGTAAGTTAGATGTTTGAAAGTAGGGTCCTGCCCTATATATTCAGCAGAAATTTGGGCCTTAGGTGTTGCTGTGGCCACAACACTGTAAGCCCTCACAGGGCCCTGCTGTGAAATATTAGATCAAGAATTGTAATTACATGCCCCTGTTGAACAGGAGCTGAAAAATTAGGCCTTAAGCACTGGTGCTGGTGCCACAACACTGCAACCCCTCACAGACACTCTAGTTGGAATGCAGGAACAAGCCCTGCTGCAAAGTATTACATCAAAAATTGTAATTACACGCCCCTGTTAAACAGGGACTGAAAAATTGGGCCTTAGGCACTGGTGGTGGCGCCCAGAACCAAAAATGTTCTTACAAGCTATCAGTGTGATGATTGAGGAGGAAGAGGATAATTACTCAGGGATAGTCACTCAGCATCAGCATAGGCAGTCTTTGAAGGGATCTGAGATTTAAAAAAAAATTATTCGGTTACATCAGCATCAGGTGCTTGGTAGCTGGTGGTGATCCAAGACTGATTCATTTTTATGAAGGTCAGTCGATCGACCGAGTCAGTGGACAGACGCACCCTGTGATCGGTTACCACGCCTCCAGCAGCACTGAATGTGCGTTCCGAAAGAACGCTGGATGCAGGACAGGCCAGTAGTTCAATTGCATACTGTGGAAGCTCTGGCCAGTGATCCATCCTCAAGACCCAGTAACCCAGAGGATTTTCGATCGGAAAGGTGTCCAAGTCTGATCTTGCCCCTAGGTATTCCTGCACCATGTAAAACAGACGCTGGCAATGGTTGCTGGAACCGATCATACCTTGGGGCTGCGGACCAAAAAATTGTCTGAACGCATCGGTCAGACGGCCACCTTCTCCACCGCTCCTTCTTTGACTGACCGAAGCCTCAGCAGCACGTTGTCCAGAAACAGGAGTTTGTAACCTCCCAGTCTCTGGGAACGCGTTGCACAGACCTTTCTGCAAGGCCTCCCGAAGATGTTTCATCCTCTGCTCCCTCTGCGATGGCAAGATAAGGTCCGCAACCTTACCCTTGTAACGTGGATCAAGGAGAGTTGCCAGCCAGTATTGGTCCTTCTCCTTGATACCACGAATACGAGGATCCTTACGCAGGCTTTGCAGGATCAGGGAGGCCATGCAGCGTAGGTTTGCTGAGGCATTCGGTCCGGAGTCCTCTGGGTCACTAAGGACAACATGGTCCGCAGCCACCTCCTCCCAGCCACTTACAAGTCCATGTGTTTCTTGGGACTGATCCCTTAAAGACTGCTGCTGATGCTGAGTGCCAGGCTCCACCTCCATACTGACACAATCTTCCTCCTCCTCCTCCTCCTCGTCCTCTTCCTGTGTGATCGGCAGGCACGCAGGAACACTGTCTGGATAAAGGGGGCCTTGAGAGCTAAGGAAGTCCTCCTCTTCCTGCCTCTGTTCTGCCTCAAGTGCCCTGTCCATTATTCCACGCAGCGTGTGCTCCAACAGGTGGACAAGGGGGACAGTGTTACTGATGCATGCACTGTCACTGCTCACCATCCTCGTGGCCTCCTCAAATGGTGACAGGACAGTGCATGCATCCCTGATCATGGCCCACTGGCGTGGGGAAAAAAAACCAAGCTCCCCTGACCCTGTCCTGGTGCCATAGTCGCACAGGTACTCATTGATGGCCCTCTGCTGCGTGTGCAGCCGCTGCAGCATGGCCAACGTTGAGTTCCACCTGGTGGGCATGTCACAGATTAGGCGGTTCTTGGGCAGGTTAAACTCCTTTTGGAGGTCCGTCAGCTGAGCACTGGCATTATATGACCGGCGGAAATGCACACAGACTTTCCTGGCCTGCCTCAGGACATCCTGTAAGCCCGGGTACCTGCCCAAGAACCGCTGAACCACCAAGTTAAGGACGTGAGCCAAACAGGGCACATGGGTCATTTGTCCCTGTCGGAGGGCAGAGAGGAGGTTGGTGCCATTGTCGCAAACCACCATTCCTGCCTTAAGTTGGCGTGGCGTCAACAACCTCTGAACCTGCCCCTGCAGAGCTGACAGAACCTCTGCCCCAGTGTGGCTCCTGTCCCCCAAGCACACCAGCTCAAGCACCGCATGGCATCTTTTGGCCTGCGTACTTGCGTAGCCCCTTGAACGACTACGGAGCACCGCTGGTTCCGAGGAAGGGGCCATGGAGGAAGAAGAAGAGGAGGGGGTGGAGGAGAGAGGTGTGTCACAATCATTAGCATTTTGGAGGCGTGGTGGCGGAACAACCTCCAACACTACTGCACCTTGTCCTGCATCCTTCCCAGCTGCCAGCAGAGTCACCCAATGCGCCGTGAAACTTAGGTAACGTCCCTGTCCATGCCTGCTGGACCATGAGTCAGTGGTAATATGCACCTTACTGCTGACCGCCCTGTCCAGCGAGGCATGGACATTGCTTTCCACATGCCGGTAGAGAGCCGGAATTGCCTTCCGTGAGAAAAAGTGGCGTTTGGGTACCTGCCACTGAGGAACCGCACATTCCACAAACTCACGGAAGGGGGCAGAGTCTACCAACTGAAAAGGCAGCAGTTGAAGTGCTAGAAATTTTGCCAAGCTAGCATTCAACCGCTGGGCTTGTGGATGGCTGGGAGCAAACTTCTTTCGGCGGTGCAGCAGCTGGGGCAGGGAAATTTGCCTGGTACAATCTGACGTCAATGAACCAAAAGCAGATTGCCCACAAGTACTTGGCTGTGACACACCTAATTCTATACCTTCATTCCTCTCAGTGCAGGTCTCAGAGAGGACTGAAGGTCTAGTGGGGTTGGAGATCTCAGCTGATGAGGAGCAAGGAGAGGTCCTCTTTGTTCTTTGGTGTGGGTCTTTTAGATACGCTTGCCAACGAACTGCATGGCAGGTCAACATATGTCTGGTCAAGCATGTGGTACCCAAGCGGGAGATGTTTTGGCCACGTGAGATACGCTTAAGACATATGTTGCAAATAGCAGCGGTGCGATCTGATGCACTCATCTCAAAAAAGGCCCACACCAAAGAACTTTTTGAATAACGCACAGAGACTGCAGCGCCCTGCACATGTGGAGCTTTGGGGTGTGATACAGTCAATGTGCTGCCCTTAGGCTGGCCCCTGGAGGGCATCCTGCCTCGTTGGTGGTGTGCCGCCTCCTCCTCCTCCTCCTCCTCCTCTCAACTATCAGGCACCCATGTTGAGTCAGTGACCTCATCATCCCCTCCCTCCTCATCACTGGAGCAAACCTGGCCGTATGCTGCAGCAGGGGGAGCATGACTGCCAGAATCCTGTCCTTCTTGGGCACCACCTCTGTCCGTGCTCATGTTACTGCCTTCATCGAGCTCAGTATCATCATCAGAGCCTTCCAAATGCTGAGCATCCTCCTGGAGCATGTACCCAACACTGTGGTCAAACAGTTCGAGGGACTCCTCAGGAGGACATGGTGGGGCTAGGGAAGGAGTCACTGATGACATTGAGCCGAGGGAAGAGGCCGCTGCTTTGCCAGACAAAGTACCCTGGGCATGGGTGAGAGAGGATGAGGAGGATGAGGACGGCTTGGTCATCCAAGTCTTCCGCATATTGCGGCTCAACATGGCCAGCTGCCGAAAAAAAGGCCAAGCATGTCCCACCGCCACGTGCTGATGAGGATGCACCGTCTCCACGACCAGCACTAGACACAGAGCCTGCTTGCCCTCTCTTATTGGCTTGTGACTGTCTGTCTCTCCTTCTTGGCCTTCCAGACATACTAATGGCCTGTAGCTGCACTAAGCTGGGATATATATATATATATATATATATATATATATATATATATATACTGACACTGCAGCTAACAAAATCAACTGCCTGCCTGTAGTATGAGAACCTTCTACAGGTAGCTTTAGCTGAACACTGTGAGGTGGACGCACCCCACTAACTTGTAGGTTTAGCTGAACACTGTGAGCAGGACGCACTGCACTAACTGTAAATAGTCTAGCTGCCTGACTGTGGTACTAAAAGGATCAAAAGAACACCAGCAATTTTCTACAGGTAGCTGTATTTACTGTAACAAGACAAGCCTGCCTGTCAGTAAGAAGATAACAAACTGATCTAGCTGAACACTGTAAGCAGGACGCACCCCACTAGCTTGTAGGTTTAGCTGAACACTGTGAGGTGGTCGCACCCCACTAACTTGTAGGCTTAGCTGAACACTGTGAGGTGGATGCACCCCACTAACTTGTAGGTTTAGCTGAACACTGTGAGCAGGACGCACTGCACTAACTGTAAATAGTCTAGCTGCCTGACAGTGGTACTAATAGGGTCAAAAGAACACCAGCAATTTTCTTCAGGTAGCTGTATTTACTGTAACAAGACAAGCCTGCCTGTCAGTAAGAAGATAACAGAAACGGATCTAGCTGAACACTGTGAGCAGGACGCACCCCACTAGCTTGTATGTTTAGCTGAACACTGTGAGTTGGACACACCCCACTAACTTGTAGGTTTAGCAGAACACTGTGAGCAGGACGCACTGCACTAACTGTAAATAGTCTAGCTGCCTGACTGTGGTACTAATAGGATCAAAAGAACACCAGCAATTTTCTTCAGGTAGCTTTATATACTGTAACAAGACAAGCCTGCCTGTCAGTAGGAAGATAACAGGAACGGATCTAGCTGAACACTGTAAGCAGGACGCACTGCACTAAATGTAAATAGTCTAGCTGCCTGACTGTGGTACTAATAGGATCAAAAGAACACCAGTAATTTTCTTCAAAATACTGTAACAAGACAAGCCTGCCTGTCAGTAAGAAGATAACAGGAACGGATCTAGCTGAACACTGTGAGCAGGACGCACTGCACTAAATGTAAATAGTCTAGCTGCCTGACTGTGGTACTAATAGGATCAAAAGAACACCAGTAATTTTCTTCAAAATACTGTAACAAGACAAGCCTGCCTGTCAGTAAGAATATA
The DNA here is from genome assembly GCA_037952925.1 of Lithobates clamitans. Taxonomy (NCBI): domain Eukaryota; kingdom Metazoa; phylum Chordata; class Amphibia; order Anura; family Ranidae; genus Lithobates; species Lithobates clamitans. Next base: position 318,550 of record JBBGZY010000194.1, on the reverse strand, counting down.
ACAGGAACGGATCTAGCTGAACACTGTGAGCAGGACGCACTGCACTAAATGTAAATAGCCTAGCTGCCTGACTGTGGTACTAATAGGATCAAAAGAATACCAGTAATTTTCTTCAGGTAGCTTTATATACTGTAACAAGACAAGCCTGCCTGTCAGTAGGAAGATAACAGAAACGGATCTAGCTGAACACTGTGAGCAGGACGCACTGCACTAAATGTAAATAGCCTAGCTGCCTGACTGTGGTACTAATAGGATCAAAAGAACACCAGTAATTTTCTTCAAAATACTGTAACAAGACAAGCCTGCCTGTCAGTAAGAAGATAACAGGAACGGATCTAGCTGAACACTGTGAGCAGGACGCACTGCACTAAATGTAAATAGTCTAGCTGCCTGACTGTGGTACTAATAGGATCAAAAGAACACCAGTAATTTTCTTCAGGTAGCTTTATATACTGTAACAAGACAAGCCTGCCTGTCAGTAGGAAGATAACAGGAACGGATCTAGCTGAACACTGTGAGCAGGACGCACTGCACTAAATGTAAATAGTCTAGAAGATAACAGGAACGGATCTAGCTAAACTGAATACAGTGTATATATATATATATGCAACACCTGGGATGCATATATATACACAATACACTTTAAGTGCAGCTAACTGACTGACTGTCCTGCCTAATCTAGCTAACTCAAATGAAATGACACTGTCTCTCTCTCTCTCTATTTCTCAGCACACCGGAACACACTGCACAGGGCCGCCGTGCAGGCGGCCTTATATAGTGTGGGGCGTGTACTAAATCCCCTGAGCCATAATTGGCCAAAGCCTCCTTGGCTTTGGCCAATTACGGCTCTCTGTTAAGGCGGCGCTGTGATTGGCCAAGCATGCGGGTCATAGTGCATGCTTGGCCAATCATCAGCAAGCAATGCACTGCGATGCCGCAGTGAATTATGGGCCGTGACGCGCCACACGAATTTGGCGCGAACGGCCCATATCGTTCGCAATTCGGCAAACGACCGAACAGCCGATGTTCGAGTCGAACATGGGTTCGACTCGAACACGAAGCTCATCCCTACCAATAGGCATATTTTTTACATAACATAGGCACAGGGAACTTATTATGTAACAGAGTGGATAAGAGGATTTCATAGTAGTGGGTTAACATCCACTTTAAGCAGATCTGCGTAAGATAGATTTGTCTCTAGCCCCACTGTTAGGCGGATAAGAAAATCACACTAGTCTAACTATTTACATCCTAGCACCTAAACTAGGAGGGTGTTACGTATGTAAGGGTTTACAACCACTTTAATGCATTCTCTGCATTAAGAAAAAAAACTTTTCAATAATAGCATCCCCCAGCCCCACCTTAAACATTTACCTTAGTCCTGTATCGACCAAGCAATATTCCTGGCTTCAGTTCTTTTCTCCCCTCATTGACTCCTGCTGCTGTCAGTCAAATCCTGGGAGGAGGGAGCAGGGTGGCGCTCAGCCGTGCTGTGTATGTCTATATGTCTATGGACCCACATAGCCCAGCTCGGGAGCGTGCCTGCACGAGTACCCCCATAGCAAGCAGCTTGCTAAGGGGGCACTAAGAGAAAAGAAAGAGCAAACAGTGCCAGTGGCAGACACCAGAAGAAAAAGTTTGTGCAAAACCAAAAAATAACATGTTTATTATTTTAACAAAAAAAAAACAGCCTTTGCAACCACTTTAACTAAAAAGGGTATCTTCTATTGCTCTCAGCCCTCCAGATTTCTAAATTCCTTTTTTTTCTGCTACTGTGATCCAATTGTCAGAGGGTGGCTACATTCCTTCTCCATGGTCCCACTGTATGCAGAAACATAGCCACCCTTTCTTACTTGCTCCCGAGATGAATTAGGGGAAAGGTTCGGGAGCTCACAGAGGACATTACAAGGAAGCAGAAAAAAACACAATAAGAAGCAATTTCATGACAAAATTATTTAAGGGCCATTAAAGGATAAGTTCACCTTTGGGAATATGTTACATGTTCTACCCGTTTTTCGGGTGGAACATGTAACATGTTCCCAGTGCTTCAGCCTCTCTCCTTCTTCCCCCCTTCGCTGTGACAGCAGTACGGGGAGAAGATCCCCATGCTAGCTGTCAATTTTTCAAACTAGCACGGCCGTGCGGCTCTCTGTCCGCACAGCTACATTGTTTATTCATACAGCTCTGTGTGTGGATGAACTACAAGTCCTTTGCAGCTGCCGGCTTGTAGATCTCAATTGATTGCATTGATCCTTCCTGTCAGTGCATCTGCTTGCCTGTACTGGTTGTACAGGCACACAGATACACTGACAGATCTGCAGGGAACCTGCATGGCAAAAGTGATCTGCTGATCGCTGGTGCAATGCTTTACAGGCTCCAAAAAAAAAAAAAAAGCATAAATGCACATTTTTGTACCTGCAAAAAAATGTGCATTTTTTTAAGTGAACTTATCCTTTAAGTATTGGATGTACTGTATATGGATTATGTTTGAAGCATAAGGGCAAGGTTTAGTGTCACTTTCATTGTCCTACCTCCTTCTGAAAATGCTAGTTGCTTGACTGTCTCTGGCTTCAATATATTTCAGGTCACTTTTGCGAAACAAGTATGCGCTGAGTAATGTCCAAGTCAATTAGATCTCTTGATACTTGTTCCACTCAGAGACTCAAAAAACATTGCACATATTAGATTAGCTTAACAACCGAGCAACTAGCTTTTTCAGAAGGAGAAGTCAGCAGTAAATGTTTCCTTTAAAGCTGAACTCTAGGCACATATAAAAAGGCACAAAGAATGCAGTTCTGTAATCATTAATACATCAATACATATGTTTTTTTTAATTTATTTTCTTCGTATAAGCCTGTTGCTGTCTACTGTACAGACTGCACAGCAAATCCGAGGGAGAGTGAAGGAGAAGCAGCACAAGGAGCCAATCAAGTGTGCAGCAGCGCAAGGGCAAAGTGACAAATAGATTAGCTCATCAGTGTGCTACTTCTCCTTTTACTGTCCAGTCACAAGGTGGGAACCTGTAAATAAAAATAAATTTTGCAGTAGCAAAAGATCAGATCTCCTCCCCTGCTAGACAGGGTTGTGCTGTGTGGCAGAGCTGTAAAAATCTCAGGGCTGAATCAAAAGAATACAGATTCTTTGGCAGGCAATAGAGATCCCATATACAGTATGTGTAACACACTGCATTGCTACTAATGGCAGATTATAACATGGCCACAAGATGGCAGTGCTCTGCAGTTTAGTTGGCACAGGAACTAGTACAGCCATGCTGAGAATGTTGGAACTTGTATGTTGTAGGCAGGACTTCTTCATTCAGATAAGCTGGAAGAGAACTACAGATCCCATGTGAGTGAGAAAAGGGGCGGGAGCCTATAAAAAGGAAAGCATGGGAACCTTAGGGGAGGAGAGGAGAAGACTGGGAGAGAGACAGGATGTGTGACAGAGTGTAGGCTGATCAAGGAGACAACAGGTCAAAAGGGATTGAGCCGGAGAGTGGAGAACAGGAGTTACAGTTCGCTGATCGTATCAGGAGGCAGGATAGTCGGTAATGGCCATTGGCACTGCTTCATCTGTGGGAGGGTATCAAGAAACTGGCCCCCCCAGCAGCAAGGCCATCGCTTCGCACCACTACCATAAAGGACTAGGGGAGAGGGTTCCTAACCCATATCCAGAAGAAGCTCTTTAATTAGGAAAATTAGGCAGTCGCCTATTGCCTCACACTCACAGGGGCCTCGCAGCCACCTAATTTGCGCATTACCCCAGGTGTTAGGAATAGGGGACCCTAACACTGCTCAGGCAGCGTTAAGAGCTCTGTCTCACTTAAGTGGGCCTTGCAGCAGGCTCGGCAGGGATTTGGCTTGGGTGGAGATTGCCCTGAAGGAGGGGGTTGGTTGAGCCGATTGTCAAGTGCGCAGTGACATCATGGTGATTGGCACCTTGCCAGCAAATCTGAAAGCTTCTGCAAGGAGTGAGCGCAGAGGAGAGGATATCCAAACCCCGCAGGCAATTACAGATTAGCGTGTGACACAGTCAGTCTCTCTATTGGGGGTCACAGATGTAAGGGGTGACTGGGGACCCCTAGGTAAGGGCGGGACACTGATATAATGTTCCCACCTATATCAGTGTCTTCACACCCCTCTTACATCAGTGAACCCCTTTACCTTCGTGTATTCACTCTGCAGACTCTGGTGTAAAGGGGAACTCTGCGGACACTGATGTAAGGGGAATGTTGTGGACTCTGGTGTAATTGGAAACTCTGGTGTAAGAGATTCTCTGGTCAACAGAGCCCACCTTACAGTTAGAGTTAGCAGAATTACAGTGCAAGGGGAACTCTGCAAGCTCTGATGTAAGGTGGGGCTCTGGTGACCAGAGAACCTCTTACACCAGAGTTCCCCTTTACAGCAGAGTCCACAACATTCCCCTTTAAATCAAGGTCCACAGAGTTCCCCTTTATATCAGGGTCCGCAGAATTATCCTTAACATCACAGCGAACACACTATGACTCTGGGAATATTGGGAACTCTATTGTAAGGGGGATTCCAATGTAAGGGCAGGAAGGGGGCCCGCTGCAGACCATAATAAGGGGCCCCGCAATGGAAATAAAAGGCCCCGGGGCTCGGGTTGGGGATCCTTCATGCTTTTTTGCACCCGGGCCCTGAAGGTTGTATTTACGCCTCTGGAGCGTGACTTTATTTTAGAGGGGACAGGAAATGTTAACGCTGCTGTTTGTAGACAAGAGCCCTGTCTCACTCACCTTTCATGTAGCCTAAGACTTCTGGAGCTTATTTTTCCCATTATGGGCATGAGTGGGGCTTTGTGTCTAAGTTTTGCCTAAGGCCCCACAAAGCCTAGAGCTGCCTCTGCCATACAACACCACCACATGCTACAAGCTCATTTGTTATTGCCAGTTAATCAAGTTCAGGATTCTTACAACATAGATTGCCACATAGAGACACAGACTCTGTAGCCCAATCATTGCTCGGGCCTATCTACACTAGCTACCTATTGAAGTACTACACTCAGGATATCATCCTTATGCTTTCTGTTTACCTGATTAGGCAGGAACTGTAAATGTATATTACCTCAGACCTATTCTATCCAAGGAAGCCGCAAGTTCCACAAGCCAAATTCTAGACTTAAAAGAACACATTACTGCTAAATTCTACCCCTACCTTTCCTCAGCTTGAATTACTTTTAGAACCTCCAGATGTATTTTAAAGTAAATTTCCAACTTGTTGCATTCATTAACTTCTTCCCGCCCACGCTATAGCCGAAAGACGGCTACAGCGCGGGCCTTAATTGCTGGGAGGGCATCCATAGACATCCTGCTGAGCATGCGCTGTCTCTGTGGGCCGCACATTTTTTTGTGATCAGCGAGTCTATGAGACTCGGTTGATCACAGATCGGAGTAAGGGGCCAATCCCAGCCCCATACCACATGATTAGTTGTCAGCCAATGACAGCTGATCACGTGATGTAAACAGAAGATCGGTAATCTGTATTTTTTTTCCCTCGAGCTGTCAGCGTGAGGAAAAAAAAAAAGCCGATCACCGACTTCTGTTAGAGGGACATCTGTCCCTCACAGAGAGCCGCGGCTGCCTCATCTGTGCCCACCAGTGCCACCTGTCAGTGCCCACCAATGCCACCTATCAGTACCGCAGTGCCACCTATCAGTTCCCACAGTGCCGCCTACCTTTGCCGACCAGTGCCACCCATCAATGCCCACCAGTGCTGCCAATCAATGCACATCAGTGCCTCATCATTAGTGCCACCGGTCAGTGCTGCCTATCAGAGTCACCTACCAGTGCCCATCAGTGCCAGCCATCAGTGCCAGCCATCAGTGCCACCTACCAGTGCCCTTCAGTGTCAACCATCAGTGCCCATCAGTGCCACCTTATCGGTGCCCATCAGTGCCGCCTCATCAGCACTCATCATCAATGAAGGAGAAAAATTACCTGTTTTCAAAAATTTTTAACAAACCATGACAGTACTTTTTTTTTTTAAATTTTTGGTATTCTTTCATTTTTTTAGCAGTGATTAAATACCACCAAAAGTAAGCTCTATTTGTGTGAAAAAATGATACAAAATTTAATCTGGGTACAGCATTGCATGACCACGCAATTGTCATTCAAAATGTGACAGTGCTGAAAGTTGAAAATTGGTTGGGGAGGAAGGGAGTTTAAGTGCTCAGTAAGCAAGTGGTTAAAGGGGAACTCTGCTTGTTGTGTTACCATCTCTGGGGATATTCATCTTTCATAAAAAGGGGACTATACCTCTATTGTGCACCAATGTAAATAGCTCCTGGCAGACGAGTTCCTCCCACATTATGTGATAGGTTCTATATGGGACATTTACTTACCAAAACCCTCATAGAGCCCTGGCTCTGGTTACTGGGATGGAAACAGAAAAAACACAGCGCTCAAAAAAGTGTAAATACTACTAAGCTGCACTTCAACTGTGCGATATCCACATTAATATAAAGAAAGGAAAAGGGAACTGCGCTATACCTAAAAACATATATGTGAGTATATGTGACAAATAATATGAAATCTGTACCTGAGTTCAATTGTGAAAAAACACACTGGTATTAAACTAGATGCGTAAAATCAATACCACAAAGTATAGAGTGAAACCAAATAAACAACACCAAGTCCATAAATCAAATGAACAGATAGTCCACTAGGCAGTGGGAAGAAGCCCCTGATCGCCGTTCATAGGGATCGATGTGTGAAGGGAGAGAATAGGAAAACACCCATCATAGTGATCCTCCACCACCTGAAGTGCACGCTTACCAAATAGCAAGCTGAGTGAGCTTGATCAAATAAACCGGAGGTCAGCTGGACATGGATCTGCAGCGTCACTCTGTGTGTTGTACCAAACAGCAGGTGGACTGGCTGGAATGAAGACCTGGATACCCAGCTAGCATTAAGGCGTCCCTCTGGCGGTGTAGCCGTGGGCGGATTTAGGAAAATACCAATCCCCGAATTATCACCATAGGAATAAAAGAGAGGTATCCATAGTGTGACTCAGTGGATGAAATGTATTTAAAAAGTACATAAAACACTTACAATTTTGCAATGACAAGAGAGCAAAAATCGCCGGCTGGCTGGCAAGCGCCCGTCCTATTGTGAGGCGATGATGTCAGAGCGTCATCTTCCCGACGTACGTTTTGTCTAGTAACTGACGTCGTCTGGGGAACGTCAGTTACTAGACGAAACATACGTCGGGAAGGTGACGCTCTGACGGCGATCAGGGGCTTCTTCCCACTGCCTAGTGGACTATCTGTTCATTTGATTTATGGACTATGTTGTTTATTTGGTTTCACTCTATACTTTGTATTGATTATATGCATCTAGTTTAATACCAGTGTGTTTTTTCACAATTGCACTCTGGTTACTGGGAGCCCACAGGCGAGCTAGTCAAACATCCCTTGCTCTCTTTCTTTTGCTCGTTTGGGGAAAATGTCCTCAGTAGGAGTGCTATGTTTAAACTCCTTTGTCCTGCAGGACAAGCTGGGTTTTTTTAAAGTGGCACTGTTATATGTTTTATTACTTGTTTTGTAATATATAACTCTCTTTTGTGTACAATGCTTGCCAGAAGTTCAGTTCTAAATAAATGAGATAAAAGTAAATCTCTGCTTGTACTAAGAGGATACATTTGCATGGTAAGAATCCACCTTAGCTTTCTCTAGCACTTAAGCATAAGTTTTTTAAAACCATTAGATGCTTTCTATCAAGGACTTGAGAATGATTTTAGGATGGAAATGTTCTGTATTTCCATCCTAATTAATATTAACTAGCAGTATGTGGAAAAATTAAAAATCTGCAGTACATTAGTGATAAAGTCATTAAATGTAAATGGAATCAGTATTTTTGTGTGCTCTAAATAATATATTACACATTAGCAGTATTTTAAATGCATGTGATATCTTAATTGAAAATGACACACAAAAAGACTTATCACAGCAAATGCTCAAATGAACAAACAAGGCAGGATATGAACCACTAAGGAAACTCGTAGTGGATTCATTTTTTTTATCTTGACCTGCTGCAGTGCCTGCATTGAACATTTCCAATCCATGTCTAGAAGCAGAAAGCAATTTTTTCTAACTATGCAATGGGGGAATGTGCTCTGTTGGCTTAAAGGGGTATTAACGCTTTGTTTTTCTTTGCTTTTTTAATTAACACACATATATAAATATACTTCCCTGCTCTGTGCAGTGTTTTTGCACAGAGCAGCTCTGATCCTCTTCTTTTCGGGTCCCCCACCGGCGCTCCTCCTCTCGAGCAGAGAAAGCTGCTTGCCCTGGGGGCACCGATTTGTGCTTGCTCCTGAGCCACTGCTCTATGCGTCCATAAGACACATAGAGCCGTGGCTTGGCCCCACCCCCACTCTCTCCTCATTGGCTCACCAGCTGTGATTGACAGCAGCGGGAACCAATGGGCTCCCGCTGCTGTCTCAGCCAGTGAGGAGGGAGAGTCCTGGGACAACCGAGGCATCACTGGATCGGACGACGGTCAGGTAAGGATTGGGGCGCTGCTGCACACAGAAGGTTTTTACCTTCATGCATAGAATCAGCCTTTAGAACCACTTTAACCACTTAAGGACCAGGCAGTTTTTGTTTACAAGTAAAAATCTGTGTTATATATATATATATATTTTAGCAGAGGCTCTAGAGAATAAAATGGAGATCAATGCAATGTTTTGGGAAAAAATACACTTTCATAAATTTTATTGCAAAAAAACACAATATATAACTCATTTTTTGTAAAATATAAAGGATGATGTTAAGCCGAGTAAATAGATACCTAACATGTCACGCTTTAACCGCTTCAGCCCCGGACCATTTGGCTGGCCAAAGACCAGAGCACTTTTTGCGATTCGCCACTGCGTCGCTTCAACTGACAAATGCGCGGTTGTGCGACGTGGCTCCCAAACAAGATTGACGTCCTTTTTTGCCCATAAATAGAGATTTCTTTTGGTGGTATTTGATCACCTCTGCGGTTTTTATTTTTTGCGCTCTAAACTAAAAAAGAGCGACAATTTTGAAAAAAACGCATTACTTTTTACTTTTTGCTATAATAAATATCCCCCAAAAAATATATAAAAATTTTTTTTCCCTTAGTTTAGGCCGATATTATTCTTCTACATACTTTTGGTAAAAAAAAAATCGCATGAACAGAGGATCTGTCAGTTCTCCCCTCAGAGAACCGAAAACTGTGTGTTTACACACACAGATCCTGGTTCTCTGTGTGCCACGAGCGATCGCGGGATCACGGCGGTGATCGAGACCTCCAGGTACTCGCACCGGCTCAGGGAGCAAGCAGGGGCACGCGCGCCTCCGGCGGCAGGCACGCACCCCCTGGTAGCCATTTATGTTACCGACATAACATAACAGTGATTCGCGCAGCTGAGCCATGTTGCCGCAGTACAACTGCGGTGGCTGGTCGGCAAGTGGTTAAAATTGTGCATGCTCATGGAATGACGACAAACTACGATACTTAAAAATATCCATAGGCGATGCTGTAAATTTTTTTACAGGTTACCAGTTTGGAGTTACAGAGGAGGTCTAGCGCTATAATTTTTGCTCTTGCTATAACATTTGCAGCGATACCTCACATGAGTGGAACGAACACCATTTACATATGTGTGCACGGCCTATGTATGTATGCGTTCTGCATGCAAGCACAAGGGATGGGAGCGCTTTCATTTTTTTAAATGTATTTATTTATTTTTTGGTTCACATTTATCAAAAGAAAAACATTGATTTTATACTTTAAAAAAAAAACTGTTTACTTGCGCCCTAGACTGGAAGTGACATTGCTCCGGTCCTCCTAGATCATAGAGGTGGGGAGAGACGATCTGGTCTCTCCTCACCTCTGTAACCAGCCGCACGCACAGCCGAATCATTTCTTGGGCTCGTCGGTAAGAACGGTAAGCCCTAGAAACACCGGTGATCAGAGGGAGGTGGGAGGATGACCCCTCCTGCTGCTTCTAAAAGCAATCCAGATCGCTTTTATGAGAAAGAGAATCACCGGCTTAAAAAAAAAAGTACTGGGGTCGTATATATACGTATTGTGGTCTTTAGGTAGTATGTTACCCCAACATTTCTTATTCCTAATATGTGTCTACTGTACCATGTACTTGTGTTAGAAAGTATCCTGTTCTCTTTGTATTTCTTCATTTGTGTGAAATAGCGCTGATATTGCCAGCTACCCCTGGTTTCCTATTTCAAATTGATCCCACTAAGCAGCAGAGCACATCCATCCCAGCTTGCTCAGTTGTCTGGCTGTGCAGGGATAATAGCCTGCTTGTCCTCCAATTATAAGATTTATGCTGACACACCCCCATGCACAGCCATTTACTGGGAAGATCTATGTACTGCTGTTTCTCTATCCCTAGTTCTCCAAGTCCCTTATGCAGCTGAGAACTGAGGTCATGTGATCACACAAAAAGGTGTGTATAATGCTTTTTTTTTTTTTCATACATATATATTTTTAAATACATGATTTTCCTTTCATTTCTATTTTAACCACTTGTCGCCCTGGCACGGTACATTTACTGCAGCAGGGAGGAGCTGCAGGCTTAGTCACATGTATATATACGTGATTCTGTCTCTTCCAGGTTAGGAGCGCGCAGGGCACTCCTCCTGTGACCACTGTGTCCACCGAACACAGTGGATTACTGTTACCGGAAACCGGGTATCATGGGATCACTCTGACTGGTCATAGCGATCACATGATAGCAATGTAAACAACCTGTCATGAATGGCTTTCCATTAATGAACAATTTGCTTACTACTGTTATCTGTGATTGGCCCACAGCAATCACATTGTACCTGGCTACCTGTACTATGTGTTTAGCTGTAGCCAATCACAGATCACAACCATAAGCAAGCTGTTCGTGAATAGGAAACCCATTCATGACAGCTAAAACTATTACTTATACCAGCCTCTCTAAACCGATTAAACACAGAGGAACCCTTGAAATAGCTTTCCGGTCTCAGGGAACCCCTGCTAAAAATGATTACCGTATATCTACAACTCATAATACATTAGTGTGATGGTCAGTAAGAAGAATGCTTCTTACAGTTGTGGACATTGGGAAGAATCCCCCCTTACAGATAGTTAGAAAGCACAATAGTGTCAGTGGAAACTTATCTGAGAGTCAGAAATTGCTCATTGCTTAATGAACTCCTAGCAACCTTTGGAGGATCCCTAGTTGGGAAACCCTGGCTTCTACAGTGATCAATACTGTGTATACAATAACAGTGTAAAAATAAAATCCCCGATTTTCTGTAGCGCCATTCATTGGGAATGGCAGAATGCACCTTTGTTCCACAGCACTGCATCACATGGTAACACACTTCAGTGTGTTGAGGTGCATTGTACTACCAAAAATACAACAGGTGCCATGTTCGACCTGTTGTATCACATTTGGCAGTCCATTTAAATGAATAGGCTGCCTTAATGCAATTTACATTAAAAGAGAAACTGTTGTGTGCGGTAAATACACAGTAACCGATCGCCCTAGTGTAAATTAGCTTTTAGACATTACTTAGTGCGCATGCATTTAAAATAGAAAAAAATGCTATGTCCTTTTTACATTTTAATAAAAAAATAATATGAATTTTAACAAAGGGTCCACTATAACAAACTTTTGTGTTGCAAAATCCCCATACTGTAACTTAATTTACAAGAGAGTTTTAGAAAGTGCTGATTGTATCAGAATGAACATGGTCTGCAACGATCCCTTGAACTTGCTGCATTTCTTACTTAGCAGAATAACTCCCCTAGAAATACATGATAACTGCATTGATGAGCCACTGAGATCATGATGTAAGCACATTTTCCACCCCACCCTTTTGATATTTATGTGGATAACAGTGAGGTGAGGAAGTCAAACATTTCTCATAACATGTCAATGACTAGAAAATTGAATGTAAATCTCTGGAGCGAGGACTGTCTGAAAAAATAAATGTTTTAAATCTCCCCAATGGGGGATGCACACTGCATAAAAAAAAGGCAGAGATTTAAATTCTTTCCCACTCTCAATCTAGAATTAAAAAAAAAAAAAAAAGGAGTTGGTGAAACTTCTTGCATTATGCAAAGTAAGCCTTCTAAGCGCAATGGTAGTCCCCTCTGAGTGGTTGATTTACAGCATTATGCAGCTTAGGATTAACTGAGTCAGGCAGACTCCGATCTCTTAGGATTTGGGTTTCCACAGCCAAACCGTTAAAACCAACACAGTAAACTGATCCTTGAGATAACAGGATGGTAGATTGGTCCTTGAGACAGCAGGTACAGTTTGTCTAGAAGTGTCCACAGAGTGTCTTCCAGGAGATGGGTAATATCTGAATACCAAGTCCTTCCAGGCCAGTTTGGTGCCAGTCTTGGTGCCACCAAGATCACCGGAATGCCCTCCCATCTCAATCTTGCAAAGCAGTCAAAGAAAAATCCTTAGTTAAGGGAAGGCCTCAGCATGAACTTGTCCCACAGGGTCATCAGTGTGTCCACTACCAATGCTTTTGGATCCCTGGCCTTGAACCTGTCCATGTTTATGTTGAAGTGGGATGTCAACAGATCTATGTTTGGTGTCTCCCAGTGGTGACAGATGTCCTGGAACACTTTGGGGAGAAGAGACCATTTCCCTGCATCTAGGCCCTGATGAATGAAAAAGCCTGTCTGCCAATAGTCTACTCTGAGAATGTGGACTGTGGTTGGAACGTACCTTTTGACCCAAGCGTGCAGCTTCTTGAGCCACTCTAAAGTTTGATGTAAGTCACAGGTGTGGTGTTGTCTGACTGAACTCTCGTTGATCACTCCAGAAGCCGATTGGTCAACCGCATCAGCGATAGATGACTGGACTCCCTCGATGACCACGCTCTTGGATAATTTCTGTCCATAGTACTCCTCCACAGCCCAACAAGCTGGCATCCATGATATAAAACGTCCAGATTAAGATGAGAAAGGACTTCCTTGAATCCTGTACAGGGCTGGTCAGCGACCAGGTCAAAGATATACTGGCCTTAGGACACAGGTGCATTGGCCTGTCCAGAGACTCCGGATGTTAGTCCAGTGCAGTCAGAACACTGAGCTGTAGAGGCCTGGAGTAAATAACAAACTGATGGAAGCTTTTTGGAGCGCAAAGTCCAGATATGTGTATGAGCGTCAATATCTGTTTCCAGGGAAGAAACACCTAGGTTTGGGTCATGTACAAAACTAGGCCCAGGTAATCCAAGTGGTGGGTTGGATCACTTCTGGACATTGAAGGTCCACTTGACGCTCTGTGTCAGGTCACCAACGGCTGGAGAAGGACTCTAGGACCCAGCATTTCCACCAGCACTTCATGTGGGCCTTTATAAGGAAACCTGTCAGTGGTTGAAGTTGCTGATTGATCTTTAGCTTGTTACCTATGTTCCTGTGATTCCTTGCTCCTGTGATCCCTAGTTTCTGATTCGGCTTGTTCCCGACCTATCTCCTGCCTGTCTCTAGTCCCCGACCATGGCTTGTCTAATGGATACCCTCTAACGGATGCCTGCTTCTCGTGTTTGATCTCGGCTTCCCACCTGGTTCTTGATCCCAGCTTGTGTTGACTATCCTACTGTCTCAGTGATTCTACAGACCTGTCACATCTCACAGGCACCTCCTGCCTGCAGACACTGTTCCTCACATCAGCAGAATTCCAGATTCCTTCTGCAAACAATTCCACAGGCGACCTGTGCTACTTTGTACCTGACTCCTCCTGTCTCACCTTCAGGGGAGACTGGAACTTAGCTGTAAAGGAAGCCCTCACTTTATTGGCCTCCAGCACCTGGTATGTGATACTTTGCAGCTTCACAGGAGATCAAGAGGAGATCATCCAGGTATCTAATAATGTGGATTCCCTGAGAGTACAGCAGCACGAGGATTGGGGCAAGCAACTTTGTGAAGACCTGGGGGCTGTGGACAGGCCAAAGGGAAGTTCTGCAAAGAGGAAGTACTGCTCCCCCACTGCAACCACAGGAACCACTGATGGGGGAGAAAAATTGGAATATGCAAATACTTAATAATAATATACATTGATGTTATAAATCCTCTTGTTGCAAATATTGTAACTACAGAACTTGACAATTCCATCCAGAACACAAAAAAAAACCTTCAAGAAGGTATTTAGAACCTTCAGCTCTAAGATGGCAATCACGCTAAAGGAATGAAGCTGCTACAAGGCAGTCTGAAGGGGCAGTAAACTCTTAAGGGCATAAAGCAGGGAAGAGGCATGGAATTCAATTCCAGTCTGTATCCCTGGGACACCACATCCAGGACTCAAAGTTTCAAAATGCCCTAAGTCCAGGTGACTGAAAAGGCCAATGGACCCCCCCCCCCCCACTTCCAAGAGTGGGGGCATCCTTCATTGCAAGGAAGACATAGTGTCAGACTTGGCTGTCTTGGATGTCCAGGACTTGCAGGAGAACTGATTAGAGGACTTGACTTTAGAAGCTGAGGTCTGGGTGGAATGCAAAGAATTCTACCAAAAACAGCTAACTTTTCCGTGGGCGCCTTACCTTTCTACTTACCAGATAAGAGAGTACTCTTTCTGTCTGTGACTTAATAATAAAAAAAAGCATGTATTGACTTTCCATGTAGTTGTTTCTTGTCAAATAGAATCCTTTCCAGTCATTTCTTACAAACTTTCTCCACTGACCACCTCACATCCAGAGCATTCTGCACATCTGAACTGACATACGAGCCAGGTGAGCATAGGGTGTCCACCAAACCATCTGCACAATAGCACAAGGTTACTGGGAGGAGCTCCAATTTACTGAGAACTGAGGTATCCATCAGGATCAATACAGGGTTGAGGGTCATGCGCTTGGCCCAGACTGCCAGGGTCTGGCAAATGGCCATAGACACGATTGATGATTGCATGGTTGAGCTTGATAGAGCAAAAGAAGATTTGAGGAGGGCCTCAAACCTGTTGTCCACAGGGTCGTTGAAGACTGGAACATCCTTATCTGGAACTGTCAGGGATTAGTTGTGGCAGGAAATAGCCAGATCCACCACAGGCACCTTACACATCTTGTGGTAGGCCTTCTCCACTAGGTACTGCTGCACAAACCATCTGAAGAGGTAAACATGTTTTCTGACCACAACCAGTCCACAAGCAAGAAACTGAGAATTGCTTGGAGTTCGAGGGGTTATATGGGCTGTCCTAACAACTTTGTTTGTTGGTGCTCTCACCCGAAGGTGGCACCATATAACCCATTGTCTTGATTAGTGGACGCCTGTGTCCTGTACTGTAAAATTAAGAAAAAAAGATTCTGCCATGACCAGCAACCCCCTTTTGAGGTACTCAGGTAATTCGTAATGCCAGATCGACTCATGATTGCAAATAGAAGCAGGAACTAAAAATGTGTCCTTCACCCTCACATGTGGTTTAGAGAGAGATAAAAGGTGAATGCCCCTTTGCTACTGTGTAATCCAGGTTTCCTTTTAAACTTCCTAACCTTTGCCTCTTCCATTTGAGCTTAGTGACTTGTTGTGTGGTCATCATGAAGCTTCTCTTTTTGCTCTTCTTGCTTGTTCTTCTGGTCATCACTCAGGCTAAACCAGTAAGTACATTTTATCATCAGTGCTAAGTGTGTATTTGTTTTTAATGTAGTGTTACTATATGTGATATTGGATTTTCAAATATTAATGACTTATCTATGCCAGTTTGCCTTGGGAGAATTTCTGATACTGAGTTGCCTCATTAACAAATAACTTTGAATGAATCCTGACATATTTAAAAGGCCTTTTTGGTAATTTTGCAATTTTGTAAAATCTATATAGACCACAAGGAAATTTCCAACCAACTAGCTGTTAAATATAGTTTTGTTGACAATTAGTTACATTATCAGATATTTTGTGGGATGTGGACTGGAGATGTAGAACTGCACATCTGTTAGATGTTAATGATATGAGCTTGCTACGTTTTTCAGAATCCAGCTTAAAAAAACAAAAATATCCATTAGGGTAATTGGGCTGTGGGCAAAACTGGCCCTAGTGTATGGTCTGCAATTGTTTTAGGCACAGTAGTTGCTTCAGAAGGGACTGATCTGAATGGTTCTATGTACTCTGCAAAGGGCTTTTGAATAGAAGATGTAAATATATAAATACAGGAAATAAAGAACTACTATACTTAAAAAACTTTACTACTATACTTACAAACAGTTCAAAATTCATAACCAATCAATGTTATTTATTGTAAACAGATATACAATATAATGTGAGAGGATTCTTATTTAAGAAATCCTAAAGTAATCAGAACTGCAGTCCGTGCAATAATAAAATAAAATCTATTATAGTGTAACAGAATGTTAAAAAAAAGTTGCATGTTATTCCAGAATCACATAAATAACAATAATGATGACACAGATCTGATAAATATATCCATAAAGATGAGTCTGTAATAGTAAAATGAACATTAGAAAACAAATTTGTAAAGACAGTTCCAGGGGATTGACCTTTGCACTGCACTCAGAAGCAGATAATGAATGTTTTTTTCACTCAAGTAGCCCTAAAGATTCACAAAGGATTTCCACTGGGTTCACACCTTTGTGCTGCAGAAACACGCAAACACGTACAGCTTGGCATGCTGCAGTGTCATTCATCTTAATGGTTTACCAACCCACATTACCAAAATACTGGTTTTAGTGTACAGTAAATGAACCTATTAAATAGAACAGGCTACCATAACACAGTGCATGTTAATGTGTAAAGTAACACAAGTTAACGTGTTCATACAGAAAAGGTATGAATCCAGCCCAGCTAAACATCACAAATTAGTTGTAGGTGAAGCCTAGTGGGCTGAGGTCTTCTTATATGTCCAGGGGGCCTATGGGGATGCTAAACACAATGTGCACCCCAATGCTTTTTATTGTGCTTCAATTTCAGCTTTGGTAGCCCTTTTATTCCTTTATTCCTTTTAAAAAAGGTTTCCTCTAACCACTTCTGAACCACCTTATAGCAGATTCACTGCTATAGGGCAGCCCTCCTGTGCAGGATCATATATATATACAGTCAGGTCCATAAATATTGGGACATCGACACAATTCTAAACTTTTTGGCTCTATACACCACAACTTGATTTCAAATGAAACGAACAAGATGTGCTTTAACTACAAACTTTCAGCTTTAATTTGAGGGTATTTACATCCAAATCAGGTGAACGATGTAGGAATTACAACAGTTTGTATATGCGCCTCCCACTTTTTAAGGGACCAAAAGTAATGGGACAATTGGCTGCTCAGCTGTTCCATGGCCAGGTGTGTGTTATTCCCTCATTATCCCATTTACAAGGAGCAGATAAAAGGTCTAGAGTTCATTTCAAGTGTGCTATTTGCATTTGGAATCTGTTGCTGTCAACTCTCAATATGAGATCCAAAAAGCTGTCACTATCAGTGCAGATGGACAATGACCCGAAGCATACTGCGAAAGCAACCAAAGAGTTTTTTAAGGGAAAGAAGTGGAATGTTATGCAATGGCCAAGTCAATCACCTGACCTGAATCTGATTGAGCATGCATTTCACTTGCTGAAGACAAAACTGAAGGGAAAATGCCCCAAGAATAAGCAGGAACCGAAGACAGTTGCAGTAGAGGCCTGGCAGAGCATCAC
Organism: Lithobates clamitans; assembly: GCA_037952925.1. Classification (NCBI taxonomy): domain Eukaryota; kingdom Metazoa; phylum Chordata; class Amphibia; order Anura; family Ranidae; genus Lithobates; species Lithobates clamitans. Next base: position 300,914 of record JBBGZY010000194.1, on the reverse strand, counting down.
CAGGGATGAAACCCAGCGTCTGGTGATGTCAATGCGTTCCAGGCTTCAGGCTGTAATTAACTGCAAAGGATTTGCAACCAAGTATTAAAAAGTGAAAGTTTGATGGATGATTGTTAATCTGTCCCATTACTTTTGGTCCCTTAAAAAGTGGGAGGCAATATACAAACTGTTGTACTTCCTACACCGTTCACCTGATTTGGATGTAAATACCCTCAAATTAAAGCTGAAAGTCTGCAGTTAAAGCACATCTTGTTTGTTTCATTTCAAATCCATTGTGGTGGTCTATAGAGCCAAAAAGATTAGAATTGTGTAGATGTCCCAATATTTATGGACCTGACTATATATTTATATATATATATATATATATATATATATATATATATATATATATATATATATATATATATATATATAGTGATTCTGCACTTCCGCCTACAGGGGGTGGACGCACGCCAATGGCAGGCTGCTTCTGCTGTTATTAATCACAGCAGAAGCTGATCTTCACTGGATGTTTGCTGGCACCTGCCGATCGCCTGTAAAATGCACAGAACGGAGATCTGTCTATGTAAACAAGACAGAGCTCTGTTCTGACAGGGGGAAGGGATGGATTTTGTGTCCCTAGTAAAAGCAGCATATACAGCTCACCCAAAACACTGGCTAGGCACACAGTTAACCCTTTGATCACCCTAGATGTTTAACCCCTTCCCAGCCAGTGTCATTAGTACAGTGACAGTGCATATTTTTAGCACTGATCACTGTATTAGTGTCACTGGTTCCCGCAAAGTGTCAAAAGTGTCAGTTAGTGTCCGATTGTCTGCTGCAATATCACAGTCCTGCTATAAGTCACTGATCATTGCCATTACTACGTAGTATAAAAAAAAAAATCCAGAAATATATACCATCATTTGTAGACGCTATAATGTTTGCGTAAACTAATCAAAATATGCTTATTGGGATTTTAAACCAAAAACATGTAGCAGAATACATATTGGCCTAAATTTATGAAGAAATTTCATTTTTAAACTTTTTTTATTTATTGAATTTGTTTTATAGCAGAAAGTAAACCAAAATGTCATACATAATACGCATACACATTCCATATACCTAGAGACATTGGTAATGTTATATATTATTTATTTTCTGCTGCCATTGCATGTGTAATTTCCAATGAGTATACTACATCAAAACCTCTAATTTAAACATAGGACTCCATGTCCTTCAGAAATGCTTCCCATACCCATCGGAAGCAGAATACAAATGTCTGTTTAAGCTGACCGTTAAACTTGCTGGGGGCCCATGAAATAAATATAAGGTACAATTAATGCAGTGCTAATAATGATGGCCATAGAAAAGACACTTTTAGGATTGAGCTTGCTAACCTCATGAGTCAAGAAATAGTTGTTCCTGCTGCAACCTTTGTAGCTGGACACTAGATGACAGGTCCTCTTTGAGTAATGCATGTCATTTAACAACAGTGAATGGTCACACATCACCTACAGTGTAGAAATCTTATTGATCCCGCTGCCTCACATAATCCATCACAAAAACAATTTTTTTTCTTAGTTTTGGATAGAGTGGAGAGGGATTAGAACTCAAGTTTGTATTGTTGTCTGTGCCCCCATAAAGGAGATTCACTCTCTCTATTTGTCCTGTTCACCATTATTATCGAAAGTGAAAATAAAAGAAAATCCCAAATTTTAGGTTGATATCGGAACAGTAATTGAGGGGAAATCTTCCAATTGGGACACTAGTTCTGGTGACTTTGGTGACACCACAGGACTTTGGAGAAATTTCCTCTCAGTCATTTCCTTTTTTTTGGCAATGGAGCAGAAATGAAGGGAAATCTCACCAAAGGGACACAGATGGTTAAAAAACAAAACAAAAAAGCCTGATGGTTTATAAACTACTCTTACTCTATCCAAAATGAAAAAAAAAAAAGTTTTGGTTGCACTTTCTGTATTTTGCTGTACTTTTTGCTACAGTCAAATGACAGTACTGCAGAAAAACAAACCTATTGAATATTTATGATTAGCCTGTAAGAGGGGCTGCGTGGTTTCCTGAATTTGGTGCCAAAGCACAAGTCCCTATTCCCGCTCCAGCCCTGATAAAACACTTTCCCTCTTGCTGAGGCCAAACCCTTCGCCATCTTGTGCCCTGCTCCTTGCCATAGGTCTCCACACAACATTCCCAGTCATAGACCTTTATATCCCAAAGACCCCACAATAAATAGATTCACTGCACTTTACTGGTGTAATGCTGGCCATACACTATACGAAAAATCAGCCGAAATTTGGTCATTTAGACAGTTTGTTCGTTTTTCGGCCAGTTAATGGGCACAAAATCAATAATCGTTGGGATGTCTTTGAGCCGAAAAAACTAAGGACAGGTTTCGAAATTTTCTGCTGAACGAACGATAAATTGAAAGGTTAATGTGTTTCCCGTCCAAACTATCTGCACTAGGTATATGTAAAAAAACTAACAAAAGATGCATTCATTTATGTCCACTGAATGATTTATCGGTCATTACATGATGGCACTATCGTTTGCGCTCATGGCTGAATGTTCGTTTTTCAAAAATGGGTTTGTACAGTGTATGGCCAGCATTAGTCAGGAAACAGCATTACAGTCACATCACAAGGACATACCATACAGTACATTCCGGAGTCACTTGACATACACAGTCAATCACATATAGTGGACAGTCCACAGTAGTGCCAAGTGAAAGCATGTGCAGCATCTTAACAGCCACCTCCCTATAGTCTCTCCATTGCCCATGGTCATCAGTAATCACAGGACTGCTGGTTGGAAGCTGAACAGTGGGGACCTTGAGTGGAGAGTGTGAACAAGTTTTGCTTTTTGACTGCTGGTGATTGCTGGGTTGCATTTTTAGGTTCTTTTTGGGGCTTTTCCTTGTAGCTTTTTAACACCTTTTTCTGTTACCTTTTAAACTGCTTTTTTTTTTCTTTGCTTCCTACTAATTAGGGGAGTGCAGTCACAGGTGCTTGAGGCCAATATAACCTTCCTTAGAACTCCTTGTGAGCCTGCTCATCTTTGAGCTTGCTGGAACTTAGACCAAGTGAAACTGGACTAAGTGGTGAGTTAAAAAAACAGAGTTAGTGAGTGGAACTGGACTAAGTGGTGAGGTAAAAAAACAGAGTTGAAAACAAGAGGTTGTAACAGGGGTTAAGTACCTGTGTAGGGTGAGTGTGTACCTGTGTATTAAGTAAATGAGTGCTGCGAGTGCATGTGGGCTGTATTGAGTATTAGTGTCAGGTAGTACCTGTGTATTGTGAGTACCTGAGTGTTGTCAGAGTAGTGTGTGTGTGTGGATCGTTAGTACTTTTTTATTGTGTGTGCGCACATTGGTCAGTGGGTGCACGTTGGTCAGCGGGTGCACGTTGTTCAGCGGGTGCACGTTGGTCAGCGAGTACCTGTGTATTGTCTTGTTTAGTATTAGTGTCAGGAAGCTAGTTGTTAGGTAATTTGGACAGGGTATAATCCCCAATCCCCATTAAATTAGTAGGTACAATGCCCGGTGGGTATGGAGATGCGACTCAGTGTCTTGAGGCATGTATGCGTTCCTTGATCATCCGATTGAGGGCAAATACTGCTGTACAAAATGTAAGCACGTTGTTTCCCTGGAAGCCCAGGTTCTGAATCTGGGGAAGCAACTGTCAGCACTGAGAAGTCCCTCCATACTAAAGGAGAGCCAGGAACGTACACGGCAGGTGCTGGCAGGGGCCAGCACAGCGGCGGGTGGAGACAAAGAGGTGCAGGCACTAGGAAAGAGTAGATGGGTGACAGTCAGGAAGGGTAGAGAGCAAGTGCCAGGGAGGCCGATCCAGGGCTGGAGCATCCCAATAAGTATGCTCTATTATGTGACATTGGTGAAACCAGTCAGGGACCAGCACTGCTAGAGCTGAGGGACTTTCCTAGCTGCCGGGGGAATAACTCCTCCAGTGAGAGTGGGGGGGGGTGAAGGGAAAGGAAAGACAGATTCTGGCGGTAGGGGACTCAATTCTTAGAAGGACAGAGAGGGCAATCTGTAACAAAGACCTGAAGCGCCGAACTGTATGTCGTCTGCTGGGCGCTCAGGTTCCGCACATCACGGATCTGGTGGACAGATTACTGGGAGGGGCTGGGGAAGACCCGGCTGTCATGGTGCACATTGGCATTAATGACAAAGTCAGAGGCAGATGGAGTGTCCTAAAGAATGATTTTAGGGACTTGGGAGCTAAATTGAGGAAAAGGACCTTTAAGGTAGTATTCTCAGGAATACTACTGGTACATCGAGCCACACAAGAAAGGCAGAGGGAGATTAGGGAAGTAAACAAGTGGCTGAAGAGCTAGTATAGTAAGGAGGGGTTAGTTTTCCTGGAGGACTGGGCTGACTTCTCAGTTGATCACCAGTACTATAGAAGGGACGAACTGCACCTAAATGAGGAGGGTACAGATCAGCTGGGAGTAAAGATGGCCAAAAAGTTAGAGGGGTTTTTAAACTAGGCGAAGGGGGGAGGGCCCAGAGGTAGAGATAGTCAGCGCGGAACATATTCCAGAGGGTTGTATTGGGGGCATTAGTGGTAGGTTGACTAAAGCACATAAACCCAAGGTAAGTATAGTAACAAGTCCTAGTTGCAATTTCGGAACACCCAGTAAGAGGATAGTATGCGACCGGTCTAAATTACGTGGCATGTCAGGAGCCTGGCAGACAAGATGGGTGAACTAGAGATACTGTTGTACAAGGAGGATTTGGATTTTGTGGGAATTTCAGAGACCTGGTTCAACAGCTGTCATGATTGGCTGGCAACTATTAAAGGGTATACCCTTTATCGCAGGGATAGAGAGGGTAAAAAAGGGGGAGGGGCGTGCACAACTTTCAAGCGAATGTGAGAGATGACATCACTAAGGGAGCTAGGGAGGAGGTGGAATCCTTATTGGTAGAGCTCCAAAGGGATGAAGCTAAGGGGAAAATATTACTGGGAGTATGCTATAGGCCCCCTAACCTGAGGGAGGAGGGGGGAGATGGATCTCCTATTACAAGTTGGATTAGCAGCAAGGATGGGATAGACTGGGCGGAGGGAACCACGCATTTGTCTAAGGCTCGCCAGTTCCTAAATGTCTTGCAGGACAATTTCATGGTTCAGATGGATAACGCACCAACTAGAAATAAAACGTTACTGGGTCTACTCATCACCAACAATACAGACCTGATCACAGATATGGAAATACGGGGCAATTTAGGAAACAGCGATCACAGGTCAATTGGCTTCAGTAAAAATCATACAAATAGGAAATATAAGGGGAATACAAAGACACTGGATCTCAAAAGAGCCAACTTCGCTAAACTACAAACCTTGTTAGAAGTCATGAATTGGGATAAAATCTTTTGAACAAAGAACACGGAGGAGAGATGGGTTTGCTTAAAGAGCATATTAAATAAGGGCATTGGCCAATGCATCCGATTGGGTAATACATTTAAAAGAGCGAATACATATCCTGGATGGCTTAACTCCAATGTAAAAATGCATATAAAAGCAAAGGAGAAGGTCTTCAAAAGATACAAGGTTGAGGGATCATCAGCATTCAGACTTTATAAAGAATGTAACAAAAAAATGTAAGGGTGCAATTAGGGCGGCTAAGATAGAACACGAAAGACACCTAGCGGAGGAGAGCAAAAAAAATCCCAAGAAATTCTTTAAGTATGTAAACAGTAAAAAAGGGAGGACAGACCATATTGACCCCATAAAGAATGAGGAAGGACATGTGGTTACAAAGGATGGAGAGATGGCGAAGGTATTGAATTTATTTTTCTCCTCAGTCTTCATGAGGGAATCGGGGGGCTTTGGTAACCAAAACTGCAGGACACATCACAGGAAGCACCTCCATGGTTAACAGAGGACAGAATTAAAATTAGACTTGGGAAACTTAACAGTAATAAATCACCGGGACCAGATGGCTTGCATCCGAGGGTACTTAGGGAACTCAGTCAAGTAATTGCCAGACTATTGTTTCTAATTTTTAATGACAGTCTACTGACTGGAATGGTACCAGGTGATTGGAGAAAAGCCAAAGTAGCACCAATATTTAAAAAGGGCCCAAAATACATCCCTGGGAATTACAGACCAGTTAGCCTAACATCAATAGTATGCAAGCTCTTGGAGGTGACGATAAGGAACTATATACAAGATTTTAGTAACGAGAACGGTATCATTAGCAGTAATCAGCATGGATTCATGAAGAATCGTTCTTGCCAAACCAATCTATTAACCTTCTATGAGGAGGTGAGTTGCATCTAGATAAAGGAAGGCCTGTAGACGTGGTGTATCTGGATTTTGCAAAAGCATTTGACACAGTTCCCCATAAACGTTTACTGTACAAAGTAAGGTCAGCTGGCATGGACCATAGGGTGAGTACATGGGTTGAAAACTGTCTACAAGGGCGAGTTCAGAGGGTGGTGATAAATGGTGAGTACTCGGAATGGTCAGTGGTGGGTAGTGGGGTCCCCCAGGGTTCTTTGCTGGGACCAACCCTATTTATTTTGTTCATAAATGACCTGGAGGATGGGGTAAACAGTTCAATCTCTGTATTTGTGGACGATACTAAGCTAAGCAGGGCAATAACTTCTCCTCAGCATGTGCAAACCTTACAAAAAGATCTGAACAAATTAATGGGGTGGCAACTACATGGCAAATGAGGTTTTAATGTAGAAAAATTTAAAATAATGCATTTGGGTGGCAAAAATGTGAATGCAATCTATACACTGGGGGAGAACCTCTGAGGGAATCTAGGATGGAAAAGGACCTGGGGGTCCTAATAGATGATAGGCTCAGCAGTGGCATGCAATGCCAAGCTGCTGCTAGCAAAGCAAACAGAATATTGGCATGCATTAAAAAGGGGATCAACTACAGAGATAAAATGATAATTCTCCCACTCTACAAGAATCTGGTCCGGCCACACCTAGAGTATGCTGTCCAGTTCTGGGCACCAGTTCTCAGGAAGGAATTACTGGAGCGAGTAAAAAGAAGGGCAACTAAGCTAATAAAGGGTCTGGAGGATACTAGTTATGAGCAAAGGTTGCAACCACTGAACTTATTCTTTCTGGAGAATGGGACACTTGAGAGGGGACATGATTTTAATTTATAAATACCGTACTGGTGATCCCACAATAGGGATAAAACTTTTTGGCAGGACGGAGTTTAACAAGACACGTGGCCACTCATTAAAATTAGAAGAAAAGAGGTTTAACCCTAAACTATGTAGAGGGTTCTTTACTGTAAGAGCGGCAAGGATGTGGAATTCAATTCCACAGGTGGTTGTCTCAGCGGGGAGCATCGATAGTTTCAAAAAACTATTGGATAAGCACCTGAATGACCGCAACATACAGGGATATCCAATGTAATACTGACATATTGACACACATAGGTTGGACTTGATGGACTTGTGTCTTTTTTCAACCTCACCTACTATGTAACTATGTAATGACTGTGCACTCTGTAGTCACCTCCTTGCTAGGTACATCTCTCTCAGGAACCCTCCAAGGAAGCAATCTCACATAGGGATCTCCAGCCTGGCCTAAAAGGCCTTTTGAAATCCACCCTAGCCCCCGCCTCCATAAGGGACAGAATAACTACAGCCAGCTCCTCCTATGTACAGGTCAACTCCACCCGGCCTTCTGCCCTGTCCAGTCTCCAAAAAAAAAAAAGGGCATCCAAGAGGCGATGAGAGCAAAAAACATTTGAAGAGCCCACTGGCTCAGGTTAGGCTGTTCATAACAAGGCTACCCTACTGTTAATACTCAAGCAGATTACCAGGAAAACGATGTGCATATATAGAAGACGCCAGACCAAAAGATAAGGGTCCAAATTAATTTATTGATATTGTGTTAAAAGACAGCCAATGAGTTTCGGGGGTCAACTGAACCCCCTCTTCATCAGGGTTTTAATAAAACCTTATATAATTTAAAAATAGTTGTGACTGATAAAATCATGACCCTAACAATCATAAAAACATCATGGATAATATACAAATACATGTGTGTACACAAGTGTTAATTTTGGCAGCAAATTTTGATTTAGTTTTAGTCTTAGTCTTAGGACTAAAATGGCATTTTAGTTTTAGTCCCATTTTAGTCTTCTGCAATTGTTTTAGTTTTAGTCATATTTAGTCGACTAAATCTCCAGTACATTTTAGTCGATTAAAATGTCCTGCATTTTAGTCGACTAAAACTCATTTTAGTCGTCTAAAATCTAATGGGTGTAATTAAATTGTAATGCATTAGTTAACATTTCTCTACAATTTCCAAACTCATTATATACTGCTGGAGTGAAAAATCTAATAAGTTATTATTTATGGTAATGAGGTATAAACATGCACTACAGACCAGTGTTAATTTTGAAGTCAAATTTCAATTTAGTTTTAGTCTTTGTCTTTTGACTAAAATGGCATTTTAGTTTTAGTCCCATTTTAGTCTTTTGACTAAAATGCCATTTTAGTTTTAGTCGTATTTTAGTCATCTCAGTTGTTTTAGTTTTAGTCGTATTTTAGTCGACTAAAATAATATTCATTTAGTCGACTAAAATGTTTTAGTCGTTTTAGTCAACGAAATTAACACTGGTGTACACATACGTGCATCCAGAAATACCCACATATTCAGAGACAAGGGAAGATAGATAGATAGATAGATAGATAGATAGATAGATAGATAGATAGATAGATAGATAGATAGATAGATAGATAGATAGATAGATAGATAGATAGATAGATAGATAGATAGATATTAAAGCAGAACTCTGGGATTTTCAAAAAATCCCCCATTAGTATACCCCCCCCCCATCCCCTCCACACACAAAACACTAAAGAGTAATTACATTTGTGAAATTTCTTACCTTTTAGGAGAGATGTCTGATTGAATTTTCAGGAAGTCAGCTCTGTGATTCAAAAAATGCATCATCTTTTCTGGCATGGAGGATCTCTTAGAACAGTGATTGCATCATATCCTCTTCTCTCTCTCTAAACTGTAATCAGACTAAATTTCTCATGAATTCTTGGGATTGCAGTGAATGTGGGAGGTACACTAGGCCTATACATGTAAATGGGAACAAGCCAACTTCAACATAAATCACACACCTCATTCTGCAGCCAGCAAGCCATGCTACTCAGCAGCACACGGTATGATAGATTACAGCCTTATAAATACAAGCATTTTAATATAAATGCATATTAGCTGCTTCCTGACCAGCCGCTGCCGTTATACTGTGCCAGGTTGGCTCCCCTTGCCATCGTAGCTGTACGTCAGCCACTTTAAGACCACTAGGGGCCTGCCCGCGGTGCAACGTCTGAGCTGATGCTCGTGCCTGGTGGTCGCGATGTCTGCCGGGCACCCATGATCGCTCCACACAGAGAACGAGCGGAGGTCTGTCAATGTAAATAGACAGGGCCCCGTTATGTCAGGAGTGAGGAGACTGATCAGTTGTTCCTAATGCTTATCTCAGATCACCACTATTACTAGTAAAAAAATTATATAATAATAAAAATGCCATAAATCTATCCCCTATTTTGTAAACGTGATAACTTTTGCGCAAACCAATCAATATACGATTAGTGCATTTTTTTTTGCCAAAAATATGTAGAAGAATACATATCAGCCTAAACTGAGGAAGAAATTTGTTTTTTTTAAAGAATTTTGGGCATATTTAATAGCAAAAAGTAAAAAATATTGTTTTTTTTTTCAAAATTGTCACAATTTTTTGGTTTATAGCACAAAAAATAAAAATCGCAGAGGTGATCAAATACCACCAAAAGAAAGCTCTATTTGTGGGAAAAAAAAGGATGTCAATTTTGTTTTTGTACAACGTGGCACGACCGTGCAATTGTCAGTTAAAGCGACACAATGCCGTATCACAAAAAATGGCCTGGTCGTTAAAGTGCCAAATCTTCCGGGGCTTAAGTGGTTAAAGGGGTTGTAAACCCTGTTTTTGTTTTTTTTTTGTTTTTTTAATAACAAAAATGTCATACTTACCTCCACTGTGCAGTTCGTTTTGCACAGAGTGGCCCCGATCCACCTCTTCTGGGTTCCCCCGGCGGTGCTATCAGCTCCTCCCCGCACCGGGAAACCACCTGGGAGAAGCACTCCCCTTGGGGGTCCCCATGCAGGCACGCTCTCGAGTCCGGCTTTTGCATCCATAGACACAGAATGCCGGACTTGGCCGCGCCCCCCAGTGCATAGGATGCATAAAGGTGAAACACGAGGGTTTAAACCCCTTTAATATAATATAAATTGAATTCATTTAATTAATTAAAACTAATTAAATTAATAAATTGAATGCATTTAATGTAAATGCAAACCAGTGCAATGTGTCTGTGTCCACCAGTGCAGCTTATCAGTGACCACTAGTGTCGCATGTCAGGGACCACCAGTGCCGCATGTCATTGACCACCAGTGCCGCATGTCATTGACCACCAGTGCCGCATGTCATTGACCACCAGTGCCGCATGTCATTGACCACCAGTGCCGCATGTCATTGACCACCAGTGCCGCATGACATTGACCACAAGTGCCGCATGTCATTGACCACCAGTGCCGCATGTCAGTGACCACCAGTGCCGCATGTCAAGGACCACCAGTGCAGCTTATCAGTGAACACCCGTGCTGCTTGTCAGGGACCCCCAGTGCTGCTTGTCAGGGACCATCAGTGCCGCATGCCAATGACCACCAGTGCAGCTTGTCTGTCCCACCAGTGTAGAGCGGGATCGTTATCAGAAATCACTTGTATGACACAGTGGGGATCTCTGGCTGTGACAGGTATTGTATATGAGAACTCCGATCGCTGATGTCTCACCTCCCGCCGGTATTGAAACAGTGGGTTGTCACTCACAATACCGGTGGGAGGCGGGACATTACAGCGATCGGAGTTCTCATATACAATACCTGTCACAGCCAGAGATCCCCACTGTGTCATACAAGTGATTTCTGTTAATAATCCCCACTAGCATGGAGATGCAGACATCCCAACCTGCAAAAACTCACTTCAGGGAGGTGGCAAACTCATTTCAGGGAGGTGGCAAACTCATTTCAGGGAGGTGGGCGTGGCTTAAACCATGCTACATATTGGGCGTGGCTTAAATGGGTGTGGTTTAATAGAGTCTGAGATGACTTACATAGTGCAGAATGTAGTAATGTTAAATTGGGAATGTACAATGTGGAGTGTATGGCGGTGGGTATGATGTGCAGGAGATGAGTGCAGAGTGTACAGTGGTGAGTAGTATGTGCAGGATGGTGTCACTAGGGTAGTGGATGGTGTTAGTAGCTCTGTATTTTTATTATTATTTTTTTTTTACAATTTTATTTTTTAAATTATTTTTTTACAATTTATTTTCTATTTTTTGTTTTTCACAATGATTGGGGGGGGGGGGGGGGGTAGTGGACATGTCAGTAGAGCAGTGTGTCAGTAGTTTTTTGTTTTTATTAAAAAAAACAAAGGAAAACTAATGCGCAAACCACAAGGGGAGAAACAAATACTAACAAAGACCTAACACCGTAGCTGCCAAAATAAGGGTGTTCGCACACCAATATAAAAGCATATGGTAAAATAATATTTATGTGGCGCTTACTAAAAACAATAGAATAAATGCAAAGAGACAAAATCTTTGGAGATTCAAATGGGAAAATCCAGACGGATGATCTTTGGAGATTCAAAAGGGAAAATTAATTGTTAGGAACGCATCATCCGTCTGGATTTTCCCTTTTGAATCTCCAAAGATTTTGTCTCTTTACATTTATTTTATTGTTTTTAGTAAGCGCCACATAAATATTATTTTACCATATGTTTTTGTTTTGATTATTTTCTCTATTATTTTTTAACGTTTTGTTGTTTATTATTTTCTTTAAATAATTTTTTAAAATATGTTTTTCACAGTGTTTCTGGGGAAGGGGTGGGGAGGTTGTGGCGTTGATGGTGTCAGTAGGGCAGTGGATGGTGTCTGTAGTTTTTATTTTACTTTTTTTTACAATTTAATTATTTTTTAAATCATAATGCTTTTTGGGGGGAGGGGGTTGGGGCAGTGGACAGTGTTGGTAGGGCAGGGGGGTGGTCAGTAGTTTTTTATTTTATATATTTTTTATAATTACATTTTTTTTATAATTTTTGTTTACAATTTAATTTTTTAATATTTGTTGCATTTTTTTATCAACCCTGGGGGGGGGGGGGGGGGCTTTGGTGAGATATCAGAGGTCTAAACAGAACCCTGACATCTCCCATTTGAGACAGAGAAAGAGGCTGAGGACAAAGAGTCCCCAGCCCCTTTCTCAGCATTGAAGGTGAATGGACAGAAGACAGCGTCTCCTGTCCATTCATAAACTGAGCAGAGTAACACACAGGTTACTCTGCTCAGTTTTTACAGAACACAGGAGCGATCTCGCTCACTGTGTCCAATTCAGAAAAGGAAGGGCCAGTAAATGACCAGTCCCTTCCTCCGCTGTCCATCCTGACAGATCCCCACAGCCGGCGGGAGAGGAGAGGAGGGAAGCCGGCTGTGGGGGATGGGGGGGAGGAGGAGGAGGAGGACAGGGAGCCAGAGAAGAACAGGGGGTGGGGGTGAAGGACATGGAGGGGAGCCGTAGAAGAACGGGGGGAGAAGAACGGGGAGGGAGAAGGACGCGAAGGTGGGCTGGAGGAGGAGGATACAGGGAACAGTCGGGGGTGATCAGTGCAGCAGGAGGGACAGCTGTGATCACTGATCTCCCTGTATAGCTTTTTAGCCGACAGCCACGGGAGGGAGAGAAGGAGAAGCGGCTGTCAGCTATACAGGGAGATCAGTGTTCACAGCTGTCCCTCCTGCTGCACTGATCATCCCCAACTGTGAACCAGGGGACCATCCAGAATCAGCCGGGATATCGGACAGCACTTGCGGGTGTCCATGAGCTGCCCCCAAAATGCGAGAGAGTTGGGATGTCTGAAGATGGCGGGGACGGAGTGGAGGGGCTGTGACTGGCAGGAGCAGAGGAGGGAGGAGAGAGAAGAAGGAGGACACCTCCTCCATGGGCGGCTCGGACCGGGGGCTATGAGACCTCCTCCACCCACTACACGTCTGCTTCCTCCCTGCTCGCTTTCAAAGGACTACAAGGGGGAGTGTCAGACCGCTGGCTGCTGGCTGAGGATACAGGAGGACTAGCATCCAGTGGTCTTACAAACAGGAAGTCACCAGGCAATAACTGTTCTTCAGCAAGATGAGCAGTCTGGTGCAGAGGAACTACAGAGCTCAGAAGAACATGGATAATATAGTCGGTGAAGGTAGGAGATCAGCAACAAGGACATTGAAAATCTTTTTTGCCCGGAGTTCTGCTTTAAGTGATAAGGTTCAATGGGTTCATTTTCAAAGTTAATCATATCAGATTCTACATGGTTAGTAGATGTCCTTGCACCATTATATATAGTAGATAACTGAAATAAAACACATGAAAGCAAACAATTCAATTTAATATAAAAAAAAACACAAAAAAAAGAAACTCACGAGTTAAAAGAACTAATAAAAAAACAACAAAACCCTAATATAACATCAAAGAAAAAAAATATCTACGTTGTGTTTTTTTGTAATTGAATTGTTAAATATTCTTTCTTTAATTGAAATGTTTATTTGTTTTTTTATTAATTTGTTTGTTTTCATGTGTATTACTGTATTTTAGTTTTATATATAATGGTACAATGATATCTAACCACATAGAATCTGACATTATTAATTTTAAAAATGAACCCATTGCACCTTATCACTTAATATATGATATTCCCTCATCTCTTTCTCTTCATTTCATTGCATGTATGCATGTTTATGGATATGCGGGTATTTTTGGATGCACGTATGTGTACACACATGTACACTATATTACCAAAAGTATTGGGATGCCTGCCTTTACACACACACACACACACATAAACTTTAATGCCATCCCAGTCTTAGTCCATAGGGTTCAATATTGTGTTGGCCCACCCTTTGCAGCTATAACAGCTTCAACTCTTCTGGGAAGGCTGTCCACAAAGTTTAGGAGCGTGTCTATGGGAATGTTTGACCATTCTTCCAGAAACGCATTTGTGAGGTCAGGCATTGATGTGGACGAGAAGGCCTGCCTCGCAGTCTCCACTGTAATTCATCCCAAAGGTGTTCTATCAGGTTGAGGTCAGGACTCTGTGCAGGCACTCAAGTTCCTCCACCCGAAACTCACTCATCCATGACTTTATGGACCTTGCTTTGTGCACTGGTCCAAATCATTTGGTGGAGAGAGGGTTATGGTTTGGGGTTGTTTTTCAGGGGTTGGTCTTGGCCCCTTAGTTCCAGTGAAAGGAACTCTTATAGGGCGTACACACGGTCGGACTTTGTTCGGACATTCCGACAACAAAATCCTAGGATTTTTTCAGACGGATGTTGGCTCAAACTTGTTTTGCCTACACACGGTCGCACAAAGTTGACGGAATTTCCGATCGCCAACCACGCGGTCACGTACACCACGTACGACGAGACTCGAAAAGGCCGGTTCAGAACCAAGCGCGGCACCCTTTGGGCTCCTTTTGCTAATCTCGTGTTAGTAAAAGTTTGGTGAGAGACGATTCGCGCTTTTTCAGACTCGTGGCTTTCAGATCGTTTTCTGCCGTTCAGTTTGTGCTTGTGGGTTTGTATCTGCTCTTCAGTGCGTGCAGCAAGTTCCGCGTGACTTTAGGTAGTCATTGTATTCTTGTTCGTTCGTTACTGTTTTTCAGGTCGCTCTTCACAGGCCTTGCTGTTCTTCAGTGCGTTCTGTTACTTCGTTCTGAGTAGCCGACCGTTTTCTAGCCATGTTTCGTATGTGTACTCCTCGTAGAGTTCGTGCTGTGCGGGGGCTTGGTGTTGGGGTCCTGACCTTGACACAAGTCCAGTCCATGAACAGGGTGGGGAGGAGTTCATGGACCAAGAATTGGTTGCTTCAGCGTGACCAGTTCTCTCATATGCCTTTGCTCCGTGAGATCCGTGAGAATAATCCTGATGATTTCAGGAACTTCTCTCAGGATGACGGACCCCGTGTTTCACCATTTGTTGGCTTCGCTGACCCCCTATATTAGCAGGCAGGATACCTGCATGAGGCAAGCCATCACTCCGGAGCAGAGGCTGGTCGCTACCCTGCGGTATTTGGCCACAGGGAGAAGTCTGCAGGACTTGAAGTTCTCGACAGGCATCTCCCCTCAGGCTCTGGGGATCATTATCCCAGAGACCTGTTCTGCCATCATCCAGGTCCTGCAGAAGGAGTATATGAAGGTAAGATTTTTATGCTTTAATATCACATTTTATTGTATTGAATGTTTGATAATATATTGTATTTCTTTCCTCATTCCCTAATTACCATGATTGTAATATGCTGTGAATGTCCCCTTTGTTCTCATGCATGCTGGATTTTTAGGTAATTATTATTTTAGGTCCTTCATACATATTTTCCCTTCACTAACCTCCCCAGTATGGTGTCTCCTGCCCTATATTCACCTCATGTAGTCACTTAACAATGTATTTTATCAGCTTCATAGTAGTGCTTTATCCCAAACACCCCCTAAAATGTTTGGAAATGTTATTTTTGATTTAAATTCAGGCAGAGTGCCAGAGTTTTTTTTTTGGTGGTGTCCCCCAAAAATTTTTAGTAACCCTCCCTCCCCCAACTGCTAAGTCAGCTGATCCCAATTCTCTATGTATCCTCAATCATCTATCTGCTGACTTTGCCAAACCCATACAC
The DNA here is from genome assembly GCA_037952925.1 of Lithobates clamitans. Taxonomy (NCBI): domain Eukaryota; kingdom Metazoa; phylum Chordata; class Amphibia; order Anura; family Ranidae; genus Lithobates; species Lithobates clamitans. The sequence goes on along the minus strand of JBBGZY010000194.1, from coordinate 285,169 downwards.
ACTATACCCACCTCTTTACTGGTCAGATTTATGGATGAATTCCCCAAAGCATGTAGTGCAAGGGTCTGCCTGTATACTTTCCAATGGTACTGTTTAAAGTTTTTGTATCCTATTATTATCTTGATAGGTAATAGCAGAATGTCCAAATGTCCTCAAATGTGTACAGTGTGTATTTATATCTTTGTATTCAGACACTTCTTACCTGTCCAGTGGTCTGCCAATAGTGTAACTAAGGAGGGGCTGTTCCAAGTAATACCCATTATTTAGGCATTCATCTCTCAATGAAGTGAAGAGGGTTACCTGTCCAAGATTTCCACACACCCCATAATGTTAGAAATGGCCCATGAGAGGGGGGGGGGGAGGGGGAATACGATAGGTGTACCTTATACTTTGGTGTTGTTAAATTCCCCTTAATAAATGCTATCTGGAGGTTGCCCCATAATGTTTGTGTCTAATCTGCTTGCCATGTTTCAGAGTAAAAATAGTAATGTTTATTGTGTTTTTCTCAACAGTTTCCTTCCACGCCACAGGAATGGCAGACTGTGGCCTCCCACTTTGCCGAGCGGTGGGACTTTCCTAACTGCGGAGGGGCAATTGATGAGAAACACGTCCACATCGTCCCACCACCCAACTCGGGGTCGTACTATTATAATTACAAGGGGTTTAATAGTATAGTGATGTTGGCGGTGGTGTCGGCTAATTACGACTTCTTGTATGTGGACGTGGGGAAGAATGGCCGGATGTCCGATGGTGGAGTCATTGCCCAGACGGAGTTCTACAGGCGTCTCCAGAATGGCAGCTTGGACTTGCCAGCTCCAGAGGACAATGTGGAAGGACTCCCATTTGTGTTCGTTGCTGATGAAGCATTTGCGCTGGGGGACCACCTGATGCGGCCATTCCCAATGAGGACCCTCACCCCAGAACAGAGGGTTTTTAATCACCGGCTGGCCAGAGCCCGAAGAGTGGTGGAGAACACATTTGGAATCCTGGCCAGCCGGTTCCGCCTATTTCTGACACCTATCCATATGGCGGAGTATAAACTGAACCATATAATACTTGCGTGCTGTGTTCTCCATAACTTTTTATGGAAACATTCGGCCAACTATGCTGGCTCAGTTGGGCCTGAGGCTGTAATCCTACATCAAACCACACTGACGGCGCTTGAAAGTGGCCGTCCTGGCTTGCCCTCCCTGAGTGCCCGTGATGTCCGGTTACGCTACCTGGAGTTCTTTGCGGGTAGGGGGGCTATCAATATGCCAGACAATATGTGAAGCCTTTTTATAATAGTAAAAAAAAAAAAAGAAATTCTTTGTGGACATTTACTGCTTGTGTTTGTTTTAGCTGACCCTGACATAAATGTTTTGAGTGCAGAAAATGTTGTGATTGGGTAACCTTATACAAAGCACTGTTGGCTGGTATTTCCTAAATGCAAAAACACATTTCACTACAAGTGCACTTGCAACTGCACTGAAACTGCACTTGTAGTGCAAAGAGGATTTGCCCTTAGGAAATAACCCCCATTTTTGCTGAAAACAGCTATTACATCACCCCAAAAGTGTTGTAGTGTTGAGACAATAATCCACACATTCTTGAGTAAGCCACTTTTTTATACCTGCACAATCACATGTGCATTTACCAAAGGTTTTTAAACAAACCAGCATGTTTGTTGTATAACAATTTTTGCAGTAGCATTAGCAAAATTCGAAATGTCCATTTCAGATAAAACAGGCCTGTGTAAAACCAACAAGAAAGCCAAAAAACTTGAACTTACAAAGTTCACATTAGGTAAAACCTGAAGGCTATATCAGACATCAGTATTTAGGAACTGGGTTTGATATAGCGTTCAGATGGGGGAAAATCACCCCTGGAAAAGCCAAATTTGGAAGTTGCACACCAATTTACGAATGTCAACATGTGCTATCTGCCATCAGGGGGGATCAAGGGACGTGTTTTGGGGGAGCAAGCCCTTCCTCAACGCGACTTTATAATTGAGGAAGGGGTTGCACCCCCAAAACACGTCCATTGATCTCCCGTGATGGCAGATAGCACATGTTGGCACACTGTGTGCATCCTCCAAATTTGGCTTTTCAAAACATTGCAAAAAAATTTAAAAGATTGGACCACAATCCAAAAAGTGATTTTGTGGGGTTTTAAATTTGCCCCAAAACATCAATGATGTTATTATTTTTTTTAATAACATCATTGATTTTTTGCTGGATGTTTTGCAGTTCGGCATTACACCCCATGATCTCCCCGATCAGGATCTGGGCACTTTCTGAAGTAAAGCGTTCTCTATCCCTCACATCACGATCACCTAAAAAGAGAGAAAGAAAAAAAAAAACAGGTCTCAAAAATCTGCCACCATCCATCTCTTTTACCTGAGCCTGTGGTCGCAGACACTCACCTGTTGTGGTGCCAATCTCCACTACATCTTCTTCTTCCTCCTGCTCAGCTTGGGTTTGGGGTATTTCACCTTCTTCCAGAGGTGGGGGGTCTGTGGTCTCCTCGGATGAGGGGTGTCCTCCGAGTCTTTTCTCCCCTATGTAAAACAAAAATGGTATAATTAGCACACAGATATTTGATGGCAGAACTAGAAATCGGAAACATTGCTTGGAAGTGGGGTACAATTGTCTATTTTAGCCGAGTTCCAAGATGTCTTTTTTTTATTGCCCTTTGTCAAGCTGCAATACTTTACCTGTTTAGTACAAGTTTCACAGATGTAGCCCCCCCTATAGTATACACTGGAGCACCTGTGTGGCCCCCCCTAATAAAAATGGTGTTCTGGGGTCCCACACTAGTGCTCCAGTGTCCAGATGTGAAAACAGCTGCTCAGTGTCCTCTCCTAACACAGAATCTAGTTGGCATTTCATTCTAGTAACAAACCCATCTACACAAACAAATATTTGGCATCCAAGTAGGCCCAAAAAAAATGTGGGAAAATGCATATGGCCTAAACAATGGTGTTCTAGAGGCCGAAAGAAAAATTTTTGATACGAACGAATAATAGGCCCATGAACATTAAAGTTGCCCTTTTAAACGTTACAATTAATAAAAGCACATGGAGCAGCACGAACTTAATAAAGACAGAAAGAATAGGAACACAGCACAACTACTTACTTTTTTGCAGCACTCTCCGGATCTTTCGGTACTGCTCTGGCTCTCTTAACTTCAGGTCCGACCACCGCTTCCTGAGCTGATCTTTCGATCTTCGTACCCCGAAATTCCTGTGAAGGCTTTTGATCACTTTCGCCATGATCTTGGCCTTTCTGATGTTGGGGTTGGGGTAAGGCCCATACTTCCCGTCATAGTCGGACTTCCTCATGATGTCAACCATCTCCAACATCTCCCCAAAGGACATATTTGTGGCCTTAAAATGTCTCCTTCTGGATCGGGACGTGTCCGGATCCGGGCTTTCCTCCTCCTCCTCCTCGTTGCTATAATTAGCACACACCTGCTCTAACTCCGCCATCATGCTCTTCACCCACTGCGCCGAACGAAAAGTGGCGGGGAATAGACTAGAAAGAACGTCAGGGGCGGGCGGAGTTACACGCATGCGCAGTGTGTATAAAGCGTAACACGCGTGCGTATTACGTACGATCTGTGAGCGGAGGAAGGAGCATTGGATGCGCCGATCGTAAGAACGAAGGTAAGAGACAAACTTGTGCCTATACTGCTTCTACATTGAGGCCTATATTGTAACAAGATTAGGAGAGTTTTGTCTGACATTAGGCTTTGTCTTGTGTTGTGTCTTGCAGTGAACATGGATATGCTACTCAAAGATAATGACTTCATGTCAGTATTCCTAGAGATGCTAGGAGAGCTGCCCTGTCTGTGGGAGATTAACCACCCCCATTTCAAGAACCAAGCAAAGAGGAAGGCAGCACTGGTGCAATTGTGTGAAATTGTGAAGCAGGTGATCCCCACGGCAGATATAACCTATTTAAAGATATTAATTGGTTGCCTGAGGAGCACATATCTAAGGGAGCGCAAGAAAGTCCTGGATTCACAGAGATCCGGAGCAGCAGATGCCATCTATGTCCCCAGGATGTTGTACTACGACAGGCTGCATTTTCTGGCAGGCCAGACTGAACCCAGGCCATCCCTCTCCAGTCTTCCTTCCACACTTCCTTCCCCCCCGGCTGAGGCTTCTGACGCCCAACCTGGGCCTTCCAGGCCACATGTGGAGGAGCCCAGATTGAGCCAGGTATAGCATTCCTCTAAATATTTCTGCTTGTCCAATCAATGATGTTAACTAGATGTTAGTTGGGAGTACTAATTTTGGATTGTGATTGATAATGCAACAACTAAAACCATGTCTCTTTTTCATACACAGGGAAGTCTCAGCCAGGAGGTGGCCGGGCCGAGCCGGCTGGCTGATCTGCAGGTCCCTCCACCCCCCCTGAAAAGAGAAAGTGGCAGTAGGAGGAGTGCCCTAGAGGAGGCTGCTATAGGATTCTTTTGGAGGGCTACAGAGGTCCTGGGAGCACCCCACACCATGGAGGAGAACATTGCTGCCTTCATTGCATATAAAATGCAGAGGATGGAGGAGGGCCAACAAGTCATGTGTGAGGCCCTCATATTGGAGGCTCTTGAGAAAGGTATGAGGGGCCAAATGACACCTCAGACACACCTTTGGGATGGTCCTCCTCCTCCTCCTGCAGGTCCTCCTCCTCCTCCTCCCTCTCCTCCAGGTCCCCCCAGTCCTCCTCCAGGTCCTCCCAGTCCTCCTCCTCCTCCAGGTCCTACTCCTCCTCCTGCCACATCTCCAACTGCACAGCCACAGCCCGGAAGGAAGCGTGGAAGGAAGACCAGACAGTGATTGCCCTGGGTTCAGTCTGGTCGGCCAAAAAATGCAGCCTCTTGTGGTACCACAGCCTGGGGACACACATGTCATCTGCTGCTATCCGGATCTCTGCGAATTCTGGACCAGACTGCCCTCCCTTACATATTGACTCCTCAGGCCACCAATTTTGATGTTGAAGAATTGATGTCTGCCGTGGGGTTCCCAGGCTTCGCTAATTTCTCCTGTTGATCCAGTGTTGCCTTCCTCTTTGTTTGGTTCTGATCCCTTAATAAAGGAATTTTTGTTTTGAATTATACTCTCCTATGTGTTTTACTTCAAAAAGGACAGTTTGTTTGTGAGGGTTCAGGTACATTTCAAATATACAATGTGAAATGAACAAGAGACACCAACACCAAACAATATCATGGAGATTAAATAATAAAAGATATCAATGGTGTTGGGGTAACTTGACACACAAAACACACACAAAAATATTCTGGAGTAAAAATAAAAATAACATTGAACAAAGATCAGCCTTGGTAAAAATCCAAACATTAAAGAAAAAAAAAGGTTGAAAATACAAAAAAAATAAAAAAAAATAATATAAAACTGTCAGATGTGACAACTAATAACAATATATTCAGGGAATCCCACTAAAAAAACACAAATAAAACTTTGTGAGAAGTGTGTGTGAATATGAGCAGCAAAACAACTTAATTCTTGTCACATTATAAAGAAGAAAAGAGTGCGCTGTATTAAACCATTTTGAACATTGCAGCGTGACGAAAGTGCTGTATCGGAACAGGCCACACACGGTCGGAATTGACGCGATCGGATTTTGTTGTCGGAAAAAATTTTATCTCCTGCTGTCCAACTTTGTGTGTCGGAAAATCCGATGGAAAATGTCCGATGGAGCCCACACACGGTCGGAATTTCCGACAACACGCTCCGATCGGACATTTTCCATCGGAAAATCCGACCGTGTGTACGGGGCATTAAGGTGTCAGCATACCAAAACATTTTGAACAATTTCATGCTTTCAACTTTGTGGGAACAGTTTGGGAGTGGCCCTCCCTCTTCCAATACGACTGCGCAGTTTTGTCTGTGGCTGCATGCTGGTACGGGACTTCATCCTCACAGATGTGATCCTAACCTAAGGGAAGTAAAGAGATTTAAAATCTAAGTTCACCTTTTCAGGCAGAATTTCATATTTCAGATTAAATGGAAGAGTTCTCAAATGTCTTTTTTTGCTTCAGCCATCCCAATGTGTATTTTACTCTCACTTATTAGTCCATGGCAGATTTGAATTTTTAACTCTCAGTTTTAAAATTTTAAAAAATAAGTCAACTTCCTGTATCATCAAGTGACCTTCCAGGAAACTTCATATCCCATCATGCACCGCCCTACTGCATCACAGAATAGCTGCTTGTTCTGGGGGGCACTCAACAGGAGGCAGGGGCCACAAGCACCAGTCAGGGACCCAAGAAGAGGAGGATCGGGGCTGCTTTGTGCAAAACAACTGCACAGATCAAATAAGTATAACATGTTTGTGTTTTTTTTTTTTTATATTACTTTAAGCTTTCTCACCACAACTGGATCAGTTACAGAGATCACGCTTTCAGTGCTTAGATTGCTGAAGCAGAACAATGCCTGACAGTTTTGCTCAAGCTCTAAAATTTTCTGAATGTCTCCTCAGATAAAAGCTGGCAGCTCTTTGCAGTTTTGTGAAAAAAAAAAAAAAAGTTTAAAGAAGTTTGTATTAAGTTTGTGGAGTAATTGTGTACTAACACTAACAATTTTATAGCTCCCTATTGTCCCTGATTTTGAAGGACTGTCCCTGATTTGGAGCAATGTCTCTCTGTGGAGAGGAAGGGGGGGTGAAAAAGCCCCTGCTAGCAGGCAGCTCTCTCCCTCATTGATTCAATCAACCTTGAGAGGTACCTGCTACACTGGCTTTACAACTCCTGCCTTTCCGTCTGGTGGATTCTGCCCCCTTCTGTGAATTTTCAGAATGTGCTGTACCACAACGGCAGGTTCCCAGCCGCTATTTCTTTTCACGTAAGGCCATTCCAGCTCTGTACCATCACATGGAAGGCAATGTTTTGGTATTGTTGGGCAAGGCAGTCAGCAGCAAGGTCCACATTACTGCTGACACGTGGTCCAGCAAGCATGGTCAGGGACGATATATTTAGTTCATAGCACACTGGGTAACTCTGCTTGCAACTAGGAAGGATGCAGGACAGGGCTCAGTGCTGGAGCTTGTTTTGCCGCCACGCCTCCAGGTGATGTTGATGCAAGATCTGTCAGCTGCACCCCCTCCTCCTCCTCCTCCATGCCCTCCACTGCTGAATTGTCCTATGAACCACCAGTACCTCCTAAGTGTTCAAGGGGCTTTTTAACAAGTCAGTCTAAAAGATGCCATAGGGGACAGGAGCCACATCGGTGCAGAGATTCTTTCAGCTCTGCAGGGGCAGTTCCAGAGGTGGTTCACACCATGGAAACTTGAGCCAGGAATGGTGGTGTGCGATAATGGCACAAACCTTCTGTCCACCCTTTGACAGGTAAAGTTGACACATGTACCATGCCTGGCACATGTCCTCAATTTGGTGGTACATTATTTCTTAAATAGGTACCTAGGGTTGCAAGATCTTCTAAGGCAGGCCAGAAGAGTCTGTAGCCATTTCAGGTACACAGCCATTGTTCGGTTGGCTGAAATTCAGAGGGAATTCCACCTGATTTGTGACATGCTCACTAGGTGGAACTCAACTTTGGCAGTGCTGCAGAGGCAGCATATGCAGCAGGTGGCCATCAACAAGTATCTGTGTGAGTATGGCACAAGGACAGGCTCAGGGCAGCTCTGCTTTTTTTACGAATGATAAAGAATGCATGCAATGTACTGTTACCATTTGAGGAGGCGACAAGGATGGTGAGCCGTGACAATCCATGCATCAGTGACACAATCTCTCTTGTGTTCCTGCTGAAGGATACTCTGTGTGGCATTATGGACAGGTCACTCGAGGCAGAGCAGCGGGAGGAAGAGAAGGACTTCCTTTCCTCTCAAGGACTGCTTTATGCAGACACAATTCTTGCAACGACACAGAACACACAAGAGAAGAGGGAAGTGGTGCCGTTTTTGAGGCATAGAAGCAGAAGAAGACATACGTCAAACCTTAAGAGATGGTTTTCAGCCCCCAGAAACCTTAGGAGGAGTAAGTGGCTGGGAGGAGGCAGTTCCAGATATTGTAAACCTCTGCTTCTCATGACTCCGCAAACTTGTGACATAGTCTCATTGCAAAGGTAGTTTTGAGGCTTCTGTTTGTCAAAGGAGGAGCGGTGGAGAAGGGGTCTGCCTAAGTGATGCATTAAAAAAATGTTTTAGTCCTTGGTGCCCAGGGATGTCAGCTTCAACATCCCATCAGCAGCATCTGCATCATATGGTGGAAGATATCTAGGGGTGAAAACAGACATGGACAGCTTTCAAGTAGACAATCCACTGGGTTACTGAGTCATGAGAATAAACCACTGGCCAGAACTTGCCCAGTATGCAATTGAGCTGCTGGGCTGCCCTGTATCCAGCGTGCTGTCCGAATGGCATTCAGCGCTGCCGGAGGATTTGTGACAGATAAAAGAGCATGTCTGTCCACAGACTTCGTTGACCGGCTGACATTTGCCAAAATGAATCAGTCCTGGATTAGCAGCAGCTATCACGCCCCTGATGCCATTGTCACTGATTAAGTGTTTTTGGAATCTGTAATCTCTACAAGACTGTCTAGGCTGCCTAGCTTTGTGGGTATTGATTTTAACTTGAATTCATTTTTTGGTATAGGTTTCATGGGTACAATTACCACCCAAGGACCAATTTTTCCGTACCTATTTGATAGGTGCATATCATTTAAATTTTTTACACCATGGTCAATTCTTGCTTTTATCAAGAGTACCTCTATAGGGTTGCGGTGTGAAGGCACCACCAGCACCCAAAGACTAAATTTTTCCATAGCTGTTTGACAGGGGTATCAAATTACATTTTTTTACAGCAAGGCCAATTCTGGCTTTCATCAAAAGTACCTCTATAGGCTAATGGTGTAAAAGCACCACCAACACCCAAAGACCAACTGTTTGACCGGGGCATATGATTTAAATTTTTTACAGCAAGGCCAATTCTGGTTTTCATCAAGAGTACCTCTATAGGGTTACGGTGTGAAAGCACCACCAACACCCAAAGACCAATTTTTCCGCAACTGTTTGACAGGGACAATACATTTCAATTTTTTACAATAAAAACAATTCTTACTTTCATCGAGAGTACCTCTATTAGGGTTACGGTATGAAAGCACCACCAACACCCAAAGACCAATTTTTCTCGCTACCTGTTACTTATATCCAAAGTCTGCGAAAGAGACACTTGGGGGTTACTTACTAAAGGCAAATCCACTTTGCACTACAAGTGCAAAGTGCACTTGAAATTGCACTGAAAGTGCACTTGGAAGTGCAGTCGCTGTAGATACAACGGGGACATGCAAGGAAAATAAAAAACAGCATTTTGCCCATGATTGGATAATAAAATCAGCAGAGCTTTCCCTCATTTCAGATCTACCCCTCAGATACACAGCGACTGCACTTCCAAGTGCACTTTCAGTGCAATTTCAAGTGCACTTTGCACTTGTAGTGCAAAGTGGATTTGCCTTTTGTAAATAACCCCCTAGACTTTATCTAAAAAAAAAAATGTTAATCTTGGCATGAGTGTTCTATACTTTGACTTCTTCACATAAGGCTTGCTCCCTGTGGTGCAAAACTTTGTTATTTCCATCCAAAATCTGCCAAATAGACAACAGAATGTATCCAAACAATCTCTAATCTTGTTCCAAGGGCAGAGAAAATCAATTTAAATGTCATTTTATTTCTTTATAAATGTCAGTTTTGCTGCAGCAGGTTCTATACAAGCTACAGATGCGCCACTTTACAGGCAGACTAAGGTGGCACACCGGGCACTATATTTAACCACTTCACTACCCGGCCATAGTAAAATGACGTCCACAGATGGGATCTCCCATCCTGGGTGGACGTCATATGATGGCCTGGGCTTCCCGGCTGTCTAGGGGGCACGCGCGCGCCCGCCGCGTTGCTCGGGACCCGGTGCGTGTGCCCGGCGGCCGCGATGTCCGCCGGGCATCCGCGATTGCTCGTTGACTGAGCCGGACTGTGGATCTGTGTGTGTAAACACACAGATCCCTGTCTTGTCAGTTGAGAAGAGACCGATCTGTGTTCCCAGTACAGAGGAACACCGATCGGTCTCCTCCCCTTGTGCGTCTCCTCCCCCTACAGTTATAATCACTCCCCTAGGAAACATTTAACCCCTCGTCTCCCCCTAGTGGTTAACCCCTTCCCTGCCTGTCACATTTATACAGTAATCAATGCAATTTTATAGCATTGATCACTGTATAAATGTGAATGGTCCCAAAAATGTGTCAAAAGTGTCCGATGTGTCCGCCATAATGTCGCAGTCACGAAAAAAAATTGCGATCGCCGCTATTACTAGTAAAAAAATAAATATATTTTTTTTTAAATGCCATAAATCTATCCCATATTTTGTAGACGCTATAACTTTTGCGCAAACCAATCAATAAATGCTTATTGCAATTCTTTTACCAAAAATATGTAGAAGAATACGTATCGGCCGAAACTGAGGAAAAAATTAGTTTTTTAAAAAAAAAATTGGGATATTAATTATAGCAAAAAGTAAAAAATATTGTGTTTTTTTCAAAATTGTCGCTCCTCTTTTGTTTATAGCGCAAAAAATAAAAAACGCAGAGGTGATCAAATACCACCAAAAGAAAGTTCTATTTGTGGGAAAAAAGGACGTCAATTTTGTTTGGGTACAACGTCGCACGACCGCGCAATTGTCGTTTAAAGTGCGACAGCGCTGAAGACTAAAAATTGGTCTGGGAAGGAAGGGGGTGAAAATGCCCTGTATTGAACCGGTTAAAGGAATTTTCATTTTTATTGTTTCACTTTAAGCATCATTAAAATCACTGCCTCTTTAAAAACAATCTTTTTTAAAATATATATATTGCTTTTGCTGTACCTCATCTGCGTTAAATTGGCTCTGCCAATGTTTAAATAGTAAAAACCCCCAGTATAGACAATGTACTTTCATACTCACATGTGATTCCACTTTTCCTGCTTAAATTAAATATCTGCACAGCATTGTGGGAGCCAGTTTTTGACCAGGCTTTTTGATATGGGGTTATGTGGTTTATTCCGACTAATTTTTTTATACATTTATTTTGTTCCAGAGACACAGAGAGAGGGAAAGACATAAAGCTGGCTTAGGTGGATTAGGTGAAGTATAATTGTTCTATGATGTGAATATCTTACTATTAGAAAAGTAATTTGTGCATTAACATCGTTTTGTGTGTCCCTCAGTATTAACAGAGATTGGTGAGCTGTGTCATTTCCCATTCCATCATGGTCGTAGGGAACACCACACTTGTATCAGAAGAGGAAAACTCAGACCATGGTAAGGCTGCTATGTGCACTGTGCAAAGATATTTACCCACTATTTCTTTGTAGCCTAAAGTGATTGTAAAGCTTTATTTTTTTGTAATTAAAATAACAAATATGTCATACTTACCTGCTCTGTGCAATGGTTTTGTCCAGAGTATCCCTGATTCTCCTCTTCCAGGGATCTCCTGGCTCTTGATCCCCCCCCGACTGATTGCCCCTATAGGAAGCTGCTTCCTATGGGGGCACTCATACGTGGTTGATCCCAAACTGGTCCCGCTGCTCTCAGCCAAGCCCGGGAAACAGGAGAGAGGGGAGAGAAGCTGCTGCAGATGTGCACAGGGCTGGGTCGAGATCGGGCTCAGGGGAGTATGGAGGGGGGGCTGTTAAAAAAAGGGTTTTTACTATAATGCAGAGAATGCATAAAGATAAAAAAAGCTTTTACCTTCACTACCACTTTAAAGTTTTAAAGAACATTGCCATTTATAAAGCATAAGTACCCTTTAAAGCTCACCTGTGGGAATATGTTAAAATACCATTTAATGCAGTTACATATTCATTAATTATTATTATTATTTATTATTATAATTGCAACTAATAGAAATCCCTGTCTCGATAGCAGTCCCTTTGAATACTCTGTCCACTCTGGCACTTGAGACTGGGACAGGATTGGTCAGGTTTCTGAGCCAGTCTCTGCTATGTGCACATGTGCATGCATAATTATATTGGGCTCAGTGTTTACAGTATACAGAGAGATGCTCTAGCTACCTTTCTTGGACATTTCCTTTTGTTTTGTGGTGTCTACTTCCCCCACAGCATGCTTTGATAAGAGAATTTACTTTAAAGAGATCAGTAGTTTTACCTGCCTTGTATTGTCGAAGAGAGAAAAGATGAAGGAGAAGTATGGGAATTCTGTTTTTTGCAGATTCATACTTACCTAGGAATCTGTCCCCCATTGCCTCTTCAGTGAGAACCGAGCCACAAGCACCGCCGATGGCTCAGTTCTCACTGCTCCTGGAGACGGGAGCTGCTGACTGTCAATCAGCAGCTCTCCTGCTCTACTCCTCCACGCTCATTGGAGCGCTGAGCTGTGGACGGGAGGGAGCAGCCCTCTCAGAGGCTCACTTAGATGCTGAGATGGCTATCAGTCCAGGCACCTGGTGGATCCAGACTTCCAGAGTTGGGATGATGCGGTGCCTGGACTGATCTTGGTGATGTCAGCAGAGAGCGGACTTCAGACCACTCTCTGCTGAAAACGGGTCACAGGAGTGCAAAACGAATTGAACTCCTGTGATCCATAGAAGCCCAGCCTTTAACATTCTGTACTCATAATGGTGATTTGAACCTCAGGAAGCAGGGCAGGAAGGAAAACTGGCTGGGACATTTCAGAGGAAAGATCACTCAGTTGTGGCTGATGGTTAGTATTATCCCAGATGGGCTGCACTAAGGGGGTAGGAGGATTTATTATAGGGCAATTACTGAGTCCCCATTGAACCAGGCAGTGTGATCAGATTCTCAAGTTTTTCATGTGGATCTGAATAGAAGCTTTATGTTAGTCTATGGGCAGATGTAAACAGACATGCATTTTTTTATGTTTAAAAAACAAAGGAAAAGGTCTGTAGCATTTCCTGGACACAAGTGTGATAGATCTGAGGTAGTCCAGAAGGACAAACATGAGTGGACACAGACTTCACAAAAGCAATATCTGTACCATTTAGCTCAAATTCAGCAGGGGATCTGTTCACAGACCCCCTGTTCAGCACAATGGACACAGTCTTGTGAAAAAGCCCTAAATTGTCCTTTAAGTGCACTAACCTTCAGCAACCGATGAGAACTACTTCTGCTCATTTAGGACCAGTACAAGATTGGTTGTGATGATTTGCTATGTGTTACTGCATGTAAAATTAAGCACTTTAAACAGAGCTAAAACTCAAGACTGAAGAAGGACACTTATTAAAAAACTCTGCTCAATATCAGCATATTGAATATTCACAAAGCAAAGGCTAAAAGCTTGAGGTTCCGAAAATTGGATGTTGAATGTAGCCCATCATGAATATTTGGTTTACAAAAAACTAAGAATGCTCTTGAAAAAGTTTTTTAAGTAGAATATGTCTTTATATCTTACTTTGTCTTTTTAGAATGCTTAATAGAATTATAGATACATCTTTTCAGTAGCTGATAATATTTTAAATAACTTTGTTTCAATGAATAGCCAGGTAAAAGGGTAAAATTGCATAAAAATTACTTTTAAGTAAACATTACAAAAATGAACTAAAAAAGTGTACTTAAAGTGGTGTTCCGGCCGAAATTATACTTTTTAAATAAAAATACCCCTATAATACACAAGCTTAATATATTCTAGTAAAGTTAGTCTGTAAACTAAGGTCTGTTTTGTTAGTTTATAGCAGTAGTTTGTTATTTTATAAATTTACAGCAGGCCGTGGCCATCTTAAGTGTGGGCATCTGAAGCCAGACTGTATTTCTTCCTGGATCTCATCCTTGCAGATCTCGCACATGCCCAGTGCAGCACAAGCAGTGTAATAGGTTTCAGGTCAGGTTTCCATAGCAACAGCAGTTTCAGAGGAAGTTGCCGCCCCCTTCCCAGAAGGCATTGCAAACAGGAAATTATGCGATGGGCCGCGGCCAGGGGGGAGGAAGTGAAAAATGAATACAGCAGATATACAGTAGGTGCTGAGAAAAATATAAAAACATATCCAATTTGTTTACAGTGCACAGTTTAGTGAGGGATGCTGAAGAGTTGTAAAAGTGTGTGGAACTCCACTTTAAGCCGAGCATAGACGGATTGAAATTCCAATTAGTCTATATGCAGTAGACATGTGAGAGTCATTTTGTTACGAATCGAAATTCAAATAAAATTTTAGTTTTTCGGAGATTCAGATGTATCTGAATTTCCAAATCACAAGAAAAATGTATTTCAACAAATACGAAATAAATTATAACAAAACTATGAATTATATTCATATTCATTTGTTTAATTCTGAACTTTTTTTAAATGTTTTAAACATCTGAAATACTACATATGAAATTGAAAAATATTTCAATAACTACAGTAAGGTATAAAAGTGAAAGAAGATGATGATTCCTACTTATTGTGTTTGAGTTTGATGGAGGTGGAGCCATCAGAATCTCCGAATCAGAACATAACTAATGAATCCAAAATGAAAGAGGTTATAAACCCAACGTTTCATATTCTTGATACGTACCTGCTGTATCATGTAGTTGTATGAAAAAGTATCCAGTTCTCTTTGTATTGCTTCCTTTGTGTTGTTCCTGCCACTCTCTCTGCTTTACTATTAAAAACTGACCACACTAAGCAGGAGAACACAGTGTGGTCAGTTCTCTGGAAACTCAGCCTGCTCTCCTTCAATGATCAGACTTGTCCTGACCCCCCCCCCCCCCAGACAGCCATTCACTGGGAAGATCAGCGTACTGCTGTTTCTCTTCCCCCAGTTTTTTTGCAGCTGAGAACAGAGTTTATGTGATCACTTATAATAAAGGGGAAAGAGGTATTTATCATTATATATATATATATATATATATATATATATATATATATATATATATATATATATATATATCTTTATTGACATGTTTTGCCTTTCATTTCTATTCTAAGCTGAATGGGTTGTTTTAAAGGTGAGGGTTTACAATCACGTTCATTTTGTTCCATTCCTTATGTTATGATTCAGAGATCCTGATGGATCCACCTCCATTCAGCCTAGAGTGCATAAGTAATCTCCCGAAATTAAGAATTAACACATTAAAATGAATATAGGCAATCTTCCAAAATATAAATTGATTCGGAAAAATGAATATACAAAACAAATCCAAATATACAAAAATTAATTTGAATATGTGAAGCGAATTCAGAAAACAAATCATTCTAACATAAGGGATATAACAAAACAAAATGATTAACCTAAATGAATATGTAGCACTGCCCCTTGGGGGTTGTTTTATAATGCATGTTCTCCTGTGCAGCCATGACCATGTGAACTTTCCAGCCCCTCTGACACTCTAGGTTCAGACATGTTGTGTATACCTTTAAATGAAAAAACAGACACAAAGCAAGTAGTTTCAACTCTGTTTGATTTTTACTTACTCAAGAAGAGAGGTTTAAATGAAGGATTAGTCAGTTAAGTCCTGGTCACAACCAATACTAGGTTGAAATAATGCTTGAAGCAATAACAAATAGTAATGACAAGTGAGTGATAACAATATACACAATCGCAGTTGGATACCTTGAGAAAGCTTTTGGTGGATATAAGGAAACGTTTCTGCTTTAAAGAATAACCCTGGATCGGCCTATAATACCTTTAATCCTAATGAGAGATAACATACTATAGTTACCAGTAAAGTGTCCCCTTTAAGAGCAATACACAATAATGTCCTAAAAGCAAGGCCTTGCACTGTCTTTACAGGCAAGTTGTAGCTCATAGAACAAAGATTTCTCACTGTAGCAAATTGATTATAAAGAGGGCAAGATAGCTGGTTCTGGCTTATAGCAATACTATTTGTAATCCAAGTGAATGTCGTCTGTGCACAGTGTTTAGAGTGTAGTACTTATACAAGGCAATGGGATCTGTGGGCAAAGTTCCCTCATCAATCCTGATAGACCTCGGCAGCCTCCCGGAGGGACGATCAAAAGACTGTTCTTACTGTAGATGGGCAGAGATGGTAATCAGTCTGCTGACTCAGTGAACCGGCCGGTTCCATGGTGTTTAGCGCTACTGCAGGGCATTCTTCTGCAAGCAGGCAACGCCTGAACTCGCTTGGCTGGAGCTGTAGGCTGTGTACCACGTGATAGGCCATGATCTCCTCACACAGCGGCGAGATGGTGCTCACGCGATGGGATCTAGGAAGCAAGAGAGCGCGGGCCTGTTCAGCAGATCCCTTTATAGTCTTTCCCACAATTCTCCCGTGGAGCAGATGGTTTGCCGGGAGATGTAGTCCATAGTCAGTTCTGCAATTCAGCAATGCCTATCCAGAAGACTACAGCTCCCACAATGCCTTCCTCTGTGCTCAGAAATATGATGTCAGTGATCCAAGCACAGCATTAGGGGGACATAGGAGCAAGCTGGAACAATAGAAGGCAAGTCTGCAAAGTCAGGTAACTTTAGTCTGCTCCCGGCTACAAATATGAAACAAAATTACATTTTTAATGGGCAGGCAGGTTGTACTGAAGTCAATTCATCGATCAATTTCAGCCTGTCCATTTTTTTTCCTCACCTGACCACTGCCGGTGTTCTTTTGAGAAATGCCCTCCGTCGAAAAATGCCTCTGATGGGTCTGCGCATGCGCAGTATGCAACGTCACTCCAGCTGATATGTTGATCAGCTGGAATGCCCCATAATGCACTGCGAGATCGCAGTGCATTGCTGTATGATGATTGGCCAAAGTATGCACCTGACCTGCATGCTTTGAATAGGCTAGATTAGGCAGGCAGGTTAGTTAGTGGCAGTGTACACACTAGTGTACTGTGTATATATATATATATATATATATATATATATATATATATATGTGTGTATGTATGTGTATGTATGTATGTATGTATGTATATTCTGCATTTAGTGTAGATTAGATATTAGATAGACAGTGTAGATTAGATATTCAGTGTGGACTCTATATTCAGTCAGTGCAGGCAGTGTAGTTTAATTAACACAGTGTATTGAAGTGGTTAGGGAAACCCTGCACCAATTGTTTTTTTTTTTAAGAATGGCATGGGGGTACCCCCCAAAATCCATACCAGCCCCCTCGAGTCTGGTATGGATTTTAAGAGGAACCCCGCGCCCAAAAAAATTGGTGTGGAGGTCTCCCCCCCAAAATCCATACCAGACCCTTATCTGAGCATGCAACCTGGCAGGCCGCAAGAAAAGGGGTGGGACGAGAGAGCACCTCCCCCCCTCCTGAACCATACCAGCCACATGCCCTCAACATAGGGAGGGTGCTTTGGGGTCCCCCCAAAGCACCTTGTCCCCATGTTGATTGGGACAAGTGCCTCATCCCCACAACCCTTGTCCAGTGGTTGTAAGGGTCTGCGGGCAAGGGGGGCTTATTTTTATTTTTTTTCACCTGGCCACTATTTTCTATCGAGAAATGCCCTCTGTCGAAAAATGCCTCCGATGGGTCTGTGCATGCGCACTATGCAACGCGACTCCAGCTGATATGTTGATCAGCTGGCATGACGTTAATGCGGCGCATTCGCAGATCGTCGTAGGCAGTATCCGATGATCTGCTAAGCACCGAGAGAGAATTAAATTGGCAGATTCTGCCTCGCAATTGCGGGGAGGGTTGTGGGTGTGTTGAAGGGTGGGTTTTGCGTGTGTTTTAACCCGTGTGTATATGTAATGACAGATCATGTGACACTTAGATTGCACACAGGTGGACATCATTTCACTAATTATGAGACTTCTGAAGGTAATTAGTTGCACCAGAGCTTTTTATGGGCTACATAACAAAGGGGTGAATACATACGCACATGCCAATTATCAGTTTTTTATTTCTGAAAAATAATTTTATGTATATATTTTTCTAATTTTACTTCACAGACTTATGCCGCGTACACACGAGCGGACTTTCCATCCTACTTGGTCCGGCACACTTTCCGACGGACTTTGTCCGCCAGGTGCGCCGGACTTTAAAACGAACGGACTTGCCCACACACGCCGGGACTTTCCGGCGGGCTAAGTCCGCCCGTCTTTCCGACGGACTTTCGCCGGAGTTCCGGCGGACTTTCAGAATGAACGGACTTGCCCACACACGGACAAGTCCGTTCATTGTGAACGTGACTCAGGTGCGACGGGACTAGAAAAGGATGTCAATCTTGCCGCTTTTATCGGCGAGATTGACACCTTACGAGCCCCGTCGCGGGGCATACCAGACCCTTAGGTCTGGTATGGATTATAAAGGGGAACCCCTACGCCGAAAAAACGGCGTGGGGCCCCCCCTAAAATCCATACCAGACCCCGATCCGAGCACGCAGCCTGGCCGGTCAGGAAAGGGGGTGGGGACGAGCGAGCGCCCCCCCCCCTCCTGAACCGTACCAGGCCGCATGCCCTCAACATGGGGGGTGGGTGCTTTGGGGAGGGGGGCGCCCTGCGCCCCCCCCCCCAAAGCACCTTGTCCCCATGTTGATGAGGACAAGGGCCTCTTCCCGACAACCCTGGCCGTTGGTTGACGGGGTCTGCGGGCGGGGGCTTATCGGAATCTGGGAGCCCCCTTTAATAAGGGGGCCCCCAGATCCCGGCCCCCCACCCTATGTAAATGAGTATGGGGTACATGGTACCCCTACCCATTTACCTAGGTAAAAAGTGTCAGTAATAAAACACAACACAGGTTTTTAAAATAATTTATTAAACAGCTCCGGGGGGGGGGGGTCTTCTTCCGTCTTCGGGGGTCCCTCCGGTTCATCTTCTCCCGGAGTCCGGTTGGTTCTTCTCCGCTCTCCGGCCTCTTCTCCCGGTGTCCCAGGTCTTCGGCCGGCCCCTCCGCTGTCTTCAGGTAGCTCGATTGCCAGCGGAGGTCCGGACTTCTTGGCTTCTTGTGTTCTCTTCTCTTCTCTTCTCTTCCCCCAGATGTTGACACGACGCTCTCTCCGGCTGGACTGGTCTCTGAGGGCTGCGTTGTGACTTATATAGGCGGAGACCCCGCCCCCATATGATGTCACAGTCCCTGGGCATGCTGGGACTGTGACATCATATGGGGGCGTGGTCGACCACGCCCCCTAAAACGTCACAGTCCCAGCATGCCCAGGGACTGTGACATCATATGGGGGCGGGGTCTCCGCCTATATAAGTCACAACGCAGCCCTCAGAGACCAGTCCAGCCGGAGAGAGCGTCGTGTCAACATCTGGGGGAAGAGAAGAGAAGAGAAGCCAAGAAGCCAAGAAGCCAAGAAGCCCAGAAGTCCGGACCTCCGCTGGCAATCGAGCTACCTGAAGACAGCGGAGGGGCCGGCCGAAGACCTGGGACACCGGGAGAAGAGGCCGGAGAGCGGAGAAGAACCAACCGGACGCCGGGAGAAGATGAACCGGAGGGACCCCCGAAGACGGAAGAAGACCCCCCCCCCCGGAGCTGTTTAATAAATTATTTTAAAAACCTGTGTTGTGTTTTATTACTGACACTTTTTACCTAGGTAAATGGGTAGGGGTACCATGTACCCCATACTCATTTACATAGGGTGGGGGGCCGGGATCTGGGGGCCCCCTTATTAAAGGGGGCTCCCAGATTCCGATAAGCCCCCGCCCGCAGACCCCGACAACCAACGGCCAGGGTTGTCGGGAAGAGGCCCTTGTCCTCATCAACATGGGGACAAGGTGCTTTGCGGGGGGGGCGCAGGGCGCCCCCTCCCCCAAAGCACCCACCCCCCATGTTGAGGGCATGCGGCCTGGTACGGTTCAGGAGGGGGGGGGGCGCTCGCTCGTCCCCACCCCCTTTCCTGACCGGCCGGGCTGCGTGCTCGGATCGGGGTCTGGTATGGATTTTAGGGGGACCCCACGCCGTTTTTTCGGCGTAGGGGTTCCCCTTTATAATCCATACCAGACCTAAGGGCCTGGTATGCCCCGCGCTCGCCGCAATAGGAAGATTTGTTTTTCCTATTGCAGCGAGCGCGAGATGCAATACCATCCCCTCGTGTCTTATTTGGTCTGTCGGACCAGCCTACACACGAGCGGGCTTTCCGTCGGACCAGCACACACACGGGCGGACTTTCCGCCCGAAACTGAGTCCGACGGAAAGATTTGAAACTTTCTTTAAATCTAGGTCCGGCGGGCTTTTGGGAAGAAGTCCGCCGGAAAAGTCCGCCGCCGCCCACACACGGGCGGATTGTCTGGCACACTCTGGTCCGCCGGACCAAGTATGCCGGAAAGTCCGACCGTGTGTACGCGGCATTAGACTATTGTGTTCTGATCCATCACATATAATTCAGATTTAAAAAAAAAAACATTGAACTAAAGGCTGTAATGTAACAAAATAGGTAAAAAGCCAAGGGGGGGGGGGGGTAAATACTTTTGCAAGGCCCTGTACCTAATAGAAATTAATAAATGACTTATCAGCTTGTCTAAACACTGTAACAGCTGTCAGCATTGCTTCAGATTCAAGCCTACAGCAGGATAGTATTGTGATTGAAATGTGAAACGAATTGGTTACTTTGGATTATTACCATAAATGTTTATATTTTAGATTTAATGATACATAAGGCCTTTGTAAATACAGTTTTCTATCAATTGAAAGGGATCTTCTCAGAGCTTATGTTTTTTTTTATGTGAATTTTCTATATATAAATTCTCTTTTAAAGATTTGAGAAAAAAAAGTAAGTAGTGTGTAAATATGGGTATATTTTTAAACAGTCTGCTTTTCAGACTTCCATTTTAGGCACACTTTCTCCAGACAATGAACAGTCTCTTGCTTGTTTTTATTAGGGGATTAAACTTGGATGGGGAAAAGGGACATGGGATACCCAAATGATGAATACTTCTAGTTGAAATAAACGTAATTGAATCCAAACTGACAGTCTCTACTCTGCACATCTTCTCCAGCATACTACTTGAGATCACTTGCTTTTCTTCACTGTCCAATTCTAGATTCCTGTCACCGTTAGCACATGGCTAGGCCTCACTCTGAAAAAGAATAATTGTGCTAACTGATCCTTGGTGGACTACTGCTCCCAGCACATCCAATGCAAATCCTGCCAACCCTCCTGGCTGCAATGACTTAACTTCAACAACACCACAGTCTCTCCCTCTGGCTCCACATCCTATCCTGGCATGTCTCTCCCATAGCTGCTTCTCACTCACCGACCCCGGGATTGATCCCTCCTGAATGACTTTCCTGGCTGTGTTCCCCGCTGTCTTCCTCCTGTTTCTGTTCCAGGACACCCCATAATGGCCGTGTAAAGAGAGGCTCCCTCCCAGCTCCCGAGCTCCAGGCCTGGGGTACAGAAAGGGGGTCCCTCAAGGGCCACCACAGACTAACATGCCATCATTCCAGTTCTTCCACCCAACAACTCCTCCCACCGCAGGCTGACCATGGTTATATATAGGAGGCCTGCCCCCTGCCAATCCTAGTTGGGGATTGGTCAGGGCTCCCAAATACACCCCATGTCACTCCAGCACTCTGCCTTGCCTCTTTTCCAGAACCTTCTCACTGGAAAAAGAGAGGCGTCCAAGAGCTGAGGCACATGTCAGTCACCTGCTGCTACACTAAACCACTCCCCTGCCTAAATTTACCTGCGCTGGCAGCAAAAACACAAACACTGCTCTAGCACCTACCTACCTAAGGTAGAAGGTGCTACACCAGTTTATAACAGGGGGCATTTATCTCTACACTCACCTGAAGTAAGTGCATACCAGACATGGGCCAATGTAAACAGAACAGCACAATTGAAAAAAGCAATTTGTCTGCAAATATATTGGGTGACCATACTGTAATATGATGCTCATAAGGGGTGACTGATTTAAGCATTTGTTGTAAAACTTGCACAGTGCATGGAACAGCTTGAGCTGAAGGGGTTTGACATTTCTTTCCATCATAGCATTGAGCCTTGTAAGGGATCTTCAGCTTTAATATACATATGTGCACTGTTTGCCTCTATGTTTTACAGCTGCTTTCTCAATTGTTTTTCTAATTAGGTGTTCACTCACAAGAAACTTTGACATTGACAAACGCTGGTCATTCTGTGTGGAAGGATCCAAAGTCACAGGTACAATTTATATGGTACATTTCTTTATTCTACAAGCTTTAACAGCTCCGATAGCCTGTAACTTTTTTCCTTTAAATATCTTTTACCAATCTTCGTTGTGTGGCCCAACCTGGCACTGCACAGGAACAGGTGCATCCGAGCTACTACTTCCTGTGTAATGCCTGGTCAGTAGGGATGAGCCGAACACCCCCCTGTTCGGTTCGCATCCAGAACATGCGAACAAGCAAAAAATTTATTCCAACACGCGAACACCGTTAAAGTCTATGGGACACGATCATGAATAATCAAAAGTGCTAATTTTAAAGGCTTATATGCAAGTTATTGTCATAAAAAGTGTTTGGGGACCTGGGTCCTGACCCAGGGGACATGGATCAATGCAAAAAAAGTTTCAAAAACAGCCATTTTTTCAGGAGCAGTGCTTTTAATAAGGCCTAAAGTGAAACAATAAAAGTGTAATATTCCTTTAAATTTCGGAAAAAAAGTCATTTAAAACTACTCGCGGCTATTAATAAATTGTCGGTCTGAGAATACACATAAAAGTTCATTGATAAAAGCGGCATGGGATTTCCCCACAGGGGAACCCCGAACCAAAATTTTTTAAAAAAGAGGCGTGGGGGTCTCCCGGAATTCCATACCCCGCCCCCTCTGACTTCACAGGGAATGCCACAGGGAAGTACCTGTCAAGTCCCCGTGCATCAGAGGGGGGCGGGGTCACCGGGTGGCCCCACCCTCCGTTATTTAAGAAGTGTCAGAAGACGAGAAGCGCCACACAGCAGGAGCCTACCATCATGGATGCGGAGCGGCCCGAGAACAAAGAAGGGAAGAAGGCGCCGCGGAGGAAGATGCCGGACAAGAACACCGGAGCAAGAGGTAGAGGATCGGAGGAAGAACCAGAGGAAGAAGAAGATGGAGTAAGAAACCGAAGGAAGATAGAAGAAAGAAGATAGAAGAAAGAAGATGAAAAAGAAGACTTTAAATAAAGGAATTGTCAAAAACTGTCTCTTGTCGTTTTTAACATTTTTGACACTTTTTTTGTGAAATGGTAGGGGTACTTTTGTACCCCCTTAGCATTTCACACAGGGGGGGCGGGATCTGGGGGTCCCCTTGTTAAAGGGGGCTTCCAGATTCCGATAAGCCCCCCGCCTGCAGACCCCCACAACCACCGGGCAAGGGTTGTGGGGATGAGGCCCTTGTCGCCATCAACATGGGGACAAGGTTTTTTGGGGGGGACCCCAAAGCACCCTCCCAATGTTGAGGGCATGTGGCCTGGTACGGTTCAGGAGGGGGGGCGCTCTCTCGTCCCCCCCTCTTTTCCTGCGGCCTGCCAGGTTGTGTGCTCGGATAAGGGTCTGATATGGATTTTTGGGGGGACCCCACGCAATTTTTTAAAAAATTTTGGCGCGGGGTTCCTCTTAATATCCATACCAGACCTGAAGGGCCTGGTATGGAATTTAGGGGGACCCTCACGTCATTTTTTTTTAAATTTTGGTTCGGGGTTCCACTGTGGGGAAATCCCATGCTGTTTTTATCAATGAACTTTTAAGTGTATTGTCGGACCGACAATTCATTAATAGCCGCAAGTAGTTTTAAATGACTTTTTTTCCTTTGAAATGTCATTTTGCTGTCAGACTGTTCTAAACACGGGAAACATGCACCCCTTTACAGGCTTACTATAGACACCCCCCAGGTACGAAATTTAAAGGAATATTACATTTTTATTGTTTCACTTTAAGCATTATTAAAATCACTGCTCCCAAAAAAACGGCCGTTTTTAAAACTTTTTTTTGCATTGATCCATGTCCCCTGGGGCAAGACCCAGGTCCCCAAACACTTTTTATGACAATACCATGCATATAAGCCTTTAAAATTAGCACTTTTAATTTCTCCCATAGACTTTGAAATTTGCCGCGAACACCCCAAATTGTTTGCTGTTCGGCGAACTGGCGAACAGCCGATGTTCGAGTCGAACATGAGTTTGACTCGAACTCGAAGCTCATCCCTACTGGTCAGCCTCAAAAACACAGCACTCAGCCTGAGAAGTTTCTACAAACCTCCATACGCAATCTGTGCAAAAAACGGAAAAAGGCTGGTGCCATGGAAGTCGGCTAAAACATTGGTTAATTAATGCAGGTGAACAACAGTCAAAAGAGCATTTTGGCCATGCTTAAAGCCAGATGGCCGAAACGCGTTGGTTTTTTGCCTGTTGTTCACCTGTATTAATTAAACAATATTTTAGATGACTTCCATGGCACCAGCCTTTCTCCCTTTTTTTGCACAGCTGGCACCACAGAAGCTTTACAAAAGCAACATTAAGGCTGGCCACTCTTTCTACTGCACACATGCACTGTGGCCCCATTCATTATTATGTGTGAGCCATAGTCAAATAGATGGCTGAAGACCCCAAGGAGTAATGCTTACCCATGGAAATGAATTGGTCTAAGACATGCATGTGAGGAAGAGGACTCAGCCTGTATATATTATCATTGCAAGGCTTTGTTATGCCTTGTCATATCATGACTCCGTTCTTCAGTAAAATAAAAATGACCTGTTCCTCTGTGTATCAGACAAATTTGTACATTTAAGGGCTGTACACACGATAGGAAAATCGGAAGTAAAATTTAATCCGACGAACGTTCTGCCGATTTTCATACCGTTACTATGGTGCTTTCGACAGCTGATTCTTCAGCCGTTTTTTTTGTCCGAAAAAGCTAGATGTGCAGACTTTAAAAATTGTTGTCGTACGTGAACTCAACGTCCGATTTTCGTTTAATTAGTATGGTTTTTGTACAAAAAAATCATAAGAGCAAGACTACGCATGCTCAGAAACGAAAGAACACAAAAAATTCAACACATTACGTCACTTCTGAAGTTGTACTCTGTCGTATGTAAATTTTCGTATGGTGAGTAACCTCTTCACTTTCGACACGAAACTAGCATGCAACAAAAAACGGATGAACGATCGTCCAAAAATCTGATCGTGTGTACGAGGCTTTAGACTCGTACCTGACTGTCTGTTGTGAGCTGTTATATAGCCAAGGGCGGGGTCACCCGGTGACGTAAGACGGCAGTCTGCGGGACTCCTCCCATGGAGGCGGAGTTTTTCGGTTTGTTTGTTTTTTCTCGGGCCGTCAAACGCTGTGATTGACGATGGATTTACAAGGATATGTCAAAAACTGTCTCCTGTCGCTTTTACTTTTTTGACACTTTTTTGGTGAATGGGTAGGGGTACAATGTATCCGATACCCATTCACATGGGGGGTGGGGCGGGATCTGGGGGCCAGATCTCGATAAGATCCCAGATACCGATAAAAACCAAAAAGTGTAGCGCTAAATGAAAATGAAAATGCACCCTCAATATACAAATTGTGAAATTAAAATGAGTGAATATCCGGTGCTTTAAATAAATAATAAATGTCCATCAAAAACAAGTGTCCATCAGTGGACTAATAACTAAAGTCCATAGAAAATGAGGACCTTAATGGTCACCACCTATGAAGAGTATGCAAAATACCGTCACCACCGTGTAACTCTATATAGACTATATAAAAAGTAATGCACAGCTGGTTACTGATTAGTCCACCATGTGTATATATTAGATCTTGTTGGTTGGTAAGTAAAAAGGCCAATTCGATACACCACACCACAGTGTTTTCATGAAAACGTGCAATTCCCACAGCCAGTGAAGGTGGAAGCTTACCGGAGGGTTTGAACCCAAAACAGCATATACTGTAAGGGTCAAACCAGCTTGTATTGCACACTGGCAATGGGGGGAAGACCTTGGCAACCGGGAGAAGAAGGGATCCCAAGGGACTTCATGGAAGTGTCTTCTCCAAATATAACGATTTAAGAAGATAAAAAAGCGCTTGTATATAAAATGAAGGCGGCAGTGGAGTTCTCCCGACGCGTTTCATCTAACAAGACTTCGTCTAGGGGTATCCATCCACTGCAGCCTGACTCCCTAATGTAGGTACTGTAATCCTTATGATGTGACTCCAGCCCATTCAATTCCGTAAATCAGCACTTCGGGGTTGCCCAAAATGGCGGACCCGCGTGCGTTCCAAGCCTCACTCTCGCGGGTGTATTTTGCGTTCCACCTCACTATAATATAACCCAATGTAACATAATCGTACTTAAACCCATATCAGTGTAGCGGAAAGAAGATAGTATTGTGTCCGGTGCCAATGTTGCAATGTAATTAAAATGAGAACTGAATCCTTGTATGTGCGGAGACGATTCCCAGCACATCTCGCGGTATGACGTCGTGACGTCATGACGCAGAAACGGAAATGCGCTTAAGCAAGCCTCGTTCTGAAGCGGCTTGCGCTTCAACTATACTTGATTAATAGGAAGCTTGCGTTCCACCGTATGTTGCATCTACGGACCGTACGGCGTCGCAAGCATCAAGTATACCAGCTTGATTTCTCATAGGAAAAGTTTTATTAATCAATCTTAATAATGCAAATACGGATTTGAGCAGTAAAACCACTCGATTCTATATCAGCAGGGAAAACATTCATCCATATAAGTGCCCATATACATAAGTGCATGTTGCCCTATGCATTTCCGTGTTTTCGTTTCAATGAATTAGATGTAAGTGACAATGCTCTTACCAAAAACCATAATTACAATAATAACTCAATGGAAATGACCATATTAAATGTGAAGGGTCACGTATGTGTATAGCATATAAGATGTCTTATGCATAGGGAATTCAATGGACTGGATTCACATAAATGCATACACTTCAAATCGATAGTTACAACTCAAAGATAAAAATTGTATATAAAATTAGAACATACATATACGTCAATAAATCATTACAGACCCTATGAGTTCTGATTGATCTATAAAGGCATTAACATCTACCTCTACATTCAACCCAAAGGGGGCAAATGTCTGTAGCTCATATGCCCAGAACATTTCCAGACGGCATACCCCTCTGGTTTTAGCACCCCCTCTCCATGGTGGTGTATATTTGTCAATAATGACAAACTGTGATCCTTCTGGATTTCCATCATGGAATTCTTTATAATGCCTCGGGACCGTATGTTTTGGATCTCTGCTTTTAATCAGGGCAATATGCTCCCCCACTCTTATGGAGAACGTCCTAGTGGTACGGCCTATATATTGTTTGTGACAGGGACAGGTAATAAGATAAACTATATATTTGGTGCTACATGTACAGAATGGTTTTATAGTGTATCTCCTGCCTGTTACCGTGGAAGTGAATTCCGTCACTTTACGAGTCCTCACGGTGTTGTGTTGGCATACAACGCACTTCCTACATGGAAAAAAGCCAGTCCAGTCATGAAAAAAAGAAGGACGGGTAGGGGCATTAATGGTGTTAGGAGCTATCCGACCTTGTATTGATGGTACACCTTTAAAGATGACATTGATTTCTTCTGGAATAAGCGGACCTAGAATATTATCTTGCTTGAGGACACCCCAATGCTTCCTCATGATATTTTTAATTTGCCTGTGTTGTGTTGAAAAGGATGTCAACATGGCCCACCTGAACTTCTCATCCGGCTCTCTCTTGGGTTTAATTTCCAGTAGAGATTTCCTATCAGTGTCAGTAGCCCTTTGGATTTCAAAATCCAGACTGCTTCTATCATATCCTTTATCCAAGAAGATAGAAGCAGTCTGGATTTTATTTATTTATTTATTATTTATTTATTTAAAGCACCGGATATTCACTCATTTTAATTTCACAATTTGTATATTGAGGGTGCATTTTCATTTTCATTTAGCGCTACACTTTTTGGTTTTTATTGGTTTATTTAGCTATTATTCTTTTTGCTGTGTTAGCGGCTCATACTTTAGAGCAAGCGCAATTTTATCACTGGTGTTCTCAGATACCGATAAGCCCCCTCGCCCACAGACCCCCACAACCAATGCCCAGGGTCGTGGGGATGAGGCCCTTGCCCCCATCATCATGGGGGCAAGGTGCTTTGGGGGGGACCACGCCATTTTTTTTTTTTTTTAAATTTTGGCTTGGCTAGTATGGACTGGGAAAGAACCCACGCCGTTTTTTTTTTTCAATGATTTTTTATGTATATTGCCAGGATCCAGCAATACATTTACTGCCGCAAGCGATTTTTAATTAAATTTTTTCCTTTAGAAATTTCATTTTGCTGCGGTACTGTTATAAACATGGGAAAGATGCGCTAATTTACAGGCAGACTAAGGGGGCCCCCCAGGCACGATATTTAGGGCACTTTCACACTGAGGCTTGGGGGTGTCGCCGGTAAAGCGCCGTTGGTTTTAGCGGCACTTTACCGTCGTTTTAGAGGCGCTTTTCGGCCGCTAGCGGGGCGTTTTAACCCCCACTAGCAGCCGAATAAAGGATTCATAGGGCCTTCAAAGCGCCACTGCTGCGGCGCTTTGCAGGCGCTTCGGCTGCCCTGCCCATTGATTTCAAAGATGCTGCTTGCAGGACATTTTTTAACGTCCTGCAAGCGCACCGCACCAGTGTGAAAGCACTCGGGCTTGTAGACTGGAGTGACATGAGAGGCGCTTTACAGGCGCTTTGCAGGTGCTATTTTTAGCGATATAGTGCCTGCAAAGCGCCTCAGTGTGAAAGTAACCTTAAAGGAATATTTTATTTTTATTGTTTATTGTTTCACTTTAAGCATTATTAGAATCACTGCTCCTGAAAAAAACAGCAGTTTTTAAAAACTTTTTTTTGCATTGATTCATGTCCCCCGGAGCAGGACCCGAGTCCCCAAACACCTTTTATGGCAATAACTTGCATATAAGCCTTTAGAATGAACACTTTTGATTTTTCATGTTTGTGTCCCATAGACTTTAATCGGTGTACGCATGTTTGCACAAATTTTTTGCCTGTTCGCATGTTCTGGTGCGAACCGAACCGGGGGGTGTTCGGCTCATCCCTATTCCAGAGTGTTCCAGTTATCCCACTTCAGTGTTCCAGTTCCTACCTCCTGCTACAGCTGCAGAGAGCTGGCTCAAGAGGGAGAACCCGTTTACCAGCCACGGAGAGACCGCTCAGGACCAGAACCAGAGTCATCAGTGATGAGAGGCCCCTGGCCACCGTCTTGTTTACTTAAAGTGGAGTTCCACCCACTTTTACAACTCTTCAGCATCCCTCACTAAACTGTGCACTGTAAACAAATTGGATATTTTTTTATTTTTTTTCTAAGCACCTACTGTATATCTGGTGTATTCATTTTTCACTTCCTCCTCCCTGGCCGCGGCCCATCGCATCATTTCCTGTTTGCAATGCCTTCTGGGAAGGGGCGGCAACTTCCTCTGAAACTGCCGTTGCTATGGAAACCTGACCTGAAACCTATTACACTGCTTGTGGTGCACTGAGCATGTGCGAGATCTGCAAGGATGAGATCCAGGAAGAAATCCAGTCTGGCTTATGATGCCCACACTTAAGATGGCCACGGCCTGCTGTAAATTTATAAAATAACAAACTACAGCTATAAACTAACAAAACAGACCTTAGTTTACAGACTAACTTTACTAGAATACATTAAGCTTGTGTATTATGGGGGTATTTTTATTTAAAAAGTATAATTTCGGCCGGAACACAACTTTAACTGTGCGCTCCAACTCAAAGCGGAGCTCCACCCAAAAGGGTAAGATTCACTTTAAGGACTCTTCCCCTGCTCATCTTGAAAAATTGGCACTTTTGAGGAGTGGGGGGGGTGTAGTTGCCCGATTTTGACAGGTACCTGCTTCCTACTTCTGTTCCGAGCGGGAAAAAAAACAGAGGTTCTCCTCCCTTTCCCCTGCAGTTATCTGGGACATGACACTGACACATGACACGGATCCTCCACTTCTTCTGGGGTGCCCCGCCAGTGCTCCTGGCTCCTCCCCTCCATCGGGTGCCCCCTTGGGGAGCTGCTCTCCCTTGGCACACCCATGCGGGCATGCTCCCGTGTCCCACTGCTGTGTCCATTGACACAGACAGCGGGACTCGGCCCCGCCCCCTGCTACCATGTCACTGAATTTGATTGACAGCAGCGGGAGCCAATGGCTCTCGCTTCTATCAATCTATCCAATGAGGACAGAGACAGCGGGTGGAGCCGCTCAGGCTCAGGTAAGTAAAAGGGGGGCTTGGGAGGGTCGCTGCAGCAAAAAAGGTTTTTTATCTTAATGCATAGCATGTACTATGATGTACATAGAATGTCAAGCCCCTTACGGATATGACCAGAAAAGACAGTAACCCACAGAGTCTGTCCATTAGGGCCTTTGAGAGTCTCAAGGCTACCTTTGTTTCTGCTCCTGTGTTGGCACATCCTGACCCTATGTTACCTTTTATCCTTGAGGTTGATGCTTCTGAGACTGGAGTTGGCGCCCTTCTGTCTCAATGTCCTACCTCTGAAAGCGCTATGCATCCTTGTGGCTACTTTCTTCCAGAAGGGCGCGATGGACTCGTTTCTTGTCTAGTTTTACATTGTCTCATTCTTACCCGGTACTAGGGGTGTAAGGGCCGACGCTTTGTCACAACAATTTTCCTCCACTTCCAAGGTGGAGTCGGTTCCGGTTCCTGTGATTCCTCTTGATCATATTCTGGCTACAGTTCGCACCAGTCTCACTTCTCCTTTGGGTGACAAAATTCTTGCTGCTTAGGTCCATGCTCCTCCTGAGAAACCTTGTGACCACTGCTTTGTCCCAGAGAGTCTCTGTACTGCCATGCTCCAGACTTATCATTCTCCCAAGGTTGCTGGCCACCCTGGTAAGAAACAACTCGTTTGGGTCATTTCCCAACAATTCTGGTGGCCTAGTTTACGTGCTGCTGTAACCACCTTCGTAGATGCCTGTTCCGTATGTGCTCAGAGTAAGACTCCACAACACCTTCCAGTGGGCCTCCTACAACTCATACCCAATGGAGAGAGGCCCTGGACCCACCTGTCTATGGATTTCCTTGTGGAGTTACCCAGCTCCCAGGGTAACAGAGTTATCCTTATGGTGGTTGACCGGTTCTCGAAAATGTCCCATTGTATTCCACTTAAGAAGTTGCCCACTTCTAAGGAACTGGCTTACATTTTTGCTCAGGAGATCTTTCGCTTACATGGACTACCCAAGGTGATTGTCTCGGAGAGGGGTAGTCAGTTTGTGTCGCGATTCTGGAGAGCCTTTTGTGCACAGTTGGGAATTCAGCTTGCTTTCTCACCCGCAGTCTAATGGGGCAGCAGAACGAGACAATCAGTCCTTGGAGCAATTCCTACCTTGCTATATTTCTGTCCATCATAACATATGGTCAGACCTCTTACCGTGGACGGAGTTTGCTCACAATAGTGCCTTGAATTCTGCTTCCTGATTGTCCAAGTTTATGACGAACTATGGTTTCCAAACTTCCATGTTGTCTGACTCATTTGT
The DNA here is from genome assembly GCA_037952925.1 of Lithobates clamitans. Taxonomy (NCBI): domain Eukaryota; kingdom Metazoa; phylum Chordata; class Amphibia; order Anura; family Ranidae; genus Lithobates; species Lithobates clamitans. The sequence continues at coordinate 253,808 of JBBGZY010000194.1, read as the reverse complement.
TCCGCAGAGAATTCCTGTGTTAGAGGAGCATCTCCGTGGTCTTCGTTCCACTTGGGCACAAGTCAAGGAGGCTTTGCAACATGCTAATGATAGGTACAGACTCGATGCTGACCGCAGACGCCTGCCTGTGCCTTCCTAACAGGTTGGGGACAGGGTCTAGCTGTCATCTCACAACCTCTGCCTTCGTGTTCCCTCTCTGAAGTTCGCACCTCGGTTTATTGGGCCTTTCCGTATTCTCTGCAGGATTAACCCAGTGGCTTACGCATTGGACCTTCCTTCTAATATGCATATCTCAAATGTATTTCATGTCTTCTTATTAAAACCTTTGGTCTGCAACCGTTTTACCACCTCTGTGCCTCGTCCTCACCCTGTACAGGTTGAGAACCATGAGGATTATGGAGTACAGTCCATTGTTGACTCCCGTAGGTTCCATGGGCGCATACAGTACCTGGTGCATTGGAAAGGGTACGGTCGTATGTACATGCCCCTGTCCTCCTCCGTGATTTCCCTAGATGTTTTCCCCTTAAGCCTGATGGGGAGGGGTCATTGAGGAGGGGGTACTGTCAGGGCTGGGCTCAGCTGTTCCTTCTCTGAGCTGGCCGCTCAGCTGTCGGCTAATTGGCAGCTCCTATCTCTCTACAGTGACTCACCTGTTGATGATATCCTGCTCGTCAGTCCTGCCTACTCCGTCCAGTCCACATGATCTCTGCCTTCGACTCGGTCAGATCTCTAGAGGCGCTCTTCTGTGTTCCTTTTAAAGACTTGCTTGGCTGACATTCCTTATAGCTCCAGATCCTGCTTGCTGTTCTACTATGCACCTCTCTGGCTCCCTGGCGTTTTGGCTTGTCTGACTATCCATTCCGGTTCCTGAACTCTGGCTATGTTTTGATGTTTTGACTATGTTTATTTCTGTTTACCTTTTTTCTTATCATTATTAAACAAGTGCGATTTAACTGTATTTCTGCCTCAGTCTGATTCATGGTTTCTGACACCAAGTCCCTCAAGTTGTCAATCCAGTCCAGATCCATTCACCACCTCCAGGCTGCGCAAAGAACCAGAACAGATGAACATCTAGTCCAGGGATCCTCAAACTACGGCCCTCCAGCTGTTGCAGAACTACACGTCCCATTAGACATTGTAAAACTCTGACATTCACAGACATGACTAGGCATGATGGGAATTGTAGTTCCTGAACAACTGGAGGGCCGTAGTTTGAAGACCCCTGATCTAGTCTGAAATAACCACACAGATGTCCCAAATAATGGAAATGGTAACCCTTTTAGTAACAAAAAAAGTCAAGGCACAGCTTGGAGAGACATCACATCTTTTTTAGGGGTTTTCATTTAAAGTGGTTGTAAACCTCAGACATGAAATATAGTGTGTACTTGCCTGGATTAAAAGCACTAATGCCCCGTACACACGGTCGGATTTTCTGACGGAAAATGTGTGATAGGACCTTGTTGTCGGAAATTCCGACCATGTGTAGGCTCCATCACACATTTTCCATCGGATTTTCCGACACACAAAGTTTGAGAGCAGGCTATAAAACTTTCCGACAACAAAATCCGTTGTCGGAATTTACGATCGTGTGTACAAAAATCCGACGCACAAAGTACCACGCATGCTCAGAATAAATAAAGAGATGAAAGCTATTGGCTACTGCCCCAATTATAGTCCCGACGTACATGTTTTACGTCACCGCGTTCAGAATGATCAGATTTTCCGACAACTTTGTGTGACCGTGTGTATGCAAGACAAGTTTGAGCCAACATCCGTCGGAAAAAATCCTAGGATTTTGTTGTCGGAATGTCCGATCAATGTCCGACCATGTGTACAGGGCATTAGTGTAATTTCTGTCTCCTAATTTGTTTCTCTTTTATCAGTATGTGTCACTTCTAACAAGTTTTCCTGACACCAAGAGAAAAAAGGTGACAGGGGATCTCCAAAACACAGCCTCAGCTCTGTTTCTATGTGCTGTGCAAAGGGGGGTGGGGGTGTCCCTTCCTTCCAATCCGTTATCAGAGCTTCCCTCACTGAGCTCTGCAGTCCATAACTTCAGTTCTCTTCTCCCTTTTTGTGACAGCTCAGATAAGCTTTATAAATTCTGAACTTTGAATGACTGTAGAGAAGAGAATACTCAGATAAACAGTTACAACTTATGTAGGTGGATTTGTTTCATTTCTGTGTATCACCTGAGGCCAGTCACTTCACTAGATATATGTGGCGGTTTATAAGACAAGATAAGGGGCTTCAGTCATGGCAACTGTCGAGTATGGTGGTCTCATCCCTATCAGAATAAACCTTAAGTAAAGAGAACTATGTTTGAGATTTTTTGCAGGCCACCAACTGACGTGAGGTAAAAAAATAAATTTTATTGATATATTTTATAAAAAGACGTGCAAGCGTCTATGACAAACAAGGTAAAAAATCATTCCAATATAGATACAACAATCAGAACAGATGAAATATGTGAAATGACAAAAAATGGATGTACTCTCACAGGGGTGGCGTGCCCTGATACCCGACGCGTTTCCGGTATCCCAGTACCTTCATCAGGGATTTGAGAGTTGTGGATATTTTGTACATATATGGACTCAAAGGAATGTGCTCAACTTGCCCCCATGGCCGCTAGGGTTAAATAACGTGTGATTGTAGGTGCCAGACCAAGGTTATGTACATTTAATGCGTATATTGAGTTGCTGATATCAACAAGTAAAAATAGGTGAGCCGACTATGGGATAGAGCGTTCAAACGAACCATTTGCATACTGGCTGTGTGCCGGAAGGATTAATGTCCAGTGGCAAACCCATTAGTAGTGGGCTCCTATTAAGGACCCTTCCGGTGTACAGGTCCAATGAAAGGTGTCTACCCTTGTTGGTGCTAGCATGTGGTGGTTTATAACTACTTTTACCACTTGCCCACTGGGCACTTATACCACATTCCTGCCCAGGCCAATTTTCAGCTTTCAGTGCTCTCACAATTTGAATGACAGTTACTCATGCAACACTGTACCCATATAATTTTTTTCCTTTTTTCACACAAATAGAGCTTTCTTTTGGTGGTGTTTAATCTAATTTAATTTTTTATTTTTTGCACTATAAATACATCACCTTTTTTTCTGTCGTACGAGAATTTGTGATTTTAGTAACCTCTTCTTCAATTTCTACTTGCCACTAGTAAGCGAAAAAAGTCGGATAACCTGTCGTCCGATTTTCGGACTGTGTTCATAACAAGCCAGGACAGCACAAATACCTCCCAAATTACCCCTTTTTGTAAAGTAGACATTCCAAGGCATTTAGTAAGAGGCTTGGCAGGTTTTTTTGAAGCTGTAATTTTTTTCCCACAATTCTTTGCAAAACGAAATTATTATTTTTTCCCCCACAAAATTGTCATATTAACAGTTTATTTCTCCCACATGGCATATGCATACTTGCAGCTACACGCCAAAACACATTTTGCTACTTCTCCTGAGTATGGTGATACTACATGTGTGAGACTTTTTCACAGCCTGGCCACATACAGAGGCCCAACACACAAGGAGGGCTGTCAGGTGTTCTAGGAGCATAAATTACACATCTAATTTCTTGAATATCTATTACACTTTTGAAGGCCCTGAAGCACCAGGACAATGGAAACGCTTACAAAATGATCCCATTTTGGCAAGCAAACACCCCAACGTATATTCTATGAAGCATAATGAGTCTTTTGAACATGTCATTTTAACACAAGTTTTTTGAAAATGTTAAAGAAAATGAAAAAGCATTTTTTATACACAAAGTTGTCCATTTATAAGATATTTCTAACACATAGCATGTACATAGCAACAATTACACACCAAAATACATTCTGCTACTCCTCCTGAGTATGGCGATACTACATGTGTGAGACCTTTTCACAGCCTGGCCACATACAGAGGTCCAACATGCAGGGAGCACCATCAGGTATTCTAGGGACATACTGTAAATTACACATCTAATTTCTTGACTACCTATCACATGTTTGGAGGCCCTAGAGCACCAGGACAATGGAAACACCCACAAAATGGCCCCATTTTGGAAAGCAAACACCCCAACGTATATTCTATGAGGCATAATGAGTCTTTTGAACATGTCATTTTTTTCCACATGTTTTTGGAAAATGTGGAAAGAAAATGAAAACACATTTTTTACACATTTTTAGGGCACTGATGGGTGCTTATGAGGATCCATTGATAGGATGGCACCAATGAGAACTAATAGGATACTGTAGTGGCACTGATGATCACTTTAGTGGTACTGATTAGCACTTTAGTGGCACTAATGAACACTCACGGCACTGTTGGCCACTGATGAGCATGAACACTTCATAATGCGGCCTTCTAGAACTAGCAGGCCACGCTGTAGCCGTCAATCAGCTATAGCGCAGTCAACAAGTGCTTAAATAAAGCCTATTTAAACTGTTTAAAATGTGTGGGTCCTCTCGGGTCCAGGTAAGGGTGAGTCATCACAGGTACAGGGCAGAAGGAACCCAATAAATCAAGCGGGGGTGAGCACATACCTTTTTTGTACCTTTACATAGGTAAGCAATTTGCGCATGCACTGCCACCACAATTGTACCAGCAGCTCAAAGAGTATGCGATTACAGTATAATAGTGCACATAGTTGATTTCCCAAAAAAATAGTCTTGAAAAGCAAGTGTGTCAATCATCTTTGTAAATTAAAGGAAAACCATTGACAGGGCAAATCAATGGACAATAAGACGTGATTGCCATATTTATAATGCAATAAAAAAAATGTTATTGTTTTTGACAATTTAGACATGGCTCATGCACAAATAAAAAAAATGATTTAAAAAAGAGAAAATTTAAAGCATAGTCATTACAAATATGGCATCTGCATACGTACGGTCTTTGTTAACCCTTACAGCTTGATGACTGTGGGAAACATTGTTTCTAGTTTCAGCCTATTTGGCCATTTGGTACAAATCTAACATACTCCCAGGGCAGACTACTACAGTAATGTGCTGTTTTTTTTGTGTGGTGTAAAAGAGATGGGTGGTAAATGCAGTGACCACCAACAAACTCCCATATTCATTTTTATTTGTTCATGCTCTTCAACAAATCAGCATGGTTCTTTAGAATATGGTATTACATTTTATTAATTTAAAGTGTTATTAAACCCACAACAGTAAAATCAGTCTGTATATGCATTAAAGCATGCTTGTTATATTCACTGTGGAAGGGGTTAATCCTCCGCATTGTGTAAAAAGGCTGTTTGATTCTGTCTTCTCTGATCTCCCCTTCTTCCACTGTCCCAAATCCATCTCCTGATAGAACAAAGCCTTGGGGGCACTCTGCACATGCTCCGTTTGGTGTGTATTGCTAGAGAGTTTTTTCTTGGGGAGGATGCATGTGATCAGCACAGGGCCAATCAGCGCTGTCCAGACAGAGGGTCAGGGGTCCTGCAGCCTCATAGGACAGTCAAAGTGGAATGAAAACTTCTCCTACAAGCTTTAACCAGACACTGATAGAAGTCATAAGACTAGATACTGCAGATGAGAAAAGGTATTTAGCAGTTTATATTTACTAAAATAATTGCATTTCCATGTTCTCTGTACTGTGGGAGACAAGATCTAGTGAATGCAGGGTCCTGAGTTTAGAAACTTTATTATGTAATGCATTAAACTAGTAGGGAAAGGTTAATTAAAGTAGAAGTCCAGGTTTAAATCTGTTCCCACCCCCTTTCTAACTCCACCCATAGGCTTACAATTGGCATCTACTGTCTGCTGTCCCTCCTCTCCCCTAAAGCCGGCACTGGGGGACAATCATGTGACCGTATCGGAGCTTCCTCAGAATAAGTAAGCATACACATCTTTCCTGTACAGGGTAATTAGAATAGGAGTTAAAATGGGGGTGGGTGCAGATGTAAGATTAGATTAGTTTGGCCTGGACTTCCACTTTACGTCAGCGTTCTTCAGATTTGCATATTACAGTTTGTTTTTGATCTTGTTAAGATCTTGGAATCATATAAATTATTAACAAATGCAGTGCTGAATGAGATAAATGACAGGATGATAAGCTCACACCCTGTGTACATATATTGTGTATGGTGGTTGCTAAAGGTCATATTTATAATCCAAAATAAACATAGTGAAAGGACAGTCCCAAAAGACTGACAAAAATGTCCATAGTGATATAAAAATTCATCAACATATGCAGTGTAGTGTTCTTTGGGTGAAGAAAGAAAAAAAGGGGGTGATGCTTCCAAATCAGTACAAAATCTTCATGCATTCAGAATCGATATATGAGTAGCAGAAGTGGATACGCTTACCGGAGGAGATGGACACAATCACCATAGGGTGGAGTGTCATACGGGCTTTAAGGATCAATCGATCCCAGGGGTGCTTTGCTGGAAGACACTGGTGGTAAGTTCCACCTAGGACAACCGTGGCTGTAAGATGATGTTCAGATCCACAGCGGATGGATGGATGACCTTTAAAGGAAGAAGACCGCTGGGGAAAATGACTTCCACCCCATGGGAATTCACAGCAGACGCTGTAATCTACGAATCTGGGTGGAATTTTGGGTGGAAGTCGTTTTCCCCAGCGGTCTTCTTCCTTTAAAGGTCATCCATCAGCTGTGGATCTGAACATCATCTTACAGCCACTGTTGTCCTAGATGGAACCTACCACCAGTGTCTTCCAGCAAAGCACCCCTGGGATCGATTGATCCTTAAAGCCCGTATGACACTCTACCCTATGGTGATTGTGTCCATCTCCTCCGGTAAGCGTATCCACTTCTGCTACTCATATATCGATTCTGAATGCATGAAGATTCTGTACTGATTTGGAAGCATCACCCACATTCACCTTTTTTTCTTTCTTCACCCAAAGAACACTACACTGCATATGTTGATGAATTTTTATATCACTATGGACATTTTTGTCAGTCTTTTGGGACTGTCCTTTCACTATGTTTATTTTGGTTTATAAATATGACCTTTAGCAACCACTATACACAATATATGTACACAGGGTGTGAGCTTATCATCCTGTCATTTATCTCATTCAGCGCTGCATTTGTTAATAATTTATATTTTTTCACTGCACGGTTTACCACACTGTTTGATGCTGGCAGCTACAATTTTATTATTTTATTATTTCTGTAGTAGCGCAATTATATATTATCTTTATAAGATCTTGGAATCTGCCGTATAAACCTGTTAAAGTTGATGTTAAGTGTGGTTGACATTTTCGTATGATTTGGTTACATTTTGTTATATGATGCACAGATCACTGTGAAGACAACCCATGTGAACCCAGAGGTATATGCGAAAACACTTTAAGAGATTATAGATGTGTGTGCCATGAGCCTTACACAGGCAAGAATTGCAAAAAAGGTAAGTTGGAAAGGGTAAATCTTAGGCAGAGATTTACAAAGCTTCCCTGGGCTTTATGTTGTGAGGTTGCATGATTGTATTTTAAAGCAAAAAGTGATAAAACCCCATATGAGTTTCGTAAACAAGTTCAGTAACTCTTAAATGTGAATGGCAGTAAAAATATATATGAAAAAAACGTATTCTATAATATTGTATATTGTCCCTCTCTGGATGGGGTATGGGTATCAGTGTGGCTTATGTGTGGGACAGTTTTGCCAGGAAATACACTAACTTGCTCACATATGCATATTAGTTGCAGCTGCCTTAAAGAAAATACGGTAATGTAACCAGTAGATCAGAAATGCCCAATATTATACAATAATGATACCATGTGGGAAGGCGTATAAGTATTGTAGCTATAGAGAGAAACTAGATAGGTAAATAGACAAAAGCAATGTTGCAGTTTCAATCATGGTACACATGCCAACGTTTAATAGTTCTGGTGGTAACATTCTTATGTCCCTCTCCTGTGGATACCAAACTATTGGGAGGAATTGGCCTGAACCACACACCGAAATAAAACATTGTAAACTTAAAAATTGTGAACATAATAAAACAAAAAAATCGAACAGAAGGCATATATGTTATACCTCATACCCAGTTAGAACAAGTTACCAACTGTAAAACAAGAACACATGCACAGTTTATATAATAAATCAGATAGGAAAACACTACATAAAATAGCAGAACACCACTACAAATAATAGTTATGATCAGGATAATCCTGCCATTCTGTGGTCTCAGAGTGTTGTCTACACTCATAATACTGGATGTCGTCTCCTCTCAGCCGAAACAACACCATCTTGTCCGTATAGACATAATGCCCATAAGCAAGGATGCCACTATTTGGTAGTCAGGGAATTTCCATCAAGGAACTGAGATTTAGGTGTCTTTCATGTTCCCAAATGGCAGTCCCATATATATTTTGGCATTCAGCTACCACTGGTTCAAACAGGGCTTCTGAAATATATGGAAACTCAAGTTAAAATAATTTGCACATATGGCAAACAAAGTATCTGTGGAGCCGAGATAGCTTGGTCAACTGACGCCCTCGCCCCTTATCGGGAGGTAAGTAGGTGCTGGGCCTCTGTCTCATGGTGCCCGCATTCCCCGACTTCTCAGCTCCTTCCAGCTCATCCTCAACGTTGACAAAGGAGCATCGTTCCTTCAAAGGGTTAAAGTGGATGTAAACCCCAAATTTTTTTTTTTTTTTTTATATCATACTGTAGAGCAGTGTTTCTCAACTCCAGTCCTCAAGGCGCCCCAACAGGTCATGTTTTCAGGCTTTCCATTAATTGCACAGGTGATTTGATCAGCTTCACTGCCTTAGTAATTACCACAGCTCTTTCATCTGAGGGAAATCCTGAAAACATGACCTGTTGGGGTGCCTTGAGGACTGGAGTTGAGAAACACTGCTGTAGAGTATAAGATTTGCTATCATTTGAGCCCAGTCTTGCCATACAGAGTTAATCCATCTCTGCGCAATCCCCTTTTATTGTTCAGTGAGACAATTCTTGACAAACTGAGAAAAACTTTGTCAAATCTTCCCCCTTGCTGTGAGTGACAAGTGATTTACATCTCGTGCATTAGCCTAAGAGACATGCAGTATTTTTAAATTCCCTCCCCCACTCCTTTCTTCAGAAGCTCTGCAAGGATTGGCTGTTCCACACCTCAGCATGGTTTGGCAGGCTGAAGTCATGTGGTTACTTTCCTGTCTTTTCACTGGATGTTAGAGATCATAGCAGAAGTTCAGCAGAAGTTCAGTGTAAGAAATACACAGGAGAAAAATGCATATTGACAAGGAGTGTAGAAGTGGGCGGGGAGTCTACTGACATCACAACTCCACCCACCGAGCTCCAGACAACAGACCCACCCACAGAATATGCAGTTTTTCGGGTCTCATAACAGACAGAGGGGAGACATTTGACAGGTGAGGATACAAGCAGGAGGCATGTATATCCTTATAGATAACCCCTATGACAGTAGTTTAGAAAGGATGACATTGGGTTTACATCCACTTTAAGTACTTTGCAGAACTGGGGTTTCTCCTCAACCCCTTACAGCAATGGTGCATTCCATATTGCACCTGGTGCTTCCTCTGGAGCTGTAACAGCACTGCTGATGTTTCCTCTTTTTCTGGACCTGGAGGATCCATAGGTTGTTGTACCATTTCCTGCACCCCTGGGACCACCTCAGCACAGGACTCAACCATTACCTTGTTGCCAATGTCACTGGTCAGCAGTTATTCCACTGCAGGTAGTAATACAGATGTCTCTGAGTCCTATTCTTTGGACTCTCTATGGATGGGCTCAACCTCGGTGATCTTGGGGAACCCTATTATCTTCTGCTCTCTGCATAAGGGACCGTGTTTAGAGAGCCTAGATGCAAAACTTCTGACTGCTGTGGCAGGTCCTGTTGACTGCTACCCAAACAGTGTCCTCCTCCCACTGTGCTCATCTCTCAAAGGAATGCTCATGTTCTGGGAGAACCTCGTAGAGGAATGGCTGACAGTTCCAACAATGGGCCCATGGTGCTCTACTCACCGCCAACTCTCCCCGATCTGAACAGACAGGAATCAGCATCTTAACCACTCCTGTGGCAGATGGCAAATCCCTTTCAGGAAGGCATACGCAGCCCAATAACCACCATGACCCCTTGTAATGCAGGGAGGTGAACAGAGGCTTAGCCACCTCTGCAACTGGATTCCTTCAGCGTACATGGCTACATGCGACTGGTCAGCAGATGATTTACCATGCCTCCTGGTACCACACCAACCAGGGAGGCCAGCACATCACAGACAGTGACATGCCCTATCCTGTACCAACTCCACTCACAAACCACGCAGGGGAGGAGCCTTACTAAAAGGGAACCTAACCCATGCTTACAAGCACATCGCTGAAAATGATTTTATTTCCCTTACTGTTTCAACATAGGAAAAAAGGGAAGACTTTTATTAAGTCTGCTGTCTTACTACACTGAGAACATGTCAACTATATGCTAAACATACATTATACACTTTCATTTTCTGAATTCACTGTCAGAGATGGTCAAAGTAGTTAGTAATTGTTGACATGCCAGCAAAAGAAAGGTGGGTTTGATTTCAAGTGGAACCAAATGTAAGCATGCACAGCTTCATTTAACCTTCTAAGTAGGGCCTGAGAAACAAGATACACGGTAAGAACAGGACAATGACTACTGTTACCAAATACAAGAGCTAAGAAGGCTAAACAGAATTAACAGCAGAAAAATCTATCAGTTGGGATTGACAACTGGTAATTCTGGCCAGAGTGATAAAGAGTTGGCAGTAATAATAACAGATAAACACCATTTATCCGCTGACCTTTGGGAAACTTGCTAACATACATTGTGAACATTTCTGCTAAAACTAATTTTGGCTTTCATTGTGGACCTGATTACAGCTCTGAATTACCTAAAACAACTGACAAGGCCACATCTCTCCATAAAGAGGACCTGTCACACACTATTCCTATTACAAGGGATGTTTACATTCCTTTTAATAGGAATAAAAGTGATATATGGTATATATATATATATATATATATAAATTTTTTTTAAAGAGAAAGTGTAAAAATAAAAAATAAAGGTAAAATAAACAATAAAAAAAAGTAAGCGTCCCCGTCCCCGCGCACAGAAGCGAGCGATTATGTAAGTCGCGCCCACATATGTAAGTGGCGTTCAAATCACACATGTGAAGTATCGCTCCGTGCATTAGAGCAAGAGCAACAATTCTAGCCCAAGAACTCCTCTGTAACTCTAAACTGGTAACCTGTAAAAAATTTTAAAGCGTCGCCTATGGAGATTTTTAAGTACCAAAATTTGGCGGCATTCCACGTGTGGACACAATTTTAAGGCGTGACATGTTAGGTATCTATTTACTTGGCATAACATCATCTGTCACATTATACAAAGAATTGGGCTAACTTTACTCTTTTGTTTTTTTAAACGCGTTTGAAAAATTCCTGCGCAAATACCGTGTGACGTAAAAAGTCCTCAGAGTCTCTGCTAAAAAAACATATATAATGTTTGGGGATTATGAGTAATTTTCTAGCAAAAAAATAATGATTTTTACATGTAGGAGAGGAGTGCCAGAATAGGCTTGGTATGGAAGTCATTAAATAGGTGAATTTGTAGACATTGAAGGTAAGGCTCACCAAAAGGAATATTTTTCTAATATACTCTGATAAACTATCCAGCAGATCTCCTCTCTGATAGGAACCCATTCAATGATTACACCCTGATAGGAAAGTATTTGCCTTGGCTAAGCTCATGTTTAATATCTTGAAGGAAACGTACCAAATTAATATGAAACCTGCAATTTTTGGGCCTCTTCTGCAAATATTCTGACTTTAAAACTTTTTGAGTGATTACCTAGGAACAAGCTGCAAGCCAGTGGATCAACTTGACTGGCAGACACTCAGCATTTTTAAAAGGAGAGGTCCACATCAGCATAGGATTCCTTTTCCAAAGATAGACCTAACCCTAGGCTAACCTAAGTTTTTCTTTAGCAGCTTTTCCTAAATAAAGTAACTTTAAATAAATGATAGAAAATTGTTAGATATTTGAACAAAACACACATAATATATTATTATATGTCTAAGCTATACATGCCTGCTGCCTCTGTGCAGAACTTGAATAGAAGAATGATACATTTGTATTTGTATATGATTTTCTTTACCCATAGACAAATGCTTTGATGAAACATTGCAACAGTACTTTGAACACCAAGATAAGTGGCTAAGATACAAACCCCCCATCTTGGAAGAATGCACCTGTGGCGAGAAGAAGACTGTTTGTAAAACAACAACAGGCAGACGTGAGTTGGAAGTGCACACATGAGCAACCTTTGTCCTTGTTTTCTATGCTGCTATCATTGTAAATTTTGAAAAAAAAGTTGAGAAGATACATTTATAACAGAAGCTACTGCAGGATTACCTGACAATAGGTGGGCATGGTGGAGGGACATTGTGACACACCATTCCACCTATACCTTTTTTATACACTAACAACGTCTTGCAAGAGATGAAGTATAAATATGTGCAGGGAAGGAAACATGCTTGGTGTGTTGTAGGACACATCATACTTACATGTAAGTTGGATGGCAAATCTTCATTAAAAGTGCAGGTTGTAGGATCTATTATCTGGAAAGACCAGCATCAACACAGCAACTTTTGTTTTTATTTTTATTTTGGGTCTTGCCTCGGGCATGTGCTAGAGCAGTGTTTCTCAACTCCAGTCCTCAAGGCGCCCCAACAGGTCATGTTTTCAGGATTTCCATTATTTTGCACAGGTGATTTGATCAGTTTCACTGCCTTGGTAATTATCATAGCCGGTTCATCTGAGGGAAATCCTGAAAACATGACCTGTTGGGGTGCCTTGAGGACTGGAGTTGAGAAACACTGTGCTAGAGGCCCAAGGACTTTAGCTATTCTGCTATAGTATATACATTCTTGCTGAATAGTGTTGCAGAGAAGCTGGGTAGAAGCTACTGCTGGACATTGTAAGGATTTATTGCCTACAAATCAACCTCTTTGACTGCTATCAGAGGGTCAACCGTCCCGAGATTTCAAGTAAATCCCGATGTCCCACAAATCTGGGCTGAATCCCACAGTGGAACCCAGTGGCAGAACCAATCCTGGCATTTGACTCCACTAATCTACCTGCCAAGGCTGAGACTAACATGCTCAGTGCCCAGCCAGCACAGCCCCCCCCCCCCGCTCACCTACCCGCTTTACAGCCTACAGAATGGAAGAGGAGGGAGGCTAGGTCTGCTGCATCGCCTCCCCATGCCCTCCCTGTGCCTGTGAAGGGATTGTGTGGGCGGGAATTTTAAAGCAGTGCTCCTGATGTCTCTGCCTGAGCCTCTGGAGACCACCCAGCCTTAGGCTAGTGAACACAGCCTTTGAGTGAACTCTCCCCTCTCTCTCTTCCTTCCATCTAATCCTTCCTTCCACATAATATAGTGATCCTTCCTTCCTGCCTTCCATGTGCCATACTGATCTTTTCTTCCTGCCTTCCATGTGCCATAGTGATCCTTTCTTCCTGCCTTCCATGTATCATAGTAATCCTTTCTTCCTGCCTTCCATGTACCATAGTGATCCCTTTTTCCTTTCTTTCTTATACCATAGTGATCCTTCCTTCCATATAACAGTGATCTTTCCCTTTCTCAAATCTCTCTCTCCCTAAAGGTTGATTCACATTGGAACACAGTGCAGGAAAGAGGCATTCTGTGTGCATTTCTCTAACTGCAGGCAACCATGCTGCGCTTGTGAGACGGCCACCAAACCACATGGCACTGCGGTACTATGCAGTTTGGTGTGATACGATTTAAAAAAGTAATGCTTTGCAGAGCATTCCCACTCACTTGAATGAGTCGTGGTCGGTGGGTAGGAGTGTCCACCAATGCGTCAGGGAAGCAAAGCTTTGTGGCTGCAGCATATGTACACCCCTGGCTGCTGCTTCTGCAGCTAAAGTGGTAAGGTGATGGTGAGGTGGTAAAGCCCTGTGGTGGAGCCACGGTTTTACCACCCCTACAATCACTCTTGTGAATGAGCCCTAAGTATTATATTGCATATTTCTGACATTTCAGATATTATTTCCTTCTGATGTTCATTTGTTCAAGCAATGCCTCACTGTATACAGCAACTAGGCTCAGCTTCTGTTTACTTGTACTGCGGCAGGTTGACTCCCTTGGGCGAAACAACGTTACTTTACGTTGGTTCGCCTTTTGACCACTAGGGGGCGCATGTGTGCCGCCGGAGGCGCAACGCTGGAGCCGATGCGCATGTAAACAGACAGATCTTCCTGCTGTCAGGGGTGAGGAGAGCGATCTGCTGTTCATACTATGTATGAACAATGATCCCCCACAGTTAGAATCACTCCCAAGAGCACACAATTAACCCCTTGATCGCCCCCTACTGTTAACCCCTTCCCTGCCAGTGGCACTCACACAGTAATCAGTGCATTTTTATAGCACTGATCGCTGTATAAATGCCAATGGTCCCAAAAATGTGCCAAAAGTGTCTGATCTGTCCGCCATAATGTCGCAGTCCCAATAAAAATCCTGATCACTGCCATTACTAGTAAAAAAATTTTTTAAAAATGCCATCTTTCCCCTATTTTGTAGATGCTATAACTTTTGCGCAAACCAATCAATATACACTTATTGCGATTTTTATTACCAAAAATATGTACATATCGGCCTAAACTGAGGAAAAAATTTGCTTTTTTAAAAAAAAATTGGGGATATTTATTATAGAAAAAAGTACAAAATATTGTGTTTTTTTTCAAAATTGTCACTCTTTTTGTTTATAGCACAAAAAATAAAAACCGCAGAGATGATCAAATATCACCAAAAGAAAGCTCTATTTGTGGGAAAAAAAGAATTTTGTTTGGGTATAACGTCGCACGACCGCTCAATTGTCAGTTAAAGCGATGCAGTGTCGTATCGGAAAAAATGGCCTGGTCATTGAGCAGCCATATCTTCTGGGGCTGAAGTGGTTAAAGTGGATATAAACACGATTCATGAAATTTGAGCTGGGCACATATATCTGCAGAGTTTTCTTATCTCTCTTCAAAGCACTAAGTCTGGTAGCTGTCTCCTCCTTTCTTCTGTTATCAGCCTAATAAGTTCTCTGACACATATGATAAAAGCAGCCAGAGTTTTGTGTTGGGGAGGATGCTATAAATAGATTAGCAGAGCCCAGAACTATTCAACTAACAGAGATGAAAGTCTCTACCTATGAGAAGAGGGGGTGTGTACCTGTCCTCCAATCAGCTGTTTTAACTGTATGCAGAGCCGGTGTTCTGCCGAGAAAGTTCCGCTCGGCGGATTAGTTCCCCCTCTACTGCGCATGCGCAGTAGAAGCCGGCGGAAATAGCCGAAGCGGAACAGCTGAAAATCAGCTGTACACGGCGCCTGTAAGAGGGCCCCTCGCAGGCTCGCTTCGCTCGCCACGCTTCGGGCACGGCCTCGCTGCGCTCGGCACTTTTAGATTCCCCCTCTGGGTCCACATGGATAGAGGGGAAGGAATCTGGACCCAGAGCGCAGGCGCCGTGTACAGCTGATCGAAGCGTTTGAGCTTCGGCTATCTCCGGCGGCCAACAGTACTACGTACTGCGCAGGCGCTGCGCCTGCGCAGTACAGGGGGGGAACCTATCCGCCGAAGGAACTTATTCGGCAAGACACCGGCGCCAGCATAAGGCAGCCCAGGCAGCCACCTTAGGGTGCCAGGGGCGGGGGGGCGCCAAAGTCAGGGGTTTCCCAAGAAGTTCTAATGCTGGTGCTGGCCCTTCTCTCATCTTTAAGCAGCTCAGTAAACTGGCACAGTCAGGCGGCTCAGCACAGCCTCGGGGATTGCTATGGCAAAAAAAAACAACCCCCCCAGCAGAGGGTCACGAACATCTCCAGCCCAGAAGCGCACAGCATTAGCAGTATGACCGTCTCTTGTTCCATGTCTGCAGAGTTTGACCTCCCATCTGACCTCCTATTTGCCATGTCTGCAGACTCTGACCTTCTATGTGCCATGTCTGACCTCCTATGTGCCATGTCTGCAGACTTTGACCTCCCATCTGACCTCCTATGTGCCATGTCTGCAGACTTTGACCTCCCATCTGACCTCCTATGTGCCATGTCTGCAGACTGACCTCCTATGTGCCATGTCTGACCTATCTGACCTCGTATGTGCCATGTCCGCAGACTCTGACCTCCTTTGTGCCATGTCCACAGACTCTGACCTCCCATCTGACCTCCTATATGACACATCCTCAGACTCTGACCTCCCATGTCCACAGACTCTGACCTTCCATCTGACCTCCTATGTGCCATGTCCTCAGACTCTGACCTCCCACCTGACCTCCATGTGCCATGTCCGCAGACTCTGAACCCCTATGTGCCATGTCGGCAGACTCTGACCTCTCATCTGACTTCCAATGTGCCATGTCCGCAGACTCTGACCTCCTATCTGACCTCCTATGTTCCATGTCCTCAGACTCTGACCTCCCAACTGACCTCCTATGTGGCATGTCCTCAGACTCTGACCTCCCAACTGACCTCCTATGTGCCATGTCCTCAGACTCTGACCTCCCATCTGACCTCCTATGTGCCATGTCTGCAGGCTCTTACCTCTCATCTGACCTCCTATGTGCCATGTGCTCAGACTCTGACCTCCCATCTGACCTCCTATGTGCCATGTCCGCAGACTCTGACCTCCCATCTGACCTCCTATGTGCCATGTCTGCAGGCTCTTACCTCTCATCTGACCTCCTATGTGCCATGTCCACAGACTCTAACCTCCCATTTGACCTCCTATGTGCCAGGTCCGCACTCTGACCTCACATGTGCCATGTCCACAGTCTCTGTGGATTGTGTTGTATGAGGGGGCTCTATGGACCCTTGTGTAAAGAGGGGGCTGTGGTGACCAGAGACTTCCTTACATCACGGTTTCCCTTTACACCAGAGACCGCAGCATCATCTCTTATATCAGATTCCTCAGATTTCTCCTTTACACTTTGTAGCTTAAATATTGATAGTGAAAAAATATTGCACTAAAAACGGCCATTTTGTTTTGTTTTTTTTGAATGGGGCTCTGTCAGTAAATGTAATGATTTTTGCCAGTAAAAAAGTGCTGTTTGTAAATTTTGAGCGTCCTATCAGTAAATTTACTTTGGTGGGTCGGAAACACTGCACACGTCCACTCTCCTCCCCTTCTTCTTCCTGACCTGGAAGCGACTTTGACAGGAAAAAAGAAATGCAATGCGATGTACACTGCGTTACATTCATGACTGAATGCATGGTAACATTGTTGATGTAATATCAGCAGGCAAATAAAGTGTGTGCTATATGGGGGTTTTGGTTTGCATTGTGGAGGAAGAGGTGGCAGGAGGATGGTTGGTGGGGGGGGACCAAAATGCACCTTCGCCTAAGTAGAAAAAAATCCTTACACCGGTCCTTACACCGGCCCTAACTGTATGCCCAGGCTTCACTGCAGTGTTGAACTGGAAGAGAAAATCTGTAACAACGAACACTTTCTAAAGGATATATACAGCTGAAGACAGAAGTAAAATTTAGGGAGATTTGTTTCATCTCTGTGTATCATTTGAAGCTGTTCACTTCACTGGGTGTATATGAGGGTCTACATCCACTTTAAGTCACTCCCACTATTAGGTGCAACTTGACCATGACCATCATTTGCTACTATGTGCTACGTGTACTGCGGTACTTACTCTTTGGATCCATCCCATGGTTCCTCAGATCCTTCATGATTCTCTATTTTAATTTCTGTCTATTTTCAGTATATACAAAACCAGATGTATTGGCAGTATTTTTTAAATGATTGTGTTGAGGTTTATATGTATCCCTGAGACTCCAGCTTGTGGCACAGCAATCACAGCATATTTTATAGGTACAAGGAAGCCCAGGTTTTGTTTAACCACATCCCTTAAGCCCCTTCCAGAATCATGTTCGGTCACATTCACTTTTTGCTGCAGGGCGCTATGCACAACGCAGGTTACTATCTCCCTCAAGTGTCCCTCATTCTCAAGTTGAAAAGTTGGGAGGTATGTTAACTGACCTATTTTAGTGCCATGTTCAGGTATCCTGCATCCCTAAATGCTCTCTTCTTGTACTTAATTCAGCAATAAAAAGACTAAAGTGACTGGTGTCCAGCTTTTTTTTTACCCCACTATATACCAAGAACCATACCATGTGATTGAGAAGTTATCCTGCTACACTAGGGTGTTATTTTCTTCACGGGGGATCTGGATCTAATTAGATAACACCAGATATAGACCGCTATGCAGCTGTTTAGCAGGTGATCACTTTTAATAGCGGTCTATTGCTGGCGTACTGCAACAGTGATCTACTGCTGGAGGGAGCGACTAGAGTCTAGACAGAGCTGCAACACCTCTCTCCGAGCTTCTTGTGAGTTTTGTGATGTCACTACATTCCTGATGTAAACACAACGCAAAAGTGTCTTTTAAATGTTTTCTGTCTGCTCTTATAGACTGCTCTGACAACCCATGTCTAAATGGAGGACACTGCATTCAAAGTAAGCATAGCAAGGTGTGCGGCTGTAGCAAGGGTTACATGGGACCTCGCTGTGAAATAAGTAAGTACTAACTATAATTTACATATCAATAAGGCAAAGACTGACAGCCCAATAACAACTTAACCACGTTTCTACATGTTTATCTAATATTTATCTTGGTCTTGTAGATAAAAATGAAAATTGTTTATCTGGAAATGGCACCACCTATAGAGGAACTGAAAAGGTCACTGTGACAGGCACACCATGTTTAAACTGGGAATCTGACATCATTCAACATGAGGTTTCTGTGTACAGTGGACCTAACGCAAAGAAACATGGTATAGGTCCTCATTCATTCTGCAGGTGAGACATCAAGATAAGATACAACCTGATGCTCAGAGAAACAAACACTGATTGTTACTGAAATATAAGTAAATGTGGACAAGAAATACTAACATTTCAAAAGAACTGAAGATTTGCTACAAGGCAGGAATGGTAAATCTGTGTCAGAAGGCAGACATTTCATGGATCATTCTTAAAAAAAGGACCTATACTTAAAAAGCAAAGATTTACTGCCTTATAGGCAATGTTTATATGGGTTGGTTGTAACTAGGGATGAGCTTCGTGTTCGAGTCGAACCCATGTTCGACTCGAACATCGGCTGTTCGACCGTCCGTCGAATTGCGAACGATATGGGCCGTTCGCGCCAAATTCGTGTGGCGCGTCACGGCCCATAATTCACTGCGGCATCGCAGTGCATTGCTGGCTGATGATTGGCCAAGCATGCACTATGACCCGCATGCTTGGCCAATCACAGCGCCGCCTGAACAGAGAGCCGTAATTGGCCAAAGCCAAGGAGGCTTTGGCCAATTATGGCTCAGGGGATTTAGTACACGCCCCACACTATATAAGGCCGCCTGCACGGCGGCCCTGTGTAGTGTGTGTTCCGGCGTTGAAAGAGATAGACAGAGAGACAGTGTTTGATTTGAGTTAGATAGATTAGGCAGAACAGTCAGTCAGTTAGCTGCACTTACAGTGTATTGTGTATATATATGCATCCCAGGTGTTGCATATATATATATACACTGTATTCAGTTTAGCTAGATCCGTTCCTGTTATCTTCTATCTAGACTATTTACATTCAGTGCAGTGTGTCCTGCTCACAGTGTTCAGCTAGATCCGTTCCTGCTATTTACATTCAGTACAGTGCTTCCTGCTCACAGTGTTCAGCTAGATCCGTTCCTGCTATTTACATTCAGTGCAGTGCGTGCTGCTCACAGTGTTCAGCTAGATCCGTTCCTGCTATTTACATTCAGTGCAGTGCGTGCTGCTCACAGTGTTCAGCTAGATCCGTTCCTGCTATTTACATTCAGTGCAGTGCGTCCTGCTCACAGTGTTCAGCTAGATCCGTTCCTGCTATTTACATTCAGTGCAGTGCGTCCTGCTCACAGTGTTCAGCTAGATCCGTTCCTGCTATTTACATTCAGTGCAGTGCGTGCTGCTCACAGTGTTCAGCTAGATCCGTTCCTGCTATTTACATTCAGTGCAGTGCGTCCTGCTCACAGTGTTCAGCTAGATCCGTTCCTGTTATCTTCCTACTGACAGGCAGGCTTGTCTGGTTACAGTATATAAAGCTACCTGAAGAAAATTACAGGTGTTCTTTTTGATCCTATTAGTACCACGGTCAGGCAGCTAGACTATTTACATTTAGTACAGTGTGTCCTGCTCACAGTGTTCAGCTAGATCCGTTCCTGTTATTTACATTCAGTGCAGTGTGTCCTGCTCACAGTGTTCAGCTAGATCCGTTCCTGCTATTTACATTCAGTACAGTGCGTGCTGCTCACAGTGTTCAGCTAGATCCGTTCCTGCTATATACATTTAGTGCAGTACGTCCTGCTCACAGTGTTCAGCTAGATCCGTTCCTGTTATCTTCCTACTGACAGGCAGGCTTGTCTGGTTACAGTATATAAAGCTACCTGAAGAAAATTACAGGTGTTCTTTTTGATCCTATTAGTACCACGGTCAGGCAGCTAGACTATTTACATTTAGTACAGTGTGTCCTGCTCACAGTGTTCAGCTAGATCCGTTCCTGTTATTTACATTCAGTGCAGTGTGTCCTGCTCACAGTGTTCAGCTAGATCCGTTCCTGCTATTTACATTCAGTACAGTGCGTGCTGCTCACAGTGTTCAGCTAGATCCGTTCCTGCTATATACATTTAGTGCAGTACGTCCTGCTCACAGTGTTCAGCTAGATCCGTTCCTGTTATCTTCCTACTGACAGGCAGGCTTGTCTGGTTACAGTATATAAAGCTACCTGAAGAAAATTACAGGTGTTCTTTTTGATCCTATTAGTACCACGGTCAGGCAGCTAGACTATTTACATTTAGTACAGTGTGTCCTGCTCACAGTGTTCAGCTAGATCCGTTCCTGTTATTTACATTCAGTGCAGTGTGTCCTGCTCACAGTGTTCAGCTAGATCCGTTCCTGCTATTTACATTCAGTACAGTGCGTCCTGCTCACAGTGTTCAGCTAGATCCGTTCCTGCTATTTACATTCAGTGCAGTGCGTGCTGCTCACAGTGTTCAGCTAGATCCGTTCCTGCTATATACATTTAGTGCAGTACGTCCTGCTCACAGTGTTCAGCTAGATCCGTTCCTGTTATCTTCCTACTGACAGGCAGGCTTGTCTGGTTACAGTATATAAAGCTACCTGAAGAAAATTACAGGTGTTCTATCCCAGCTTAGTGCAGCTACAGGCCATTAGTATGTCTGGAAGGCCAAGAAGGAGAGGCAGACAGTCACAAGCCAATAAGAGAGGGCAAGCAGGCTCTGTGTCTAGTGCTGGTCGTGGAGACGGTGCATCCTCATCAGCACGTGGCCATGGGACACGCTTGGCCTTTTTTTCGGCAGCTGGCCGTGTTGAGCCGCAACATGCGGAAGACTTGGTCGAGTGGATGACCAAGCCGTCCTCATCCTCCTCATCCTCTCTCACCCATGCCCAGGGTGCTTTGTCTGGCAAAGCAGCGGCCTCTTCCCTCAGCTCAATGTCATCAGTGACTCCTTCCCTAGCCCCACCATGTCCTCCTGAGGATTCCCTCGAACTGTTTGACCACAGTGTTGGGTACATGCTCCAGGAGGATGCCCAGCGTTTGGAAGGCTCTGATGATGATACTGAGCTCAATGAAGGCAGTAACATGAGCACGGACAGAGGGGGTGCCCAAGAAGGACAGCAATCTGGCAGTCATGCTCCCCCTGCTGCAGCATACTGCCAGGTTTGCTCCAGTGATGAGGAGGGAGGGGATGATGAGGTCACTGACTCAACGTGGGTGCCTGATAGGAGAGAGGAGGAGGAGGAGGAGGAGGAGGAGGAGGAGGAGGAGGTGGCACATCACCAACTAGGCAGGATGCCCTCCAGGGGCCAGCCTAAGGGCAGCACATTGACTGCATCACACCCCAAAGCTCCACATGTGCAGGGCGCTGCAGTCTCTGCGCGTTATTCAAAAAGTTCTTTGGTGTGGGCCTTTTTTGAGACGAGTGCATCAGATCGCACCGCTGCTATTTGCAATATATGTCTCAAGCGTATCTCGCGTGGCCAAAACATCTCCCGCTTGGGTACCACATGCTTGACCAGACATATGTTGACCTGCCATGCAGTTCGTTGGCAAGCGTATCTAAAAGACCCACACCAAAGAACAAAGACGATCTCTCCTTGCTCCTCATCAGCTGAGATTTCCAACCCCACTAGACCTTCAGTCCTCTCTGCGACCTGCAGTGAGAGGAATGAAGGTGTAGAATTAGGTGTGTCACAGCCAAGTACTTATGGGCAATCTGCTTTTGGTACACCGACGTCAGATTGTACCAGGCAAATTTCCCTGCCCCAGCTGCTGCACCGCCGAAAGAAGTTTGCTCCCAGCCATCCACATGCCCAGCGGTTGAATGCTAGCTTGGCAAAATTGCTAGCACTTCAACTGCTGCCTTTTCAGTTGGTAGACTCTGCCCCCTTCCGTGAGTTTGTGGAATGTGCGGTTCCTCAGTGGCAGGTACCCAAACGCCACTTTTTCTCACGGAAGGCGATTCCGGCTCTCTACCGGCATGTGGAAGGCAATGTCCATGCCTCGCTGGACAGGGCGGTCAGCGGTAAGGTGCATATTACCGCTGACTCATGGTCCAGCAGGCATGGACAGGGACGTTACTTAAGTTTCACGGCGCATTGGGTGACTCTGCTGGCAGCTGGGAAGGATGCAGGACAAGGTGCAGTAGTGTTGGAGGTTGTTCCGCCACCACGCCTCCAAAATGCTGATTGTGACACACCTCTCTCCTCCACCCCCTCCTCTTCTTCTTCCTCCATGGCCTCTTCCTCGGAACCAGCGGTGCTCCGTAGGCGTTCAAGGGGCTACGCAAGTACGCAGGCCAAAAGATGCCATGCGGTGCTTGAGCTGGTGTGCTTGGGGGACAGGAGCCACACTGGGGCAGAGGTTCTGTCAGCTCTGCAGGGGCAGGTTCAGAGGTGGTTGACGCCACGCCAACTTAAGGCAGGAATGGTGGTTTGCGACAATGGCACCAACCTCCTCTCTGCCCTCCGACAGGGACAACTGACCCATGTGCCCTGTTTGGCTCACGTCCTTAACTTGGTGGTGCAGCGGTTCTTGGGCAGGTACCCGGGCTTACAGGATGTCCTGAGGCAGGCCAGGAAAGTCTGTGTGCATTTCCGCCGGTCATATAATGCCAGTGCTCGGCTGACGGACCTCCAAAAGGAGTTTAACCTGCCCAAGAACCGCCTAATCTGTGACATGCCCACCAGGTGGAACTCGACGTTGGCCATGCTGCAGCGGCTGCACACGCAGCAGAGGGCCATCAATGAGTACCTGTGCGACTATGGCACCAGGACAGGGTCAGGGGACCTTGGTTTTTTTTTCCCCACGCCAGTGGGCCATGATCAGGGATGCATGCACTGTCCTGTCACCATTCGAGGAGGCCACGAGGATGGTGAGCACTGACAGTGCATGCATCAGTGACACTGTCCCCCTTGTCCACCTGTTGGAGCACACGCTGCGTGGGATAATGGACAGGGCACTTGAGGCAGAACAGAGGCAGGAAGAGGAGGACTTCCTTAGCTCTCAAGGCCCCCTTTATCCAGACAGTGTTCCTGCGTGCCCGCCGATCACACAGGAAGAGGACGAGGAGGAGGAGGAGGAGGAGGAGGAAGATTGTGTCAGTATGGAGGTGGAGCCTGGCACTCAGCATCAGCAGTCTTTAAGGGATCAGTCCCAAGGAACACATGGACTTGTACGTGGCTGGGAGGAGGTGGCTGCGGACGTTGTTGTCCTTAGTGACCCAGAGGACTCCGGACCGAATGCCTCAGCAAACCTACGCTGCATGGCCTCCCTGATCCTGCAAAGCCTGCGTAAGGATCCTCGTATTCGTGGTATCAAGGAGAAGGACCAATACTGGCTGGCAACCCTCCTTGATCCACGTTACAAGGGTAAGGTTGCGGACCTTATCTTGCCATCGCAGAGGGAGCAGAGGATGAAACATCTTCGGGAGGCCTTGCAGAAAGGTCTGTGCAACGCGTTCCCAGAGACTGGGAGGTTACAAACTCCTGTTTCTGGACAACGTGTTGCTGAGGCTTCGGTCAGTCAAAGAAGGAGCGGTGGAGAAGGTGGCCGTCTGACCGATGCGTTCAGACAATTTTTTGGTCCGCAGCCCCAAGGTATGATCGGTTCCAGCAACCATCGCCAGCGTCTGTTTTACATGGTGCAGGAATACCTAGGGGCAAGATCAGACTTGGACACCTTTCCCACCGAAAATCCTCTGGGTTACTGGGTCTTGAGGATGGATCACTGGCCAGAGCTTGCACAGTATGCAATTGAGCTACTGGCCTGTCCTGCATCCAGCGTTCTTTCGGAACGCACATTCAGTGCTGCTGGAGGCGTGGTAACCGATCACAGGGTGCGTCTGTCCACCGACTCGGTCGATCGGCTGACCTTCATAAAAATGAATCAGTCTTGGATCACCACCAGCTACCAAGCACCTGATGCAGATGTAACCGAATAATTTTTTTTGAAATCTCAGATCCCTTCAAAGACTGCCTATGCTGATGCTGAGTGACTATCCCTGAGTAATTATCCTCTTCCTCCTCAATCATCACGCTGATAGCTTGTAAGAACATTTTTGGTTCTGGGCGCCACCACCAGTGCCTAAGGCACAATTTTTCAGCCCCTGTTTAACAGGGGCGTGTAATTACAATTTTTGATGTAATACTTTGCAGCAGGGCTCGTTCCTGCATTCCAACTAGAGTGTCTGTGAGGGGTTGCAGTGTTGTGGCACCAGCACCAGTGCCTAAGACCCAATTTTTCTGCCCCTGTCTAACAGGGGCGTGTAATTACAATTTTTGATGCAATACTTTGCAGCAGGGCTTGTTCCTGCATTCCAACTAGAGTGTCTGTGAGGGGTTGCAGTGTTGTGGCACCAGCACCAGTGCCTAAGACCCAATTTTTCAGCCCCTGTCTAACAGGGGCGTGTAATTACAATTTTGATGCAATACTTTGCAGCAGGGCTTGTTCCTGCGTTTCAACTAGAGTGTCTGTGAGGGGTTGCAGTGTTGTGGCACCAGCACCAGTGCCTAAGACCCAATTTTTCAGCCCCTGTCTAACAGGGGCGTGTAATTACAATTTTTGATGCAATACTTTGCAGCTGGGCTTGTTCCTGCGTTTCAACTAGAGTGTCTGTGAGGGGTTGCAGTGTTGTGGCACCAGCACCAGTGCCTAAGGCCTAATTTTTCAGCTCCTGTTCAACAGGGGCATGTAATTACAATTCTTGATCTAATATTTCACAGCAGGGCCCTGTGAGGGCTTACAGTGTTTTGGCCACAGCAACACCTAAGGCCCAAATTTCTGCTGAGTATATAGGGCAGGACCCTACTTTCAAACATCTAACTTACAAACGACTCCTACTTGCAAACGGAAGGAGACAACAGGAAGTGAGATGAAATCTACCCCTAAGGAAGGGAAATTCTCTCCTGTAAGAGTTAATATGGGAAAACAATTTTTCCTTTCCACTGATGCTTTCCAATCCTTGTTCCACAAAAAAACCCAAATTTTCAAAAAACATTTTTCATTGGGACAAAAAAGTGAGGTGAAATCTTCTGAAGAGGAGGAAAGACGCAAAACAAATGTCACAGGGGTGATAACCCTTCCCTATGTTTTCCAAAAAGCTTAGAAAAGATTTTTTGGCTGGAGCTAAACACATTAAAAATGTTCAAAATTACAAACAGATTCTACTTAACAACAAACCTACAGTCCCTGTCTTGTTTGCACCGCCTGTATACTGCTGTTCAGAGTATATAGGGACCTTTCCTTATTTTAATTTGGGTGCGGGGTTCCCCTTAATATCCATACAAGACCCAAAGGGCCTGGTAATGGACTGGGGGGTACCCATGCCGTTTGTCTCACTGATTTTCATCCATATTGCCATGACCCGACATGACATTAAACCCGCAAGCAGTTTTAAATGAGATTTTTTCCTTTAAAAATGACATTTGGTGCAGGGACTGTTCTAAACATGGGAAACACGCGTCACTTTACAGGCATACTATAGACACCCCCCAGGTACGATATTTAAAGGAATATTTCACTTTTTTTTTTTTACTTTAAGCATCATTAAAATCACTGCTCCCGAAAAAACGGCCGTTTTTAAAAGTTTTTTTTGCATTGATACATGTCCCCTGGGGTAGGACCCGGGTCCCCAAACCCTTTTTAGGACAATACCATGCAAATTAGCCTTTAAAATGAGCACTTTTGATTTCGAACGTTCGAGTCCCATAGACGTCAATGGGGTTCTAACGTTCGTGCGAACTTGCGGTCCGTTCGCGGGTTCTGGTGCGAACCGAACCGGGGGGTGTTCGGCTCATCCCTAGTTGTAACTAAGCAGTAACCCAAAAAAGCTACCCTTTTCATTTTCATTGCAGTGTACTTCTCAATATATGAAATTTTCTAGAAACTTCTGTGCCTCACAGCTGGATATCTGCAATTTTTTATTACTCCCTTGCTGTACATACTTGTCCCAATAAACACAAGCAATGCTTGAACTTTAAAGCGGAACTTCTCTCTCTCAAAAAACACTGAATATGTTTTTTTAACATTTCTTCAGTTACTTCCTGGTTTCCAGGCCTAGGCAAATGATGTCATGCATCCCATGAGTCTCCAGGAGAGGAGGAGGAGCTTTCTAAGCTAAACACATCCTCCTGCCTGCATGCCTAAGCTAAGGGCAGATGGATTCCAAGAAGTAAATGCTACATGAATCATCTGCCCTTACTCAAGATGGCAAAAATATTCTTCACAGTGATTTTTCCACAAAATAAAGCAAGACAACATGAATGGATGGGCAAGTATGCGCTGAATATTAAAGATAAATTAAATAGCATCTTTGGTTTATAGTACTTAGATGCAGTGAAGTTCAGCTTTTTGTTTTTAATTCTTTTTATTGAGTTTTGTGACATAACACATAACACACATACAACCGATGGGCAACATACCACATCAGTAATGGCCTCGCAGGGCCACAGATAGAACTAACATAAATCGACTAACTTCCCTTTTCCCCACCCCCAACCCCCCCGACCTGACCGGTTACCGTAGACAACCCAGGTGATGATGCACACCTTATGACAGGATGAACTTTATATCCCACTTATTGAACATCAGACATATAAACATCCATAGGAGGTAGGCCCCTGTAGTATTTTTGGAAATAGGGACTTCCTCTCTTCATTGTGCGTTATAACTCATGAGCTCTAAGCCTTAGTTGGCCACCATTATATATTTATTTCAACCTTTCTAGCCCACAGTAGCTGAAGAGTCTAGCCAGGCCTGCCAAACCTTTTTGAATTTCTTATTGCAGCCTCTGGATCTATAAGTTGCCTTGTATAAGTGTAAGACTGAGTTAACCAGTCCTTTCCAATATGATAGTGTGGGTGCAGCAGGCTTCTTCCAATTTAATAGTATAGCCTTTCTACCATAAAACAGACCAATATTCAGTAAAGTGCTAAGAGCTCTAGAAGGGAGCACCTCTTCTACCAAACCAATCAAGCAAACCCTGGGAGTCATAGGGACCGGGACACTGAGTACCTCTGCTAGACATTTTGTAATGTCAGACCAGAAAATCTGGATTTGCGGACAGCTCCAGAAAACATGCTCTGAATCAGCTGGGGAGTGGGGGCATCGCCAGCATTGACTGCTCACTGTGGGATAAATGCGGGATAATCTGGCTGGCGTAAAATATACGTTATGAAGGAACTTAAAGTGAATTAGACGGTCTCTTGCAGACACCAGATACTTAAATGGGTGATCCCACATGTCATCCCAATCCTCCCCCTGTATATCTGTGATTTCTTGTTCCCATCATTCCCTACATTTCGATATTCCTACAGGCATTTTTTAAAAAAGAGATTTATATACTGAGGATAGGGGTTTAACTAATTCTTCTGTGGACAAGAGGGATTCCAGTGCTGACGGAGCATATTCAATTCTTTGCCCTATAAACTGGGCCTGAAAAGCATGGCGGAGCTGCAAAAAACGAAAAAAAAAGGAGTTGGGTAGCTCACCCTCTCTAGTAATATCACTTAGTACCTTAATACCCCTAGACGCCCACAGTGCGGGATCTGGAAAAGAAAAGAAGTGTGATAGACAGGGCTTCATCCACAGTGGGGCTGAGGGCGTAATTCCGGAGTAACTAGGGGACATCATGGTGGTAGTAATCTCCCATGCCTTTATGGTGGCCTTCATAGAACCTGTCAAAGGCAGGCAAGATCTCTGACCCCTGTATAGAGCCAACCTCAAGCTCTCATATGACCCTAGATGGGCCGCCTCTACAACCGTAGCAGAATCACTGTCATCTGCCATCAGCCACCTCCTAGCAAACACCATCTGTCCTGCCAGATAATACTTCTGCCAGTCAAGTAATGCCAGCCCTCCCTGACCCCATGGCTCCTGCAAGATTTTGATGCTTACTGTATGCGAGGTGATTGTGGTGACCAAATGAAAGATCCTATTATGCCATTT
Source organism: Lithobates clamitans (assembly GCA_037952925.1). Taxonomy (NCBI): domain Eukaryota; kingdom Metazoa; phylum Chordata; class Amphibia; order Anura; family Ranidae; genus Lithobates; species Lithobates clamitans. The sequence goes on along the minus strand of JBBGZY010000194.1, from coordinate 225,291 downwards.
AGAGACTTAAAGAAGGAAGCTGGGACCCATACCAGACAATGTCTTAAAAAATATAATATCACTGGGAGAAATTTCATTTTAATGAGGCTAACTCTTCCCAGTAACGAAAGGGGTAAGTTCTTCCAGGCTAATATTTTCTGTTTAAGCCTGGTCACTAGTGGAAGGAGATTTAGTGATATGTAGTCATTAGGGTTGGCTGTTTTTTTGACCCCGAGATAAGTAATTGGACTGACCCACTACAGCGGCAAAGTGTCATCTGATACATTTTTTGCGGCTGGACCCAATGGTAGAATTGAGGACTTGCTCCAGTTAACTCTGAGGCCCAAAAAGGTTGTAAATTTGTCTAAAATTTGCAGGGCAGCTCTTAGGAAGGCCCCGGATCCCTGAGGAACAAAAGCAGGTCATCAGCATACAACGCAATACTTTCTTTGATGTTACCCACCCGAATTGCTCCCACCTCCTCAGACTGTCTTATTGCCCTGGCCATAGGCTCCATCATTGGGGCAAACAGAAAGGGAGATAAAGGGCACCCCTGTCTAGTGCCTCCACCTATTGGAAAACAAATCAGACCATGGAACCAAGCCTCACCGCCTTTTTCGGAGCACTATATAGCAGCATGACCCAACGACGGAACCCAGGACCAAATCCCATGGCCTCTAACACTTTATGCATGAATGGCCAGTCCACTGAGTCAAAGGCCTTCTCAATGTCTATTGAGACAACAACCTCGGCCGTTAACTCAGGACTTAGTATTTGTAGGTGAGTGAATAATCTCCTCAGGTTTGTGTCTGTGGACATGCCAGGCATGAAACCTGTCTGGTCAATATCCACCAGGGTTGAAATAACCCTGGCTAATCTTGAAGCCAGAACTTTTGCAAGTATCTTGAGATCCATGTTGAGCAGCGCTATTGGGCGATACGAGGAGCATTCCATTGGGTCCTTGCCCGGCTTCAAGAGAAGCACCATATATGCCTCCATCATTGAAGCAGGCAAGGCCCCTTGCTCCCAACAATGTGCGTATAGTAAATTTAGCCTACGGGCTAGTTGGGACATATATACTTTGTAGAAGTCTGCGGGAAATCCATCCGGACCCGGAGCCTTCTGAGGGGAAAAGGCAAGTATGGCTGCCTCAATTTCTGTAAGGGAGATTTTTTCATCTAGAGTGACAACATCAGTGTCTGCCAGTTTTGGCATTGCGAGACTCTGAAGTAACTCCTCCATATTATAGGATGGGTTAGGGGAGTATAGGGACTTGTAAAAATTTACAAATTCTTCAAGAATACCCAGTGGCTCCATGATCAACTGCCCAGCCCCATTCCTTATCACTGGTATACTAACCGGTACCCTTTGGTCAGCCGCCAGGTTGGCTAAAAGCTTGCCGTTTTTGTCACCCTCAGCGAAAAAGGGATTCTGCTTTTTGCTTGGCCTCAATTATGAGCTAGGCTTGAAAAATGTAACGCCACCTTCCTCCTGATCTCCAACAGAGACACATAATGGGTCTCCGAGGGAGAATCAGCTTGGGCCTGAGCACAACGTTCCTCATCCAGTAATAGACGGCATTCCTCGTTGTGGTCCCTCCTGGCTGCCTTAATCGCCGAGATGCGCTCACCCCTTTTCACTGCTTTAAATGCATCCCAAACTATGGAAGAATCCGCTGAGTTGGCATTAGTTGCCCAGTATGAGTCTATGGCTGCTTGAACTTGCGTAGTGACCTGTTCTCCCTGTAACCAACCTGGAGCGAGTCTCCACCCCCCCCTTCCTCCCCCAGAGGGAAAAACCAGAGTAACCAGCAGAGGGTTATGATCAGAGGTTCCACCCCCAAATGATCTGACTCATGGATGCTCTTTAACATGGAGGCATTCCGGAAGGCTAAATCTATTCTGGCGGAAGATCTGTGAGTGGAAGACAAATGTGAGTAAGACACTGCTTCCGGGTGCTTCCACCGCCAAATCTCAGTTAAGCCCGCCACCGATGCCCAAGAGCATAGCTCCACTGAAGCTGGTCTAGCTGCATTAGAGTCCATGGCAGAGTCTAGAATGGTATTAAAGTCACCCATAAATAGGACAGGCAAATGTAAGGTGCCAAGGTTACCAATGAATCAAACAATAGTTTCCCTTGAAACGGGGGAGGTAAGTATATATTCACCAACAATATTTTATGATAAAGAACATCCATAACTAGCGCCACAACCTGGTGGATGGTGCATGCAATTGCTTTACTAATTAATATAGAGACCCCTCTGGCATAAGTGGAGTAAGTGGAATGCAGTGACCTTTGAATCCAGGATTTGCGTAAGGAAAGGATTTTGCTGCCCTCCGGGTGGGTTTCCTGTAGGAGGACGATATGTGGTTTGACTTGTCTAAGGTATTGAAATACTGCCGCCCTTTTAAACTGATTGTTAAGTCCCCTAACGTTCCATGAAACTATTTTTTTCTTACTATCCATAATAGTGGAGTAGTAAAATTACAATTCAGGTTATCCCTGAAACAAATATAACCTCCGATGTGCAGAATATACCTAATGGCAAGTACATTTTAGGTATACAAAGTGTATAATCAGCACGATTTCTATTCAACTTCCCCCTAATCAACCCCTGCTGTTATACCAGAAACTAAAAACCTAACCAAAAAAACCAAACCAAAAATTGTCCGGTATGTATCCCCGGTATGTATTCCTGTAACAAATACACAAAAAAGAGTTTAACCAAAAGTGTCGACAGTTCGGCATGAAGGCGAGAAAAAAGAAAAAAAATAGTTGACGTCTCTCATTGATACTCCATGCGTAGTCCATGTACAAAAACCTACAACCGATTGACCAAAAAGGAGAAAAAGAAAACAAAAAGAAAAATGAATAACCCCAAGGGGAAGCAGGTTTTTCAATGACATTTCATGATGCATAGTATATCCTTAGTAAAAACATCTTCCATTTTAACTGCTTATAGGAAATTGTATACTTGCAATGTCACATTGATGAAAGGCGACCCATGAAGTGATGTATGTCTGGATCTCGGATCAACGGACCCCAAGCACTCCTGCTCCGCTTCCATAACTCAGCCAAAACAAAGAATTATATCAAATGCGAAAATAATAATTCCTGACCAGGGGATTGATCCAACAGTAAAAAAAGAAAAAGGGAAAGAAAAAGGAGAAAAGATAAAAAGAGGTAGCAAAGAGAATTCTTTCCTAGAGGGGAAAAGCAATACTTCGCAGATTTTGATCCAGCTAGTCGCTAGCATCCTGAGGGGTCTCAAAGAACCTGACAGCACCCTTGTGTTGTACGCGGAGACGACTTGGATACAGCAAACTATATTTCAGTTCCTTCTCTCTAAGCCTTCTCTTCACATCTGTAAAGGAACGACGTCTTCTCTGAGTCTCCGCTGAAAAATCCGGGACTAGCATTATGCAAGCGTTTTCAAACTTTTAAGTTCTTGTGTTTCCGAGCCTCCGCCAATATCATATCTCGGTCTCTATAATTAAAGAAACCGGACAAGAAATGGTCGTGGCGGAGCTCCAGAGGTCCTGGCTCCTGTTGGGACCCTGTGAGCTCATTCAACAACAACATAGGTGGGAGGGAGTTCTGCAAACATAGTCGTGGCAGACCCTTCAGCCCCTTCCGGCAACCCCACCACTCTTACGTTATTTCGCCTCTGGCGGTCTTCAGCGTCTTATGCTCTGCATTTTAGGGCGTCCACCATCCCATTTAATTCTGCCAGTTGTGAATCCTGTACATGAGATGTATCTTCCACCTCTGATATGCTTTCCTCCGCCGTGGTTAGCCTGCCCCTGATCTTGTCCAGGTCATGGCGAATAAGATTACACTCGGAAGCCAGCAAATCAATGCGCCCCATCAGACTTTGAAGCTGCAATAGCTTCCAGGATCGGACACGTTATGGCTGCTGTTTCTAACTCAATCTGCTGTGATACTGGAGAGGAGCTCTCCGGTTCCCCGGACACAGAGGCACCATGCTGTGACATTTTCACTGCTACTGTCTTGGCGCGCAGCGATGCTGAGACTGGAGATGAGGCAGAGAGGGAGTGGGCGGAGCCATCCTCCATGCTTCTCTGGGAGCGAAGAGGCCGCCGATCCGGCGGCGGCTGTAGATGCTGCTTGCTCTGCCGTTTAGTTGAAGAAGACGGCATCTTATGAAGCCCTGTTGCTTCCGCCGGAATGGCAGAGTTAGATAAAAGTGGTCAGACGGTTGTAATTCAGAATAATTACCGGGGGATAGCTGGAGCTCCTAAGAGACACGTCCTGCCGCGATCACATCCGCCCCCCCGTGAAGTTCAGCTTTAACAAGCCATTTATAGATGTTGTTAGGCAGGCCAAAGATGAGGCGATTTTCTTTCCTGCAACCATAGGTTGTTAACGGGGGAGTCCCTCCCACGGGGCTATTATGTTCTCCCAGCGGGGGGGGGGGCACATGAAACCATCCCTGCTAGGAGAACACAGTGATTATTGCTAGCGGCTATAGCTGCTGGCAATAATAACATGATGAAAATCCAAGATGCTGGTTGTTCCCAAGTCCATGGATGGATGGACTTGGGTACATTCAGCCTGCTCATAGATGGTTAGAATCTCGACCGGTCCCTGCTGAATTGGCTGAGATTTGAAGCATCTATGTCCAGCGTTACTATGACCTGAGTGTTACACTTTACCTGTATATTCATGCATTTTTGATAAAACATAAAGGGGTTTAATTACTAAAGGCAAATAGACTGTGCACTTTTGAAAGCGCAGTTGCACTCTGCAAGTGCAGTTGCTCCAGAGCTTAGTAAATGAGGTAAAGCTTCACGTTAAAAAACATAAAAAAATATACCGCCCTGTCTCTTTTAGATGGTAAACAGCAGCCAGCACAGCAAAAGCACAATTTCAAACGTGAGATAAAATAAAAGTGCAGCGCTAATGTACAATATTAGAATGAACTAACATTGAATATTGTGTAATGAACAATATATGTGAAGAGCTTGAATAATGAAGACAATGCTTATGAAAAAAACCCTTAAAGGGACATAACACACAGTTCAACAATTAGTTGAAGGCTTACCGGAGGGCTTGGACTCAGACAGGCGTACGCCTAATGAGTCAATCGAGCTTATGGTGTAACACACCAAGGAATGCAGGAATCCATATAAATGACCTCTGGCTGGGAGTCAGATATTCCGATGATCTTTTCTAATGGCTCTCCAGATTATTAACCCCCAAAATGGTTAGACGATGAGCAGGATGAATATACTCTCCCATATTCTATGGTTAAAAAGGAAAAAGATAAAGGGCCACTAGTGTAATTCCATTAAGAAAAAGGAGTATTTTATTAAGTAAAAGGAACACTCACATTTGTGAAGATAAAAAAGCTCTTTGTTAAAATGTGACGCAATGGCACCAGCAAAGCCCATACTGACGCGTTTCGTCTAATGAGACATCATCTGGGGTGCCGGTCCACTGCAGTCATTGCGTTTAAATACAGTAGTGTGTCCCCCATAACGAGATACAGCCCTGGGGTGTTTCCTCATTGGCAATTGTGTGTAATCATGCTTACTTCCTGTCACGGCCAAGATGCCGCGGGAGAGTGCGGTTCAAGCCTCATTCTGAAAGAATGAATGGCTTCAGACCGCGGCGGAAATTGCGTCATCGCGTACAGTCTAAACCCTGCCCACGGGGTGAAAGACAATGCGATCAACGCACACCACTCAACATCATGTCGAACCAAGCCTCACTGTCAGATGCCGGGAAGGAGGGTCAAGCCTCATTTTCAAAGGCACGCCTAACCTCGTCTGAGGTGGTGATAACAGCAAACAAACCCACCCCCATATGAACTGGGAGCTTTCAATAGGCCATCATTGTGCCGCCAACCTCAAACACTAAGGATAAACGCAGGTATAGCCTCTATGGAAACCCATGCTGGCAGAACCAGTATCGGCAACATCATATTATGCTGGTTAAACAACATGGTGACAATGACCAAATATTATATTAAGATAGAACAACTGTAAATAAAAACAAAAATGGAAAATTACAAATAGTGGAATGTTAAGAAATAGGTCAGTGTATTATTATAATTTGACACACACCGCAGAGCTGACACTTAATATGAGGTCAATAGTATACAGACATATTGTAACAATAAAAATATATGAAAAAATTGTATATTAGACGAGCATATGTATATGTACCCAAAAATTACAAAAACTACCTACAGAAAAATTGTTAATCTAGGCTCTATTAATAAAGGAATTAATTTCCCACTCTACATTCATCCTGAATAGAGAGTGGGACTGTAACTCAAAAAGTATGTCTCGAGACGTGAGACTTCTCTAGTCAGAGCTCCCCCTCTCCAAGGGAGGATATACCTATCAATAATGAGAAACTCTGTGCCTTTATGGTAACGATTATGGTATTGTCTATAATGCCTAGGTACACTATGTTTAGTGTCTCCAATTTTAATTTTAGCAATATGTTCATTTACTCGGGTTGTGAATGTGCAAATTGTTCATACTGTTTGCCACAAGGGCAGGTTATCAAATAGAATTAGAATAATGTATAGAATTGTTTGATGGGGTACACACGATTGGTGACATTTGATTTAAATTCCATAGTTTTATGTCTACATCATGAGTTATGTTGACAAACATCACAGTTGTTAGCACCGGAGTCTGTTCATTACCATTATTATCCATGGGAATGGATTTCTATAGGCATTATAAAAAGACATTTAGCGAAAGTTGAAAATAACTATTTGTACGCAGTTTTATGAAATAATAATTTTGTAACTGCTGGCATAAATCAGGGCATAGCATGATTTTCCTTAAGCAATAACAGCATTTTCGAAAATAGGCTAACCTATGCATTGCATGGAAGGTACAGTAAATACAGTAGATCATAATAGAAGCCTGTCCGTGTAAGAATATTATACCAGTTATCGGGTAGTTAAAAATTTCTGCTCATGGTCATGCTTCTGCTCTGGTTTTTTGGTGTACCACTCTAGGCTTGGTGCGAACAAGCTCTATACATCCTAAATAGTACAAATAAGTGTATGCAAAAAAGGTCTGTGCTAATATTATCCCTGTACAGTATGACAAAAGCATTAAATAAGAAACAAGGGACAGTCTGCCAGGAAATAACATTTGATCAATCCTTAGCCTATCTTTTTCACAAATAAAACAGTATATCAATCATGCTGAGAGGGCAGACAACATATACTGTATGTTACAGCCTATCTGGCATTTAGTATTAAAGGCATGCTATTGTGGTTCATTTATTGACACAAAATCAAAAGTATTTGGTCTATAGAGCAGACACATCCGTAGATTGCAGAAGCGCAGCTCTCTTTTACCACATTCCCTATTGTCTGCGATCTGGGGATAAAAAAAAATCTCTATGATGTCGGAGAGCCATTCTCAGTTAGGACTAGTGTTGATGAGCTTTTGCTTGCATCAGAGTTGTTTCTCTCCCCATAAACATCAATGGAAATGTAAAACCAGCTTGAAGCAGGTTGATGCAACTAAGGAGGTCAAATGCAAGTCAGAAGGAGGTCAGCTGCAGGCTAAATGCACCTGCCAATGAATCATGAATGATCTCAGAAGAATTTCCAACCGGTGTCAAATGCAATCTGAATTCACCGTAATACACTTTGCATTTGCCCATTGACACAAACTCAAAGCTCATTGACACAAGTCCTTACCACTGGCTCCTTGCTGTATCACATACAGAAGGACTAACATAGAGGAATATTAGTGCTTGGAAGTTTCTCAATACTTCCAAGCAAATTCAGACCCCTCCTGGAAGTTTAAATGTGACAGGTGATGCAGGACATAGGGAGAGAGGAATGTACATCACACAGGCAACCTTGGGAGGTACTTACCGAAACATGGCTGTAGTGGACAGGGATCTCAGATTATGGTAAATTTTTTTTTACCCAAGTTCCTACACTTATTCTATCTAGCAACATCATTTACATTTATATGCATGAATGAAAACCCTTAGACCCTTTTCTTTTTTCCACTTGGCTTTCCGAAGAAGTTCCTGCAAGGAAGCAGAAAAGATAATATATACATCCTATCTATCTACACAGTTATGGCTAACTGTCTCCAGATGATGAATGCATAAAAATGAGAACACTGGATGATTATTTTCTCACTTCAACATCCCTCCCACAACTATTTCAAAAGGGCATTTCTTTGTTTGTTTTACATTTTTTTCCCTCTAGGCTGCCCCTTGCCTTCTTTTTTGCCTAGGCAAGAATGACACCCAGCTCCTGCGGCCTCCTGTGATATCCTTTTCTCATATTCCAGGAAGCTGCAGGAGTAGGGACACACAGCAGCTGAAAGGCAGACCTAGCTGTGCACCATTGGGGGCCAGAAGAGACAGCCCATTCCCAATGAGGTAGGAAGTGATAATGGCGACTCAGCAGAATGACAAACTGCAGCAACAACATTGGATTTGCTGGGTGTGTGAGTATTTTATTGATGAAAACCCTGCAAAATAGGTAAACGGGATATAAAAAAAATACACGGGGTGGGGGGTAAAGTTACTCGTTATTGTTTAATACTATCATAGAATAGTCTATAAGGTTTAACGCCCAACTCCAATTTATAGTAAATGAAAAATCCATTCCCTAGTCCACCACTTCACCCCCGGAAGATTTGGCTGCTGAATGACCAGGCCATTTTTTGCGATTCGGCACTGCATCGCTTTAACTGACAATTGCATGGTTGTGCGACGCTGTACCCAAACAAAATTGACGTCCTTTTTTCCCCACAAATACTCGTTATTGCTTAATACTATCATAGAATAGTCTATAAGGTTTAACGCCCAACTCCAATTTATAGTAAATGAAAAAATCCATTCCCTAGTCCACCACTTCAGCCCCGGAAGATTTGGCTGCTGAATGACCAGGCCATTTTTTGCGATTCGGCACTGCATCCCTTTAACTGACAACTGCGCAGTTGTGCGACGCTGTAACCACACAAAATTGACATCCTTTTTTTCCCACAAATAGAGCTTTCTTTTGGTGATATTTGATCATCTCTGCGGTTTTTATTTTTTGTGCTATAAACGAAAAAAACTTTTTGAAAAAAACACAGTATTTTGTACTTTTTGCTATAATATCCCCATTTTTTTTTTTTTTTGAAAAGCTATTTTTTTCTCAGTTTAGGCCGATATGTATTCTTCTACATATTTTTGGTAATAAAAATTGCAATAAGCGTATATTGATTGGTTTGCACAAAAGTTATAGCGTCTACAAAATAGGGGATAGATTTAAAGTAATTTTAAATATTATTATTTTTTTTTTTACTAGTAATGGCGGCGATCTGCGATTTTTATCATGACTGTGACATTATGGCGGACACATTGGACAATTTTGACACATTTTTGGGACCATTGGCAATTATACAGCGATGAGTGCTATAAAAATGCATTGATTACTGTAAAAATTTCACTGGCAGTGAAGGGGTTAACACTAGGGGGCGATCAAGGGGTTAATTGTGTTTCCTGCTATGTGTTCTAACTGAAGGGGGGGATGGGACTTGCTAGGGGAAGAGATAGATCGGTGTTCATACTTTGTATGAACACACGATCTGTCTCTTCTCCCCTCAGAGAATCGGGATCTTTGTGTTTACACACAGAGATCCCGGTTCTTGCCGTGTTACGAGCATGCGCCCCTAGTGGCCACACAAAGAAGCAATGTAACATGACGGCGATTCGCGCAGCCGTGCCATGTTGCCGCAGTACAACTGCGGTGGCTGGTCGGCAAGCGGTTAAAAAAAAAAAATAAAAAAGCAGCTTTCATTGCAATACTCACCTAAGACTCAGTTTCCTCCTGCCACTGCTGCTTGCCTTCTGGGTTGCAAAATGCCTAGCATCACTCAACCCACTTCCTGTGAAGCATTTTGTAGCTCCCCATGCCACCCTGGGCTCTCAGTGCCTGTGTGTATGTGTGTGTGTACTTGGAGGTGGTTGTTGATGCATTGTGAGCTTTGTTCCAAATCTGCAGTTGGGCTTTATCCCATTACTTATCTAGCTGGCTGAAGCAGCATCCACAAAGTCATGACTAGACATCATGCTTTTATTTGCAGCAGTTTCAAAAAGCAACCAAATAATTATATTGGGGTACTATGGAATATTCCACTTTGTGCATCAACATTTCTCTTTGCACTGCCTTGCTTGATCAAAGCAATCTGTTGTCATTTACAGGAGCCCAGATGGAGATGCACAGCCTTGGTGCTTCATACAGAAGGATGGAATCCTCACTTGGGAACACTGTGATATTCCTCATTGCCACCGGCCTACAGGTACACTAAAACTAACAGGAAGAAGCCTTCTGGTGATAGATAAGGAGTTAACACAATCATATAATGGATAGAAATTCACAAATGCCTGCCCCTTTAACATGGTTTACCAATCTCTCTAAGCTTACATGTGTAACCATAACATTTTACATTTATTTTAATATTTATTACACTTTTGGAACAGTTTACCTGATTTCCCCACATCACAGATTGTACCTTGTTTCAGTCCAAATGTAAATACGATCCAGAAATGCATGGAGTCTAAACTAGCCTTTCTCAAACTTTTTTCACCAGAGGAACCCTTGAAAAAAAAAATTAGATCTCGGGGAAGCCCCAAAATTATTATCTGATCTAGAGCTCATAGTGACAATGACAGCACTAGATTTGCTTTGGTGCACAGTGACAACTCTACATTTACTTTGGTGCACAATGACATTGATACATTTGCTGTGGATCTTAGTGACAACACTACATTTGCTGTGGAGCACATTGAAAATACCAGATTTGCTGTAGAGTACAGTGAAATCGCTAAATTTGCTTTGGTGCACAGTGACAAATGAAAATTTCATTTTTACCTTGCAAGCAGTGTGTTGAATCAACAATACACCAAAGTGGCAAAACAGAAGAGGACAGAAGAGCCAGAGAGAAGTGAAAACACCATCAAAAGTAAATAGTGGAACCACTAGACAAACTCCAGTGACACATGCAGCCCTCAGCTTTTCTAAAGGGTCGCATTCTAATGTTAAATTATCTTCAAAGAGGTGCAAACGCTGCAAGCCATGATGCTCTCTATTACAACAATGTTCATGACACCCAGTTGCACTTTACCATGAGAGCTGAGCCACTTCTCTCATCCTGCACTGCTGGCTCACAATGGGGACGTCATGTGCCATATCTCAGAGTTCTGTTGGGCTGATATCAATTCTCTTGGCGGTATACAGCATAGTAGCTTTGACTTTCTGCCCCAGAAACACAACAAGAAGTGACAGAAATCCTTCCAGAGTCAGTGAAGATCTTGTATTTAACAGTTTTCTCCAGAACAGGTGCCTCCATGGACCATCCATTATAAAAATAAACAAAACACATTAACATTTATAGAAAAGCCCCATATTTTGGCAATAAGGTGGCACCGAATATATTGGATCCTCCAGGAGAGTTCATACCTTTTTGGAAAAATGTTTGCTTGTGGGAGATGTAGGGGTTGTAGAACTAATAGAGCTGAACCTGAAAAGAAGAAAAATCTTTTTTATCAGGACATTTCATGTGCCACCATACATGTTATATCTGCTCTGCGATGCCCCTGTGGGTTTCAGTATATAGGGTTACTAAGAGACCCCTTAGAAAATGTATTTCTGAATATATTCATAATATCCAGTTAGGGCATAAAAATCAGTGTCTCCCTACATTATAGAGAGGTCCGTAACATATGCCAGCAGCCTGTCATTTTGGGGCATTGAGTTTGTGAGACCCTATTGGAGGAGGATAACTAGGATGAGAAGCATCTTTAAAAAAGAAACTAGATCTATTTTCACCATGAATATTTTCCACCCTGGGGTCTTAATATTGAGCTGGATATTAACTGCTTTATTAGTGATTCTTGAATTGGTACAATTAGGTATGTGGGGCCTGTCTTTTTTTATAGATTTTTACTTTTTTAAATATTTGTTATTTTTTATTATTCCATCATTTTAATATTTCCTAATTACTGCTCTCTCTCTCTCTCTCTCTCTCTCTCTCTCTCTCTCTCTCTCTCTCTCTCTCTCTCTATATATACCGTGCCATATACATATACAGTGTTTTCACCCCCCTTGGCATTTTTCATGTTTTGTTGCCTCACAACCTGGAATTAACATGAATTGTTTGAGGCTTTGCATCATTTAATTTACAGAACATGCCCACAACTTTGAAGATTTATTTTTTATTTTTATTGTGAAGCAAACAACAAATAGGACAAATCAACAGAAAAAGTCAATGTGCATAACTATTCACCCCCTAAAGTCAATACTTTGTAGAGCCACCTTTTGCGGCTATCACAGCTCCAAGTCGCTTTGGATAAGTCTCTATGAGCTTGCTACATCTTACCATTGGGATTTTTGCCAATTCCTCCTTGCAAAACCGCTCCAGCTCCTTAAAGTTGGATGGTTTGCGCTTGTGAACAGCAATCTTTAAGTCTGACCACAGATTTTCTATTGGATTGAGGTCTGGGCTTCGACTAGGACATTCCAGCACATTTACATGTTTCCCCTAAACCACTCAAGTGTTGCTTTAGCAGTGTGTTTGGGGTCATTGTCCTGCTGGAAGGTGAACCTCCGTCCTAGCGTCAAATCACACATAGAGTGGTACAGGTTTTGCTCAAGAATAACCCTGTATTTAGCACCATCCATCTTTCCCTCAACTCTGACCAGTTTCCCAGTCCGGACTGCTGAAAAACATCCCCACAGCATGATGCTGCCACCACCATGTTTCACTGTGGGGATGGTGTTCTTTGGGTGATGTGATGTGTTGGGTTTGCGCCAGACATAGAGTTTTCTTTGATGGCCAAAAAGTTCAATTTTAGTCTCATCAGACCAGAGCACCTTCCTCCATACATTTTAGGAGTCTCCCAAATGCCTTTTCGCAAACTCAAAACGTGCCATTTTGTTTTTTGCTGAAAGTAATGGCTTTCTTCTGGCCACTCTGCCATAAAACCCAACTCTATGGAGCGTACGGCTTATTGTTGTCCTATGTACAGATACTCCAGTCTCTGCTGTGGAACTCTGCAGCTCCTCCAGGGTTACCTTAGGTCTCTGTGCTGCCTCTCTGATTAATGCCCTCCTTGCCCTAGCCGTGAGTTTTGGTGTGCGCCGGTCTTTTGGCAGGTTTGCTGTTGTGCCATGTTCTTTCCATTTGGTTATGATAGATTTGATTGTGCTTCTAGGGATCATCAAAGATTTAGATTTTTGTTATAACCTAACCCTGACTTGTACTTCTCAACAACATTGTCCCTTACTTGTTTGGAGAGTTCCTTGGTCTTCATGGCAGTGCTTGGTTAGTGGTGCCTCTTGCTTAGGTGTTTCAGCCTCTGGGGCCTTTCAAAAAGGTGTGTATATGTAATGACAGATCATGTGACACTTAGATTGCACACAGGTTGACATCATTTCACTAATTATGTGACTGGTTGCACCAGAGCTTTTTATGGGCTTCAAAACAAAGGGGGTGAATACATACACACATGCCAATTATCAGTTTTTTATTTCTGAAAAATAGTTTTATGTATATATTTTTCTAATTTTACTTCACCAACTTAGACTATTGTGTTCTGATCCATCACATATAATTCAGATAAAAAAACATTGAACTAAAGGCTGTAATGTAACAAAATAGGTAAAAAGCCAAGGGGGGTGAATACTTTTGCAAGGCACTGTGTGTGTAGATATATATATCTATATCTATCTATCTACATAGGTGCATCTAAAAAAATTAGAATATCATCAAAAAGTTAATATTACTTTTAATGTTCTTTTAATGTTGATGATTATGGCTTACAGTACGGCTTACAGCTAGTGAAAACCCAAAATTCAGTATCTCAGAAAATTTGAATATTACATAAGACCAATAAAAAAAGGATGTTTAATACAGAAATGTTGGCTGAAAAGTATGTCCATGTACATTGTAGTATGCACCCAATACTTGGTCAGGGCTCCTTTTGCATTTTTTACTGCATCAATGCGGTGTGGCATGGAGGCGATCAGCCTGTGGCACTGCTGAGGTGTTATGAAAGCCTTTGATAGCAGCCTTCAGCTCATCTGCATTGTTGGGTTTGGTGTGTCTCATCTTCCTCTTGATAATACCCCACAGATTCTCTATGGGGTTTAGGTCAGGCGAGTTTGCTGGTCAATCAAGCACAGTAATACCATGATCATTAAACCAGGTATTGGTACTTTTGGCAATGTGGGCAGGTAAATGCTGCTGGAAAATGAAATCAGCATCTCCATAAAGCTGGTCAGCAGAGGGAAGCATTAGGTGCTCTTGAATTTCCTTGAGGGCTGTGCTGACTTTGGACTTGATAAAACACAGTGGACCATCTCCAACAGATGACATGGCTCCCCAAATCACCATTGACTGTGGTAACTTCACACTGGACCTCATGCAACTTGTATTCTGTGCCTCTCCACTCTTCCTCCGGACTCTGGGACCTTGATTTCCAAATGAAATGCAAAATTTACTTTCATCCGAAAAAGAGGACTTTGGACCACTGAGCAACAGTCCAGTCCTTTTTGTCCTTAGCCCAGGTAAGACACTTCTGACGTCTCTGGTTCAGGAGTGGCTTGACACAAGGAATGCGACAGCTGTAGCCCATGTCCTGGATCCGTCTGTGTGTGGTGCCTGAAGCGCTGACACTAGCCGTAGTCTACTCCTTGTGTATCTCCCCCAAATTCTTTAATGGAGTTTGCTTCATAATCCTCTCAAGTCTGCGGTTATCCCTGTTGCTTGTGCACCTTTTTCTACTACACTTTTTCCTTCCACTCAACCTTCCATTAATATGCTTGGACAGAGCACTCTGTGAACAGCCAGCTTGTTTTAGCAATGACCTTTTGTGACCTACCCTCCTTGTGGAGGGTGTGAATGGCTGTTCTGGACAACCGTTTAGTCAGCAGTCTTTCCGATGATGGTGTAACCTACTGAACCAGACGGAGAGACCATTTAAAGTGATTGTAAAGTCTCGTTTAAAAAAATAAAAATAAATAACAAACATGTTATACTTACATCCTCTGTGCAGTTGGTTTTGCACAGAGCAGACAGGATCCTCCTCTTCTCAGGTCCCTCTTCGCTGCTCCTGGCCCCTCTCTCCTGTCGAGTGCCCCCACAGCAAGCAGCTTGCTATGGGGGCACTGAGCCGAGTCACAAGTTCGTGTGTCCATTCAGACATGGAGCCCTGACCTGGCCCCGCCCCTCCTGTCATGAATCTGCAGTAATGTTTTATGCCCTGTCTGTCCGCTTACCTCTGGTCTGTGTATCAGCTTAGGGACTGCGCTCTCACACCTGCATGTTTAAGTAACTTTCTCTCAGCATGGCTCCACCCAAGTCTCTAACAGGAAACACTATTTAACACCGTGCACTGCAAGCCAGTCTTGCCCGAGCAATAGTGTGTTTAGGCTCCCCTGTGTGTTTCTTGCCATGTGCTCTACGTTTCATTCCGTGTACCGACTTGGGCTTGTGCTGCTGACTATCCCTGTCTGCTTGTTACCCTGACCTTTGGCGTATCCTCCTGACCATCCCTGTCTGCTTGTTACCCCGACCATTGGCTTGTCCTTCTGACTATTCCTTGTTGCAATACTGTTTCCTCTCCATCCACCGGAGCCTGCCGTGAGTGTAAGCTGGGAGACCCTGGAGTCAGTTGCAGCGAAGTCCATTCTCACCATCAGAGGCTCTGGTGAAAACCTGCTGGCTCTTAGACTCCGCGCCCTGGGCAATCTATCCTCTAGCTCCCTGTTCGATCCATGTCGGTGCTCAGGTGGAGCTGCTTTCCTGAACCACCCAGAGCTCCATCCGCAGCACTCAGCAGAGGGGTCCACAAGCTTTGCGGTGCGCTCCTGACCCCAGCAGTGTGCATCTGTCACCTGGCCTCAGGTGACCTGATATTCGTGAACACAGATGGAGAGAGATAGGGCTCAGGTAAGTAATTAGGGGTGGTGGGCAGGCTTCTGCACAGAAGGTTTTTTATCTTAGTGCATAGAATGCATTAGGATAAAAAAAACTTCTGCCTTTACAACTCTTTTAAAGGCTCGGGGAACCTTTACAGGTGTTTTGAGTTAAAGTGTTTGTTAACTCAAAATAGCAAAACACTGCCAGCCCCTCTATTAAAGGCAGGCATACCACACTGTGTAAGTCTTTTCGAAAAACGAGGAGTGTAAATATCTTTTTAAGGCAATCTTCAGGCCGGTCACTTGACTCACAGCTGCTTTACAGCTTGGATACATGGCTACTGCAGGAGGGGCCGAGGTCTCCCTCTCACATCAGCCTCTCCCGCAGAAGCCCTGTCTCAGATATGTAAAGCGGTCACAAGTTACCTGACCGGCCTAAAGATAGTTCTAAAAATGTATTTACAACCCTCGTTTTTAGAAAAAACGTACACACTGTGGTATGCCTGCCTATATTAGAGGGACTGGCAGTGACCATTATAGGTTTTTTATTTTTACTAATAGCGGTAGGGATGGGGGGGGGGGTGGAGACAGACACAGAACACGGAGATGACAGGCAGGGAGGAGGGGGTGAGAGGGAGCAGAGTGGGACAGCTGCGGATGAAGAAGGGACATAAACTGACCACGGTGGTTGGGGCTCAGCAGCCCTGATTATCGTAATCAGTACAGAGAGGGGGACACAGGAAGTGGCAAGATCAGCCAGGTTTTTTACAGTTTAGAGGGAGGCAGATTACACAGCACATGCATTGTGGTGTTTAATCTGCTTTAACCACTTACCAACCGGCCCATAGCCGAATGACGGCTGCAGGGCGGTTGGATAACTCTGGGAGGGCGTACTATGACGTCCTCCCAGAATTCCCCTCTCGCGCGCCCCCTGGGGCGCGCACCCGAACACATCCGTGACCGCCGCATCACGGATCCCGGTAAATGGCCGCTGATCGCGGCCGTTTACCATGTGATCGCGCCGTCAAATGACAGCGCGATCACATGTAAACAGACCGGCGTCATCTGATGACGCCGGTTCCTCTCCTCCCCTCCTGTGTACCAATCGGTACACTGTGAGCGGAGAGGGGGATGGATGGATGTCTGCAGCACTGTGGGCTGTATGTGTAGTGCCCACAGCACTGCACAGAGACATCCAGGCATCCACCCATCCATGCTCAGCCATCCCCAATACACTGCAATGCTGTGCAATACTCTGCAACACCCCCACAATACTCTGCAACACCCCCACAATACTCTGCAACACCCCCACAATACTCTGCAATGCTGTGCAATACTCTGCAATACCCCCACAATACTCTGCAATGCTGTGCAGTACTCTGCAATACCCCCACATTACTCTGCAATACCCCCACAATACTCTGCAATACCCCCACAATACTCTGCAATACCCCCACAATACTCTGCAATGCTGTGCAGTACTCTGCAATGCCCCCACAATACTCTGCAATGCCCCCACAATACTCTGCAATGCCCCCACAATACTCTGCAATGCCCCCGCCATACTCTGCAATGCCCCCACAATACTCTGCAATGCTGTGCAATACTCTGCAATTCCCCCGCAATACTCTGCAATGCCCCCGCCATACTCTGCAATGCCCCTGCCATACCCTGCAATGCCCCCGCCATACTCTGCCATGCCCCCGCCATACTCTGCCATGCCCCGCCATACCCCGCCATACTCCGCCATACCCCGCCATACTCCGCCATACTCCGCAATACCCCGCCATACTCCGCAATACCCCGCCATACTCTGCCATACTCTGCCATACTCTGCCATACCCTGCAATACCCCGCCATACTCCGCAATACCCCGCCATGCTCCGCCATACTCCGCCATACTCCGCCATACTCTGCAATACCCCGCCATACTCCGCAATACCCCGCCATACTCCGCAATACCCCGCCATACCGAGCCATGCTCAGCTGTACTCGGCCTCTGTATGTGGCCAGGCTGTGGAAATCTCACACATGTGGTATCGCCGTACTCAGGAGGAGCAGGGGAATCTATTTTGGGGTGTCATTTTTGGTATGTACATGTTATGTGGTAGAAATATTGTATAAATGGACAACTTTGTGTTAAAAAAAAAATGTGTTTTAACCACTTCCCGCCCACCGGCCGTCATACAACGTCCTTGACTTTGTGCGGAGATATCTGAATGATGGTTGCAGCTACAGGCATCATTCAGATATCGGCTTTTTCAGCCGGCGATTCCCTACACCATGAGAACGATCATAGCAGCTGTTCCACTGCTTGATCGTTCTTACGGGAGGCGAGAGGGGATGTCCCCCCCTCCCGCGCTTCTACCGACTCACCGCTACGATCGAAGCCAGGATCGTTTTTTTTTTTTTATTATTTCAGGCTTCCCAGCCTAGAGGTGAGATGTGGGGTCTTATTGACCCCATATCTCACTGTAAAGAGGACCTGTCATGCCATATTCCTATTACAAGGATGTTTATATTCCTTGTAATAGGAATAAAAGTGGTCAAATTTTTTTTTTTTTGGAAAAAAGCATCAAACTAAAATAAATAAAGTAAAATGAACAATAAAAAAAAAAAAAAATTTTTAAAGTGCCCCTGTCCCTGCGTGCTCGCATGCAGAAGCGAACGCATACGTAAGTCCCGCCCACATATGAAAACCGTGTTCAAACCACACATGTGAGGTATCGCTGCGATCGGTAGAGCGAGAGTAATAATTTTGGCCCTAAACCTCCTCTGTAACTCAAAACATATAACCAGTAAAAAATTTTAAAGCGTCGCCTATGGGGATTTTTGAGTAGCAAAGTTTGGCGCCATTCCACAAGCGCGTGCAATTTTGAAAGGTGACATGTTGGATATCTATTTACACAGTATAACTTCATCTTTCACATTATGCAAAAACATTAGACTAACTTTACTGTTTTGGTTTTTGTAAAGCACAAAACTGTTTTTTTCCCAAAAAAAAGCGTTAAAAAAATTGCTGCGCAAATACCGTGCGAGATTAAAAGTTGCAACAACCGCCATTGTATTCTCTAGGGTCTTTGCTAAAAAAACATATATAATGTTTTGGGGTTCTATGTAATTTTCTAGCTAATAAATGATGATTTTTACATGTAGGAGAGAAATGTCAGAATTGGCCTGGAAGCTACAGAACGCCTGAAGGTGCTCCCCTGCATGTTGGGCCTCTGTATGTGGCCACGGTGTGTAAAAGTCTCACACATGTGGTATCGCCGTACTCGGGAGTAATAGCAGAATGTGTTTTGGGGTGTAATTTGTGGTATGCATATGTGGTGTGTGAGAAATAACCTGCTAATATGACAATTTTGTGGGAAAAAAAAAAAAGTAAAAAAAAAACCTTGATTTTGCAAAGAATTGTGGGAAAAAATGACAACTTCAAAAATCTCACCATGCATCTTTCTAAATACCTTGAAATGTCTTCTTTTCAAAAAGGTATCATTTGGGGGGTATTTGTACTTTTCTGGCATGTTAGGGTCTCAAGAAATTAGATAGGCCGTCAGTACTTCAGGTGTGATCAATTTTCAGAGATTGGCACCATAGCTTGTGGACTCTATAACTTTCACAAAGACCAAATAATATCCACCGATTTGGGTTAATTTTACCAAAGATATGTAGCGGTATAAATTTTGGCCAAAATATATGAAGAAAAATTACTAATTTGCAAAATATTATAACAGAAATGAAGAAAAATGCATTTTTTTACAGATTTTTCGGTCTTTTTTCTTTTACGGCGCAAAAAATAAAGAACCCAGCGGTGATTAAATACCACCAAAAGAAAGCTCCATTTGTGTGAAAAAAAGGACAAAAATTTCATATAGATACAGTGTTGCATGGCTGAGTAATTGTGATTCAAAATGTGAGAGCACCAAAAGCTGAAAATTGGTCTGGTTATTAAGGGGGTTTAAGTGCCCAGTTGTCAAGTGGTTAAGGGAACAGGATCTGAATTTTTTTCTGAATTTAGCTAGATTAGAGTGTGACTCCATGGGGTTGATTTACTAAAGGCAAATAGACTGCACTTTACAAAGAGCAGTTGCCCTCTGCAAGTGCAGTTGTTCCAGAGCTCAGTAAATGAGGTAAGGCTTCACTTTGCAAAGAATACCCAATCATATGCAAGGAAAATAAAAAAACAGCATTTTTGCTTGCACATGATTGGATGATGGAAGTCAGCAGAGCTTCTGCTCATTTACTAAGCTCTGAAGCAACTGCTCTTGCAGAGTGCAACTGCACTTTGCAAAGTGCACAGTCCCTTTCCCTTTAGTAAATCAATCCCCATGAGTCTACAATATTGAACTTTTTCACAATATTCTAATTTTCTGAGATGCTGAATTTTGGGTTTTCACTAGCTGAAAGCCATAATCATCAAAATTAAAAGGAAGAAATGCTTGAAATATATCACTCAGTGTGTAATGAACCTACAGTATATAATATATCATTTTTTTTAGATGTACCTGTATATACATATATAGAATGCTTGTTGAGAACAAGCATGTTTTTATTTATTGAATAATATAAGGCCAGTGAGCTTTTCAGTTTTTTTGTTTATATATATATATATATATATATATATATATATATATATATATATATATATATGGATTTTCCCTGAGATGCTGTATGATGTAATTTGGATTGATTAAGGTATAGCCCAATCTGCATCTCAGTTGTTTTGCAAGCTGGTATTTATTAATTAAAGGTGGTTGTTAGGAAACATCATATTTAAAGGTGGAACATACACACTGCCTGATTAGCCCCTTGAAGAAGTTGTCATTACAACGAAACGTGTTGGGGTGGAGCCAGACAGTGTGTGTGAAGGAAGCTAACAAATAGGCTGATCCAGTAGTGCCTTTTGTACACAGTGCGGCTGCTGTCTGCAGTATCTGCAAGAGCGCTGTGAGTTTGAGCTGATATCGCACTTAGCTGATTGAGATGAGCTGTGTTTTTATATGGAAGATGTGAGTATACGATATACTGACAAATAAATAGTTATTTTGATGGCCTTTTTTCCTATATGGGCATTCGCCAATGAATGAGAACTGAGGTTCTTGATATCTGAAGGCAGCTTGCTAGCCAGAGGTGTGGATCAACAAATATTATCTCTCAAGCGCTGCTGCCATTCTTGAGAAAGTTTGGCTATTTTGATTGGTGTGTGTATGCCCATTTATGCAGGGGAGGGCAGCACATGCTGAATGCATGGAGCTGTTTTGAAGTGGATACTGATATTTTGTTATCACCAAAAAGTAAAGGAAGTAAGCTTGTTTAATTTGTTTGATTTTGGACACTTTGTCTCTTCAAATAGCACAGGGATTCTTTTGGACATTTTGAAAAGGATTTATTGACTTGTTATTGTTTAGATAATGTAGATGTTTTCACAGATGTGTATTTAACTAGGGGTTTTTATTCTTGGTTAATATGTATATGTTCAACAGAAGAATGGTAACTGCATATAACGGCCACAGCAAGTCTGCAAACCCAAGTGAAGAGGTGAAGTGAAGTGTCAGGAAGAGGTCATGCCAGAATGGAAGTTGGCGCATCAAAGTGATCACTGGTGCACAAGCACAAGTTGGCTCTGACCATAAATATGCACACATCTGCGTGTTTTCTTTTCAGAGTGTGCATGGATGTGTGCGCATGCTTGCTACTGGAGTTGGTACAAAGCTGGCTATTTAAACTGGACAACTGCATATGGAGAGTGATAACATGTCTTCTGCAGTGAGTCTGTGACCAGTGTTTTCCTGATTGACTACCTGATACCGACCCAGCTTGCCAAGAACCGTTTCTGCTCATTTCTACTGAACTTAGTCTTAACCTCGACTACGCTTCTCCTTACTCCTTCAATTCTTGTCTTCTAGTCTTGTACTAATTTCGGCTTAAACTCTAACCACGCACTTGCTGCATCTCAATACTGTACCTGATCTAGCCACAGTTGCAGACCTAGCTTACTTGATTTTGCACAAGTCTTGTGTTTCTGTTTCACAACTACTCACCTGCCTGCTGCTTCAAAGTCAATACACCAATCTGCTTACCTGTCCGCTGATCCAGTGATCCTGTTGTGGTGTTTCTTCCTGCTGCTCCAGTGACCTGCCTTCTGCCTGTCATCCTACCAGGGGGAAGTTGACATATCACTGACCAGACCACAGGCTTCTTTCCATCGGCCTCAGTATCCAGCAGACCAGCTAGAGACTCATGCCATACTATGCCCTTGTGCCACCTATCTGCTCTATCAGGGGCCTTGGGCTGAAGGTGAAAGAGAGGCTGTTCTTATCTCTTTAGGCTCTTTGGTGGGGTATGTGAAAAGATCTCAACAATAGTAAAAAAAAAAATATAAGAATGTGTCAGTTGGTTTAGCTTCCCGAGCACCTACCTAAAGCTGAAAAATTTGTGTTGGGTGGGCTGGTCTTTTAAGATTTGAACCACATCTACTACTGCCAAACTACTCACTGTGCATTATAGTGTTTAGGGACCTTAAAGTGGAGTTCCACCCACTTTTACAACTCTTCAGCATCCCTCACTAAACTGTGCACTGTAAACGAATTGGATATTTTAAAAAAAATTTTCCCAGCACCTACTGTATATCTGCTGTATTCATTTTTCATTTCCTCCTCCCTGGCCGCGGCCCATCGCATCATTTCCTGTTTGCAATGCCTTCTGGGAAGGGGCGGCAACTTCCTCTGACACTGCTGTTGCTATGGAAACCTGACCTGAAACCTAATACACTGCTTGTACTGCACTGAGCATGTGTGAGATCTGCAAGGATGAGATCCAGGAAGAAATACAGTCTGGCTTCAGATGCCCACACTTAAGATGGCCACGGCCTGCTGGAAGTTTATAAAATAACAAACTACTGCTATAAACTAACAAAACAGACCTTAGTTTACAGACTAACTTTACTAGAATACATTAAGCTTGTGTATTATAGGGGTATTTTTATTTAAAAAGTACAATTTCGGCCGGAACACCACTTTAAATCCTGTACAGAGAAGAAATATAATGCAAGTTTTGGAATACTGACATGCTAACTGATAAGTATAGTTTTTTTTTCAGTGTGACTTCCATAGATCAGCAGTGTCTACTATTACAGACACTTTAAAGAACAGATACTATCAAAAAAACATCTACTGTATTTTAATACTCTTAATAACCCAGCCAGACTCATAATCACTTAAAAGCGATGACTCTGTTACGTCTTCAAAAAAATCGAAAGCATTGCTACTGCTATAATAGACTTGGATTATTTACCTCTCTGAAAAATAAGAAAGGGTATTCAGCGCTGACAAAAAAAAATTTGAATGAAGGCGAACTGCAAGCTGACACTCAAGGTTTAACTCAAACAAAATACCTTAAATACACATTTATAATAAAACAGTGCTGCGCAATTCATAAAGATAATGCTATAAAAATGCCACATATAAAATAAATTATATCTAAGAGTCCCAAATTGCATGCAAGTGACAACAGCACAAATCTCCAATATGGTGCGGTGAGAAACACACACTGAAATGATGAGTCCAGTGACAATAATCCCTCTACCACAGGAAACAGATGGCCTCTCACCTCATCAATTTGACCTGAAACAGGTCACATAGCAATAAACAGATCACAAGGCAGAGACGGTCCCCACTCTGAATAGCGTCCTCAGGTCCTCAGATCCACACTCAATAGATTCAACCATATAAATGAAGCAGAGGAGAACGATCTAGTGCTCACTGTTTAAAATCATTTAATGTTTAAAAAATGTGAAGAAACACATTTACATTCGGCCGCACTCAGACCCGAGTGCCGGCGCAGAAACGAAAGATGTACACAAAACCAACAAGATGGCCGCGGGTGACGTCATATGTGGCTCCTGACCCCTGTACGCGTTACGTCCGTGGGCGGGACTTCATCAGAGCCAGGGGGCCTACACCTGAAAATGTCTCTGACAACCAGAGACTTCACCTAAAGGATCCAGTCCACACAGCCTTATTGGAAGGTATCTGGAGGAAGCTGAATTGGTACAGCTGCTCCCCTGGCCTTGTGAGTACTGTCTTTATTACAAGATCCTGGTGGCTGTGTCCTATTGGGATAACTGGGCCAAGTAATTCCTCTCCTAAGGGGTCCCTTCCTCCGGCCATCACTAGTGAGAGAGAACTCTAGCCATCATCTTTATCTGTGCTGCAGTCATCATCATTCTCTGTGCTGTAGACATTACCTTTGCCTGTGCTAAAGCTACTTCATGTTCCCCAACTGTGAAGCTATAGACTGTTCTAGTCTAGCTATGCAAAGCTGGTTGTAAAGGAGTGGACAGGGAAGCCGGCCACTGTGTCCTTAACAATGGATGTGTCATTAGCTGTCAACAGGCTTCCCCGCTGACAGCTGAATGAAAAAAAATAAAAAAAACATTGCTGGCAATAGAAAAGGTAAAAAAACAAACGGTGTGGGGGTCTCCCCCAAATCCATATCAGGCCCTTCGAGTCTGGTATAGATTTTAAGGGAAACCCCATGCCAAAATTAAAAAAAAAAATGGAGTGGGGTCCCCCCCAAAATTTATAACAGACCCTTATCTGAGCATGCAGCCTGGCAGGTCAGGAAAGGGAGGATGAGCGAGTGGCCCCCCTTTTGAACCATAGCAGACCACAAGCCCTCAAAATGAAGGGGTGCTTTGGGACAAGGGCCTCTTCCCGACTTATTGGAATCTAGAATCCCACTTTAACAAGTGGGCCACAAGATCCTGCCCCCTCCCATGTGAATGAGTATGGGGTACATTGCACCCCTACTCGTTCACCAAAAAAAGTATCAAAAATAACTAAAATCAGGAGGCAGTTTTCTCCAATGCCTTTATTAAAAAAATAAAAACAATGTCCCCCGATGTAGATCCATTTGCAATAACAATGCCCACTGCACCGCCGGACCCAAACCCCCTCCCAAAAAAACGCTCCACCAGCAAGAAAGCCTAACCACTGAATGCCTGCTCCGCCATTTGACAGTTCTCAAATAGGTTAGGGGCAGGGCCACCTGGTGATGTCACCTGATGGCACCGCCCCCTTGTGACATCACTGACCCAGCATGCACTGCCCCTTACCTATTTAAGAAGTGTCAAACGGCAGAGCAGGCATTCGGCAGTTACCCTTTGTCACGGGCAGAGCATTTTTTTTGTTTCGGGTG
Source organism: Lithobates clamitans (assembly GCA_037952925.1). Classification (NCBI taxonomy): domain Eukaryota; kingdom Metazoa; phylum Chordata; class Amphibia; order Anura; family Ranidae; genus Lithobates; species Lithobates clamitans. The sequence continues at coordinate 200,183 of JBBGZY010000194.1, read as the reverse complement.
CCACCCCAAAGCACCCCCCATGTTGAGGGCATGTGGCCAGGTATTGTTCATGGTGGGGGGCTCGCTCGCCCCGCTCCCCTTTCCTGGCCTGCCGGGCTGCATACTTGGATAAGGGTCTGTTATTAGATTTTGGGGGAGACCCCACGCCTTTTTATTTTTTTTCCATTTAGCCGTGGGGTTCCCCTTAAAATGCACACCAGACCCAAAGGGCCTAGTATGGATTGGAGAGACCCCCACAATGTTTTTTTAACATTTTTGTATTGCCGGTGTTCTGTCGAGAAATGCCTCCTGTCAAAAAATGCCTCAGATGGGTCTGCGCATGCGCAGTACCAAACGTCACTCCAGCTGATATGTTGATCAGCTGGCGTGACGTTGACACAGTCCATGCGCAGATCGTCCGAGGCATTTTTCGACAGGAGACAGTATTCAGTGGAGGGAGACGCTATGCAAACAGTAGAGGGAGAATGTACTTGTCAGATTTTGCCTCACTGTTGTGGGGCGGGTTTTTGGTGTGCTGAATGGCGGGTTTTGTCTGTGTTTGCCGGGGCTAGCTCTTTTGTATGTGCCAAATGCCTGCAACCCCACCCATGGACTTAGTGCTTCCTCCCACTGTTCCCTATGTCACTACTGTGTCTTACATTGACATAGGAGCTAGTGACCTAGTGGAAGGAACTGCAGCAGAATTTACAGGCTCCTATTTCAGGAGCAATGCTTTCTGTTGACAACAGGTTAGTTTCAATAGTGTCTTTGGGTTAATGATGCTTACAAATAACAGCCCTTTCATTAATTTATAATCAGAACTGCAATTTCCCTTATGCAAACAGCTATACAGATAACTTACAGTAGATCAGCCAAAACAGAGTTTTTTGAAGTTATAACCTAAAACTTCTTTGCTATCTTGATTTTTGGATAAGTAATGTAGTCCCAGGTTGACTCGTAAGTTGGAGACAAGATAGAGACAATGCTGCTTTAAGTTTTCTTTTGTGTAATTTATGTGTGGAGTGCTTTATAGCCATTTTTATGAGGTTTTGTAATATTGTTTTTAAGTCTACTAGTAACTATTATACTGTCATGCTCTCTGATAATGACTAAGATTAGTTATGCTTGAGTTGTGTAATTAATCTTTCATGGGTTTATTGCCATTTTACTGGAACAGGAATAAGTGATCTGTAAGTGGTTGGTTGATAACTGGACATAATCGATATTTACACCTTTGAATAATAGTAAATGTGTTTTGTTTTTTTTCCAGCCAGTCCAACAAAGCCATCAAGTCCACCACGACCAACAACCAGCAAACCTCAAACACAAACCAAAAAACCTCCACTAACGACAAAAGAATCTAGTCATCCTGTTAAAACCACTGTTCTTCCTACCAGTACAGCAGTCAATAAAGATGTCAATCGGGCAATTCCTGTAGACTGTGGAAAGAGGTTCTTAAAAAGCCCTTCTATGACCTCACGTATTGTAGGAGGAATGGTGGCACTACCTGCTTCTCATCCATATATGGCAGCCATTTATATGGGAAAACAGTTTTGCGGTGGATCCCTGATCTCCTCCTGCTGGGTTGTAACAGCTGCTCATTGTTTAGATGACAAGTAAGGACTGTTTTACACACATGGCTTTTATCTCATTTTTGTACTGTACCACTTTGAAGACAGTAGGGATTTTCATTTCTGGTTTTCATTATAGATAAAGTTGTAAACAGTTAAACTGATTCCAATATATGGATCCTCCAGTGTGAAGGTGTTGTAAAGACGAATCGTCTAGGTTGCCCCTAGTTACTACACCTATTTTATCCATGCTTCTAAATAAAGAAAATGTAAAATGACCAAAGGTGTACCTTCATACCAAAAGGCTTAGAAATAATTAACAGCATCATGCCTTGTCTCTGGCTACAACATTTTTTAATTCATAATGGCATCTTCTAAACAAATTCCTGACAAATTCCTCACAATGGTGAACCTTTTAAAAGGGCAAGAAAAGTGTGCAGAGACCCACAATCCTTGTTGCACATAATCATAACATAAGCATGCACTGTTTTCTTTTTTTTTTTCAGACCAAGCGTGAAGACAATCACCGTGGTGCTAGGGCAGAGTCTATTCAACACTACAGACCATCGTACAGTAAAATTTTCTGTGACGAAATACATTCTTCATGAACTATATTCTGAAGTGACTTTCCAAAATGATATAGGTAATTATGACATCTGCATGAACAGACTGGATCATTTATACCAAGTGTTCAAAGTGTATACTGAGTAGAAGGCAAGCCACATCGTGTTCATTTTATTTAAAGTGGTTCTATAGTCTTTTTTTACACTTTTACCTACAGGTAAGCCTATAATAAGGCTTTCCTGTAGGTAAAAAAAAAATATCTCCTAAACCTGTACGGTTTAGGAGATATTCCCCTTGCTATGAGCCGCTGACTGCAGCGGCGCATGCGCACAGGGGATTCTCGGCTGAAGGCCCGGCAACTGCCGGACCTTGCCGGGTAAGAAATCTCTCGCGCGCATGTGCGGGAGTGACGACATCGCGGCTCTAGCCACTCACAGCGCTGGAACCGCGATACCCGGAAGACACGCTGAGGCAACATGACAGCTCCCTCGGCGTGGACCAGGAAAGATACTGACGCCTCGTTCTAAGGTAAGTATTTCATAATGAGCTAGTATGCGGTGCATACTAGCTCATTATGCCTTTTGCTTTACAGGGGTAAAAAAAAAAAAAAAATTTCAGCGGGTATACAACCGCTTTAATGGTTCAGCCCACAGTCCTTAGAGTACGATGTTCGTCTACGGTTCACATAAATACAACAGGTGGCTGGTTGACCTTTATGCACTATGAACTGAATTTAATTTAGCTCCAAGTATATGTAAATCATGTGAACTTTTTTTGGTCTGTTAAATATACCTTTGAAAATAGAAGCATAGGAGCGCTTACTGCGGGGAACTATTGCATCCAGACATAGAATCCACATATGTAACGCTACCCCCGGAGAAGCCGCTTAACGTATGTTTGGTTCTGTACTCTGCCTTTCAACCCCAAGAATGGGCCAAACCCCTCTGGCACACCTACTTGATAATATTAGTGCGGAACCCAGCAATAGAGAGGAAACACAGTGGTGATAAACCATAAAGTATATTTACTGAGGCCTTGGGTTCCGTCATGTCACCAGCTGTGGTAGTAAATAGAGACTCACACAATATCAATGAACCACTCAGAAATGTTTACTTGAGATAAAGAATAGACATAATAAAATGGCATGAACACACAAGTTATAACTGACAGCAAATATCACTTAATTTCAATCTACAGAATGTGTACCTTGGTTACCTAAAAAGGTATATGTGAACAGGTACACAGGGAGGTGAATATCCAACACCCTCAAGGCACGTATTGGATATCTGTCCCCTGAAGCCTCAGCACACAGACCAGCATAAATGAACACAACATATGCACACAGTAACACAGTGCAATGTTTTTGGATGTCCCAATAAAATGGCTCCCCCTAGGTTGTAATACTGTAATCAACCCTGCATATAGAGCAGCAGAGCTTGGCAGAAAAGATAGATGGTAAAAGTTCTTTGACTCGAGATATCTTCAGCTAGTCTGTAGTTTAAACTGCAGTATTTGTAATCCACAAGGCACAGGAGAAGAAATAACTTACAGCACAGGGAACAAACAAACCCCAGAGTTCAGCTGTATGATGCTTGTGAAGAAGTAGATTCACCTCCGTGGAACTACAAGTCTCACCAGCAGTCTGTAAAAGAACTCACTCAGCAATACTGTGCACTCTACTGGAATGGGCATGTGCCCTCTCACCACAATAGACTCAGAGGCTGTAAGGCTCCGTACGGACTCCCCTCCTGATGTCTCTGTCTGGTGAAAATGACGCCGCCACAATGTGCTGCCACTCCCAATCGACTGAAGTGCAGGGGCTTCCAGTTGCTCTGAAGCGCAGGCCGGTCCACTTGCTAGAATAGCAGGGCTGTCTTCCATAGATCCCTCAGAGGCAGGCGATCTGGCTCTCTGCTGTATAGGCCGCAGTCTCTCACTCACACACAGACCTCCTCCTGACAGGATTTGAATGGCGTCCAGAGAGACTGAAAACAGGCCACGCCTCAGATCTTCTGATAGCACTCTGTAGTGCTGTGTGGAAAACCTGTCCCTCTCTCTTTTCTCTCACCTCAGCACTTCCCTCTCCTCATTTACCTCAGCACTTCCTGAAATTCCCTTTTTTTCCCAGTAGGCAGTTCTGCGCACTTTACATTGTCTGTCATGTAGTTCAGGGCTGATCCAGCTAACAGAGTCACTTCCACCTTCAGACTACATCGCCCACAATGCTTTGCTGCATTTGCCTTTGCTGCACTTTCCTTGTGATTGGCTGTCAGTCTCTTCCAATGGGGAGGCTACAGAGCAAGCAGATCTGTGTGTCTCTGTATGTGAGATAAAAGGAAGGGGGGTGAAAAGCCCATGCAGCTGCTAGCAGGCATCTCTCTGCCTCATAGATGCAATCAGCGTGGAGAGGTACCTGCTACATATACATGTGCCCAGGTTCAGGGTGTCCTCCCAAACTGTAGACAAGTATGAAACTAAGAAGGAGAGCCAGAAACTCTGACATCCGTGTTGCAATTTTATTGGCTATGTATTAGTGGCATAAAAAGAAGCTAACGCGTTTCGGTGAGAGCCTTACTCATAGCATGTAACATACTGAAATGACAATTATATATACACAAAACTCCACCCATAAACAAATTGGTGTGTTACAATCACATAATTAACTAATTAACCCCCTTCCTGAAAGGCAATTTTTTGCGATAATGCACTGCAGTGCTTTAAATGACAATTGCGCGGTCATGCGACACTGTACCAAAATAAAATTTATGTCCTTTTTTCACCACAAATAGAGCTTTCTTTTGGTGGTGTTTGATCACCTATGCAGTAATTTTTGTGCTTTAAACAAAAAAAGATCGCCCATTTTGAAAAAAAAATATATTTTTTACTTTCTGCTATGAAACACATCCAGCACATCCAAACTATGGGATAGATTTATGGACTTTTTGTTTTTTAATTGTTTTTACTAGTAATGGCAGCGGCCAACGGTTTTTAGCGGGACTGCGACATTGTGGCGGACAAATTTAACACTAAGTGACAATTTTTGGGGACCAGTGACACCAATACAATGATCACTGCTAAAAAATTGAACTGTCACAGTATAAATGACACTGGTAGAGAAGGGGTTTACATCAGGGGAGATTAAAGGGTTAACTGTGTTCCCGGGGAGTGCTTTCTTACTTTGTGGGATATAGTTTAACTGAGGAAAGACAGAGATCGGTGTTCCTACTTAGTAGAAACACAAAATCTCTGTCTTTCTTACTAATAGAATGGAAATCTGCCTTGTTTACTCTCCGCACGATCGCCGGACCCGCTGATTGGCTCTCACTGTGTCAAATCACAACGGGAGCGGGGCTCTGGCGCACCCCAGAGCCAAAGAGAGGAATCACGTACAGGTAAGTGATTTCGTGCAAAAGGGCCACCCTGCCACAGTATATGTACTTGGGGCGGTCCTTAAGCAGTTAACCACTTGCTTACTGGGCACTTAAACTCCCCACCTGCCCAGACCAATTTGCAGCTTTAAGCGCTGTCACAATTTGAATGACAATTGCGTGGCCATGCTACAGTGTACCCAAATTAAATTTGTATCATTTTTTATAATACCACCAAAAAAAACCACCAATTTTTTGGTGGTATTTGATCACCTCTGGGTTTTTTATTTTTTGTTAAAAAAAATGAAAAAAGACCGAAAATTTTGAAAAAAAAATACAAACCAGTCTTATATTTTGTTAAAAAAATTTTGCAAACAGGTAATTTTTCTCCTTCATTGTTGTACGCAGATGAGGCTGCACTGATGGGCACTGATAGGCTGCATTGATGGGCACTAAAAAGGCGGCACTGATGAGCACTGATGTGGTGGCACTGGTGGGCACTGATAGCTGGCACTGATGGGCACTGATAGCTGGCAATGATGGGCAATGATAGCTGGCAGTGATGGGCACTGATGGGTGGCAGTGATGGACAGTGATGGGCACTGGTAAGTGACACTGATAGGCAGCACTGCTAGGTGGCACAGATGAGGTATTGATTGGCACCACTGGTGGGCATTGATAGGTGGCACTCGTGGGCATTGATAGTTGGCACTGATTGGTGGCACTGATATAGACTGGTGGGCACTGATATGCACTGTGTGGGTACTGGCAGGTAGCACTGGTGGGCACAGATGAGGCGGCTGTGCCTCTTCCTCTTCGGGACCGATGTCCCTTACACAGAAGCCGGTGATTGGCCTTTTCTTCTCCTCAGGAAAAAAAAAGATTACCGATCTTTTGTTTACATCACGTGATCAGCTGTCATTGGCTGACAGCTGATCATGTGGTAAGGGGCCGAGATCTGTGATCACCCGAGTCTCATTGACTTAATTGACATTGATATCACAGCGCGCGCCAGGGGGCACGCGGGGAGCCTGCATAGGGGAAAAACTTCTATTGACAGCCTACTGGCAATGTAGGTCCGCGCTGTAGCCATCATTCAGCTATAGCGCGGATGGGAACAGGTTAAACAAGTAAAAACATAGTCAAAGGAGAGAGGAAAAATGGTGCTGAATTGCAAAGATAGTTTCAGAGAACATCTTTATATCAATAACATTTCATATTAAAGTGGGGTTCCACCCAAAAAAACAAAATACATTAAAAATCCTAAAAAAACAAAAAAAACATTTGGATATTTTTTTTAAACTTACCTCTAAATGCCTGTTGCTAGGGGGTCCCTCGTAGTCTGCCCCTTCCAGTGCCTGGGCTGGTGACATCACTTCCCCCTCGGCACAGGAAGGGCTACGCTCTGCTCCCTCGCCATTACAGGTCCCAGGTGACTGAGCAGCCAATCACGGCGTGCGGCGCCGCTCGCGCATGCGCAATGGGTGCCAAGCTGTGAAGCCACAGCCCGGCACCCACAGTTGCAATGCTGGCGCCAATGAACAGAGGGGGAGACGAGCGGGGCTTCGATCCCCCGCATCGCTGGACCCAGGGCCAGTTTAGTGTCCAATTAAAAGTCAGCAGCTGCAGTATTTGTAGCTGCTGACTTTTAATTTTTTTTTTTTTTTTTTTTACCCGACCCCCTGGGTGTAACTCCTCTTTAATAAAAACTAGTAAATTCCAGATTGACATATAGGTGTACCTCAGAGAAAATCCAAAAAGTTTAAAATCCAATATTATTGAGATCCATGCAGAGTTCAGCTACATCTGAAAAATGTATCAAACCAAAATAATAAACATGAAAAAGAAAGCGAAAAAGAGATACTTAGAAAAACAGACTCATATACTGTATATCAAATCCCCATAGCTGTACAGTCATAATAAGATGTCTTTATGATGAGATAATGCACTTGAAGGCTAAGAATATGAACAAAAGTTACTCACTAGGGGGAGAACCTTTTGGGGATTCCAGGATGGAAAAAGATCTGGTGGTCCTGGTAGATGACAGGCTCAGCAATGGCATGCAATGCCAAGCTGCAGCAAGCAAAGCTAGCAGAATATTAGCATGCATAAAAAATAGTATTCCAGAGATAAAACTATAATCCTGCCACTTTATAGAACTCTGGTTTGGCCACTTCTGTAGTATACCATCCAGTTCTGGCCACCAATCTTTAGAAAGGATGTGCTGGAACTGGAGGGAGGCCAAAAAGGCAACAAAATTAATAAGGGGACTAGAGGACCTCAGTTACAAGGAAAGACTACAAACATTGAAGTTATTCTCCCTGGGGAAGAGACGCTTGGGAAAGGGGAGCATAGGGAGGAAACCATTAAGCTACAGGGAGTATAAGAAAACATGTGATCACTCAATGAAATTGGAGGAGAAGCGGTTTAACCTTAAACTGCATAGGGGGGTTTTCACTATCAGGACGGTAAGGTTGTTTAACTCCACAATCGGTGGTGTCAGCGAAAATATTCATAATTTCAAAAAAAACTCCTAGATGGGCATCTTAGCGAGCACATTATACAGGGATATGAGATATGATTTTTGACATGAGCACACACACCCACACAGGTTGGACTGGTGTCTTTATTCAACCTTACCAACTATGTAACTATGAGATGAAAATAGAAGCAGTAAATGGCAATCTCTATTTTAGGAAAAGATCAGTCTGACTTGATCAGACTTTTCTGACTATCCGTTCCGGTTTCTGAACTCTGGCTATGTTTTGACTACATTTACTTTGTTTAGCTTTTTTTATTATTATTAAACAAGTGTGATTTGACTGTTCTTCTGTCTCAGTCTGATTGATGGTTTCTGACAGTAGGCGAAGGCCATGAATTCAGAAGATGCAGTCAATCCACTTGTTGGCAATATTTTTTCCAGTTTAGATGAACAGGATCACTGCATGGATCAGTTTGCCATGGCGTTACAAATGCTCCTGAGTCGCACGGCTCACCTGAAATCTCCCCCTGTGGCTGCTCTGATACAACCTGTGTTGCAAGCCATCCCTGCTGCTGCTCCAGTCTCTGTGCATGCATCCGCCTTGAATATTATCCCTATAAGAGGTATGTCTGGTTCCGCTCCGCTTCCCCACCAATTTGGGGGCAATCCAGTCCAATGCAGGGGGTTTCTCAACCAGGTTGACATATACTTTGAGATGCTGCCCCAGGAGTTTCCCACGGACAGAAGCAAAGTAGGTTTTGTGATATCTTAGCTTTCTGAGAGAGCCTTGGCCTGGGCAAACCCTCTATGGGAGACGCAAAAACCTGTTGTCTTGAGTTACCCTGAGTTTGTGGCTTCTTTTAAAAGGGTATTTAACATTCCTGCATGCTCCGCTTCTGCTGACAAGTGCCTCATGTCTATCAAACAGAGTACAAGAACTGTTGCCGATTACGCCATTGAATTCCGTACTCTGGCAGCAGAGGTTTCATGGAACAATGAGGTCCTCGTGGCTACTTTTTCTCATGGTCTCTCAGATACCATCAAGACCAGCAGCCCGAGATATACCCATTGAGCTGGAGAAGTTGATCATGTTTGCCATCCTCATTGACTCCAGACTCAGAGAAAGACTGCCTTTTTGAGGAGCTCTTGCGGAAGCCTCCTGTACATTTGTCTCCAAACTTTGCAGTCCCACCCTTGCCTCCCTCACCTCCCATGCCTCCTGGTACCGATTCGGTCTGTGAAGATGAACCCATGCACTTGGGCTTCACGCGTCTCTCTGCGGATGAGAGAAACCTTAGGAGGAGGGAGAGATTGTGCCTTTATTGTGGCCAGGCAGGTCACTTTTTGAAGCCTTGTCCTACCCGTCCAGGGAACGCCCAAACCTTGAGGTCCTGTCACGGACAGACCTTAGGTGGCGTTGTTTCGTCCCCAGTTATCCAGAAAGATAAGCCCCTGGTTTCGATTACCCTATCTTGGGCTAAGTCGTCCATCGAGATACAGGCTCTAATCGACTCTGGGGCTGCAGGCCTGTTCATTGATGCTGCCTTTGAATCGAAGTACTCGATTCCGCTGCAGCTGCGCGACACTCCACTTGCCATTGATGCTCTTGACGGGAGACCTCTACAGCCTGCCCATGTGACTCATGAGACTGTTCCATTGTCCATGGCCGTAGGGGCTCTTCACCATGAGATAATCCAATTCCAAGTTATTTCCTCACCTAAGTTTCCGCTGGTTATTGGTTATCCTTGGTTACAGAGGCACAACCCCTGTTTTGATTGGCTCCGTGCTAAGGTTCTCTCCTGGTCGCCACAATGCAGTAAGAAATGCTTGTAGAAGGTAGCCAAGGTCCTGTGCACCTCTTCACTCTCCTCCCTGCCGGAGGAGTACCGTGATTTTAGAGATGTCTTTGACAAAGGTCAAGCCAGTAGTTTGCCTCCACACCGGTCGTATGATTGCGCAATTGACCTTCAACCTGGTGCCATACCCCCTCGTGGCCGGGTTTAGCCTTTGTCGGTCTTGGAGGATAAGGCCATGGAGGAGTATATTGCAGACACACTTTCTCGAGGTTTCATCGGCAAAACCTCATCTCCTGCTGGTGCTGGTTTCTTCTTTGTGAGGAAGAAGAGTGGTGAACTGAGACATTGTATTGATTATAGGTGTCTCTATCGTTTCACGATTAAGAATGCCTATCCGATTCCGTTGATTACAGAGTTATTTGACCGCCTCAAGGGAGCAATGGTTTTCATAAAGCTTGATTTGAGAAGGGCATACAATCTCGTGAAGATAAAGGAGGGCGACGAGTGGAAAACTGCGTTTAATACCAGAACAGGCCATTATGAGTACCTCGTAATGCCTTTTGGCCTTTGTAACGCCCCGGCAGTTTTCTGGGAATTTAACAATGTCCTCTGAGATTTGTTGCAGTTCTGTGTAGTGGTTTATCTTGACGATATCCTCATATTTTCCAAGTCCCTGGAGAGCCACAACACAGATGTCTGTCCTGTGCCTCAGAAACTAAGAGAGTACAATCTCTATTGTAAATTGGAGAAGTGCGAATTCCATCGTGAACAGATTAAATTCCTGGGTTATGTAATTTCCACTGCTTGTTTTTCGATGGACCCAGAGAAACTTTCAGTGGTCCTACAGTGGCCCTGACCCGTGGGTTTATGTCCTCTGCAGCATTTTCTTGGCTTTGCCAACTATTAACAGAAGTTTATTCGTAATTTCTCATCCTCGGTCAAGCCCCTGACTGATATGACCAGAAAGGACGGTAACCCACAGAGTTGGTCTCCAGAGTCCATTAAGGCCTTTGAGAGTCTCAAGGCTGCCTTTGTTTCTGCTCCTGTGTTGGCACATCCTGATCCTACGTTACCTTTTATCCTTGAAGTTGATGCTTCTGAGACTAGAGTTGGCGCCCTTCTGTCTCAACGTCCTACCTCTGAGAGCGCTATGCATCCTTGTGGCTACTTTTCCAAGAATTTGTCACCTGCGGAGTGCAATTACGAGATTGTTGACAGAGAGCTGTTAGCGATCTTTTTTGCCCTGAAAGAATGGAGACATCTCCTCGAAGATACCACTGTGCCGTTTTTCATTCTTATTGACCATAAGAATCTCACATTTTTGTCTGAGGCTAAACGCCTCTCTCCCAGAAGGGCGCAATGGGCTCTTTTCTTGTCTAGTTTCAATTACATTGTCTCATTCTGACGCTTTGTCACGACAATTTTCCTCCACTTCCAATATGGAGTCAGTTTCTGTTCCTGTGATTCCTCCTGATCGTATTCTGGGTACGGTTCGCACCAGTCTCACTTCTCCTTTGGGTGACAAAATTCTTGCAGGTCAGGTCCATGCTCCTCCTGAGAAACCTTGTGACCGCTGCTTTGTCCCAAAGAGTCTTCGTACTGCTGTGCTCCAGACTTGCCATTCTCCCAAGGCTGCTGGCCACCCTGGGAAGAATCAACTCTTTTGAGCCATTTCCCAACAATTCTTGTCTAGTCTACGTGCTGATGTAACCGCCTTCGTAGCTGCCTGTTCCGCGTGTGCTCAGAGCAAGACTCACTTCTAAGGAACTGGCTTCGATTCTTGCTCGAGAGATCTTTCGCTTACATGGGCTACCCAAGATGATTGTCTTGGACAGGGGTAGTCACATGTTGATGATATCCTGCTCGTCAGTCCTGCCTACTTAAGCCGTCCAGTCCAGATGATCTCTGCCTTTGCCTTGGTCACATCTCTAGAGACGCTCTCCTGTGTTCCTGTTAAAGACTTGCTTGGCTGACATTCCTTCTGGCTCCACATCCTGCTTGCTGTTCTACTACGCCTATCTCTGGCTCCCTGACATTTTGGCTTGTCTGACTATCCGTTCCTGAACTCTAGCTATGTTTTGACTACGTTTACCCTGTTTACCTTTTTTTATTATTATTAAACAAATGTGATTTGACTGTTCTTCTGTCTCAGTCTGATTCATGGTTTCTGACACTCATCTATAGTTTAACCCAGTAGGAATCCTAGTCCTCAAGGTGAAAATCCACTTTACCTCCCGTTCAAGGAGTTTGCAGTGGACATCACCTCCACGGGAAGATCTTTTAACCCTTTCTCTAGCACTAAAGACGAATGAGCTCATGTTTCCAGCATGCATATGTTTGAAGTGTTTAGCTACATTAGCAATGTTTTTATCGTTTAGTATGGGCAGCCCCATTGTAATGTTTGCTAATCCTAGTACGTAGGCAACTAGATGTACAGCCCACAAAGTGCACTCGATCACGTAAACCACATTCTTCATGCTTTAAGTTGACCATGTTGCTTCTTCGCAGATACCGTACAGGGAGTGAATGTTGTCACCCTATGACGGGAAAAATGTTACTGTCATTCCCACTAGGGGAAAATAAAAAAACAATGCTTGAAACAAAAAAGAAAACAAATGACGCCACTATATCAAAGACTAGAAAGCAATAATATATTCCTTTTTTTTGTTCTTGGGTTAGGATTTGAATACATGCAAGCATCCATCTGTCACTAATGGTCATGTATTCTTATATTTAGCACTTGAGCCAATATTAGGACCAGGTAAGGCAGTATTATAAAGCGCGGAGTACAGGAAACATTTTGAAATACCCCACACACTACTTTGTGTTAACTACTATGGTTTTCCCCCTCAGCACTGGTGAGACTTCAGGATGTGAATGGAGTGTGTGCCCAGTTCTCCCAGTTTATACAGCCTGTATGTTTACCAAAGAACACCATGACAGCTGCATCTGCACAACATTGTGAAGTGGTTGGTTGGGGTCATCAGTACTCTGGTAAGTAAATAACTCAAATACTGTATGCTGTCATCAGATAGAAGATAATAAAAGGTATTAGGAGGAGTCCACATTTCTTTAGAATTTTAATATTTTGTATTCATAGGGGCCGAACATTATGCCTTTTATCTGCAGGAAGCGCATTTGCCGATTCTTTCCAATACACAATGCCAATCTCCCCTTGCCCATGGTAGTAAGATAATGGCTGGTATGATGTGTGCTGGCTCCATGGAAGGAGGTGTTGATGCATGCCAAGTAAGTTAAAAATAATGTATAGTATTTTGCTTTCAAATATACAGTTCATGTAGCACAGATTATTTATCTATGACTATTGTAGTTTCACAGCAGGCTCTGTCCGTTGTCATAATAACCAAGCAGTGGCTGCATCTGACTGAATGCAGCTGCTGTTTGGTCACCAATGTTTCGCCCGGCTCCTTTAGATTTTTCAATTGAGGAATATTGGGAGGGAGACAGCTGACAGGGCCACCCACTGAGTGAATTTCATCTGGTTAAAAAATCGTATAGCATATGGCCAGTTTTATTTATAGCAACTTTGTTTATATGTATAGTTTGCAATTATTTATGTGTAAGTCAGCATATTTATAAGTCTACTGACTTAAGGTGCCTACAGACTTTAACCTTTTACTATGGGATCTGGGAGTACATGTAGGTTTATAATGAATATATGTGCATCGTTAAAGAAGAATGGTCATCAACACGATTGGCACAAATATACCCGACATCAAATGAAAGTTGCTGGAGGGGCTGTAAACAAAGGGGTACAATTCTCCATATATGGTGGTCTTGCCCAAAAATTAGACCTTTTTGGGAGGAGTTAGCCCCATGGGTGGAGAAGTTATCTAATAAACCCATAGAAGTATCACCTCTACATTTTCTATTCCACAGAATGCCAGTATCAATTAAATCTTATAAAAAAAAATGTTATCCCACATCTGCTGAATGCAGCTAAAACATAGATACCCAGGTATGGGAAACAAATCACATGTCCCACACTTATGGAATGGAAAAGGGAGGTAGAGGTGATAATGGAGGCAGAGAGATGGGTGCATAAAGTTAGAAACCAACAAGATAAATTTGAGTATATGGGCAGTATGGATACAATATTCCCCGGAGATTGGGAAAGGGTAAAATACAGTAGAAGGTGGATATAGGCAGGTATTACATGTAATAGGATGTAACATTGCTGTAGAGTCAAGTCTCATCCCACGTAAAGGCACATCAGATATTTATTAAATGTATGTAAAGCAAATGTAGGTTATATCATTTTGTGTGGGGTTTTTTTCCCTGTTTCACTATCCTCTATATGAAGCACATATGGATAAACACATACACACAAAATAACACATTTATAATAGATACATGTTAGCACGTAAGCTAGGAATGGAATGTAGATCCTTTATTTGTGAAAGAGGACCCTTACCGAATGCTCACTCTCACTTTTTTCAATTTTTTTTTCTTTCCTCTTAACCACCCCCTAAATGAAGTACACATGAATAAACACATACACATAAAATAATACACTCATAATAGACACACGATAGCACTTACATTTGGGAAGAAATGTAGACCTTTCTTCTGGAAGAGAGGATCTTTTCCCATTGCTCACTTTAAACCTTCCCCTGCCTTTTTTTTTCCTTTCTCTCTTTTCTTTCTTAATGCCTTTTGCATGGTTATATCGCCTGGTCTCTCCCCCCCCCCCCTTTTTTGTATAATATTGTGTGGTGTGTTGTAAATAAAAAATTTAATAAAAATTGAATTATAATAAAAAAAAATAAGAATGGTCATAATGAATAAGACCGTATATAGTACGGTGAAAAATTAATAAACATTGATGTTTAACACATGTGCAAACAAATGAATAAATAAACTAAATATAGTCCACAACGTGATGGAAGGCAAATAGATGAAGTCCACGAATGGAAACCGAAATATGATGTTAATCCAGGTAAGTGAATGACCACCTTAGAACATCAGTGGAAGGACAAGTGTGAAGAGAGGATAATGGTTGAAGCCACCACCAACATAAGGAAAACTTACCAGTGCTGTTGGACTCAACAAGGCATATGCCCAATGAGTCATCAAGACTTGTGGTGACAGCACACCGGTAGACAGGGACATCCACGTCTGCAAATGTTGGCACAAGCAGATGGTAATCACACTGTGCCTCAGATGACTCCCAGCAAAGAAGGAAAACTCAGGGGGAGGTTGGTCGAATCCTTCCCACATGCTCACAAGTAGGGATGGGCTGAATGGACCCCTGTTCGGTTTGCACCAGAACTTTCGAACACCACGAAAGTTTGGACCTAAATAACGAACCCCATTGAAGTCAATGGGTTTGTGAAAAGCGTAATTTTTAAATGAGCAGTGATTTTTTATTTTTAAAGTGAAAGCATAAAAATGAAAAATTCCTTCCAATATAGTGTCTGGGGGGTCCCCTTAGTCTACCTGTAAAGTGGCAGATCTGTACCATGTCTAGAATCTGCTGCAGCAATATATGCAAGCTGCCTTTATTTTGCTCAGCAACAGCTGGGGAGCCAGTGTGTATGATGAGGCCACAATGTAGTGCACTGGGAACAAGATTAAAGATTTTTTGCATACATTCTGGTGTCACTTTGACTTTGGATAGAAGTAACGAGTGCGTAAAAATTGGTCTTTGGATGCTGGTGGCACCTTCCCACTGTAACCCTATAGAGGTACTCTTGATGAAAGCAAGAATTGGCGTCACTGTAAAAAATTGCAATGATATGCACCTGTCAAACAGGTGCAGAAAAATTGGTCTTTTGGTGTTAATTGTGCCCATAAAACCTATACCAAAAACATTCTTCCAGATGAAATGACTGAACACCCTCAAAGCTAGGCAGCCTCCTGCAGTCCTGCAGAGATTCCACATCCCAAAAAGACTTAATCAGTGACATCGGCATCAGGGGCTTCATAGCTGGTAATCCAGGACTGATTCATTTTTATAAACGTCAAACGGTCCACGGAGTCTGTGGACAGACGCTTTCTATGATCAGTAATGAAACCTCCTGCAGCACTGAATGCCCATTCTGAAAGCACACTGGATGCAGGGCAGCCCAACAAATCAATAGCATACTGGGCAAGTTCTGGCCAGTGGTCTATTCTCATGACTCAGTAAGTCAGTGGATCGTCAGCAGGAAAGCTCTCCATCTCTGTTTTGGCCCCGAGGTAATCGTGTAATGCTGATGCTGCTGATGGGATGTGGAATCT
Organism: Lithobates clamitans; assembly: GCA_037952925.1. Classification (NCBI taxonomy): domain Eukaryota; kingdom Metazoa; phylum Chordata; class Amphibia; order Anura; family Ranidae; genus Lithobates; species Lithobates clamitans. The sequence continues at coordinate 184,180 of JBBGZY010000194.1, read as the reverse complement.
GACAGCCCTGGGCGGCGAGGACTAAAAAAATTCCGAAATGCCTCACTTAGGCGGGTGCCTTCTCCAACGCTCCTCTCTTGACAAACAGAAGACTCAAAACAACGTTTTCCACCACACTGTAAACTACTGGAGTCAGGAAAAACATTCAATAAAATCCTCTTTAACGTGTCCTCAAGAGATTTTATCTTCTGCACTCTCTGTGAGGACGGGATGAGTTCTGAGACCTTCCCATTATAATGGTGGTCAAGGAGGGTTGCCAACCAGTAATCATCCTTCTCCTTTATGCCACGTATTCTTGGGTCCTTTCGTAGGCTTTGAAGCATGAGGTTGCCCATGCACCTCAAATTTGCTGAGGCTTGAGAAGCAGACTCCTTGGGGTCACTCAGGATGACAGCATCTGGGACTTCCTCCTCCCAGCCATGTACTACTCACAAGGGTCCCGGGGTTGGAAAGCCATCGCTTATGAAGCCTATGAAAGTGCCAGAATCCTCTTCCTCATCCTCCTCCCCTCTCTCCTCTTGTGTGTTCTGTGACATAGGAATGATGTTGTCTGGATAAAGTGGGCCTTCAGAGGAAAGGAAGTCCTCCTCTTCCTCCTGCTACTCTGCCTCCAGTGCCCTGTCCAGCAGGAACACAACAGGGATTGTGTCACTGATGCATGCACTGTCACTGCTCACCATCCTTGTGGCCTCCTCAGATGGTGACAATACAGTGTATGCATCCTTAATGATCAGCCATTGGGGTAGGGAAAAAAAGCAGAGGCGGCCTGAGTCTGTTGTCGTGCCGTACTAGCACAGGTACTCGTTGACGGCCCTCTGCTGTATGTATAGCCGCTGCAGCATTCCCAAAGTTGAGTTCCACCTGGTGGGCATGTCACAAATCAGGCGGTTTATGGGCAGGTGGAATTCCCGCTGAATTTCAGCCAACTGAGCACTGGCTGTGTATACATCTGCAACCATCTGCAACCCTGGGTACGTACTTAGGAAACGCTGCACCACCAGGCATGGCACATGTGTCAACTTTCCCTGTCTAAGGGCGGACAGGAGGTTTGAGCCATTATCGGACACCACCATTCCTTGCTCCAGCTGGCATGGTGTGAACCACCTCTGGCCTGTCCCTGCAGAGCTGCAAGAATCTCTGCTCCGGTGTGGTTCCTGTCCCCTAAACACACCAGTTGAAGCACTGCATTTTTAGCCAGACTCTGGGAATAGCCCTTTGAACGCTTGGGGGGTATCTGATGTTCATAGGACAATTCTGCAGAGGAGGGCATGGAGGTGGCGGAGGAGGAGGAGGCTAGAGCTCACAGGTCTGGCATTATCACCACCAGCTGTATGAAGACGTGGGGGTACAACAAGCTGCAGCACCGATCCCTGTCCTGCATCCTTTCGAGTTGCAAGCAGCGTTACCCAGAGTGCTGTGAACTAAATATATTGTCCCTGCCTATTGCTGGACCACGTGTCAGCAGTAAGGTAGATTTTACAGCTGACTGCCTAGCCCAACGATGCCAGAACATTCCCTTCCATGTAATGGTAGAGAGATGGCGCGACCTTACATGAAAAGTAGTAGCGACTGGGAACCTGCCATTGTGGTACAGCACACTGTGCAAATTCACGGAAGGGGGCAGAATCCACCAGGCTGAAAGGCAGAAGTTGGAGAGCCAACAGCTTTGACAGGCTTGCATTCAGATGCTGGGCATGTGGGTGGCAGGGACTGTATTTTTTTCCGGTGCAGCAGTTGGGGCAGAGAAATTTGCCAGCTACAGTCTACAGCTGGTGGTGTGCTGCTGGCAGATATGCTGCTAGGACCTGAGACACCCTGTGCTATACCATCATCCCTGTCAGTGGAGGCCGCTGAAAGGTAATGACTCGGTATAGCAGGGGCAGACTGAAGTGGGTAAGGAGGAGGAGAAGGGACAGATTTGTGCCCCTTTTGTGTGGCTTTTAGGTGCTCTTGCCAATGGGCTGAGTGGTTGGAAGTCAAATGCCTTGTTAGGCATGTGGTACCCAAATGATTGGTGTTTTTGCCACGTTTGATGTGCCTGAGACACAGTTTGCCGATAGCAACAGTGCGATCTGCTGCAGATGTGATGAAAAAGGCCCAGACAGCTGAGCTTTGGGGAGTGGGCCGGGAGATAACAGCTGCAGAATGTGATGGAATAGGGTGGCTGCTCTCTACTCTTTCTTGATGTCGGCCTCCTTGGGGTTGTGCCGCCTCACCTTCAGTTTCCTCCTCTGCTCTATCTGGCACCCAGATAGCATCAGTGACCTCATCATCATTATCATCATCCCCATCTCCTCCATCTTCATGATTACCACTAGAGACAACTTGGCAATACGCTGCGGCTTGGCGAACATGAATGCCAATTTGTCTACCAGTGTTCCTCCCTCTCTCTAGGCTCATGTTCCTATCATCCTCAACCTCAGAACCAACATCTGAATCCAGTAATGGCTGGGCATCATCAAGGAGCAAGTGGCTGATCAGTGGTGGCTGGTGCTCCATTTTTTTGGGGGGGGGGCAAACAAAGCCCCAACCAACCCCATACCCCCCCCCCCCCATCACTCGCCCGCAATAGGGCCTACAGATAGATAAACACTGGGTGGGGAGATAGACAGATAGATAGATATTGGGTGGGAGGGGAAGAATGAGACAGACAGACAGACAGACAGACTAGATAGGATAGATGTCACCAGGGACCGTGCCTGGCTGGGCAAAGCTATAGATGTAATAAAAAATATATATTCAGCACAGACCCCTAAAGTTAACTAGATAAAATGAATTAAATATAGTTGCAAGCTGAACACTACAAGGCCAATACACAATACCTCAATACAAATTCAAAGTATAAGGGTCGGTTCACACAGGGACGACTTGTCAGGCGTGTTCCATTCTGTACTATGGAACTGTTCTAATAGGAATGACTCAAGTCGCTCCGACTTAGAAAAAGGTTCCTGTACTACTTTTGGCGCAACTTCAGGCAGCTTGCATTGACTTCTATACAGAAGTCATTTTTCAAGCTGCCGCTGAAGTCGTGTGCAGGTCGCCTAAGGCAGTCGCGTTGCAAGTCGTGCTGCCCCTGTGTGAACCGGCTCTGGCAGTGCTGTGCAAAAACCAATCAATAATAAATAGTTAAAAAGTCAATTTCTCCAAGAAGGTTCATAATTGCAGGAATCAACAGGATGTCTGCCACTGTGTGGATGTATGTCCAAACAGGCATGCAAGTGTCAGAGTGAGTCAAGCACCTCCACTAAAGACATTAGCAAAGCAGGTGAGCAGCTGCTAATGTCTTTGGTGGAGGTGCTTGACTCACTCTGACACTTGCATATTAGATAGACATACACTGGGTGGGAGGGGGAGATAGACAGTTGATGATGAGGACTTGCATATCTCTGAGGCTTCGTCCTGAGTAGGCTGCAGTCCATGGCTGGTGAAAGCTGTCCTGACACCTCCTCTGCCTCCTTGCTTCCATACACTGGCTGGCTGGGTAGGATGTCTTCTTTCGGTGTGACTGTGTAGTCACACGGCAGTAAAGGAGTCTGCTCCCCATGCTTCCTCTGCTCGGGCGCACTGGGAGATAAAAGCGTAAGTGACATCATAACCCGAATGTCACTCAAAGCACCGGCCATAGTAATGCATACAATATGCATAGTAACGTGGAAGCTACTCGGCGTGATGGATCACACCACAAGGTGGGTTAAAAGCGTGCAAATGAAGCGCCGCGTCTGCAATCTCGTGATTGCATAGACGTGGCACTTCCCATAGTGCACTGTGTACGGCGCCCGAACACAGTGCACTTATGGACCTTTTTTTAGGGCCAGTTTAAAAAATTTTTTTTTGTGACTGTCCGGAGGGGGGGGGGGGGGGACGACTGTGTAGGGCGCGGCGCCCGTGCGCCCCCTATGGACGGGCCGCCACCATGGCTGACGCTGTGGTCAAATAACTCAGCTGACTCCTCAATGGCTGATATTGGGGCTATGGCAGGAATAGATGTGGATAAGGAGGCAGGTTTATCCACTCTGGCAACTGCAGGGGACTGCACACTTGTCTCTGCTTGCATGACAGAGGATGAGGAGGATGAGGAAGGTTTAGTGAGCCAGTCCACCACCACCTCTGCATGCTGTGGCTGGATAGCATGGGCAAACTCACTAAACAGAGGAAATGATGCTCTGCCTGAGGACTGACCACCACGTCCACCTTTGCCTGTGGACACAATTGTTGCTGACCCCCTTACAGTGCCAAGGGAACGTCTGCCTCTCCTTGTTGTCCTCCCAGACATTATTGGGAGGGAGGGGGCGATGCTTATAAGCAAATGTAAAGGAGAAGTTGAAATCTGTACGTAGATGCACTTTAATCAATGTAAAGATGTTTGGTTCACTTTAATTTGAGTACTCACACTACACAGACACACTCCATGGATACACTTTAATATACTGCAATCTAATGCACCAAACGTACAGTGACGCACAGAACTATATGGCGTTAAACTGGCAGTAATGCACACAGAACTATATGGCGTTAAACTGGCAGTAACGCACACAGAACTATATAGCGTTAAACTGGCAATAATGCACAAAACTATATTTCGTTAAACTGCCAGTAACGCATGCAAAACTATATGGCGTTAAACTGGCAGTGACACACACAAAACGATATGGTGTTTAACTAGCAGTAACGCACGCAAAGCTATATGGCATTAAACTGGCAGTAACGCACACAGAAGTATATGGCATTAAACTGGCAGTAACGCACAAAACTATATGGCGTTAAACTGCCAGTAACGCACACAGAAGTAAATGGCGTTAAACTAGCAGTAACGCAATCAAATAGACAGTGTTCAACCGTCACTACACTGATGCTATCTGAACTGTTCCTACTCTAGCTATACACTAATGTCAAGATTACTGACACTACAATGAAACTATATGAACTGTCCCTACTCCACACTAATGTGTGTATGAATGACACGGTCTCACTACACTACAGTGAAACTATCTGAGCTGACCCTAGCTGCACACTATGCAAAGCTGAATGATGGTCCTCCTCACTACACTCACACTATCCTTATACTGACACTAAACTAATATTCTACACTGACAATTGAAGCAAAATAGCACAGTATAGCACACTAACTGATAGCACTGAACAGAGCCCTGTCCTATCTCTCTCCATGCCAAAATCACACTGAAAATGGCTGCCATTGAAAAAATACTTTTATACTGTGGGGTAGGAATGAGCCATGATTGGATAAAATCACAATGACAGTGTCCAATCATGACTCTGACAGTGCTCTGTGCCCTGATTGGCTGAAGCTTTTACTGCTTCAGCCAGTCAGGGCTTGTAATGCACTGTTCAGCGCTGCAATGCATTGTGGTCGGTTCGAGAGGCCAAACAAACGGTCGAACGACCGAACAACGAAAGTTCAGCCCGAACTTATGCTCGGCCTGAACCATTCACCCATCACTACTTACAAGATGCAACAGTTAGTAGAGAGTGAAGTCAGCAAACCAAGGCAGCAGTCCATGGGGTATAGCAGGAAGAGGCGTCGGAAACAGGCAGAGTCAGCAACCACGATCAGTGTTAATCCAAAGGAGTAGTCCAACAAAAATTGTGGTCGGGAACAAGCTGAAGTCAGTAACCATAAATACAATATGTTTAAAACCAGCAACCAAGAAACAGGACCTATACTATATGTATGTTTATAATCTTCAACGCCAGTCACTTCATTAATATGAGCGGGCCCGTAAAGTGGAATCACCCTCCAAAATGCAAGCAGGCAGGCAGGCTTTTTTTTGGAGGTGAGACAATCCAGGGAATTCAAAAAAGTTTGCATGCCCTAATAATGTGGTGAGCACCACTTTAACTAAGCAGATAGTCCAGTTTTAGGTCTATCTGCACCACTCACAACAGTTTCTGTTTCAGAGTCAAATAGAAACAGACACAGGGGCTGCTCCTAATTAACAAAGGGAATGCAGCAGTTGTCAGTAGAGAAAACTGCCACAGATCCCCACTAGGTCAGACCTGGCATACAGGATGTGAGCTGTCGGCATCAGATTGCATTACTCTCTCTGCTCTTACTAGAAGAGCCAAAGGCCTCGTACACATGGTACGAAAATCAGAAGGAAAAAGTCGTAAGACGAGCTGTCTGTGGATTTTTTGATCGTTAGTACGGTGCATTCGACAGACGATTTGACTTTTACATCAGACAAAAGCTGGATGTGCAATCTATAAAATTTTTGTTGGATGTGAACTCAACATCTAATTTTTGGATGGTCAGTACAGAAATCGTCACACAAAAGACGAAAGTACAAGCATGCATGCTCGGAATCAAGGAACGGCTGGGAAGAGTTTGGTCTTGTAAACTACCGTTGATAATCTAGAATTAAAGCGGAGGTCTGCCCACTGCTGCAAAAATTAAAAGCCAGCAGCTGCACATACAGCCTTTTAATAATCGGACACTTACCTGTCCTGGAGTCCAGCGTTGTCGGCACTGCGGCTGATGTTACCATCAGCTGTCAGGTGCATGCCACCTACCATTGCGAGTAAAGGAACCCGGCAGTGAAGCCTTGCGGCTTCACGGTGGAAACCATACTGCGCATGCGCGAGGCTCCGCTCCTCTCTCCTACTGGCAGTGTGAAAGACAGGTATCCTGCCCCCCCGAAAGGTGCCAAATTTGGCACCTGAAGGGGGAAGGAGTACAACGAGCGGAAGTTCCACTTTTGGGTGGAACTCCACTTTAACATTCATGATGCGGCAATTGATGAAATGTCGAAATGCAGTGCACATTCTCATCTTCTTTAATGGGATAATAATGAAGCTGCTTTGCTGGCGATACTGATGTAGTTATGCCAAACATATTTTAAAAGGCATTTGTTTTGTATGATCTGAAAATCGCGAATCAACGCTCACCAAAATTCTACTAACACAAAATTAGCAGAAAGAGCCCAAAGAGTGGTGCTTGAGAAATGAACTTCCTCTTTATACTCTCATAGTACGTCACTACGTTCGTGTTTGTCAAACGACAATTTGCGGATAGTTAGTAGGCTAGACAAAATCCTGCACACGCGCTTTTGACAAAAATCAGACGCTTGGTCGTCCAACAATCAAACCGTGTGTACGAGGCCTAGGACTGAGCAGTCCTCCTCAGCTGAGTGAGGGGGTGGGGCAGAACAGGCAGAGGAGCCGCTTTTAATAATAAGGAGCAGCATCTGCTCCATTTCCAAAGTTCAGCATTATGCTTGCACCACTCTTAGTTCATTTACGACATTATGTCCTTTTGCAAAAAATCTTCTTACCTGCCTTCTTGCAAACAGTGTATGTTCTTGGCATGACTTGGTGTTAAAGTTGCTGAACCTGGAAGAAGACTACATGAAAATGTCAGTGCCAGTGAGGGAGAGTTCGTAGATGTTGCATCATTGAAGGGTAGAAGAATATAGGTAGACTTCAGTTACATATACAGTATATATATCATAGTTGCCAACATTGGAAAAAAATTTTTCGGGACACTTTTTTTGGCGGTAGGCGGGGTCAGCCTATAGTTAGGGGGTGGGGTATGCGTTAGTAGGTGTGGCATGAAAAAGAAAAAATGCGGCGAAGTGCGCCGTGCAAAAAAAGGGTTTACGTGAAATAGTGGGCGTGGCTTTCATGGGCGTGGCTAAAATGGTGTGTGGTTAGAGTCTGAGATGAATGAGGGATGCAGAGGGAAAGGGGGGTAGAGGGAGAGGGATGGAGGGACAGCAGATCCAGATCCTACACCACAATAGCAATGTGTATTCCAGAGTTTAACCATCAGCAGATAAAGATACTCCAAACACCTGGTGTTGGCGCTTCAATCATCCCGGCACCATGGTTGTTATGGTGTTGTCAGGATGATTGAAGTGCATTATTTCTATTATTACATTGTAATATAAAATGAAATCATTCAACTCACCATAATGCAGAATCAGTGGGACCACTGAGCGTGTCACCTGCTACGTCGCCTGCCACCAGATGCCATCAGGTTCCCCCAGCAGAGTCTGTCCTTACATCAGGTGCCCCCAGCAGAGTTCATTCTTACATCAGGTGCCCCTAGCAGAGTCTGTCCATGCATCAGGTGCCCCAGCAGAGTGCCTCCTTCCATCAGGCATTCCCAGTGGAGTGCCTCTTACATCAGGTGCCCCCAGTACAGTACCTGTAAGAGAACTGTCAGGATGCGCCGGGCACGCACACGTGCGCATGCACGCATTCACGGGCATCAGCAGATTTCCTTGCGCAGGAACACACATCTGACCACAATTGGCACCTGACAGCCTATTTAAGGGTTGCTCTGATTTCTGACAGGTGCTGCTTGATCTTCAGCTGTGTCCTGAGATTCTGAAACCCTGTTTGTTTGACTTGACTTCCTGTTGCTGAAACCCTGGCCTTCCTGACCCTGTTTCTGGACTCTGATTACTCTGATTACTGGTTCATGATCCTGGCTTCCTGTTTGACCTTGCTCCTATTTATACCTTGGTACCTCGCTGCCCGCCCGTTACTGAACCCGGCTTACCTGATGACCTCGCTCCTGTCTCCTGTTTGGCTCCACGCTGTTTCCGAGTACCTGTGCTGGCCGTCCATCCTCTCAGCTGTGCTGGTTCCAGCTCTTTACCAGAAACCCTGCCTGCACTTCCCAGTCTGCAACACTTCCGGCAAGTTCTGCACGAAGCATTCACAGGCACTCGTGTTCCTCCTGATCCTGGCCACCATCTGTTCCATCTCCAGTGGGGCTTGGATTGGAGATACAAGAGAGGCTGACCTCGTCATTTCAGACTCCTACCAGGTACGTGACAGTATCAAGCAGCCACAAATGGAGTCTGAAAGGGAGGCCTCTCCACCAGAGAACATTTACAGATCTATTTCTGTGCTATCCAATATTGTGCAGAAGTTACAAGAAAATCTGAGTCGCATGGAAGAGCGATTTCCCCACAATGAGAATGTCGCATTGGCCTGTGCTCCGCTTTTGGTCTCTGATTCATATACCCAAACAGAGCCCAGCTTGTTCCATGAGGTTGCTTCTGCTCCTGAACCCAGGGTGCCTATGCCTGAGCGATTCTCTGGAAATCGCAAGAGGTTTCGCACATTCCGGAATTCCTGTGAACTATATTTCTCCCTGTTACCCCGGACCTTCACGTCTGAAAACATCAAGGTGGGGTTTATCATTACATTACTATTGGATGAACCACTTTCCTGGGCTCATCATCTCCGGGAACAACATGACCCTGTCCTGACAACCACGGATTCTTTCTTCTCAGCCATGGCTCAGCTTTATGCAGACCCCTTCTACCAGCAGACTGCCGAATTCATGCTTGGCAAATTACAGCAAGGTCCAAGGCCTGCTGAGGAATATGTAACTGATTTCCGTGTATGGAGTGCAGATACCCAATGGAATCATTCCGCACTTCGCCACCAGTTTCGACTAGGACTGTCTGACACCTTAAAGGATGAGCTTGCCAGAGTGGGAGTTCCAGCATCCCTGGAAGACCTGATCGATCTAACCATTCAGATCGATTGGCGATTACGTGAAAGGCAATCCGAAAGGTCCAAAGGAACCCTTTCTGTGGCTTCAAGGTCTGACATTCCTGCATCCTCATCCATTGCATCCTCCAGAAGGAGGGAACTGCATAAGACTCCTCATAGAAGTTTTCGAAGACCACCCCTTTCTCCTGATGAACGCCTTCATCAATTACAGGACAATCTGTGTCTCTATTGCGGGGAGGCGGGTCACTTTATACAGACTTGCCCGGCAAAGACCCGCAGGTCTTTCTCCCGTCAGCCTCACATGATGCATCTCTCAGGGAGGTACCAGTCTCATGTCTCTCTTTCCATTGTGCTCCAGTTTTCTGAAAAGACTGTTCCTGTACTTGCAATCATAGACTCTAGGGCCTGTAGTTGTTTTATGGACTCTGCCTTTGCTTCTCTCCACCAGCTGCCTGTATGTGCCAAGAAGCAGGAATTCCATGTTCATCTGGCTGACGGTTCCGGCATTAAATCAGGCCCAGTTACCCAAGAGACTTTACCTATTTCCTGTCGTACTTCTTCCGGCCACCATGAATTCCTCCGTTTGGATATCATAGCTTCTCCCATGTTCCCGGTCATCCTTGGTATTCCATGGTTGAAGGCACATAATCCTCACATTAACTGGCTTACCGGAGACATCTCCTTCTCCTCTGACTACTGCCAAATTCACTGCCTACCTGAAAAGACATTCAATACCACACCCCTCCTGGGTATTCTCCCTGACCATGAAACCTCTAATCTGGTCCCTGCTGCCTACCACGAGTATCTGGATGTATTTAACAAGAAAGGAGCGGACACTCTTCCTCCCCATAGAACATATGATTGTCCTATTGAACTTTTACCAGGGGCCGAGATCCCATTTGGGCGAATTTATCCTCTCTCTGAGCCTGAACTAGAAGCCCTGCGGATTTATATAGATGAAAGCCTTGAAAAACAGTTCATCCGGCCCTCCACTTCACCAGCAGGGGCCGGTATTTTCTTTGTGGAAAAGAAAGACCATACCCTTAGGCCCTGTGTGGACTATCGTGACCTTAACAGGGTCACTGTTAAAAACCGGTACCCTCTGCCTCTGATCCCTGAACTTTTTCAAAGGCTGCGTGGGGCACGAGTGTTCTCCAAATTGGATCTGAGAGGTGCTTATAATCTTGTCAGAATCAGGGAGGGAGATGAATGGAAGACGGCCTTCCGAACATGCTTCGGGCATTTTGAATATCAAGTCATGCCATTCGGACTCTGCAACGCCCCTGCCACATTCCAACATCTGGTTAATGACATTTTTCGGGACTTCCTTGATTTATTCGTCATCGTGTATCTGGATGACATCCTTATATTCTCTAAAACTCTAGAATCCCATAGGACTCATGTAAAGAAAGTACTGGGTCGGCTGAGGGAACACCGCCTTTACGCAAAGGCTGAGAAATGTGACTTTGAAAAACCAACCATACATTTCCTGGGACTTGTCATCTCTGCTGACGGTATCTCCATGGACCCACAGAAAGTCACTTCCGTCCTGGAATGGCCTGCCCCTGTTGACCGGAAAGCTGTTCAGAGATTTGTGGGATTCGCCAACTTTTACAGAAAATTTATCAAGAACTTTTCTGGCATCATCACTCCCATCACTCAGTTAACAAAGCAGCATGTTCCTTTTCCGATGGACCCCTGAAGCTCAAACAGCTTTTGAACAGTTAAAAACTTTATTCACGTCAGCTCCTATCTTGAAACATCCTGATCCATCCTTAGCCTACGTTTTGGAGGTGGATGCCTCTGAGAGTGCACTGGGCGCTATTTTGTCTCAACGCCAAGGTCCCAAATCTTTGCTCCATCCTGTGGCCTTTTTCTCTAAGAAATTAAATCCTTCTGAAAGGAACTATGATGTTGGAGACCAAGAATTGCTGGCTATCAAGGCTGCGCTTGAAGAATGGCGCTACCTCCTGGAAGGAGCAGCTCACCCCATCCTCATCTTCACGGACCATAAAAATCTTGAATACTTGAGGACGGCTAGACGACTTAGACCCCGGCAGGCAAGGTGGGCACTTTTCTTCTCTCATTTTATGTTCCATATAACTTATCGTCCTGGCTCAAAGAATGGTAAACCGGATGCCTTGTCCCGCATGTTCAGCGACCCAGTGGTATCCTCAGAACCTGATACTATTCTACCAGCCAAAAATGTTTTGCTTCTTCAGGTGGATTTGATGTCTCAGATAAAAGCAGATGTGATAAACCAACCACCTTCCAAAGATCTGGCTCTTCAATTGAGGGATGGTCTGTACTTTCAAAAGAAGCAAATCTTTATTCCTGAGCAATTCAGAGTTGCTGTCCTGAGGCGATGTCATGACCACCCATTAGCGGGCCACTTTGGAATTCGCAAAACGGCCGATCTGATCTCTCGTACATTCTGGTGGCCAGACTTGATGCAAGACTGCAAAAGATATGTTAATTCTTGTGTGACATGCCTTCGGAATAAGACCGACAGAGCCAAAACTTGGGGCCTACTTGAGCCACTCCCTGTACCTGGGAAACCATGGAGCATGATCTCCATGGATTTCATCGTGGAACTCCCCCCATCTGAAAACTTCACCACTGTGTTTGTTGTGGTGGATCGTCTGACCAAGATGGCCCATTTTGTACCCTTACAAGGAACTCCTTCGGCCACAGAGACCGCCTCAGCTTTCATCAAGGAGATTGTAAGATTACATGGTGTCCCTGATAGCATCATCTCTGATCATGGGGTGCAGTTTACGTCTAGATTTTGGAGGGCATTATGCCAAGCACTGAACATTGAACTCCGCCTCTCCACAGCCTACCATCCACAAACTAATGGACAAACTGAAAGAACCAATCAAACCCTTGAGCAGTACTTACGGTGTTTTTCCTCTTTTGCACAAGATGACTGGCTATCACTTCTCCCACTGGCAGAATTTTCATACAATAATTCCATCCACTCTGCAACCAAGCAATCACCCTTTTTTGCCAATTATGGGTACCACCCCTCTTTCTACCTGAGCTGGCCATTGAATCATCTGTACCTGCTGTACAAAACAGATTAAACTTCCTCAGTACTAATAACCAATTACTGCAAGATACAATCTCCAAGACTCAAGCAAGCAATAAAAAGTTCTTCGACAAGAAGAAGAGAGGTAATCTGAACCTTAAACCTGGAGAAAAGGTCTGGCTTTCCACAACAAACTTGAAACTGAGCTGTCCTTCAAGAAAACTTGGCCCAAAATTTTTGGGACCCTTCCCAGTCAAGAGGAAAATTAATGCAGTGGCATTCGAGTTGGTGTTACCTAAGAATCTAAAGATCCACCCTGTATTCCATGTCTCTTTGTTGAAACCAGCTGTACCCAATCCATTTCCAGATCGGGTTTCTGAAATTCCTCCTCCACTGCTCATCGAAGGGAATGAGGAATTTGAGGTGGAAGCCGTGTTGGTTTGTAGAAGAAGTCATAACCAAACACAGTTCCTCATTAAATGGAAAGGCTATGGGTCAGAAGAAAATTCCTGGGAACCAGCTTCAGATGTGCATGCTCCCAAACTAGTGCAAGCCTTTTTTCAACGCCACCCAGAGAAAAAACACTTGAAGGGCATCCGGAGGCTGCCCTTAAGGGGGGGGGGCAATGTAAGAGAACTGGATGCGCCGGGCACGCACACGTGCGCATGCACGCATTCACGGGCATCAGCAGATTTCCTTGCGCAGGAACACACATCTGACCACAATGTGCACCTGACAGCCTATTTAAGGGTTGCTCTGATTTCTGACAGGTGCTGCTTGATCTTCAGCTGTGTCCTGAGATTCTGAAACCCTGTTTGTTTGACTTGACTTCCTGTTGCTGAAACCCTGGCCTTCCTGACCCTGTTTCTGGACTCTGATTACTCTGATTACTGGTTCATGATCCTGGCTTCCTGTTTGACCTTGCTCCTGTTTATACCTTGGTACCTCGCTGCCCGCCCGTTACTGAACCCGGCTTACCTGATGACCTCGCTCCTGTCTCCTGTTTGGCTCCACGCTGTTTCCGAGTACCTGTGCTGGCCGTCCATCCTCTCAGCTGTGCTGGTTCCAGCTCTTTACCAGAAACCCTGCCTGCACTTCCCAGTCTGCAACACTTCCGGCAAGTTCTGCACGAAGCATTCACAGGCACTCGTGTTCCTCCTGATCCTTGCCACCATCTGTTCCATCTCCAGTGGGGCTTGGATTGGAGATACAAGAGAGGCTGACCTCGTCATTTCAGACTCCTACCAGGTACGTGACAGTACCTCTTACATCAGGTGTCCCCAGCAGAGTGCCTCTTACATCAGGTGTCCCCAGCGGAGTGTTGGCTGCAGATGGAGTGTTGGCTACAGTCTAGCTACATCTCCTCAAGAGTGGGGACAAGGGGAGAGAGGTGTGTGGGTGGAGACATGGTGATTTGGGGTGTTACAGGCTGACTTGGGGAAGGGTGGAGACAGGGTGGTGATTTGGGGGTGCAGGCATGATGGTGACCTGGGGGGTGCAGGCATAGTGGTGACTAGGCCGGAGGGGGTGCAGGCATGGGGGGAGGGGGATTCAGGCATGGTGTTGTCATGGGGGGAGGCGGGTGCAGGCATGTTGTTGACATGGGGGAGGGGGTGCAGGTATTGTGGTGACATGAGGGAGAACAGGTATGGTGATGACATGGGGGAGGGAGGCAGGTATAGTGGTGACATGGGGGGAGGGGGCTGCTGGTATGGTGGTGATATGGAGGGAGGGGGTGCAGGTATAGTGGCGACAATCCGGGGAACAGGTATGGTGATGACATGGGGGAGGGGGGGCAGGTATGGTGGTGATATGGGGGGAGCAGGCCAGGGCTGGACTGGGACAAAAATGTGGCCCTGGACTTCATCCAGACCGGCCCAGGGCACAACACATCAGGGTACGGTGCATCAGGGCACAGCACATCAGGCCACATCAGGGCACAAGGCACATCAGGATACAAGGCACATCAGTGCACAGCATACCAGGGTACAGCACACCAGGCCACATCAGGATACAGGGCACAACACATCAAGCCAAGCACATCAGCGTATAGGGCACATCAGGGCACAACAGATCAGGGTACAGAGCCCAGCACATCAGCGTACAGGGCACAGCACATCAGGACACAGCACATCAGGGTACAGCACATCAGGGCACAGCACATCAGGGCACAGCACATCAGGGCACAGGTCACAGTACATCAGGGCACACAACATTGAGGCACAGGACATCGGGGCACATCAGGGCACAAGGCACATCAGGTCACGGGGCACATCAGGGCATAGGAGATCGGGGCACAGCACATCAGGGCATATAGCACATCAGGGCACGGGGCACATCAGGGCACATAACACATCAGGGCACATGGCACATTATGGGGCACATCAGGGCACATTATGGCACATCAGGGCACATTATGGCACATAGCACATCAGGGCACGGGGCACATCAGGGCACATGGCACATCAGGGCATGGGGCACATCAGGGCATATAGCACATCAGGGCACATGGCACGTCAGTGCACATGGCACGTCAGGGCACGGGGCACATCAGGGCACATTATGGGGCACATCGGGGCACATAGCACATCAGGGCATGGGGCACGTCAGGGCACATAGCACATCAGGGCACATTATGGGGCTCATCGGGGCACATGGCACATCAGGGCACATCGCACATGGCACATTATGGTGGCACATCAGGGCACATTATGGCACATCAGGGCACATGGCACATTATGGGGCACATCAGGGCACATGGCACATCAGGGCACATAGCACATCAGGGCACATCAGGGCACATGGCACATTATGGGGCACATGGCACATTAGGGCATGGGGCACATCAGGGCATATAGAACATCAGGGCACGGGGCACATCAGGGCACATAGCACATCAGGGCACATGGCACGTCAGTGCACATGGCACGTCAGGGCACGGGGCACATCAGGGCACATTATGGGGCACATTAGGGCACATTATGGGGCACATCGGGGCACATAGCACATCAGGACATGGGGCACGTCAGGGCACATAGCACATCAGGGCAAATTATGGGGCTCATCGGGGCACATGGCACATCAGGGCACATCGCACATGGCACATTAGGGCACAGGGCACATAGCACATCAGGGCACAGGGCACATTAGGGCATGGGGCACCTCAGGTGCACATGATTGGGGCACATTATAGGGCACATCAGGGACACATCACCAGCATCTTACTAGCCAGTATGCAGAGTAGCGCAGGAAGCGCGTGTAGTAAGTTCTCTCTCTCATGTCATGCGCGGCTGCTCCCCGGCGGCCCCTCCTCTCTTCTCATCTATCCCAGATGATCTTACAAGCCAATGGGGATAGACAAGAAGAGAGGAGGGGCCGCCGGGGAGCGAACAGTGCTGCATGACATGAGAGAGAACTTACTACACACGCTTCCTACGCTACTCTGCATATTGGCTTACGATCTACCCGTCAGGCGACAACTGTCGGCGGTTGACGGGTAGATCGCTGCGCACCGCAGATGCGGCAGAAACTGGCCCACACTAAGCCATCGGCCCACCGGGAATCTCCCGGTAGTCCCGATGGCCAGTCCATCCCTGGAGGGGGCTGCAGGTATGGAGGTGATATGGGGGGAGGGGGCTGCAGGTATGGTGGTGATATGGGGGGGAGGGGGTTGCAGGTATGGTGGTGACATGGGGGGAGGGGGGAATCAGGTATGGTGGTGACACGGGGGAGGGGGGAAGCAGGTAGGGGGGTGACACAGGGGGAGGGGGGAATCAGGTAGGGGGGGTGCAGGTATGGTGGTGACACAGGGGGAGGGGGGAATCAGGTATGGTGGTGACACAGGGGGAGGGGGGAATCAGGTAGGGGGGTGCAGGTTTGGTGGTGACACAGGGGGAGGGGGGAATCAGGTATGGTGGTGACATGGGGGGACAGGGTGCAAGGGGGAGCCAGGACCATCAGTGCACTGTCCCCAGCCAGCGGAGCCCCAGTCCTTCTATCAGTGACTGTATCCCTTGTCATTGTCAGGGGGGAGCCAGGACCATTAGTGTACTGTCCCCAGCCAGCGAGCCCCGCTCCTTCCATCGGTGCCGATCTGTCACACACGGGGCAGAGCGGCGGCGGCGGCGACTGAACATTTTCTTGTGTTCAGTGGAGAGGGGGGAGGGGTCGCCAATCCCTGTAGCCAATAGGCTTCAGTGTACAATAGAATTTTCTATTTGTACACTGAAGAGAGAAGCCGATTGGCTGCCCCTCTCCCCTGCACTGAACACAAGGGGAAACAACTCATTGACTGACTCGTGGAGGCGACGGCGGCCATTTTTGTGGAGCCGTTGCCGTTTTTTGAGAAAAACACTCACGATTTTCTCGGGACAAACCCAAAAATTCGGGAAAACACTCGGGACAAGATTAAATCGGGACGAGGGTCCCAAAATCGCTATTGTCCCGGGAAAATCGGGACTGTTGGCAACTATGAGATTATATAGATAGATAGATAGATAGATAGATAGATAGATAGATAGATAGATAGATAGATAGATAGATAGATAGATAGATAGATAGATAGATAGATAGATAGATAGATAGATAGATAGATAGATAGACTCTTCACAAAAATATGGAAACACCAGGTAAAGCAATGAAATAGTAACTCAATATGGTGTTGGACCGCCTTTGGCATACAAGACGGCCTGAATTCACCTGGGAATTGACAAAAATAGTTCCGGGTAACAATCCTGCGCAATGCCCCTTTGTCTCTTTCGGTCAGTTGACCATGTCGACCAGGCTTTTGCTTATTAGAAGACATTTGCTGTCATAACCTTTGATACTGTACCTCACGACACCGCAAATAAATTGGTAACTTCAGTCCAGCTAAGCGGGTACCAACAAGTTGTCTTCTTTGAAGCTCAGTAAGCTCTGACATGACTCTGTATTACTTCCAGTGCACGCAGTGTATGATGAAATTAAGGCTTCCCACCTGTTAGCTAGGTGTCTCTTTACACAGTGGAAGCAAAAGAATGTGAGGAAAGTGGGGATAGCCTGTTTTAAAGACCCCCTTTCCCTCATGGCGGTAGGAGTTTCAAGCCCCCCATTATTTGATTTCAATTGAGGGTTTTGTGATAGATCAAAAAAGTTCAGCTAATTGGGAATTATTCGGGGTCCTCTAGGATAGGTCATTTAAGGTAACCTGATCCCCCAGAACATTCCAGAAATTCCCAGAACCCATATTTAAGCAGAGGGTGGAGCGGGGTCTTTGCCAGTTGCCAGAGGGATATTCAACCACTTCAGCCCCGGAAGGATTTACCCTCTTCCTGACCAGTGCACTTTTTGCGATACGGCACTGCGTCGTTTTAGCTGACAATTGTGCGGTCGTGCGACGTTGCACCCAAACAAAATTTACGTTCTTTTTTTCCCACAAATAGAGCTTTCTTTTGGTGGTATTTTTTGTGGAATATACAAAAAAAATTACAATTTTGAAAAAAAAGCAATATTTTTTACATTTTACTATAATAAATATCCCCAAAAAATATATATATAAAAAAAAACATTTCTTTCTCAGTTTAGGCCGATATGTATTCTTCTACATATTTTTGGTAAAAAAAAAAAATCGCAATAATCGTATATTGATTGCTTTGCGCAAAAGTTATAGCATCTACAAAATAGGGGATAGATTTATGGCATTTTTATTATAATTTTTTTTATTAGTAATGGCGGCGATCTGAGATTTTTATCATGACTGCGACATTATAGGGGACACATCGGACACTTTTGACACCATTTTGGGACCATTGTCATTTATACAGCGATCGGTGCTATAAAAAAGCACTGATTACTATGTAAATGACACTGGCAGGGAAGGGGTTAAACACTAGGGGGCGATCAAGGTGTTAAGTGTGTCCTAGGGAGGTGTTCTATTTGTGGGGGCATGGGCTACCACTGACATGACAGCGATCACTGCTCCCGATCACAGGGAGCAGTAGATCTCTGTCATGTCACTAGGCAGAACAGGGAAATGCCTTGTTTACAAAGGCATCTCCCCGTTCTTCCGCTCCGTGACACGATCGCGGGCCCCCGGCGGACATCGAGTCCACGGGACCCGCGGGCACGGTCATGGAGTACACAGCGGCGTGCGCGCACCCACAATGCCTCGATTTAAAGGGGACATACCTGTACGCCCATTTGCCCAGACATGCCATTGTGCCGACGTACATCGTCGTGCACTGGTCGGCATGTGGTTAAAGAGTGCCCCACTGATTTTAGCTGATTTTGTTTACAGTTCTAACCACTTGACCTTTGGAAGATTTACCCCCCTTTATAAACAGGCCATTTTTTGTGATACGGCACTGCGTTACTTCAACTGAAAATTGTGCGATCGTGTGACGCTGTACCCAAATACAATTTCTGTCCTTTTTTCCCACAAATAGAGCTTTCTTTTGGTGCTATTTGATCACCACTGCGGTCTTTTTTTTTTTTGCGCTATATACAAGTACATAGGAGGGAGTGGACACAAACACTCAGCTGCCAAGCCCTGTTCACATCTCTGCATAGCAGGAACTCACATTCCCACATGCATTTTTTTTAGCGAGGTGGGGGAGCATTTTGGAACATTTTCACTCATTACACATAGGGGAGCCCATCCACCTGAATGGGTTGCCCTACACACAGCAATCGTCCCAAAGAAGCTTCAGAACATTTAAAGGGGTTGTAAAGGTAAAAATGTTTTCACCTTAATGCATTCTATGCATTAAGGTGAAAAAACTTCCGACAATACCGCCCCCCCGTACTTACCTAAGCCCTCGAAAGTCCAGCGCTCGCCCCCGACATCCTCTTCGTTGATCAGCCTGACCGCTGATTGGCTAGAGTGAATGGATTGAAAGCAGCGCAGTCATTGGCTCACGCTGCTGTCAATTACATCCAATGACGCAGCGTGCTGGGGGGCGGGACCGAGTGATACAGTGAGCGGCTATGGCGCCGGCTGTATCACGGGAGCGCGCCTGCAAGAACTCACCACCATGCGAGGGAGCTCGCATGGTGGTGATTAGTTCTTGCGGGGAGGAGCTGAAACAGCTGGGGACCCCAGAAGAGCAGGTTCGGGGCCACTCTGTGCAAAACGAGCTGCACAGTGGAGGTAAGTATAACATGTTTGTTGTTTTAACAACAAAAAAATTTTTACCTTTAGTGTTCCTTTAAGAGCAGAGCTTGGTGCATTTTTTACTGTGATTTTTGGTGCAGCGCATTTCTGAAATGCAAGGAAATGCACAGATGTGAATGGAGCCTCATTGTTCTTGTGTTATCGCACCAATTTCACTTTCACGCGCCATTCACATCTAGCATAGTGGGAGTGAACGTTTTGTGTCTAGTTTTTCCTGTGAAACGCAGCCCGTTGATTTAAATGGGCTGTGCTATATGTGGCTTGTGGGACATGTTGGCGTTTTTTGGGCTTTTGGGTTTTTTTTACATGTGCATTTTGCAGCATTTTTTCACAAAATGAGTGTTTGCTTCTGTGTTTGGTGTGCTGTTACCAATTAATGGCACTGAAAGCGCAACTAGTCATTTTAGGTGTATAAAGGTGGGCATACACTACACAATCTGATTGTACAATCTCCTTTAGATTTAGCAAATTTATATAATAGGAGGAAACGCGTATCTATCTAGCCAATCACTCTATATCTGATCAGGCAGGCCCTTGCACTACATAATTGATGGCAGATCTAAAGGAGATTGTGAATGGGGCCTGAAAATGAAATTGGTGCGATAACACAAGAATAATGAGGCTCCATTCACATCTTTGCGTTTCCTTGCATTTCAGAAATGCAGAAAAACAAAAAAGAAAGGTCAGGAAAGCCTCCTATTGCATATAAGTGTCTGATAGGCTAATAATATCAGTGCAACCTACACAATTAGAACAATGATTATAAGCCTATAGACAGACACTGAGCCTAATACCTGGATGCTAAATAATGTTGAAGCAAGATAGGTAGGTTCCTCTGAATCATGAAGGAGCATACATAAAAAAGGACCAGAGGGTCCAGGGAAAGGATTCTTCAGAGAGGAACACACAGGCTTTAGAAGATTGCAAAAATGGAAAAATGTATTATTAAAAACATGTACGGTAATTATCCACCCACAATGACAAAAAAACACTATATATCTCCACCAGTGGATGAAGTAATGATGAATTAACAGACACACCACATGAACCCTACTCATTCACTCAAATTGCCACCCCCCCCCCACAGAGAATGGGTAGTACGAACTACTATCAGCCGCCGGAGATAACCGAAGCTCAAAATCTACAATCAGCTGTACACGGCGCCTGCGCCCTAGGTCCAGGTTCCTTCCCCACCATCCAAGTTGACCTAGAGGGGGAATAAAAAAAGAGGCGAGCGGAACGAGGCCTGGCCCAAATCGTGGCAAGCGAAGCGAGCCCGCGAGGGGCCCTCTTACAGGCGCCGTGTACAGCTGATTTTCACCTATTCTCCTTCGGCTATTTCCGCCAGATCCTACCGCGCAGGCGCTTATCCGCCGAGCGGAACTTTCTCGGCAGAACACCGGCCGGCCGGAGTAGGCTATGACACTTCACTGGGCTTAACATACACTGCTCTAGGAACGCTCCCCCTTACACGCCAGGCACCACAGCCGTACAGTGCTGAGAGCGGAGCTTGTGTGAAGAGGCTCCAAGCGGTGATAGAGAACTCACTGGCTATGCACAGCTGACTGAATGTGAGGATGGATCAATTAAGGTCTATTCAAACCAGAAGCTGAATGTGTTCAGAGTCAGGATTCAGAGTCCCATAGGTCCACACTAGTCCAGTGAAATCATCCGTTCGCCAGGCAGCCAAATGGGGGAAAAAGGAAGAGGGGGTATGGAAATAGATTCCAGGTGGGTGCTGTGAATGTAGGGGCATCCAGCTGACGCGTTTAAATTGGCAAACGATGTTCTTCAGAGCTAGAGATGCACTGGACAACAGGAAGCTAAATACTAAAGTAATTAGTTTGATTAGCTGCAAGGAAATCCAGTCAGACTGCCAACATTCAAAAAAGTTAACCGTAAAAACTCTGTGACACTGTGCAAATAAAAACACCTGATACATACATGAAGCTGACAGGCACACTATGAATAGATGAATGGAAAAAGAAATAACGGTAATAGAAGTAAAAGAGAGAGAATAAAGAACAGAGAAGAGAGAGGATTTATTAGTCCTAAAAATTGTATGGTAATATCTATGTATAACCCAAGTACGGTAAACATTGTCTGATTGTTGGGATATAGTAGAAGGAATTGGACTCAGATGAGTCAATCATCATATAGAGAAAGGAAGAAGTATAGATGTATTTTATTTTTAGAGTATATTGGAAAGGGCTGTCTAATAGAGTCTAGTATGTCCTTATCTGGAGCATAGATGGTTCTATCCGTAAATGACTAAAAAATTAGGGTTCTAAAAAGCCTGCAAGATTACATTCATTGTTTAATCCGGCAGGCTGGAGGCTGTTTAAAAGATAAATCCACATTTTTTCTTTTTGGTATAGGATGCAATCAAAGTCACCCCTCCTGTGGGGGAGGTTCAGTCTGTAGATACCTTTGACCCGAAGACCACTTGGATCTCCTCTATGTTCCGTGAGGAAGTGTAGAGGTAGTGGTCGTTCGTCGTCTTTTTTGAGGATACTTTGGATGTGTTCACTGATCCTGAATTTTAGTTGTCTTTTGGTTTTACCAATATAGATTTTACCCCAGGGATAAGTGACCATATAGATCACCCGTGTGGTAGAACAATTAATAAATCCTTTGATTTTGTATTCTTTTTGGCCTGCAGAATCAGTGAACACATCCATCCTCTCCACGTATCTACAGATAGAACATTTTCCATGAGGGAAACTGCCCCTTAGAGGGGGGAGGTCAGTCAGCCAGTTTTTGCTGGGAGATCTTATATATTCAGAGTGAGACAGGGTGTCTCCAAGATTTTGAAACCTGCGTGCTGTCATCATTGGGCGGCCCCCCAATAAATCTCCCTAGGATTGGAGCATCGGATAGAATATTCCAGTGTTTGGTGAGGACCTCTTTAACCTGGTCTCACTGTGATCCAAACCTTGGAATAATTCTAATGGTATTCACCTCCATCCTCAGGTGCATCTACTAGTAGGTCCTTCTTTTTTGGTATTTATAGCCCTATTTTTCGCCCTCCTAATAGACCTATGTGAGTAACCTCTTTCCCTAAATCGTGTATAAAGCTCCGAAGCTTCTTCCCGAAAGTCAACATCTGAGGAGCAGTTCCGTCTGATCCTCAAGAATTGACCAATTGGAATTCCCTGGATCAGTGCTTGGGGATGGTGACTAGACGCCTCTAGGAGGGTATTAGCAGCTGTCTTTTAACGAAATATCTTCGGAACAAGTCGATCATCCTGGATACTAATTTCTAGGTCCAGAAATAAAATTGTATTTGGATGGTATGAGTATGTGTAACGTAGATTTCTATAATTAATGTTAAGTTCCTGCATAAACATGTCCAGTTGTTGGGGGGTACCCCCCCAAATCATGAAAATATTGTCAATGTACCTCAGCCACAATTTGCTGTGGCTGAGGTACAGTGACGAGACATAAATAACCTCCTCCTCCCACAGGCCCAGGTGGAGGCACGCAAAGGAGGGGGCCCAAGGGGCTCCAATTGAAGTACCCCTCTTCTGCTGGAACTAGGAACCCAAAAACTGAAAACAGTTGTTAGCTAGCATGAACTCAAGGAGTTCAAGAATGAACTCATTTTGGGTAGCAAGAAGGGGATAACTCTTTTCCAAGAAGTGGCCACTGCGCGGAGACCCCACTCGTGGGGAATTGACATGTAGAGAGACTCCACGTCGATCCCCACGAGCAGAGCACCCGATGGGCACACGACCTCCTGAAATTCCCTAAGTACGTCCCTTGTGTCCCTGATTTTATGGTCAAATTTGAGGGTCTGTTAGCAGTGGCGTCTCCAGTTTTCATATTTAGGGGGGGTACATGGGGGGACAAGGACAAAAGTAGGGGGGCAACTATAAAATGCAAATATATATATATATATATATATATATATATATATATATATATATATATATATCCTGGGGCCCTTTACTATGATCCCACAACGGCCCTTTCACATGTTCTGCATTGAGTTCCCTTCCTACTGTATTGCCCCCCCCCCCCCAGGGTGGCACAAAACAAGAGATATATGTCACCAGCCTATCAAGAAAATATAAGGGTCCAAAGCAGTGGGAGAAATATCAGGGTTGCAAAGGTTGTTTTGCCACCGGGCCCTGGTGTTCTGCCACTGTGGGGTTCCCCAGTCTCCTCTTGCTGTCCTGCCCCTGCTATTGACAGCGCTGGTCTGGCATCTCTTGGAATTTACAGGTTGGTTCTCCTGTCCTAAGGACGGGAGAAATCAGTCTGTTTTTTCAGTAACTGAGAGTTCTGGTGGAGTCCTTCCTGGAACTCGCTCTTCTCCCTGCCAATGAGGATGCAGGGGAAGGAGCAGATCGGGCGGCCGTGGTTGTGTGAGCGCTCGCTTTAGGTAGTGTCAGCGAGCAGAGGGAGGGGGGAGGAATCACCCGCAGGAGCTGACTGGGGATGCTCTCCCTCTTAGACATTGCCTTTTTGTAAAAAAAAAATTAAAAAAATGTTTTTTTAATTGGGGGGGGGGGCACTATAAGTCAGATCGGGGTATATAGAGGCCTCCGAATCAGACTCTGAGTCGGGGTTCTCTTGAAGTAAGTACATCAGGTTATTTAGTGCTTCCTGTTCTTCTTGATTAGCTGGATCTACCTTCTGTGTAGTTTCACGATTGGAGTGCCAGGATCTGAAGATTACCTTACGCAAAAAAAGATTAATATCTTTAAATACTTCAAATTCCTTCATAACCAATTTCGGTGAAAATGAAAGGCCCTTTTTCAGTAAGGAGATATGATGTATGTTAAGGGGAAAATCAGTGAGGTTGATAACATTCCGATCCTGGGACTCCATAGGGGGAACCTCTTGTGCATTAGTTAATTGAAGCCCAATAACGTCTTCGTGAATTGGCTCTTAGCTCCCTTGAGTTTTTTCTTAGTTCTTTTTCTTTTCTTTTTTTTTTCCTTTCTGTTAGTTTGTCATTTATACTACCCATTCTCTGTGGGGGCTGGGAATTTGAGTGAATGAGGAGGGTTCATGTGGTGTGTCTGTTATTTCATCATTACTTCATCCACTGGTGGAGGTATATAGTGGTTATTTGTCATTGTGGGTGGATAATTACATGTTTTTATTAATACATTTTTCCATTTTTGCAATCTTCTAAAGCCTGTGTGTTCCTCTCTGAAGAATCCTTTCCCCAGACTATCTGGTCCTTTTTTATATATTTTAGAAATGCGCTGCAGTAAAAAACTCACCAAGCTCCGCTCTAAAAAAAAGTTCTGAAGCTTCTTTGGGGTGACTGTTGCGTGTAGGGTGGCCCATTCAGGTAAATGAGCTGCCCTATGTGTAATGAGTAAAAATGCCCTAAAACGCCCCCCCCCCTCGCTAAAAAAAAAAAACGCATGTGGGAATGAGAGTTTCCGCTATGCAGAGATGTGAACGGGGCTTGACAGCTGAGTGTTTCTGTCCACCCCCTTCTATGTACTTGTATATAGATGGCCATACACTATGCAATCTGATTATGTATTTAGTGGGAAAAGTGATCACTGATTGATTGTAGCTCATTTAAAAAACGTGCAGCTGGGAGTGGGAGGGTGGATGATGCAGGGTGTGTGCTAATGAGGTCAGCTGGTCAACTCCTTCCTGTGTCATAACCTACAGCAGTGATGGCGAACCATGGCACTCCAGGTGTTTTGGAACTACATTTCCCATGATGCTCATGCACTCTGCAATGTCGATGAACATCATGGGAAATGTAGTTCAAAAAAAATCTGGGGTGCCATGGTTCACCATCACTGACCTACAGTCTGTAAGGACATAAGACAGAAGCAATAGATACGTTTGGAATCATTGATGTAGGACAGTAAGGTACGTGTCTGTAGATTTTTTGGAAAGCTTTGATATTTTTGCAAAAAAAGTACACAAATGCTATATTGGTGCATAGGGGAGCTGGAATTAAAACAAAAAAAGGTGAACTTAGCCTTTAAACAATGGCCAGGGAAGCCAGTCAGCAGGAGGCAGAGAAACAGCAGTACACTGATCTTTCCTGTGAGGGGGTTTGTCAGCAGAAGTCTGACCACAGGCAGGTTGAGCTCCCAGGAAGGATGCAAAGAAGAAAACGGACCACACCGGAATGGATGTGCTTTCATGCTCTGGTGTGATCAGTTTGAAATAGGAAAGGAGGGGGACTGGCAGGATCAGTAGATATTTCACACAAAGGAAGCAATGCAAAGAGAATAGGACAATTTTTAATACATACATACAGACATATATTAGATATATGAAATGTTGGAGTAAAACACACTTTGATATGTGCAGGGTTTTACACCAGCCTTTTTACCAGGGTGCCTTGAGGCTTCATCAGGGGTGCCTTGGCAAAGTTCCTAAAAATTGATTTAAAAAAATTGTATACAAGCCAGCAGATGGATAAAGTCTGCCATAGGTTTTCATTGTGCACCATTATGACCTTCTAGACACTGGCATCCCAACAACCAATGATGTCATCATTTGATAAGGAGGATGTCTGTTGTCTCCACAGCATCCTTGTCCCAGAGGGCTTTCACACTGGAGCAGTGCGCTGGCAGGACGGTAAAGGAGAGGTGTGTATACCGCTCCTTCACCGCTCCTGCCCAAGGAAATGAATGGGGCAGCACGGCTATACCGCTGGCAAAGCGCTGCTGCAGCAGCACTTTGCGGTGGTTTTAACCCTTTCTCGGCCGCTAGCAGGGGGGTAATACCGCCCCGCTAACGGTCGAATACTGCCGCTAAAACGACAATAAAGCGGCCCTAAAAATAGTGCCATTTTACCACTGGCGCCCACACCGCCCCAGTGTGAAAGGGGCCATAGAACAGGTTTTTTTTACATTTTAGAATGGGGTGCTGTGAGACTGTCCATAATTTTAAAGGGTGCCTTAAAATTGTCTATCATTTTAAAGGGTGCCCTGACTGAACAAAGGTTGAGAAACACTGTTCTACACACTGTGTAAAGTGGAGTATAATATGCTGGAGTAGAAAAAGTAACTGAGTTCCACAATTTCTTATTTCTGTATTGTTTCTCTGCAGGGAGACTCTGGAGGACCCCTTGTGTGTGAAGTGGACAGCAAAGTGCAGCTATTTGGTGTTGTCAGCTGGGGGTCTGGCTGTGCAGAGGAGAATAAGCCCGGAGTCTACACTGATGTCTCCAAATACACAGAATGGATCTTTACTAACATTGATTAGGTTTTTCTAGGACAGTGATACCATGCTGGTAATCGTTCGTTATGTGACTGCTTTTTAAAAAGCAAAGCTGTAAAATAAACGGCTAAATACACTGATGAAATACATACTTGATTACTGTTTTAGGTGCCCAAGAGTTTGTAATTCTATGCAACAAATCATGTGATTTACACACATCTTCTACATTGCACAGCCAGAAACATGACACATAAAGTTTCAGATTAAGCAATTCATTCTGTTGGTTCAGTTATTCAGCTTCCTGTGTCGGCTCCAGCCTTCTCATTGGTGATTTGATATTATCCAGTTTCAGTAGTCTGCCATGAAAATGGTAAACCAGGGAGCATGGGTGGTGAAAATGATCATTTTTTTTGGCAAGTAAAACAGCAAACAAATACATACCTCCCAACTTTTAGAGATGGGAATGAGGGACATCAGCAAAAGTATGAGGGCATAGAACACACCCTTGCCACGCCCCCTTAAAGGAGAATTGTACAAAAAACAAGATTGGTTAAAACCACAAGTGCTTTTTTTACCACTACTATTTCTGTATATTGGCTTTTGGAATTTACAAATGCAGCAATTTAGAAATCAGATGAAACGTTTACGTTGGAAAACACGTTTTGATAAATAAAAAGTGCATTTTATATACATCTATATAGGTCAAATGAGGGACAACTGAGGAGGAATGAGGGACAGAGGGACATTGCTCCAAATCAGGGACAATCCCTCCAAATCAGGGACAGTTGGGAGCTATGCAAATATGTATTTCCACCATGTATTTGGATGTTGAACTGGATGGACTTGTGTCTTTTTATCAACCAGACTATGCAAGTATGCAACTATGTTGTCCTGGAGGTCTGCTTAAAAAAGACCTGTAAACGATTACCTTGTAAAACAACCCATTCTGTTTGAAATAGAAATGAGAGGCAAAACATTTGTGTATAGATTAAAAAAGAAAATTATAAATACCTTTTTTTGCCTTTTTTTAAATAAATGATCACATTCCCTTTGTTCCCTCTTTTCTCAGCTCCATAAGAGCTGGGGGGGAGGAGAAGCAGCCGAGAAGGAGAGCTTCCCAGTGAATGGCTGTACGGGGTGGTTTGTTCCAGGACAAGTCTGATCATTGGAGGAGAGCACACTGAGTTCCCAGCATAGCTAAAGAACTGACCACGGTGTATTCTCCTACTTAGTGTGGTCAGTTTTTAATAGGAAAGCAGAGGGACTGATAGGAACACCAGGGATTTCACACAAAGGAAGTAATACAAAGAGAACAGGATAATTTCTCATACAAGTACATGGTACAGCAGACACTTATCACGAATATGACATTTTGGGGTAACAAATGCTTTAACCACTTCAGCCCCACAAGATTTGGCTGCTCAATGACCAGGCTATTTTTTGCGATACAGCACTGCGTCACTTTGACTGACAAGTGCGCGGTCATGCGATGCTGTACCCAAACAAAATTGATGTCCTTTATTTCCCACAAATGGAGTGACAATTTTGAAAAAAAACACAATGGGGGTTATTTACAAAAGGCAAATCCACTTTGCACTGAAAGTGCACTTGGAAGTGCAGTCACTGTAGATCTGAGGGGGACATGCAAGGAAAATTAAAAAACAGCATTTTAGCTTGTACATGATTGGATGATAAAATCAGCAGAGCTTCCCCTCATTTCAGATCTACCCCTTAGATTTAGAGAGACTGCACTGTCAAGTGCACTTGTAGTGCAAAGTGGATTTGCCTTTCGTAAATAACCCCCAATATCTTTTACTTTTTGCTATAATAAATATCCCACATTTAAAAAAAACAAAAAAAAACAAATTTTTTCCTCACTTTAGGCCGATATGTATTCTACATTTTTTTGGTAAAAAAAAAAAAAAAAATCGCAATAAGCGTATATTAATTGGTTTGCACAAAAGTTATAGCATGTACAAAATAGGGGATAGATTTATAGCATTCTTCTTCTTATTATTTTTTTTACTAATAATGGCGGCGATCTGTGATTTTTATCAGGACTGCGATATTGCAACTGACAGATTGGACACTTTAGACACATTTTTTGGACCAGTGACAATTATACAGCAATCATCAATCAATTACTGTATAATATACTGTATATGTCACTGGCACGGAAGGGGTTAACACTAGGGGGCAATCAAGGGGTTAACTGTGTTCCCTTAGCGTGTTCTAACTGTGGGGGGAGGGGACTGTCTAGGAGGAGAGAGAGATCGGTGTTCATACATACTCCCCTGAAAGAACCAGGATCTGTGTGTTTACACACACAGATCCCGGTTCTCACTCTGTCACGAGCAATCGCGGGTGCCCGGTGGTCATCTCGCCCGCTGGGCACTCGCATTGGCTCCGAGCACACGCTGCAAGTGTGCGCATGCGCCCCTAGTAGCCAAACGGAAAAGGGACGTAAAGTAACATCGATTTGCCCAGCCGAGCCAACTTGCTGCAGTAAAACTACGGCGGCTGGTCCGGAAGTGGTTAAGACATACTTCAGTTGACAATCTTTTTCCTAAGACACAACAGTCTGCTTCTTTATACTGAAGACGAAGATATGTCATGTTATTTTTACAGTGGTTGGTGCAGTAAGGCTAGCCATACACAGGTTGATTTTTTATTATAAGATTGTATGAAGATTCATTATTTTCACATTAGCAGCGCCTTCTTAATGCATGTCTAACCCCAAAATTAATACAGTATAATATCAGTTTACAGTACTTAGGTGTGGTGGCTACAAATTTATTTTTAGGTTTTTTTCCTTTCACCCCTTTCTGCCACCTCCAGGCCCTTTAAGAACTTCTAGATGCCGGGAGGCAGAGGCAGGCACTCAGGTCATGTGATTGCTGTGATTGGCTGTCACCAGATTGTAAGTCTGCCAATCGCAAGTATGTTTTAGAAACTTTCCGGTCCCTGCCGCTGACTGTGTTGGGAATGTGCTCTCAGCACAGTTTTGTGTTTACATAGGGCCGCATATATGCGCCCTCACGAAGTTAAAGTCCACCCGCATATACGCACCCTCACAGCGTTAAAGTCCACCCGCATATATGCGCCCTCACGGCGTTAAAGTCCACCCGCATATATGCCCCCTCACAGCGTTAACGTCCACCCGTATATATGCACCCTCACGGCGTTAAAGTCCACCCGCATATATGCGCCCTCACGGCGTTAAAGTCCACCCGCATATATGCGCCCTCACGGCGTTAAAGTCCACCCACATATATGCCCCCTCACAGCGTTAAAGTCCACCCGCATATATGCGCCCTCACGAAGTTAAAGTCCACCTGCATATATGCCCCCTCACGGCGTTAAAGTCCACCCGCATATATGCACCCTCACGGCGTTAAAGTCCACCCGCATATATGCGCCCTCACGGCGTTAAAGTCCACCCGCATATATGCGCCCTCACGGCGTTAACTACTTCAGCCCCGGAAGGATTTACCCCCTTCCTGACCAGAGCACTTTTTACAATTCGGCACTGCGTCGCTTTAACTGCCAATTGCGCGGCCATGCAATGCTGTACCCAAACGAAATTTGCGTCCTTTTCTTCCCACAAATAGAGCTTTCTTTTGATGGTATTTGATCACCTCTTCCGTTTTTATTTTTTGCGCTATAAACGGAAAAAGACCGAAAATTTTGAAAAAAAATGATATTTTCTACTTTTTGTTATAAAAAAAATCCAATAAACTAAATTTTAGTCATACATTTAGGCCAAAATGTATTCGGCCACATGTCTTTGGTAAAAAAAATGTCAATAAGCGTATATTTATTGGTTTGCGCAAAAGTTATAGCGTCTACAAACTAGGGTACATTTTCTGTAATTTACACAGCTTTTAGTTTATGACTGCCTATGTCATTTCTTGAGGTGCTAAAATGGCAGGGCAGTACAAACCCCCCACAAATGAACCCATTTTGGAAAGTAGACACCCCAAGGAAATAAGGAAATTCCTGAGAGACATGTTGAACCCATTGAATATTTATTTTTTTTGTCCCAAGTGATTGAATAATGACAAAAAAAAAAAAAAAATTTACAAAAAGTTGTCACTAAATGATATATTGCTCACACAGGCCATGGGCATATGTGGAATTGCACCCCAAAATACATTCAGCTGCTTCTCCTGAGTATGGGGATACCACATGTGTGGGACTTTTTGGGAGCCTAGCCGCGTACGGGGCCCCGAAAACCAAGCACCGCCTTCAGGATTTCTAAGGGCATAAATTTTTGATTTCACGCCTCACTACCTATCACAGTTTTGAAGGCCATAAAATGCCAAGATGGCACAAAACCCCCCCAAATGACCCCATTTTGGAAAGTAGACACCCCAAGCTATTTGCTGAGAGGCATGGTGAGTATTTTGCAGCTCTCATTTGTTTTTGAAAATGAAGAAAGACCAGAAAAAAAAAATTTTTTTTTCTTTTTTCAATTTTCAAAACTTTGTGACAAAAAGTGAGGTCTGCAAAATACTCACTATACCTCTCAGCAAATAGCTTGGGGTGTCTACTTTCCAAAATGGGGTCATTTGGGGGGGTTTTGTGCCATCTGGGCATTCCATGGCCTCCGAAACTGTGATAGGCAGTGAAGAGTGAAATCAAAAATTTACGCCCTTAGAAAGCCTGAAGGCGGTGCTTGGTTTTCGGGGCCCCGTACGCGGCTAGGCTCCCAAAAAGTCCCACACATGTGGTATCCCCATACTCAGGAGAAGCAGCAGAATGTATTTTGGGGTGTAATTTCACATATTCCCATGGCATGTTTGAGCAATATATCATTTAGTGACAACTTTGTGCAAAAAAAAAAAAAAAATTTGTCTCTTTCCCGCAACTTGTGTCACAATATAAAATATTCCATGGACTCGACATGACTCTCAGCAAATAGCTTGGGGTGTCTACTTTCCAAAATGGGGTCATTTGGGGGGGGTTGAACTGTCCTGGCATTTTATGCACAACATTTAGAAGCTTATGTCACACATCACCCACTCTTCTAACCACTTGAAGACAAAACCCTTTCTGACACTTTTTGATTACGTGAAAAAATTATTTTTTTTTGCAAGAAAATTACTTTGAACCCCCAAACATTATATATATTTTTAAAGCAAATGCCCTACAGATTAAAATAGTGGGTGTTTCATTTTTTTTTTCACACGGTATTTGCGCAGCGATTTTTCAAACGCATTTTTTGTGGAAAAAACACACTTTTTTAAATTTTAATGCACTAAAACACACTATATTGCCCAAATGTTTGATGGAATAAAAAAGATGATCTTAAGCCGAGTACATGGATACCAAACATGACATGCTTTAAAATTGCTCACAAACGTGCAGTGGCAACAAATTTAATACATTTTTAAAAGCCTTTAAAAGCCTTTACAGGTTACCACTTTAGATTTACAGAGGAGGTCTACTGCTAAAAATACTGCCCTCGATCTGACCTTCGCGGTGATACCTCACATGCATGGTGCAATTGCTGTTTACATTTGACGCCAGACCGATGCTTGCGTTCGCCTTAGCGCGAGAGCAGGGGGGACAGGGGTGCTTTTTTTTTTTTTTTTCTTTTTTTTTTTTTTTCTTTTTTCTTTTTTTTTTAAACTGTTCCTTTCATTTTTTTTTTAAATCATTTTTATTGTTATCTCAGGGAATGTAAATTTCCCCTATGATAGCAATAGGTAGTGACAGGTACTCTTTTTTGAAAAAATTGGGGTCTATTAGACCCTAGATCTCTCCTCTGCCCTCAAAGTATCTGACCACACCAAGATCGGTGTGATAAAATGCTTCCCCAATTTCCCAATGGCGCTATTTACATCCGGCGAAATCTAAGTCATAAAATGCTCATAGCTTCCGGTTTCTTAGGCCATAGAGATGTTTGGAGCCACTCTGGTCTCTGATCAGCTCTATGGTCAGCTGGCTGAATCACCGGCTGCTTTCTCAGGTTCCCTGTTGAGACAGGAGAGCCAGAGAAAAACACGGAAGACGGTGGGGGGGGGGCATTCCCTCCCACTGCTTGTAAAAGCAGTCTAGAGGCTAATTAGCCGCTAGGATTGCTTTTACATGAAAGCCGACCGCTGGCTGAAAAGAATGATACCAAGATGATACCTAAACCTGCAGGCATCATTCTGGTATAACCACTCAAAGTCGTGAATGGCGTACCTGAAGACAAAAAAATGGTTAACAATAAAGCACAGTAAACGGTAAAGTATAAAAAATTGCATACCTGAAAAGCAAACATGATAAAACATAATAAAAATAAAACATTGCAGAATAGAATACAGTAAAAAA
This sequence comes from Lithobates clamitans, assembly GCA_037952925.1. Lineage (NCBI taxonomy): Eukaryota > Metazoa > Chordata > Amphibia > Anura > Ranidae > Lithobates > Lithobates clamitans. The sequence goes on along the minus strand of JBBGZY010000194.1, from coordinate 151,034 downwards.
GAGCAGAACACCAGAGAGAGAATAGAGAGAGAGAGAACAATAAAACGACAACTATTTTTTTTTATTTTTGTTTGTGGTTTTTTTGCAAACTTGTAACTTTTATAACAGTAACCGGTTCCAGGTTCGGGTCTCTCAAAATGCGATGGCATCTTGGGAGACCCTGTGAAAGTGTGCCTAGTCTGTGCAATGCTGTACCCTACGCTAATACTCAACTAGTGAATGGTAGCGTTCAAAACATTCACCAATGCAAAGACCAGGATTGTCAGGACAGGAGGGACAATAATAGCGGGTGTCACGCCTATATCCACGCTTGCTGCAGACACGACATCTTTTTTGGGGGGGTTCGCTGGGTAGGGGTACTCGGGAGGACATAAAAATGCCTCTCATGCAGCCGACTGCATTTGGTTGGGGATGTGAATGGGGGAAGTACGGGCGCTGCAGAAGTGGTGGGTTCCCAATTAGGATTGGCGAATGCAGCAGGATGGGCACGACGGGCCTGTGTTTGTCTTTTTGGTGGCAGCGGGACACTACTTGTGCTTGCCACCTCACCAGCTTGAACTGCACTTATGGGACTCGCCACGTCACCAAGTGTTACTGCAGTGCTGGTTTGACTACGACCGGGGTGTACTATGCCGCTGGTGCTTGCCAGTTCACCAAAACGCTACCAAAAAAACTGTTAGCGATTGCAGGGATCAGGCCTGACTCTGCGAACGCTGCAGTTATGCGTTTAGTGTTCTGTAAGTGACAGTGATCGATCGATGCTGCACTTGGGTGGGCTGGGCTGGGCCGGGCGGAGGGGCAAAACGCAGGTGCTAGCAGGTATCTGGGCTGATCCCGCTAACACTGCGTTTTTGGGAACCCTAAACTGCTGGGGACGCTAGTATAGATCTGATCGGATCAGATATTGATCCGTTCAGATACTATACCACTAAGGGAGGTGTACGGTGCGTGCATGGGTGTTAGCGGTACTGGCGCTAACCTGACGCTGCCTGGGGCTGGTGCTTACCAGTTCACCAAAACGCTACCAAAAAAACTGTTAGCGATCGCAGGGATCAGGCCTGACTCTGCAAACGCTGCAGTTATGCATTTAGTGTTTTGTAAGTGTCAGTGATCGATCGATACTGCACTTGGGTGGGCTGGGCCGGGCGGAGGGGCAAAATGCAGGTGCTAGCAGGTATTTGGGCTGATCCCCCTAACACTGCGTTTTTGGGAACCCTAAACTGCTGGGGACGCCAGTATAGATCTGATCGGATCAGATATTGATCCGTTCAGATACTATACCACTAAGGGAGGCGTATGCTGTGTGCGTGGGTGTTAGCGGTACTGGCGCTAATCTGACGCTGCCTGGGGCGACGCATATCACCGCCGGGCGATCGGGGGGCTAAACCTTTATTCGGTAATAAACGGTGGGTGCCCTGACACTATAAAAAATAAACGAACTAACCAGCGTCACCCGTAACAGTTATACGGTGATCAGTGGTGAAAGGGTTAACTAGGGGGCAATCAAGGGGTTAAAACATTTATTAGATAGTATATGTCTATAATATAGTATATATTTATTAGATAGTCCCTGTCACTATAAAACACTGACAGCGAACCTAAATATTTACGTCCCTAACTAGCGTCACCAGCGACACTAATACAGCGATCAGAAAAATGATCGCTTAGCGACACTGGCGACAGGGGGTGATCAAGGGGTTAAAACTTTATTAGGGGGGTAAGGGGGGTACCCTAGACCTACAGGGGGCTAATACTAACTGTCCTACCACTGCTAACTGTCACAAACTGACACTATGCAGTAATCAGAAAAACAAAAAACAAAAAAAAAAAAACCTGCTTGGTGTCAGTTTGTGACAGGGGGGGGGTGATCGGGGGGGGATCGGGGGGCGATCGGGGGGGGGATCGGGGTGTTTAGTGTGCCTGGCATGTTCTACTGTGTGTGTTTGTGTTGTGCACTTACTTACATGTCATCTCCCCTCGGCGCTGGAACGGAAACTCCCGAGCCGAGGGGAGATGACATCACATCCTCTGCCTCTGTGTACTATACAGAGGCAGGGGATGTTTCTCATTGGCTGGGAGCGATCGCGAGGGGGGGGCCACGATCGGATGGCCTCCCCCTCGTATCTCAACTCTCCCAGCCAAATGCCGACCGCAGCTGGCACCGGGGGGGGGGGGATTCCGATCGGACCCCCCACCCGTGGGAAGGCAATCACGTTCCAGGTACGTGATTTTGCCTGCCCGTGCCGCTCTGCTCACGTATATAGGCGTGAGGCGGTCGGCAAGTGGTTAAAGTCCACCCGCATATATGCGCCCTCACAGCGTTAAAGTCCACCCGCATATATGCCCCCTCACAGCGTTAAAGTCCACCCGCATATATGCGCCCTCACGGCGTTAAAGTCCACCCGCATATATGCGCCCTCACAGCGTTAAAGTCCACCCGCATATATGCGCCCTCACGGCGTTAAAGTCCACCCGCATATATGCACCCTCACGGCGTTAAAGTCCACCCGCATATATGCGCCCTCACGGCATTAAAGTCCACCCGCATATATGCGCCCTCACGGCATTAAAGTCCACCCGCATATATGCGCCCTCACGGCGTTAAAGTCCACCCGCATACTATATCTTTACAAACAGGTATTTTTCAGGACCTGCAGAAAATGTACCGGTAAATGTAAAAAATGCTTCAAAAATAAAAATACAATTTTTAAAAAGGTCTAAAAAAAGAAAACTAATGCAGCCACCACATCTTAGAATTGGTAGGATGCAATACATTACATTTTTGTTTTGGGGTTTAATACTGCTTTAAAGCCGAGTTCCACCCATTTTTTTATACTTGATGTGACTTGCATACCCATTGATCATGCTTTTACTACTGGAAATAGGTTTTAGGTTTTTTTTTTCTGGCATGTATAACTTTAATTTAGGGTTTCACCCGCATTTCCGGCATTTCCCCGCTTAGGAGATTATGCCACTAGGCGATTCACAAGGACTCCTGGGCTAGCGGCGTCATGTATCCCAGGAGTCCTTGCGAATCGCCTACTGATGAAATCTTGCGTTATTTACAGATGATAAATGACTCGAACATGTCTGATTGACAGGTTGCTGTAGCAATGGGGTGGGAACTTCCGCCGACACCGACATTGCTAAGGCAACCTGTCAGGAAATGAAGACAGGAGGGGCTTCAGATGCCCACAGCTTAAATGGAACCTGCCTGCGTCCGAGATCAGTTGGTACAAAACTTTTTAAAGAAATTAAAATTGCAACACATTTGACATGTTGCAATTGTTAATGTACATGTTTGGACAAATGCAGGAGCAGTTTAAAAAAAAAAAAAAAAAGTTTGGGGGACTGGAACTCCGCTTTAACAAACAATTATGGTGTCTTTTAAATTATAATCGTCCTGTACTCTAATCACTTTTACTTGTAATGTGTCTTGAAAATCTCTGCTTGCAGGGAATGATTGTCCCAAAATGATTTGAATACACTTTGACAAACACCGTATTTGTCAGTCGTTAGTAATTATTTCTGTTTCCCTTTTTTTAGTGAATGTACAATATGTGATATTGTCTTTCGTAATTTCTGCTTATTTTGAGCAATATGGCAGAATTAGTCACATTATAGAAGCTACGTGTGAGCTGTGTCCTTCACGCCAGCAAGCTTTTTTACATAACGCTGACATATTTATGAGAAATAGAAAGTTTTTTTTTTCTTCCTGTTTAAAGAGAATTTGTCACTTTGCCCATTTAATTCAAATTGACAGGTTATTATAGCAGGCCACACCCTCCACCTGCTGATTTTCACCTTTGTGACACTTTCTGCACTGTTTTGCCGCGTACACACGATCGGGCATTCTGATAACAAATTCCCAGATTTATCTCCGACGGATGTTGGCTCAAACTTGTCTTGCATACACACGGTCACATAAATGTTGTCGGAAATTCTGAACGACAAGAACGCGGTGACGTACAACACGTATGACAAGCCGGGAAAAATGAAGTTCAATAGCCAGTGTGGTTCTTCTGCTTGATTCCGAGCATGCGTGGAATTTTGTGTACACACGATCAGAATTTCCGACAAGGGATTTTGTTGTCGAAAAATTTGAAAACCAGCTCTCAAACTTTTGTTGTCGGAAATTCCGGCAAAAAATGTCCGATGGAGCCTACACACAGTGGGAATTTCCGGCAACAAGCTCCCATCGAACATTTGTTGTCAGAAATTCAGATCGTGTGTACGGGGCATTAGTCTGTTAAGCCCCGGATATAAGCTTTAGGTAAAGTCCATGACAAGGTTATTGTCTTTCTCCTCCAATCCCTATGTGACAGTATTGGGAGCTGGTAATTGGTTACCCAGGCCCAAGTACACAACCTGGGAGAAGGTCACATGCTTTCTCATACCTAAAAGTACCATGTATGTCTGAGTGTTACAACAGATGAACAGAATGCTTACAAATCCAGGTCGGACTGTGCATAACGCACCATTTAAGACCAAACAAGTATAAATGGGGGGGGGGGGAGAGAGGTAAGAAATCAGTACAAGGACTTATACTATATATATATATATATATATATATATATATATATATATATATATATATATATATATATATATATATATATATATATAATCCTTATAGGTGGCAGGGTAGGAAATATAAAAAACACATGCATTTATATGATCTGTTTCAAATGGCACTTTGTGCATTGACATATACTGGACAGTATGGTCACCTGCTGACTTGCTACCATCCACAGGCAGCTTGACTTCAATAAGACACAGAAGTTTACTTCTAGTTACAGTACAGAGGATTTTTGTGATGGAGGTATGCGTGGGACAGAACACTTGTAGAGAGCAGGGGTGATCACAAGATTCTTTATTGAGAGATTGGGCCAACAGAGAGTTGGTTCATAAGGGCCATACAGTCACAGACAAGAAATCAGGGCAATCTAGTACACCAAGGGTTGAGTCCAGTGTCAGACGGCAGTAATCCAGGCACAGCAGGGTAGGCAACAATGTGGCACAGCAAGGGTTAAGTCCAGTGCCCAGGCCAGTAATCTGGGCTCAGCAAAGGTTAAGTCCAGCACACGGGGCAGTAATATGGGCACAGCAGGGGTAAAGTTCAGTGCACAGGGAAGTAATCTAGGCACAGTAGGGTGGTCAGCAATATGGCACAGCAAGGGTCAGGTGACTCACCAGCTGACAGCAACCTCAGCCAAGGGGATCCAGGCAGTGTTACCAACCTACCAGATTGAAATTTACTGACATGACACCCAAAATTTACTGGCACAGCTAAGTTTTTACGGGCATTTCCAAAAGTTACAAAATTCACCGTCTTGGGTTGTTATGCCCCGTTTTTCGCTGGCAGTTCCAAGCCGAGCTTCACAGCCATATGTTTCACTGGCAATCTTTTCCTTTCACTGGCATTTACTGGCAGGAGAAAAGTGCCCATTTTTTTACTGGCTGCCAGTAAAAATACTGACAGTTGGCAACACTGGATCCAGGTAGGGTGGCAGGTAGAAGAGGTCCAGAGGGCAGAGGTTGTTTACAGGCCGATTATGGGTCCTGAGAGGGCTGTGTGTCCTGGCCACAGCTTCAGAGCTACTCAGATAGAAGTTGTGAGAGGAGTGGAGACACGGCAAGGAGAAACAGTCCACAGAGTAGCAATGTGGACAGCAAGGGGGAATAGTCCACATGGCAGTAAGCCCACCCAATAAAAAAATTGTAAGTCCCAGTGTCCGGAAAGTAGCACACAGTCCATGCGGGCAGCAGTCCTAAATACCTTCTAGTCTCCTTCCACTGGAACCTCCAGACATGGGTTCCTCTGTGTCCATCACTAGGAGGAAACTCTGAATAGTCTGACCCTCTTCTCTTGAGAAAGGGATACTATCTAGTAATTTGAATTTGGCCCCCAAATAGTTGGTGCTGAAGTGTCTGGCTCTATCCTGGTACAGGATACAATAACTTCTATGCTACCTGCTGAGAAGAGCCTCATCTCATACTCCCTGTGGGGCACAGGAACTCACAGACCAAATTATGGTCATAAACTGAATTCAGTACACGCTACCTCTGGGTCCTTGTTTTTCCAGCCTTTGAAAGCATAAGAAGACAATGGTTTTCTTAAGCCCTGTCTCTGTGAACAACTAACACTGACTGAGGTAACATGGAAGAAATGGGGAGGTCTAGCTAAGACTAAACTAACTAGCACTAAACAGAAGGGAAGGACAGAGGAAGATACCAAAATCACATTGTAAACAAGTCGCAGTGGCTCAAAACCACAACTAAATCTCAGCATACTACAAATAATTAAAAAACTCATGCAGTACAACGCAAGACATCAAAAATATGTGAAAGTGGGACAGAACATACAATAAAAACTTATGCCCCGTACACACGATAGGATTTTCCAATGGAGAATGTGTGATAGGATCTTGTTGTCGGAAATTCCGACCGTGTGTGGGCTCCATCACACATTTTCCGACACACAAAGTTTGAGAGCAGGCTATAAAATTTTCCGACAACAAAATCTGTCGTCGGAAATTCCGATCGTGTGTACACAAATCCGACGCACAAAGTGCCACGCATGCTCAGAATAAATTAAGAGACGAAAGCTATTGGCTACTGCCCCGTCTATAGTCCAGACGTACGTATTTTACGTCACCGCGTTCAGAACAATCGGATTTTCTGACAACTTTGTGTGACCGTGTGTGTGCAAGACAAGTTTGAGCCAACATCCGTCAGAAAAAATCCTAGGATTTTGTTGTCAGAATGTCCGATCAATGTCCGACCATGTGTACAGGGTATAAGAGTTCATGCAAAGTGTAAAGTAGAACAGAAAGAGAGGAAGGGAGAAGGAAAAGTGAACAGGCAGGGGGAATTAGATTCCAACCCAGCACAACCGAGAGATGACCAACTCAAGCATGTGATAGCTGCATTTGTTTTCTTTTTTTCACACTTTTCCTTTATTTTAACCTGGCAATCCTGCCAATAACTCACTTCCTGTCCTAGGAAGACAACTGTACCAAGCAGCATTGTCAGCCTAGGACAAGGGTTAGAATTACATAACACTATTAGGCTTTAAAGTGACAGTAATATGACAAATACACAATAAAAAAACCCACAAATACAAAGAACACAAAGGGCCCATTCAGAACTCTTAGTTGTGGAAACCCTCATGTTACCGAAATGCATCATGCATGCTTTATTGCTTTTTGGTGCCAAAAATTCTAAAGGAATGCACCTGCGATGATGTGCACTACAATGCCTCCCTACCCGTGACTCTGCAAAGTGCCAGGATCTCAATCAACCATAAAACCACAATTCCTTAGACCCCTTTCACACTGAGGTGCTTTACAGGCGCTATAGCGCTAAAAATAGCGCCTGCAAATCGCCTCTCCTCTCACTCCAATGTGAAAGCCCGAGGGCTCTGTTGGCCAACAATTGGATAGTGTGTACGAGGCTTTATGCCACGTACACACGGTCAGACTTTTCGGCTACAAAAGTCTGACAGCCCGTCCGACAGACTTTTGGCGGACTTTCTAACGAACAGACTTAACTACATACGATCACACAAAAGTCCGATGGATTCGTACGTGATGACGTACACTGGACTAAAATAAGGAAGTTCATAGCCAGTAGCCAATAGCTGCCCTAGCGTGGGTTTTTGTCCGTCGGACTAGCACACAGACGAGCGGATTTCTGGGTCCGGCGGAGTTACGACGTAAAGATTTGAAGCATGTTTCAAATCTAAAGTCCGTCAGATTTGCGACTGGAAAAGTCCGCTGAAGGTCCGGTGAAGCCCACACACGATCGGATTGTCCGCCGGTTTTGGTCCGTCGGCGTCCGTCGGACCAGTCCGGTCAAAAAGTCCGACCGTGTGTACGCGGCATTAGTGTATGTACAGCTGAAACAGTTTTTGTAATTTTGGATAGAGTGGGAAAGGATTAGAATCCCTTTCAGGCTTTTACTAGTATCTGGGGCTTGATCAGAGAGATTGAGGAGCACCACAACAGTATGTTACCACATGTTTTGGTGTGCTGCAATGCAGGTGTTGATTGATAAGGTGCATGGGTGGGGCCATTAAAGCGTGTAACTTATTACTGCAATGCATAGGGGTATCTCTAGCAATGCTGTCCCGGTGGAAATAGTTTCATCAGACAGGAAACACCAGAGGTTCTGCTTTTCAGTCAGACCCAAGTGGACCTTCCATTCTCCTCTATGGAGCGCCAGATGTAAAAGGACTTGTGTCCATTTGCACCTAGCTATTTCCAGGTCCAATCTGATCCGGTTGCCCATAGAGCATAGCGGGCCGTGTCCACATCTGCCCGCTCTGCTCAGCTCAGTAGGGGATCAGCAGATGGATCCCCCGCTGAGCTAAACTGGATCTGGCCTGTGTGAAAGGGCATTAAAGTGATTGTAAACCCTGTACTACCACTTTTACCTACAGGTAAGCCTATAATAAGGCTTACCTGTAGGTACCGTGACTTTCTCCTAAACTTGCACCGTTTAGGAGATATTTACTGTATCCGCATGTGCGAATGTCATCAGCACATGTGCACTGAAGAAACAGCTCGCTCGTGCCCTTTCTTCAGTAGCCGTGCCTTGACCGGCGGCTCCCACACGCATGTGCGGCCAATCACAGCACCCACGAACCCGGAAATAACTCCGGGAGACATGTCGCCGGTCACAGCGGTGTATTTGGACCGCTGCAACAGCCTCGATCTAAGGTAAGGATTTCATAATGAGCTAGTATGCAATGTTTTTTTTTTATTTCAGAGTTTACAACCACTTTAAAAGCCTATTTCCAATTTCCAGCATATGTGATTAACCGTGATCATGTGTATAATGTTTAATTGGGACTTTTTTTACCTTCCTACCCCCCCCTCCCATGTATACATGTTGTAGCCGCTGTAGTTTGTTTCTCGGCTGTGGCATAAATGACGCCCTGATACCGTAAACAGTTACATTGCTGAATGCGACCATATCACATGACTGGGACACTCCGAAATGATGTGTAATGCACTCAGGTGAGCCACAGTGGTGCAACGTTTACACATTTAAAAAAGGCACTGAGGAAGGTACATGTCACCTGTCAATGTCTCCACCTTAAATCGCTTTGCAGAGGGGCAGCAATGGCTGTCACACGTCTAAACATAGCCTTAGGGCAATGCAAAGTTACACACTTGAAAGATACACTCACCGGCCACTTTATTAGGTACCCCTGTTCAATTGCTTGGTAACACAAATTGCTATTCAGCCAATCACATGGCAGCAACTCAATGCATTTAGGCATCTAGACGTGGTGAAAACGACTTGCTGAAGTTTAAACTGAGCATCAGAATGGGGAAAGAAAGGGGGTTTAAGTGACTTTGAATGTGGCATGGTTGTTGGTGCCAGACGGGCTGCTCTGAGTATTTAAAAAACTGCTGATCTATTGGGATTTTCACGCACAGCCATCTCTAGGGTTTACAGAGGATGGTCTGAAAAAAAAGAGAAAATATCCAGTGAGCGGGAATTGTGTAGAGGAAAATGCCTTGCTGATGTCAGAGGAGAATGGGCAGACTGGTTCAAGATGATAGAAAGGCAACAGTAACTCAAATAACCACTCGTTACAATCAAGGTATGCAGAATACCATCTCTGAACACACAACACATCGAACCTTGAAGCAGATGGGCTACAGCAGCAGAAGACCACACGGGGTGCCAATCCTGTCAAATAAGAACAGGAACCTGAGGCTACAATTCGCACAGGATCACCAAAATTGGACAATAGAAGATTTGAAAAACATTGCCTGATCTGATGAGTATCGATTTCAGATGTGACATTCAGATAGTAGGGTCAGAATTTGGTATAAACAACATGAAAGCATGGATCCATCCTGCCTTGTATCATTGGTTCAGGTTGGTGGTGGTGGTGATGTAATGTTGTGAGGGATTATTTCTTGGCACACTTTGGGCCCCTCAGTACCAATTGAGCATCATTTAAACACCACAACCTACCTGAGTAAAGTTTCTGACCATATCTATCCCTTTATGACTACAATGTACCCATCTTCTGATGACTACTTCTAGCAGGATAATGCACCATGTCACAAAGCTCAAATCATCTCACCACTGGTTTCTTAAACAGAACGATGAGTTCACTGTACTCCAATGGTCTCCACAGTCACCAGATCTCAATCCAATAGAGCACCTTCGGGATGTGGTGGAACGGGAGATTCACATCATGGATGTGCAGCCGCCAAATCTGCAGCAACAGCGTGATGCTATCATGTCAATTTGGATCAAAATCTCTGAGGAATGTTTCCAATACCTCATTAAATCCGTGACACAAAGAATTAAGGCAGTTCTGAAGGCAAAATGGGGTCCAACCTGGTACTAGCAAGGTGTACCTAATAAAGTGGCCGGTGAGTTTATATCGTAGACAAGCAGCCTCTATAGTTGGAATTTGCAGTGTTGAAGTTTTATAAAATAGCCACTAGATGGTGCAAGAACATTATCTATCTATGTATGTGTAACTTTGCTGAACATCTTCCAGGCTACACTTGCCCTGGCTCCTTTAATGCTTTATTCTTGTAATCATTTGCATGTATTATATAGTATCCAAACCTACAAAAGTATTTTTTTTAACTTTTCATTCTACAAAAAAAAGCATCTATATAAAGAAGGCATGTTTAGGAATGGAAAGCACATGCAAGTGCTCCTCACAACATTTTTCTTTTTTTTTTGTTTACAAACTTTTTTATTTGGTACAAAGAAATAGTACAAAAAGCTTACTGACATACTCACAACATTTTTCTATATGGACCAGGACAATACCAAACACAGATTAAGGTTTATGCCTTTCTCCTCTGTAGTTTACTTTTCTTTTTTTTTTTTACATAAGGATGAAGAAAGTAACAGCTATTTTAGCAACCAGTACAGTGAGATAATGAATATGACTCCATCGGATGTGATGTGGATGATATCACACTCAAAACAGCAAAACAAAATGTTAAAGTGGAACTTTAGTCAGCAAATGAAGTCCTGCTAGATCACTTCAGGTTGGCCCCTTTTGCAGGTATATCTATGTAAAACATTAAAAATAAGTGCCTATACTGTTTAAAATCCAGTATTACACTGTCTCACCCTGTTCTGCACATGCTCAGTTGCTCTCTATTTTTAGGCACTGTGTCGAAAACGTAGAGGCGGATCAGCCTAAATATTTCCAGCTGCTCAGGGGCTCTTGGCTTAAAGGGGTTGTAAACCCTCGTGTTTTTTCACCTTAATGCATCCTATGCATTAAGGTGAAAAAATACCTGGCAGTGACCGCCCCCCCAGCCCTCCCCATTTTATTTACCTGAGCCCCGAATTTCCATCGGCGAAAGCATGCTCTCCCTCTCTCTACAGGGTCCCGGCTGTTGATTGGATAGATTGATAGCAGCGCAGCCATTGGCTCCCACTGCTGTCAACCAAATACAATGAGGCGGTCGCTGGGGGGGCAGGGCCAAGTCCGGCATTCATATCTATGGACGCAAATACTGGACTCGGTAACCCCCCCCCCCCCAGGAGAGCGCTTCTCCTAGGGGGTTATCTGATGCGGGGAGGAGCCAAGAGAGCCACCGAGGGATCCCAGGAGTTGAGGGTCAGGGACCACACTGTGCAAAACGAGCTGCACAGTGGAGGTAAGTATGACATGTTTGTTATTTTAAAGAAAATAAAAAAAGAGGGTTTACAATCACTTTAAGCAAAATGGCAGCCTCCAGCTAGAAGAAATAGGAACAATACTGGAGGCAATTTACAGTACACACCCTTTTTGGTAGCATAATTATTCATGTGGAAAGTATGTTCCTTGCTAAAAAAAACATTTATTAAGTTATTATGGGTAAAGTTCTGCTTTAAGTAAATACAACCTGGCAAAAAAACCTGTTTGATTTAACCACTTAAGGACCAGCCTCGTTTTGAGATCTTGGTGTTTACATGTTTAAAACAGTTTTTTTTGCTAGAAAATTACTTAGAACTCCCAAATATTATATATTGTTTTTTTCTAACACCCTAGAGAATAAAATGGCGGTCATTGCAATACTTTTTTTCACACCGTATTTGCGCAGCGATCTTACAAGCGCACTTTTTTTGGAAAAAAATCACTTTTTTGAATAAAAAAGTAAGACAACAGTAAAGTTAGCCCAATTTTTTTTATATTCTGAAAGATAACGTTACGCCGAGTAAATTGATACCCAACATGTCATGCTTCAAAATTGCGCCCGCTCGTGGAATGGCGTCAAACTTTTACCCTCAAAAATCTCCATAGGCGACGTTTAAAAAGTTCTACAGGTTGCATGTTTTGAGTTACAGAGGAGGTCTAGGGCTAGAATTATTGCTCTCACTCTTACGATTGCAACGATACCTCACATGTGGTTTGACCACCGTTTTCATATGTGGGCGCTTCTTACATATGTGTTTGCTTCTGCGCGCAAGCTCGTCGGGACGGGGCGTTTTATTATTTTTTTCTTATTTATTTTACTTGATTTTATTTATTTTTACACTCTTTAAAAAAAAAGGGTCACTTATTCCTATTACAAGGAATGTAAACATCCCTTGTAATAGAAAAAAGCGTGACAGGACCTCTTAAATATGAGATCTGGGGTCAAAAAGTCCTCACATCTCATATTTGGACTTAAATGCAATAAAAAATAAATAAAAAATTGTCATTTGATAAAAATGACAACAGAAAAATGTGCCTTTAAGACGTATGGGCGAAAGTGACGTTATGACGTCGCTTCCGCCCTGCTATGGTATGGAGACAGGTGGGGGCCATCTTAGCCTCACTCGTCTCCATATCCAGCAAGGGGACAGACGCAATCGCCTCCGCCGCTGCCCACAGCTCCGGTAAACGGCAGAGGGCACCGGATCGCAGCAGGAGGGGCCCTTCTGCCGCCACCGATAAAAGTGATCTTGCGGCGAATCTGCCGCTAAGACCACTTTTATCTTGTAGGCGGCCGAACACGGGGATACCGGGGTTATGGCAGCTAGCTGCTGCCATAAAAACAATATCCGTCCCCAATGGTGTGTTCATCCTCAATCCTTATTATTGAAAATGTAGATTTATCACGCAGAAAAAATAATGCACACCCCTATGTTTAACACAATATCAAAACCAAGAAATTAGAATGAGGTGTTTTAGATTAGGTGCCAATGATTAAAATCTCCTTAGGGAGTATGCAGGTGGGACCTTAGATATCTAAGGGCTGGTGTTCTCTATGCCATTGCCATGGGTGGTGCTATTGTGGTCTCTTAAAGTGATATTAAAAACAATTATTATTATTTGTTTTAACCACTTCCCTACCCCGCACAGTCATATAACGGCGGCAGAAACCCTTTCTCCCTCCGGGCCGCCATCACATGACGTCTTTTACTTCCTGAGCCTCTAGGGGGCGCGCGCGTGCCTCTGCATCACTAGGAACCCGATGCGTGTGCCTGGCGGCCGCAATGTCTGCCTTACACCCGTTAATCTGTGTGTGTAAACAGACAGATCCACGTCCTGTCAGAGGAGAGGAGACCGATGGTGTGTTCCCAGTACAGAGGAACACCGATTGGTCTCCTCCCCTTGTGAGTCCCCGCCCCTACAGTTAGAATCACTCCCTAGGAAACATAATTACCTCGATCACCCCCTAGTGTTAACCCTTTCCCTGCCAGTCACATATACACAGTAATCAGTGCATTTTTTATAGCACTGATCGCTGTATAAATGACAATGGTCCCAAAGTAGTGTCAAAAGTGTCCGCCGCAATATCGCAGTCACGATAAAAATCGCAGATCGCCTCCATTACTAGTAAAATAAAAAATGACCAAAAAAAATGCCATAAATCTATCCCCTATTTTGTAGACGCTATAACTTTTGCGCAAACCAATCAATATACGCTTACTGCGATTTTTTTTTTTTTACCAAAAATATGTAGAAGAATACATATCGGCCTAAACTGATGAAGAAATTTGTTTTAGTTTTTTTTTAATGGGATATTTATTATAGCAAAAAGTAAAAAATATTGTGTTTTTTCTCAAAATCGTCGCTCTTTTTTTGTAAATAGCGCAAAAAATAAAAACCGCTGAGATTATCAAATACCACCAAAAGAAAGCTCTATTTGTGGGGAAAAAAATTAATAAAATTTCATATCGGTACAATGTTGCATGACCGTGCAATTGTCATTCAAAATGTAACAGCACTGAAAGCTGAAAATTGGTCTGGGCAGGAAGGGGGTGAAAATGCCCAGTATTGAAGTGGTTAAATAACAAACATGTTATACTTACCTGCTCTGTGCAGTGGTTTTTCACAGAGCATCCCGGATCCTCCTCTTCTCAGGTCCCTCGCTGGCTCTCTTGGCCCCTCCCCCCTGCCGAGTACCCCAAGAACAAGCAGCTTGAAATGGGGACACCCAAGCAGGCTCGCTCCCGAGCCACTGCTCTGTGTGTCCATTCACACACAATCGTGGCTCCGCCCTTCCCCCTCTCTCTTCTCATTGGCTCACTGGCTGTGATTGACAACAGCGGGAGCCAATTACTCCCACTGCTGTCTCAGCCAATGAGACATTCACACACAGTCGTGGCTCCGCCCTTCCCTCTCTCTCTCTTCTCATTGGCTCACTGGCTGTGATTGACAGCAGCGGGAGCCAATGACTCCCACTGCTGTCTCAGCCAATGAGCGGGGAGAGTCCCTGGAGAACTGAGGCTCTCATGCACATCGTTGGATAAGGTAACTATTAGGGGAGCTCGGAGGGGGGGGGGGGCTGCTGCACAGAGAAGGTTTTATACCTTCATGCACAAAATGCATGAAGATGAAAAACCCTGGAGCCTTTACAACCGCGTTAAGCCCTCAGAAAGAACGTTTTGGATGTCTTTGACTATGTCAAGGGATTTAAAAAGATTGACAGTCTATTTAAAATCAATCACTCCAGGGTAATGAAAATAATCTATATATGGAGTAGAGTTCAAATGATGGCTAATTTAAACTGAGCCCAAAAGCTGTCCATTTGATGCTAACACTGCAGAAGTCTTTTACAGTCTTTAGGATTGGCCAGTAATTCTTGCAACAGTAGGGGTAGGAATATATAAGAGAGAAGAGCCGGCAACTCTAAAGTCCTTGTTGCAAAAATGTACTGGCTACATATGAGCATTAAAAAGGAAAGAGTTGACGCGTTTCGACATGAGCCGTAGTCATAGCACATTTACAATGAAAAAATAAAAACATTTATAGAGAAACAGATACAAAACTCCACCCTCTTCTGAGGCACAAAGAGGGCTAATTACCTCCTTATCTCTCAGGAGTGTACCCTATGTGTGCAAGTACTCTCAGGAGGGAGGGTGAAGGGAAAGCACCGGGTCCTAAAGGAATAATGTTAATAGGTAGTGCAATCAGCATGGTTACTTAACAAAAAAAAATGTATTATTATTATTACAAAAGTGTTTGATAAAGCATTCAATATATGCACATATATAAGGGTAAACAATATAACATGAATTAGATAAATTAGTTCATGTCTAGGGAAAAATACCTGTGTAGAGTAGGGGTAGGATTGCACCAGTTTGACCAGAATGGAAGATGTGCTAGGAAAAAACCTTTGCCGTCCAAAAGGAACATGAGAGTAAGCCTAGTTTGCAATTAATCATATGGACAAAGACCAGGCCTTCTGGAACAATGTGCTGTGGACTGGTGGATCAGAGATAGAGTTGTTTGGCCACAGTATCAGTAGACATGTTTGGAGCAAACCAATGACAGCATTTCAGGAGAAGAACCTTTATGTTAACTGTGAAACGTGGTGAATATATTATGGTTTAGGGTGTCTTTGCTGCTTCAGGGCCACAGCAATATGCAGTCATCAAGTCAACTATGTTTTTTGCATCTTATAAAAGGATGCTTCGTGTGAATGGGGGGCTATCTGTCCAAAAGTTGAAGCTGATCTTGGAAATGGATTTTCTTTTTTTTTTGTTTACCAACGATTTTTATTTTGTTGCAAAGAAAAAAACATACATTCAACATACTAATTATCTTCATATACATAATACTTGTAATCAAATAAAGGATAAACAGGTGATATACTCTAAATCTAAATAGAGTCCTTTCCGGTATCCAGAACTATCTTTTGGTATGGAGGAAAAATCTTAAGGGCACAATCTGCATAGAATCATAAAGAGGGAAGAAAAAAAAGCAAAATAAAGGAAAAAACTACTAACCGGGAAAAAACAAAATGGAGGGGGGGGGGGCTCTGACCTATTAGCTGTGAGGTACCATTCATAAGTGAATCTATCTTCCATGAACTTTATAGTTCATAGGATGACCAGGGGGCTCATTTCCTTTCAAATACTGGCATGGTGTCCATCAAGGTGTGGTGAACTCTCTCCATAAGACCGATCGCCTCCGTGCAATGTAGTATTTGGTCCCAGGGAACTGCCGGCGATCTCCAGTGCAGGGCTATAGCCCAGTGAACTGCACTGAAGAATGTGTGGGCGAGTTTCTGAGCCGGGGGGGTTGCCTCTGGGAGGTCCACAAGTAGTAGGCCCATTTGGAAGGTCAGAGTATAGCGTGTTCCATTGATCTGTGCAACCTTATTAGTTATTTTTAGCCATAGGGGTTGAAGGACCTTGCAGCTCCAAAATATGTGGCGGTGACTGCCCCTATCAGGGCAGCCTCAGAAGCAGTTTCCCGGACCAAGGGGCTAAATTTATTCAATCTTGAGGGGGTATAATACCATCTCGTGTGGAGTTTTACTACTGTTTTTCTAACTGCCATTGATTTTGTACATTTTCTCATGTTTGATACCATATCTATCCAGCTTTCTGGAGCTATTTCTAAACCAGTTTCTGCTTCCTAGCGGAGCATAACCTGCGATTTTGAGGGGAGGTCCTGTTCATTTAGGTATTGATACAAAGTGGAAATAGTGCCCTTATCCCTAGAGGAGAACTTACATAGGTGTTCAAAAGTATTTGATGTAGTAGACCCACCTCTCTGGAAGTGCGTAGTATAGAAGTGCCTAATCTGCAAATATTTGTAAATTTCCATCCTTGGTAGTTCATATCGCTCCTGCAGGAAAGCGAAAGAGCTAAAGGGGGGTTCTTGGGTCAAGGCCTCTAGGGAGGTTAAGGCCTTCTAAGTCCAGTGAGAAAAATTAATGGGTGTTAAGAAAGCTGCCGGAAATCTGGGATCTCCTAGGAGGCCAAGCAAGGGCTGTGGGGAGCCAGGGCATATGTATGGATTTTCAACACAATCCTAAGGCTGGCCATACACGCACAGAATTTCGGCCGTTTGCAGACTGAACGATTATTCATCAGTCGAAAGCGATTTGGCCACTGACAGAATAAACTCGTCTACATGATTGTTTCCATGATCATAGTGATCAATGAACAACAATAAAAACATGTATAAATCATACAAGACAGAATATTCTTTGAATGTTGATTACAACATACACATATACATTATAGTTGAAACAGTAAAAGTTTTCGCTTCTGATCCATCGACATTAGCCGGGCCCATGGCCAAAATCGTCTTTAAAGTTGGGTCCACTAATGGCACGATTGTCGAACGATCTTTTCCAAAAACAACCAGTTTCGGCCGAAATTCTGTGCGTGTATGGCCAGCATAAGAATACTTGCAAATCTGCCAAGGAAAGACTCATAAATAAGGCATAGAAGAGGGGTTTTAGATGGGTCATTATTGCAACGAAACCCACAAACATATTGCATGGAGATGCTGTCTATGTCAGAGACTGGTGGACAGCTAGACAAAACATCTATAGGAAGTCATTTTTGCTTGGGTTCATTTTAAAGAGGATGTTGCCCCAAAAGTTAACACTGAAAATAGTTGTCTGTGTTTTTATGTATGTGCTTGTGAATCAAACCTTTTCTGCTTTAATTTTTTTCTCGATGGGGAAATAACTGGTGTTCCTGCCTGTAGGCAGGTGCAATCTACTTTCTGCACTGCAAAAAAAGAAAGAAAGGCTGGTGTCATGAAAGTCAGCTAAAACTATTTTTTTTTTATTGCAGGTGAACAGCAGTCTAAAAAGCAAACGTGTTTAGGCCATCAGGCCTTAGTCATGGCTTTTTTCTTTCTCCACTGCAGGTGATGCTCTTCTGCAGTGGCACTGCAGTTGCAGAGGAAGTTAAGAGGAGCATAGTTCCAATATGGTTCTCCTGGGTAACTGGAGAAGTATCCAATTGGATGCTACCGCATTGTGTGACTCTGGCAGCCATCTTGGGTCAGGCAGAGCCTATTTAGGACCCAGGCTCCCAGGTTTGGCACACATTTTGCGAGTTGGTAGAGTAGGGACAGGTACCCTGCTTGGTAGGGAAAGTACTAGCAGCAGGAAAAGGTTCCTAACAAGAAGGGAAAGCTTAGGACTCAAAGCCTCTCTGGACACCTGCCTGTTTGGGCACTGGGCGGCCAGGCCGCATTTTTCCCCTCTACAGATGCTGTCAGTTCAGCTGCATTCTGCGCTCTTCATGCTGTTGGAACTGAGTGTCCCCGGTTGGGCTGCCTCCTGTTCTTTCATTACACTGGGACTGAGTGTGTAATTTCTGCTGCACCCCACCTAGATGCTAGTCCCCCTTCAATCTTAATTTAATCTAACAATGCCAAGCATGGAAGCAGATCAGTACTGGAATGGTCAGTTTACAAAGCTAAGCACCCTGCTTGGAATTACAGGACACTGTGTCTGTGCAAGTCATGCCTGTATCTGCCATAGTCAGTTTAGACCACTTTGCCCTTCACCCAGCCCTGCTGTGTTGATTGACAGTGGCTTCTGTTGGAAGCACAAAGCAGGGTAGGGCAGGGGCAAAGCAAAAAAAATGACTACGTGAGGTACAGGCACACCATGCATGGGCACAGCATCTTGTAACTCCAAGCAGGGAGGAGGAGCTGCTGTGTGTGACAACCACTCAACATACACAGACATGCAGGTATGTGACCTCCGTACAACGTAATAAAAAATTGTATTTAGCATTTTTTTTTTTTATATAAATGCAGTTATAATTAGAAAATGCTTTGTGGTGTGTAACAGTTGGCTATGATAGTAGCATGTTCACAAATACTTTAGGATCAGTTTACACAGAGTATGGAAGACAATACACTCTCAGCTGGTTTCTCCTGTATCTGATTTTTTCACCGTATTCACTTCACATTTCAAAACAGTCACCAGAGGGAGCACTAACAAATGTGTATAGAAAAAAACATGCATGTAACACTGAATAATCAGATGCTAATTTACTTCCAGATAAGTGATACAAAAAACCCCAAAAAAAACTATACATTTATGGAAACTTACCTAATAGTTTACTTTTTAGGGAAATTATACTTCATATAGATCTGTTCACTTTAGTTTAAAAACTGCATTCTGATTGTTGAACCTCAATAATGTAAGAAAAGTAAAAACATGTATTTGCCATACACCATCTAATATATATCAGATGGTAGATAAAACCATCACGCCCAGAATTACAGAAGCAAAAACCAATGTAACATAGGTGTAAGGGTGTACTCTTGCACTACCACTAACACTGTGTTAATATTTATAAATTACCAAAACCAATACAAACACAATAGTCGCTGAAAACATCCATTAGTGTTCCCACAACCATACAGTGCATAAATATAAAGAAAGACGATGCTGCTCTGCTATTATATGAACCTAAATGTCAAAATGTACAAACAAATCAGTAATGTGAAATTATACTCATGTGCATACACAAATATGACAATTCCGTATATTTACTGTGCACTATAGTTTAACTTAAATTGTGATAAAAGGTGCTAATATTCCTTCATTATAAACTCATATAATAGCTATATTGATTAAAATAGTGTAAACTCAAAAAAAAACAAAAAAAACAATTGCAATAAAAAATAAAAATAGTCTCTTCTATCTTTTCTCCTTCTTCCAGTCACCTTTGTGCAAATAACGTCTGTGCCTTGTGCAAATTGCTGCCACCACTGTGCTCACAGAACTCGCACCTTCAATTTACTTAAATCTCAGCACATATAAATTATCCTCCACAAATCTATCCTCTGTTTACTAGAGACCCTCTAAGTATTTCTCTCACTATTCTGCTTTGTATGGTGGATAGGTTCCTTTAAGGTGCTCCTACATGCTTCCACAAATATCTTGCCTGTATTAAGGAAAAGTACAAAAATGCTCCTCATAGTGCAGTGTTATTGATGTCAATGGCTTCTTAAAAGGTTAAAACTGCACTTACACTTTATTTACTTATAAATAAAAAACAATATATACAAATAACAGTTGTTTTTTTTTCTCTTCCGCATATGTCACTTTCGGCTCCCTCGTCCGCCTCCGCTCACACCCTAGGCGTTACGTCACCGTCACGTGACTTCCTCAGGGGAAAGCAACAATTTTTACATTCTGACAACAAGGCCAGATGTGGGCATTGTTAACTAGAGGTTTTTCAGCCAGGCTTTCAGGCAGCCCAAATGGCCTACAGGTATGATCATATAATTTATGAACATTTTAAAAAGTCACCATATTTTAAAAAAATGGTGAACCTAGCCTTTAATTCTAGCTATTCTCTGAGCTATACATATCAAGCCTGCCAACCATAGGCGTGTGCACTGGGTGTGCCAGGTGTGCCTGGGCATACCCTAATCACCCCATGTGGCGCAGATTCCCCCTGTTTAGACCACTGATATTTTACCAAAGCTCCTTAATGATCCTCCTAAAAAAACTGGAAAAAAAGTAATTCAAAAAATAAAATTGTAAAAAATAATAAAAAATAAAAACTACTGACACCGTCCACTGCCCTACTGACACCAATCTCTGCCCTACTGTCACCCTCCATTATTCTACTGACACTGTCAGTATACAGTATAGACACATACACACACATGCATATGTGTTTGAGCTTTGTAGTGCACACCCTAATACAATAGGCTGTGCACACCTATGCTGCCAACTATTTTCCTCCATAGCATTGTGGGGTGGGCAACTACATGGCAAATGAGGTTTAATGAAGAAAAATGTAAAATAATGCATTTGGGTAGCAAAAATATGAATGCAATCTACTCACCGGGGAGAGAACCTCTGGTGGAATCTAGGATGGAAAAGGACCTGGGGGTCCTAGTAGATGATAGGCTCAGCAATGGCATGAAATGCCAAGCTGGGTGGAATCTAGGATGGAAAAGGACCTGGGGGTCCTAGTAGATGATAGGCTCAGCAATGGCATGCAATGCCAAGCTGATGCTAACAAAGCAAACAGAATATTGGCAAGCATTAAAAGGGGATTAGCTCCAGAGATAAAATGATAATTCTCCCACAATTCTCCCATTCTACAAGACCCTTATCTGGCCACACCTAGAGTATGCTGTCTAGTTTTGAGCACCAGTCCTCAGGAAGGATGTACTGGAAATGGAGCGAGTACAAAGAACGGCAACAAAACGAATAAAGGGTCTGGAGGACATTAGTTATGAGGAAAGGTTACGAGCACTGAACTTATTCTCTCTGGAATAAGAAGAGATGCTTGAGAGGGGATATGATTTCAATGTACAAATACCGTACTGGTGACCCCACAATAGGGATAAAACTTTTCTGCAAAAGAGAATTTAATAAGACACGTGGCCATTCACTAAACTAAGAAGAAACGCAGTTTAACCCTAAACTGCATAGAGGATTCTTTACTGTAAGAGCAGTAAGGATGTCAAATTCCCTTCCACAGGCGGTGGTTTCAGCGGGGAGCATTGATAATGTCAAAAAACTATTAGATAAGCACCTGAATGACTGCAACATACAGGGATATACAATGTAATACTGACATAAAAGCACACACACAGGTTGGACTTGACGGACTTGTGTCTTTTTTCAACCTTGCCTACTATGTAACTACGTAACTATGTTGTTTAAGCAGATGAAAAGCAGAAGCTTACATTGACAGTGAGGTATAAATTTTGCTTTGCATTTGCAAACTACTTTAAAGATGATTGTACTTTGTAATAGGCAATTTCTACCTTGTATACTATGTTTGGAGTTTTATATAGGTATTGCAATCCAATGTAAGGTAATGTATGCAAGCTTGTCAGCTTTACACTTTTATCTAAACAGCAGTCCTGTTACAGGAACCAAACATAGACAATTAGCGTGGCAGCTGATATGTCTTGCCTAGATGGTTTTATATACAAGGAGAACACAATGAAAGAAAAAATAATAGGATGGTGCCATTAGATATTATCTGCCTTCAGGGAGGCATTGTGGCTAGATGGTGTCCTCCCTCAAAGAAACCCCACAGACCCCTCATGGGTCCCTCTAGTCTACAGGCATCCCCCTGGCCACCTCACACCACCCCCTTGACAGACCCCTGTTAGCTGCCTCACTCTCCTCAGTGACTGACATCCCCCCCGATCACCTCAAGCCCCTGATAAGAGACAGTTCTGCCCAAGCTGCTCACACCACCCCCTGATAAACACCCCTTTGACCACCTCATGCCCCTCATTAACAGACATGTTCCCCCAACGTTCGACTCGAACATTGGGTGTTCGCCTGTTTGCTGAACAGCGAACAATATGCGGTGTTCGCTGCAAATTCAAAAGCTGCCGGAACACCGTTAAAGTCTATGGGACAATAACATGAAAAATCAAAAATGCTTATTTTAAAGGCTTATATGCAAGTTATTGTCATAAAAAGTGTTTGGGGACCTGGGTCCTGCCCCAGGGGACATGTATCAATGCAATTTCTTTTTAAAAAACGGCCGTTTTTTCGGGAGCAGTGATTTTTTTAATGCTTAAAGTGAAACAATAAAAATGAAATATTCTTTAAATATCGTGTCTGGGGGGTGTCTATAGTATGCCTGCAAAGTGGTGCATGTTTCCCGTGTTTAGAACAGTACCACAGCAAAATGACATTTCTAAAAGAAAAAATTGTCATATAAAACTGATCGCAGCTGTAATGAATTGTCGGGTCTCGGCAATATAGATAAAACTCATTGAAAAAAAGAGCATGGGTTCCCCCCTAGTCCATTACCAGGCCCTTTGGGTCTGGTATGAATATTTAGGGGAACCCTGAACCAAAATGTAAAAAAAAATTGCGTGGGGGTCCCCCTAAATTCCATACCAGGCCCTTCAGGTCTGATATGGAAATTAAGGGGAATCCTACGCCAAATAAAAAAAAATGGCATAGGGGTCCCCCCCAAAATCCATACCAGACCCGTCAGGTCTGGTATGGATTTTAAAGGGAACCCTGTGCCAAATATGAAAAAAAAATGGTGTAGGGGCCCCCCAAAATCCATACCAGACTCTTATCCGAGCACGCAACCTGGCAGGCCGCAGGAAAAGAGGGGGGACAAGAGAGCAGCCACCCATTTACGTCACCGGGTGGCCCCGCCCTCAGCTATATAGTAACTGTCACAGAGAAGAAGCAGGAGCCTCCTATGGAGGCGGAACGGTTGTGGTTTTTATTTTTGGTCCATCGGGCGGCGTGAATTTACATCGCGGGACATTTTAATTTTTTTTATTTTTTAATAAAGGACTTGTCCCAAGCTGTCTCTTGTCTTTTTTTACCATTTATGACACTTTTTTTGTGAAATGGTAGAGGTACAATGCACCCCATTACCAATTCACATAGGGGGGAGGCCAGGATCTGGGGGTCCCCTTGTTAAAGGGGACTTCCAGATTCCGATAAGCCCCCCGCCCGCATACCCCCACAACCACCGGCAAGGGTTGTGGGGGTGAGGCCCGTGTCCCCATCAACATGGGGACAAGGTGCTTTGGGGGTCAGACCTCAAAGCACCCTCCCCATGTTGAGAGCCTGTGGCCTGGTGCGGTTCAGGAGGGAGGAGGGGCACTCTCTCATTCCCCCTCTTTTCCTGTGGCCTGTCAGGTTGCGTGCTCAGAAAAGGGTCTACTATGGATTTTTGTTTTCAAATAGTTTTATTGAGAGTAACAAAATCAGTACACAAAATAGATATACATGTACATCCTTCAGAGTCATAGGGATAACATTTTAAACAATATGATGAGGTGTAGGTATGATAGGCTATAAGACTGTCCTGAGATCACAGTGGCCCTATGCATTCTGTTCATGACTCACGTGAAATTATCATCCTGAAGGGTATCTACTTTGGTGAAATAATAAAAGAAGGAATAGGAAAGAAAAAGGGATTTTCAAAACAGATGAAACAAATAGTAGATTATTAATAGTCAGTCTATATAATCAAAGAGTGGTCAGGCTTGGAGCCTGAATAAAAACCATGGATTCCATTTGGCATCGTATGTCGGAATGGAATCATGTAGGGTATGGAATATTTTCTCAGACACCATCATACTATCTATACGTGAGATAATTTGTGCAAAGGGGAACGTAGAGGATTTCCAGTGTAGTGCAATGACCCAAAGTGTAGCAATACAGATAGAGTGTATTAATCTCATCATAGGTTTAGTCACTTCTGGGATGTCTTGGAAAAGAATACAGTGGTGGAATGTGAGATTAATGGGTTTCTCTGCCAATCTATCAATCATTTTAAAAACCTCCTTCCAAGAGGGTTGTAGTTTATCGCACTCCCAGAATATATGTAGGTATGAGCCTAAGTTGGTGCAACCACGGAAGCACCTGGGAGACACCTGCGGATAAAACCTGTGGAGACGGGTTGGGGTATAATACCATCTTGTTGTAAGTTTGATGGCTGTCTCCCTGATAGTTAATGATTTTGTGCATTTGCGAATGTTCTGCCAGTTTTTATCCCAGTCTAGTTCCTCCTGGTCAAGAGCTAGCTCTTGTTCCCATTGTGATCTGTATTTTAAGGTAGGAGGGTCATTAGATGATTCTAGCATACTATGGATTAAAGAGATAGGGCCTTTTTGACGAGGGGATGTGTGGCACAAGTCCTCATAGAGTGTCGAGGAGTCTGTATTAGGGTTGGGGTAGTGTAGCTGAAAAAAATGTCTTATTTGGAGATAACGGTAAAATTCACTGTTAGGTAGTTGGCATCTGGTTTGAAGTGCCGAGAATGTGGTAAATGTGGAGTTGACTAGAAAGTCCCCAAGAGTAATCAGATTATTTTGGGTCCACTCTAGGAAGGCATTCGGGTGGTCATATGCAGGGGGGAATCTAGGGTCCCCGAGATATGAGGCTCCAGTGGATATTGGAGAGGAGAGACAGTATTTGGTCTTATACATTTTCCAAAGTTTCAAACCGGCTGTCACTACCAGGTTTCGGGTGGAAAGGTCTGGGATGGAAGGGTGTGAGGACCAAAGTAGGCCAGGTAGGTAGAGGGGGGCGATGGAGTCTTGTTCAAACCTAACCCATGGGACCTTGGAACCTCTAATGTTCCATTGTGCTTGCTGTGCAAATCTGCTGGCTATGTAGTACAGCCAAATATTTGGGACTCCCAACCCACCCCTTTTGGAGGAACGGTAAAGGGTCTCTCTAGCGAATCTCGGGGGTTTGTCCTGCCAAATGAATCTATTGAGGTGTGCTTGAAGAGTAAGTAGGTATGATTTGGACACTCTAATAGGGAGGGAACGAAATAGGTAGAGTAGCCTGGGAAGTATTGTCATTTTGAGGGCCGTGATTCTTCCAAGGAAGGATATATGGAGATGATTCCAAAGTTTAAGAGTTTTTTTAAGTTTTGTGGCCAGGGGGGGATAATTGGCCTCAAAGAGTCTGCAGAAGTCTCCAGTCAGCTCGATGCCCAAATATTGTAGGTGAGTAGTGGCCCACACAAAGTGAAAAGTATTCTTCAGTTGTTGGGTTTCCAACTGTGAAAAACCTACTGGGAGGGCAACAGATTTCGAGACATTAATTTTGAGGCCAGAGACTCCTGCAAAGTCCGAGAGAGTCCGTAAGAGGTTGGGTAGAGATATGAGGGGGTTAGTCAAGAACATGAGGGCATTGTCCGCGTACATACAAAATTTATAAGAGGAGGGGCCTTTGGTGTAGCCAGAAATATTTGGGTTTGTAAGTATTGCTATAGCGAGTGGTTCTAGGGCAAGGGCAAAAATTAAGGGGGAAAGTGGGCATCCCTGCCTTGTGCCCCGACCTATGGAGAAAAAGTCTGAGCTACAACCTGGGATCTTAATGCGGGTTTTGGGGTTTAAATAGAGAGTTTGAAATGCATGGAAAAATTCGTCTTTAAATCCCATTCGTTGTAGGATGGTAGAAAGGTAGTTCCAGGATACGCTGTCAAATGCCTTGTGTATATCCAGGCTAAGCATAAACAGTTTCCGGGAGGTTAGGTTGGCATCCTGGATAATGTTAGTGGCTAAGCGTATGTTGTCAGTAATGAATCTATGGGGTATAAATTCTGATTGGTAGGGGGAAATAAGTGAAGAGATAATGGGTGCCAGTCTGTCAGCTAGGATTCTACTAAAGATTTTTAGATCGTTGTTTATTACCGAGATTGGTCTATAATTCTGAGGGAGTAAATGGTTTTTGTTTGGTTTGGGAATCATGGACATATTTGCCAGGAGCATCTCCTCAGGGAAGCTTCCTCCTTGTAGGACCCAATTAAATAATTGTACTAAATTAGGGGCCAGAAGATTGACAAATTTCTTGTAGTAAATGGCTGAAAAGCCGTCTGGGCCCGGAGCAGAGCCTAACTTTAGAGATTTAATAACCCTAAGTACCTCTGAGGTAGTGATGGGGGCATTGAGTTTCTCAGTTTGAGATGGGGTGAGGGAGGACATAGGTAGTTCTCTGAGCCAGTCAGTTTCAGCTTGGGTGGGAGGCTTTTGGGTAGGAGCCAGAAGGGTTGAGTAAAATTGTTTGAAAAGTTGGAGTACTTCTTTGGGATGGGAAGTGGGTAACCCTGAGCTCTGTGATAATTTATAGACATGTGGAGGGCGGGAGGACTGATTGAGCCGTCTGGCAAATAAGGTCGAGGCGGTATTGTTATGAAGTAGAAATTTCGGGTCTACTATGGATTTTGGGGGGACCCCTACGCCATTCTCTTTTAAATTTTGGCACAGGGTTCCCCTTAATTTCCATATAAGACCTGAAGGGCCTAATATGGATTTTAGGGGGACCCCCACGCAATTTAAATTTTGGTTTGGGCTTCCTCTTAATATTCATACCAGACCCAAAGGGCCTGGTAATGGACTGGGGGGGGGACCCATGCTCTTTTTTTATCTATATTGCGATGACCAGACAATTCATTACAGCCACGATCAGTTTTAAATGCCAATTCTTTCTTTAGAAATGTAATTTTGCTGTGGTACTGTTCTAAACAGTATGCCACTTTACAGGCATACTATAGACACCCCCCAGGCACGATCTTTAAAGGAATATTTCATTTTTATTGTTTCACTTAAAGCATTTAAAAAACCCACTCCTCCTGAAAAAACATCCGTTAAAAAAAAAAATTGCATTGATACATGCCCCCTGGGGTTCATATTAGTGTCCCCTAGACTTTAACAGTGTTCGTGTGTTCTTCCGAATTTTTTGCCTGTTTGCACGTTCTGGTGCGAACCGAACTGGGGGGGGTGTTCGGCTCATCCCTACCCCCAAGCTGCCTTATACCCCCCTGACAAACATCTTCCCCAAGATCCCCTCCAGCTGACATGTACACCCCCAAGCTGCCTCATCCCCCCTCCACTAACAGAAATTCGCACAGTTGCCAGACACCCCCTTAGATGTCTCATGGCCCCCACAACTCCCCACTGCCTGCCACAAACCCATTCCTGGCAGACTTCCCCACAACACCCCCTGCTTCCTTTCTTTATTACACACTTCCCTCCTGCCCATAGTCTTTATACCTTATGCACTCCTCTCCTGAACATTAGAGATGCTTTTTATACACATGTAGCACTACCCCTATTGGAGCCGCTAAGTAGGTGCTCAGGTTTTTTTTTCCCCAGTAGTTTCCTCGCAGCCAAGCACACAATTCCAATCACTATTCAAGCTTATTAACCAGTCTAGGGATATACTTTTTCTGATGCTTTAATAAGAACTTGGATAGGTAGTGGGTAATGGTAGGATACTCCCGTAACCGTTAGTAATGACTTGAGGACACTGAAATTTCTCTTGTACAGTGAGGAGACAAAAGTATTTGGTCCCCTGATGATTTTGTACATTTGCCCACTGACAAAAAAAAATTGAGTGCTGTCCATGATACTTTTTCTATTTGCACTAACATTTTTCAGGACAAGCTTTAGGGGTATGTCCAAGCAGTACTGATTAACAAATTTTTAAGCAAAATGTTAAAGAAGAAGAAGAAAAAAAAAAGAGAAAACCAAAAACTTTTAATTTTTCTTCTTCTTTAACATTCTGCTTAAAAATTTGTGAATCAGTACTGCTTGAACCTTGAAGAAGGGGACATACCCCGAAAGCTTGTCCTGAAAAATTGTATGTTAGTGCAAATAAAAAAGTATCACGGACAGTACTCAATTTTCTCAGTGCAATTGCACTAATACGGCTACAATCAAATCAAGTCCCACTGACAAAGAAATGATCAGTCTATAATTTTAATGGTAATGGTTTATTTTAACAGTGAGAGACAGAATAACAACAAAAATATACAGAAAATGAAATTTTAAAAAAGTTATAAATTGATTTACATTTTAATGAGTGAAATGAAGTAATTGATCCCCTGTTATTCAGCAAGATTTCTGGCTCCCATGTGTCTTCTATACAGGTAACAAGCCGAGATTAGGAGCACTCTCTTAAAGGGAGTGTTCCTAATCTCAGCTTGTTACCTGTATAAAAGACACCTGTCCACAGAAGCAATCAATCAATCATATTCCAATCTCTCCACCATGGCCAAGACCAAAGAGCTGTCCAAGGATGTCAGGGACAAGATTGTAGTCCTACACAAGGCTGGAATGGGCTACAAGACCATCACCAAGCAGCTTGGTGAAAGGGTGGCAATAGTTGGTGCGATTATTTGCAAATGGAAGAAACACAAAATAACTGTCAATCTCCCTTGGTCTGGGGCTCCATGCAAGATCTCACCTTGTGGAGGAATCAGCCCAGAACTACACAGGAGAATTTTCTCATTGATCTCATGACAGCTGGAACCATAGTCACCAAGAAAACAATTGGTAACACACTACGCCGTGAGGGACTGAAGTGCTGCAGCGCCTGCAAGGTCCCCCTGCTCAAGAAAGCACATGTACAGGCCCGTCTGAAGTTTGCTAATGAACATCTGAATGATTCAGAGGAGAACTGGGTGAAAATGTTGTGGTCAGATGAGACCAAAATCAAGCTCTTTGGCATAAACTCAACTCGCCGTTTTGGAGGTGGAGGAATGCTGCCTATGACCCCAATAGACATGTGCAGAATGAAAAAAAATGTTTCTTTTCGATTTGTTATTTACATAAATTAGTTTAGTTAAATTTGTTTAATTTGTTTAATTCATTTAATTCGTTTTAGGAATTCGCTTTTTTTTTCAAATTGATTCAAATTTTTCTAATTCGGATCGATTCGAAAAGTTTTCAAATCAATTTAGAATAGTTTTCCAATTTCCAAAGAGAATAAAATAGAATAGAAAATAAAGGAATATAACAGAAAAAAATAGAATAGACTAGAAAAGAATATTACAGAGGTAGCAAGGTCCCAGGCCTTCTTTAGTCTAATGAGAACCTCCAGAGCCAGCTGACATCCTTCTGTATAGAGTGGGTTGCAAGGCACAGTGGGTGTAATGTGCGGTAGATTCATGGGCGCCAGACACTTCCTGAATGCAAAGAGATTTTATTTTCTCTTGAACAGAACAGTGGGAGAAAGGGTTTAGGGCCAGGATACCCTTAGGTAGTTATTATTATTATTATTATACAGGATTTATATAGCGCCAACAGTTTACACAGCTCTTTACAATATAAAAGGGAGACAATACAGTTATAATACAATAAAATGCAAGAGGATTAAGAGGGCCCTGCTCAGAAGAACTTACAATCTAATAGGGTGGAGCAGGTGGTACAAAAGGTTGCGGAATGAGGGATGGAAGTGGTAAAAGATTAGTTGGAGACGTGATGGGCTTTCCTGAAGAGATGAGTTTTCAGGGATCGCCTGAAGGTAGCAAGAGTAGGGGATAGCCGGGCAGGTGGAGGTAGCGAGTTCCAGAGGATGGGAGAGGGTCTGGAGAAATCCTGGAGATGAGCATGGGAGGAGGAGACGAGAGAGCTTGAGAGTAGGAGGTCATGAGAAGAGCGGAGAGGACGATTTGGGTGATATTTGGAGACAAAATTGGTGATGTAGCTTGGGGCCGAGTTGTGAATGGCTTTGTATGTTGTGGTTAGTATTTTGAATTTAATTCGCTGGGTGATTGGGAGCCAGTGTAGGGATTGGAGGAGAGGGTTGGCAGACACTGAGCGGTTGGTAAGGTGGATAAGTCTGGCAGCAGTATTCATGATGACTGAAGAGGGGATAGCCTATGGAGAGGCAGGCCATAGTTGCAATGTCAGTTAGCAGACTCCGAGACTTCTACAGGTAGACAGCCATGCAGGGAAAGGCATCCAGCAAGACACCACATCTGCATGTGTAGAAGCGCTGTCTCCCATGGCAACAGTCTTAGAACAGTTCCTAACACAAATTGTAACAAACTCCTGGGTCCCTGGCTTGGCACTCCAGATACTCCTCAAGCATCACCCCACTGGCTGGGTCCCTGGCATGGCACCTGTTGAAGTTTCCCGATCCTTCACCATCCCCGGTTGGTGGGAATACTGCTCCGGTACTTGATTTAGCTACTCACTGTGGCCCCTGGTAACAAGGTGGATGGTCCATTAGTGGCGACAGCTTCCCCTCTACCTCCGACCATGACAGGTTCTCCGGCAGGCAGAACCGTCACTTCTGGTTGGACTGCAAGCCGTAATTCCAACCCTACGCTGCTCTCCTGCTTCTGGATAGGCCCTCAGACAGCCTAGCAGCCAGATGTCCCCGGGATAGGCCTCAGACCCTGGCCTAGCAGCCCAGAGCAGCACAACACACGTCCACCCAGACAGCCATCCAGGTGGCACAGAACCCCGAACACCTAACTTTACCCAAGTAAATAGGCTCTCCTAGCAGGCCTAGAGACCCAAGAAAATACCTGCACATTGGCTGAGATACCCTATCTATTTCTAATCGGTCCTTGCAATGCCCTTGTCTTATCTAATGTCACCAGATACCCAGCCATCTAGCTACAGAAGAGAGAAGTGCAGCAATTCCAGACTTAGGGTGAAATCAATTGATCCCTCACAATTGGCCAAGGCAAATACAACTGACAGGTAAATTTAGGAGCAACCCTGCCTAAACATCAGGGTGCTATATATAAAATAAAAGAATATAATATAATAGAGTAAAACAGAACAAAATATGATAGAAAATACAAGAACAGAATAGAATGGAATAGAATAGAAAAGAATAGAATAGAATTAAAAAAAATATAATAGAAATAATATAACCATTTTCTAAAATTCAAATGAAATCAATTCGAATTTGAATTGAATAGAAAAGAATAGATTAGAATAGAAAATAACACAATTGTATAGAAAAAAAGAACAGAATAGAATAGAATGAATATAACCATCTTCCTATTCTAATCTATTCTTTTCTAGTCTATTCAAATTCAAATTGATTCTATTTGAATTTTGGGAAATGGCTATGTTCTTTCTATTCTAATCTATTCTATTCTATTGTTTTTTTAATTATATTCTTTTTTTTTGTTCTAGTAATTTCTAGTCTATTATTTTATTTTCTATTTTATTCTTTTCTATTCAAATTCAAATTTATTCTATTCAAAATTCGGATTTTGGAAGATGGTTTTATTCCATTCTATTCTATTCTGTTTTTTTATACTATTCTGTTATTTTCTATACTAATCTATTCATTTCTATTCAAATTCAAATTGATTCTATTTGAATTTTGGGAAATGGTTATATTATTTCTATTCTATTCTATTGTTATGATTTTTTTTTCTATTCTATTCTTTTCTTATGTACCTTGCAAAAGTATTCACCCCCCTTGGCTTTTTACCTATTTTGTTATATTACAGCCTTTAGTTCAATGTTTTTTTTTTAAATCTGAATTATATGTGATGGATCAGAACACAATAGTTTAAGTTGGTGAAGTAAAATTAGAAAAATATATACATAACACTATTTTCCAGAAATAAAAAACTGATAATTGGCATGTGCGTATGTATTTACCCCCTTTGTTATGAAGCCCATAAAAAGCTCTGATGCAACCAATTACCTTCAGAAGTCACATAATTTGTGAAATGATGTCCACCTGTGTGCAATCTAAGTGTCACATGATCTGTCATTACATATACACACCTTTTTGAAAGGCCCCAGAGGCTGCAACACCTAAGCAAGAGGCACCACTAACCAAACACTGCCATGAAGACCAAGGAACTCTCCAAACAAGTAAGGGACAATGTTGTTGAGAAGTACAAGTCAGGATTAGGTTATAAAAAAATATTCAAATCTTTGATAATCCCTAGGAGCATCATCAAATCTATCATAACCAAATGGAAAGAACATGGCAGAATAGCAAACCTGCCAAGAGATGGCCGCACACAAAAACTCATGCACCAGGCAAGGAGGACATTAATCAGAGAGGCAGCGCAGAGACCTAAGGTAACCCTGGAGGAGCTGCAGAGTTCCACAGCAGAGACTGGAGTATCTGTACATAGGACGACAATAAGCCGTACGATCCATAGAGTTGGGCTTTATGGCAGAGTGGCCAGAAGAAAGCCATTACTTTCAGCAAAAAACAAAATGGCACGTATTGAGTTTGTGAAAAGGCATGTGGGAGACTCCCAAAATGTATGGAGGAAGGTGTTCTGGTCTGATGAGACTAAAATTGAACTTTTTGGCCATCAAATAAAATGCTATGTCTGGCGCAAACCCCACAAATCACATTACCCAAAGAACACCATCCCCACAGTGAAACATGCTGGTGGCAGCATCATGCTGTGGGGATGTTTTTCAGCAGTCGGAACAGGGAAACTGGTCAGAGTTGAGGGAAAGTTGGACGGTGCTATATACAGGGATATTCTTGAACAAAGCCTGTACCACTCTGTGTGTGATTTGAGGCTAGGACAGAGATTCACCTTCCAACAGGACAATGACCCCAAACACACTGCTAAAGCAACACTTGAGTGGTTTAGGGGAAACATGTAAAAGAGTTGGAATGGCCTAGTCAAAGCCTAGACCTCAATCCAATAGAAATGCCAGTGGTAAGATATGGTAAGCTCATAGAGACTTATCCAAAGCGACTTGGAGCTATGATAGCCGCAAAAGGTGGCTCTACAAAGTATTGACTTTAGGGGGTGAATAGTTATGCACATTGACTTTTTCTGTTATTTTGTCCTATTTGTTGTTTGCTTCAGAATAAAAAAAAAAAAACATCTTCAAAGTTGTGGGCATGTTTTGTAAATTAAATGATGCAAATCCTTAAACAATCCATGTTAATTCCAGGTTGTGAGGCAACAAAACACGAAAAATGCCAAGGGGGGGTGAATACTTTTGCAAGGCACTGAATTCAAATTTATTCTATTTGAAATTCGAATTTCAGAAGATGGTTATATTCTTTCTATATTATTCTATTCTATTCTATTTGTTTCTATTATATTCTAGTCTATTCTGTTCTTTTATTTCATATCCTATTTTGTTCTGTTTTACTCTATTATATAAAAAAAAATCTGCTATATTCTTATATTCTTTTCTAGTCTATTTTTTCTATTCTATCCCTTTATTTACTATTCTATTTTATTTTCATGGGAAAATTCGATTCAAAATATTCGAATTTCAAAACTATTCAAATTCGAAAACGATTTGAATTTATATTTTGTTCGTATTTTTTTTTTTCCCGTTATTTCGGATTCGTTTAAATTTAGTATTATTGTAATTCAGAAATTCGGATACATCTGAATTTTCGAAAAACTGAAATTCATCCTAATTTTCATTTGGAACGAAACTAACCGCGCATGTCTAGACCCCAAACACACCATCCCCACCATCAAACATGGAGGTGGAAACATTATGCTTTGGGGGGTTTTCTGCTAAGGGGACAGGACAACTTCACTGCATTAAAGGGACGATGGACAGGGCCATGTATCGTCAAATCTTGGGTGAGAACCTCCTTCCCTCAGCCAGGGCATTGACAATGGGTCGTGGATGGGTATTCCAGCATGACAATGACCCAAAACACACGGCCAAGGAAACAAAGGAGTGCCGACTGGCTCACGCCCATATACGTCAGCAGAATGGGACTCCTGTGCAAACTGACGTACCTGTACGTCAGTTCGTAAAAGCAGGAGAGCGGGCATGCACGCGCCCTGCAGACTCGAAGTCTGCCGGCGGCCCACGATCGCGGCAAGGAGGGGCAGAACGGAGAACTGCCTATATAAACAAGGCATTTCCCTGTTCTGCCTAGTGACATGACATGGATATACTGCTCCCAGTGATTGGGAGCAGTGATCTCTGTCATGTTTCAGTAAGCCCATCCCCCCTACAGTTAGAACACGCTAAGGGAACACACTTAACCCCTTGATCGCCCACTAGTGTTAACCCTTTCCATGCCAGTGTCATTTTTACATTAGTCGGTGCATTTTTATAGCACTGATCAATGTAATAGTGTCACTGGTACCCAAAATGTGTAATTTGGGGTCAGGTTTGTCCGCTGCAATGTCGCAGTTCCACTAAAAAATGTTTTGCAAAACTTTTGCGCAAACCAATGAATATACGCCTATTGCGATTTTTTTTTACCAAAAATATGTAGAAGAATATATATCAACCTAAACTGATTAATAAATATTTTTTTTATATATATTTTTATATATATATTTTTTTGGATATGTATTACAGCAGAAAGTAAACTTTTTTGTATTTAAATTGTCGCTCTTTTATGTTTATAGCGCAAAAAAATAAAAACCGCAGAGGTGATCAAATACCACCAAAAGAAAGCAAGAAAGCTCTATTTGTGGAAAAAAAAAGGACGTAAATTTTGTTTGGGTATAGCGTCGCATGACCGCGCAATCTTCAGTTAAAGCGAAGCAGTGCCGTATTGCAAAAAATGGTCTGATCATTAAGGGGGTAAAACCTTCTGAGGCTGAAGTGGTTAAGGTCCTGGAGTGGCCTAGCCAGTCTTCAGACCTTAATCCCATATTAAATATGTGGAGGGAGCTGAAGGTTCAAGTTACCAAACGTCAGCCTGGAAACCTTAAGAACTTGGAGAGGATCTAAAAAGAGTAGTGGGATAAAATCCCTCCTGAGATGTGTGAAAACCTGGTGGCCAACTACAAGAAACGTTTTACCTCTGTGATTACCAACAAGAGTTTTGCCACCAAGTACTAAGTCATGTTTTGCGAAGGGGTCAAATACTTATTTCACTCAATAAAATGCAAATCAATTTATAACTTTTTTGAAATGTGTTTTTCTGGATATTTTGTTGTTATTCTGTCTCTCACTATTAGTGTGCATACCCAGCTGTGAAGCCGCAAGCTGTCACAGCCGGGTTCCCACACTAGTGATGCCGGGGAGAGGCGGGGCTTCAGGCGGCCACATCGCTGGATCATGGGACAGGTGAGTGTGTGTTTACTAACCAGTTCCAGACCGCCCCATGTACATATACTGCAGCAGGGCAGCCGGGCTGCGCAAAAATCACGTACAGGTACGTGATTTGTGCCAGCGGCTAGGGGGCGCGCATACCGCCCTCCTCAAGGCGATTGGATTTGATTCAGAACCATTCAGTCATCAGGTCCAGGCCAATGATTTATGACCTGGACCTGCTGATCGATTCTGATAATTGGAAGAACCTCCTGTGCCTGTGTAATGTAAACACAGGCACAGGAAATGATGCAATCTCCCCTCCTGGAGCTCTTTCGGTTCCAGCGAGCGAGGAGAGAGCATCAGACAGTGAGTACTCAAGCACTACACTGACACCAGTACACGTAGGTACATATTTCACCCCCCCCCCCCCTGTTAACCCTTTCACTCCCTGTCACAGTGTCACCAAGTACAGTGTACAGATTTTTTACTGATCACTGTATTGGTGTCACTTGTGTTGCTAAACAGCATTAGGGGCAGTTAGCAGTAGTTAGCATCAGTCCCAGATAGGTTCAGGGTACCCCCCCCATTTATTCCCTAATAAAGATTTAACCCCTTGATCACCCCCAGTGAACCCTTTCACTTCCTGTCACAGTGTCATTATTAGAGTGACAGATCTTTTTTTCTGATCACTGTATTAGTGTCACAGGTGACAGTAGTTAGCTTCAGTTAGTGTCAGCGTCAGTTAACATCAATCCCAGACAGCGTTAGATTTTAACCCTTTGATTGCTAGTAACACTAACATACACACACACACACTATACGAGGTGTGTCTATTAAATATTGAGACTGTGATCCCACCTAGTAAACAGTAAACCTTGAACATGTTTGAACCTGCATGACAAGCAGCAACACTCTATGACGTGTCAATTTGAAATTTTTTTTAAAATTGCACAAAACACCAACAGAATGTTTTCAAATGCTTACTACAGCTTATTGGAATGACGGCCTGTTTTGTGTGCTTTTGGTTGAGTAGCACAAAAGATTCAGCGAGGGACGTGAGAATGAATTCCCCAAAAAATCAGTGCTTTAGGCCCGGTTCACACCACAGCTTACACCGCATCCAATTTGCAGGACATTTTAAAATAAGTTCATTTGAATGAGGCTGGTTCACATATGTGCAGTGCATTCGCATTGCGGTGCGAATTTCAAGCACATTATCTTCTATGGGCACGCATCTGATTCGCAGATGTGTTGCGGTGTGAACAGAAATTATCTCCCTTCCTCCTACACCT
This sequence comes from Lithobates clamitans, assembly GCA_037952925.1. Lineage (NCBI taxonomy): Eukaryota > Metazoa > Chordata > Amphibia > Anura > Ranidae > Lithobates > Lithobates clamitans. The sequence continues at coordinate 114,317 of JBBGZY010000194.1, read as the reverse complement.
CCCTCTCTCCCAGTTCCTCCCCTGTCTGTTTGGTGCTGCTGACTGGAGCAAGCATGGCAAAAAGAGGGAGAAAAGTGGTGTCAAAGGTCAAGGAATCCGTGGATTGTGAGGAGCTGATCAGAATTGTCAGGGACAAACCTATGATTTACGACACCCGGCATCCTAAATATAAGGACAAGATGCTGAAAAAACGTGCATGGCTTGAAATTGCCAGAATCATCTTGCCAGAGTGGAGCATGTGCTCATCCCAAGTTCAGGCTGACAAATGTAAGTTGTTTATTCTCTTTCACTACCTGTTGATGCTGTCCTATTGTTTCTTTATGTTGTCCATTTTTATTATTTCAAATATTTATACTATTAAAAAAACAACAGTGTGCTGTCGCCCACAAATCCATACCAGGCCACATGCTCTCAACATGGGGCACATAACGGCGGCAGACAGCGACGGAGGAGTCCCTAAATTAATTAATAAGCTAAGATTATCTTAGGCTAGCAAAATAATATATACCACGAATGTGAACAACCTTATTTTTATTTAAATAAAACAAAATGACAAAAAATACATTATTTGGAACAGCACACTTCCCACTTTGTAAAGGCCATGATAATATTAGGCAAACCAATACCCACTTTTTATGATTATATAGAATCCATCTGCCAAGGCACCACCCCAGCTGGCAACATAAAGAAGTTTTGGAATTGCCCCCGAATATGTGTACCACTAGTGGTGCCCCTAGTAACATTCCACTGTGCCGCCTCCATGTTATGGCTAAGGGAATCCTCTAATACATAGCCGTCAAGTTCACGCACATAGTTGTGCAGTGCACAGGCTGCTTTAACAGCACTGATAGTATGGTCAATACTGAGATTTATTGAAGTATGCATGAATCTCCACTTATTGCAGAGTACACCAAATGCACATTCCACTACTCGTCGTGCCCATAATTGAAGACTCTTTTTTTTTGTTGTCAGAGATCGACTAGAAAAAGGCCTGAGCTTGCGCTCTGCAAGGGCAAATGCTTCCTACAAATACATGTGGGAGGGAAAGCTCAGTTGTTCCGGACAGGGGAGAATGATTGGGCAAATCAAGTGTTTGGCTTCTTCATCACCCAATTCTTCAGTTCTTCCCATATGACTAGGCGCGTGTCATGAATAATGCCACTAATAGTTGATTTGCCAAAATTTAAAAAAAAAATGGTGTGGGGGTCCCCCTCAAAATCCATATCAGACCTGAAGGGGAACCCTGCGCCAAAATATAAAAAAAAAATATTATGTAACCGGGTGACCCCGCCCCCCTCTGACTTCACAGGGAAAGCCATAGGGAAGTCCCTGTAAAGTCCCCGTGCGTTAGAGGGAGGCGAGGTCACTAGGTGGTCCCGCCCTCAGTTATATAAGAACTGTCAGAAGAACAGAAGCGTCGCACAGTGGGAACTTCCAATGGATGCGGATCGTCCAAAGAACGAGGCAGGGAAGAAGAAGCCGGGGTACAATGCGGACAAGAAGACCGAAGGAAGAAGCAGAGGATCAGAGGAAGAAGAGGGGGAAGAACAAGATGGAGGAAGAAAACCTATTGAAGAAAAAGATGGAAGAAGAAGCCATTAATGTTTTTTTCAATGACTTTTATGTGTATTGCAGAGATCCGACACTTCATTATAGCCGCGAATACTTTTAAATGACTTTTTTTCCTTTAGAAATGTAATTTTGCTCTCAGACTGTTGTAAAAACGGGAAACATGCGCTACTTTACAGGCATACTATAGACACCCCCCAGGTACGAAATTTAAAGGAATACTTCACTTTTATTCATAAACAGATTTCAAAGCTAATAATAACTCTGATAAAGCACTCTTAATGGAGATAAACAATTTTCAATGCACTTTTAGCTGCTGTTATATAGGAAACAATGATGCAAAACACACACACACACATATATATATATATATATATATATATATATATATATATCCCTTCTTAAAAGGAGAAAATATTAACAGTGCTTCGTACGAGTTTTTCTTTTGTAAATATGATAAATCATGTAGTGCTATAACCTGCCCTAAGCATGCAAGCGTATTGAACCGCACTTAGCTGGTAATCAAATTAACCTCTGTAAGGAATTGTAATAAAACACATAAAGCAAAAACAAAAAATATATATGAAAGATATATAAACAATTCGCAAACAATTGATTCAAAACCGAAAGACACACCACATGTACAATTCAGTAATGAGTACAATCCCAAGGGGTTTCTACTACTCTGACACAATGCTCAGTGAGTTCAAACTGAGATGTAGCATAACACTGTGAAGAAGTCCTTCTGTATTAGATCACATGCGTGCAGGTGAAAATCTGTTGCAGAAACACTGCGCCTTATGTGGGAGATGATGATGCTTAACACTAGAGGGTACACCTTCACCAGACCACCTCGTGACAAGCCCCTTATGTGAATATGCTTACTACAAGTAAGGATCAAAATTGCCTGCCATATTGTTTCATCGCACTGATCTGCTCCTGGGTCATCATCCAGCTCAATCCTTCGGGATCCCGGTATTGACATGCCACACGGATATCATGCAAGGATACAAGGGGAGGCTCTTCATATTGTTAACCCGTTTATTACATATTAAAAATCCCCCTTGTTATAAAATGTGCTTACAATGTTAAAAGATAAAAACAGCCTGTCTGTAACAACAGCGCCAGCTCACCCCTGATTGGAAGTTGAAAAGTCCCGTCCACCTCAATGAGTCCCAGGATGACGCTGTGTGACTGATGCTGTGGGTCGCGTGGTCACGCCCTGACGCGTTTCGTCATTACGTCTTCAGAGGGCGTGGCCACGCAGTACGACTCTGTATCTTAAATAGCCTGATGGGAGGGGTAGTCCAACGTCATCACTGTGAGTGGCATCAGAGAACCGTCGCTCCCCTCAGCTGACGAGAGGCCAGCGGGTGTGTTAGACGCCGTCATCACGTGCGTCATCGGGCTCCAACCCACCCCTCTGTGCACAGTGCGTAGTGGACCTGCAGCGTCCCATCCACCCTCCATGGATCACTATCTGTCCGACTCATAAGACTAAACGTCCCACACTCTTATGCACTGCGCACATTGTGTACAAAGCATTAGAAAGTGCAATGTATAAAGCATGCTGCATATGAATCAACCAAATAGGCTCTCACTGCCTCATCTACTATCCTTAGGTAGTACGTTAATCAATTTTCTTAACTCTAATGCCGCGTACACACGACCGGACTTTACGGCATACTTGGTCCGGCGGACCGGAGTCCGTCGGACAATTCGATCGTGTGTGGCCGCCAGCTGACTTTTTTTCCCCAAAAGTTCGACAGACTGAGAAATGAAACATGTTTCAAATCTTTCCGACTGACTCGAGTCCGGTCGAAAAGTCCGCTCGTCTGTATGCTAGTCCGACGGACAAAAACCGACGCTAGGTCAGCTACTGGCTACTGGCTATGAACTTCCTTGTTTTAGTCCGGTCGTACGTCATCACGTACCAATCCGTCGGACTTTGGTTGATCGTGTGCAGGCAAGTCCGTTCATTTGGAAAGTCTGTCGTAAAGTCCGTCGAAAAGTCCGCCGGACAAAGTCTGCCGTAAAGTCCGCTCGTGTGTACGCGGCATTACAGTTCTTTGTGACAGTCTAATTCTAGGATAATAATCTATTTCTAATGGGGTATTCCCCCTGTATCCTATGTAACTCGCTGCATATTCATAGATGGCATAAATATTTTCCAGCATGAAGGTAAATTTACCGGAAATTTCTCTGAGAGCTCCATAAAATTATTTTTAGTACAGCCTGAAAGGGAGATCTTATTAACAGAAGCTGATTAAAAGATCTTAATGGAACTATCAGCAGTGATACAGTATAAACCATACTTAAAAAATAATAAACGTGATAAAATGAATGTATGAAAAATTAAATTGTAAAAAGTAACTATACTACTCAGTTACATACTAAAATACGGGAGATATTATATGAAGAGGCTCTGAAGGTGTGGTATGTGTCAATAGTATCTTATGATAAAACAGAATCTTGAAGTAACTAAAAAATTATTAATAATTACTTATAAAACAGTTAAGGTCCAGTTCTATATTGAGTCCATTAGGGCTAAGTGTGTTGGTCAGAAATATCCATTGATATTCACATTTTGATATCTCTCTGACCATATTCGCTCCTCTCCAATTGGGGTGTATTTTGTCAATTCCCCAAAACTTGAGACCTTTGGGGTTCCTGCCATGTTTTTCCCTGAAGTGTAGCGACACACTGTGTTCTTTGTAACCTATTGAAATGTTATAAATGTGTTCAGACACTCTGTTGCCTAGAGTTCTTTTTGTGCGCCCGATATACATGAGGCCGCATGCACACTCTAAGGTGTACACTACATGCGTTGACATGCATGTGATGAATTCTTGGATTTTAAATTCTTTGCCATTAGCTGTTGAAGTAAAGCTGGTCAAACCCCTCAAATTGGTAGTTACTTGTTGACATGCTTTGCATTTTTTACATGCAAAGAAGCCTACTCAGTCCCAAAACATTTTAATTTTACCTGGAAGATCCAGGATCTTTTTGACAACCTGATCTCCAAATGATCTATTTCTCCTATATATAAATTGGTGGTCTGGAGGGTAAAACTTTGCCCAAAACTTTGTCCATACACAAAATGTTCCAATGCTTACTGATAATGGTTTCGATTTTACGATATTTTTCATGATATCCACTTATGATTATCGAGGAACCAAGCAGTCATCTTGTGTATTAGAACCCACCTCTTCAATCATTTTTCTAGAGGTTGTGAATTATACCCTTTTTCAATAAAACGTGCCTTTATATAGTCTGCTTGAGTTCTATAATCTGCATCAAAGGTACAATTACGACGTATACGGGTGAATTGTCCTTTGGGTATGTTGCGTATCCATTGTGGATGGTGTCCACTATGCACTGGGATGTAGCTATTACGATCTGTACTTTTGAAATATGCTTTGGTGTACAGTTGGCGTTCTCCTTTCATAATCGTAACATCTAAATAATGAATCTATTCACGGCTCCAGTTCTTTTTTTCTTTTGTGATAAATCCACTTGTCCTCCTATTCGCTCACAAACAAGTTCGCCAAACTTGGTGCGAACTTAGCACCCATGGCTACTCCTGTCTTCTGGGTGTAGAAGTTGCCTGCATACCAGAAGTAATTATGCGTTAAACAATAATCCAGAATCATGCTGAGGAATTTCTTTTGTATATACGGTATATCTTCCCTTGTGCTGAAGGCCCAATTAAGGGCCAATAATGCATCCTCATGTTGGATTATCGTATACAGGGACGCCATGTCGGCTGTCACAAGATAAATTTCCGCATTTTTTGAAAAAGTTACATTCCTTATTTTTTGTATAAAGCTTGTGGTGTCTTTTAGGTATGCTTTAGTATTGGTTACACTTGTTTGTAGGAAATGGTCTAGATATTCTCCTACTCGTGATGTAGTTAATGCCATTACCTATAGGTCTGGCTGGAGGTTTCTCTGGGTTTTTATGGATTTTGGGAACTGTGCAAATTGTTGGTATTCTATTATTGCTCGGACACAAATACAATTTTTCTTTTTTGGTAATTACTCGCATATAAAATCCATAATCCACTAAATTGAACAGGTCCCCTCTGTATTTGCTAGTGGCATCCTTGTCTAATTGTTGGTAAGTATTTTCATCCTGCAACATGTCTTATGCCCTGTACACACGGTCAGATTTTCCGATGGAAAATGTGTGATAGGACCTTGTTGTCAGGAAATTCCGACCGTGTGTGGGCTCCATCACACATTTTCCATCGGATTTTCCGACACACAAAGTTTGAGAGCAGGCTTTAAAATTTTCCGACAACAAAATCCGTTGTTGGAATTTCCGATCGTGTGTACACAAATCCGACGCACAAAGTGCCACGCATGCTCAGAATAAATAAAGAGATGAAAGCTATTGGCTACTGCCCCGTTTATAGTCCCGACGTACGTGTTTTACGTCACCACATTCAGAATGATCGGATTTTCCGACAACTTTGTGTGACCTGTGTGTATGCAAGACAAGTTTGAGCCAACATCCGTCGGAAAAAATCCTAGGATTTTGTTGTCAGAATGTCCGATTAATGTCCGACCGTGTGTACGCAGCATTACAGTTCTTTGTGACAGTCTAATTCTAGGATAATAATCTACTTCTAATGGGGTATTCCCCCTGTATCCTATGTAACTCGCTGCATATTCATAGATGGCATAAATATTTTCCAGCATGAAGGTAAATTTACCGGAAATTTCTCTGAGAGCTCCATAAAATTATTTTTAGTACAGCCTGAAAGGGAGATCTTATTAACAGAAGCTGATTAAAAGATCTGAATGGAACTATCAGCAGTGATACAGTATAAACCATACTTAAGGCAGTGAGAGCCTATTTGGTTGATTCATATGCAGCATGTTTTATACATTGCACGTTTATTTAGTTTTGTTATTTTAATTTGATAACTAGTAAGGGTGTTGTGTTAGAATTTACTATGTTGTCTATTTAATGCTTTGTACACAATGTGCGCAGTGCATAAGAGTGTGAGAGGTTTAGTCTTATGAGTCGGACAGACAGTGATCCATGGAGGGTGGATGGGTCGCTGCAGGTCCACTACGCACTGTGCACAGAGGGGCGGGTTGGAGCCCAATGACGCACACGATGACGGCGTCTGACACACCTGCTGGCCTCTCGTCATTAGCTGAGGGGAGTAACGGTTCTGCAATGCCACTCACAGTGATGATGTCAGACTACCCCTCCCATCAGGCTATTTAAGATACAGAGTCGTACTGCATGGCCATGCCCGCTGAAGACGTAATGACGAAACGCGCCAGGGCTTGACCACGCGACCCACAGCATCAGTCACACAGCGTCATCCCAGGACTCATCGAGGTGGGCGGCACTTTTCAACTTCCAACCAGCAGTGAGCTGGCGCTGTTGTTACAGACAGGCTGTTTTTATCTTTTAACATTGTAAGCACATTTTATAACAAGGGGGATTTTTAATATGCAATAAACGGGTTAAAACTATGAAGAGCCTTCCCCTTGTTTCCTTGCATGATATCCGTGTGGCATGTCAATACCGTGATCCTGAAGGATTGAGCTGGATGATGACCCAGAAGCAGATCAGTGCGATGAAACATTGTGGCAGGCAATTTTGATCCTTACTTGTGGTAAGCATATTCACACAAGGGGCTTGTCACGAGGTGGTCTGGTGAAGGTGTACCCTCTAGTGTTAAGCATCATCATCTCCCACATAAGGCGCAGTGTTTCTGCAACAGATTTTCACCTGCACGCATGTGATCTAATACAGAAGGACTTCTTCACAATGTTATGCTACATCTCAGTTTGAACTCACTGAGCATTGTGTCAGAGTAGTAGAAACCCCTTGGGATTGTACTCATTACTGAATTGTACATGTGGTGTGACTTTCGGTTTTGAATCAATTGTTTGAGAATTGTTTATATATCTTTCATATATATTTTTTGTTTTTGCTTTATGTGTTTTATTACAATTCCTTACAGAGGTTAATTTGATTACCAGCTAAGTGCGGTTCAATACGCTTGCATGCTTAGGGCTGGTTATAGCACTACATGCACTACATGATTTATCATATTTACGAAAGAAAAACTCGTACAAAGCACTGTTGATATTTTCTACTTTTAAGAAGGGATATATATATATGTTTTATTTCACTTTAAGCGTTAATAAAATCACTGCTCCCGAAAAAATGGCCGTTTTTAAAACTTTTTTTTACATTGATACATGTCCCCTGGGGAAGGACCCAGGTCCCCAAACACTTTTTATGACAATAACTTGCATATTCACCTTTAAAATTAGCACTTTTGATTTCTCCAATAGACATATAACGGGTGTTCCGCGGCTTTCGAATTTGCCGCAAACACCCCAAATTGTTCGCCATTCGGCGAACGGGTGAACAGCCAATGTTCGATTCGAACTCATGTTGGACACGAACAGATAGCCCATCCCTAGCCACCACCAAGACCTCCCCTTAACTACCCCAGGTATTTCCACTACCCTGAACAACAACACAAACCTTACCCCTATATTCCCCCATCCTATCCTTCTAGCTTTGAAAAGGCAACCTCCAGATATGAAGTGCCACACAGTAACATTCCCTATCCCATCCTATCCCCAATTCCTTCAATCAGGCCTCCCCATCCAAAATCCTGGTATGTGACAATGCAACATGGCGAGGCTAGGCCTGCTCCCAGCACTGCCAGTATTGAACCAGCTTCCACCAGTCACTACTCCAATGAGGCCCCTTTCTAAAGAACATATCACAATCTGTGATTTATGAGGTCTGTCCAACGTTGAGGACCATGAGGACACCTTATTTGTTAAGTATGTTCAAGAGGCCTACTTGAAAGACATGTTTATTTTTTAGTTTTGTTCAATGTTAATTTATGTTGGCTACATGAGCAAATGTATTATTTTTTTTAACGATTTTATGATACTTGAATAAATCATTATTACGCCAACTTTTGTCGGGTTATATATTTAGAATTACAGTTCAACAACGTTCATATTCCATGCTCAAACACATGTTTCACCTGACAAAGGACATCAGTGGTGAAAAGTACTTTAATGTGATCAGTAATCTTTCAGCAGGCTGAATACTTGGTCTGTAGCATGTGTTCTGACGCTCCAAGCGAGGGGAGATTAGTCCAAGCAATTCGTCAAAAAGTGTTTTCTATTAGATACATGTCTGAAACACATTTTGGCATACAGTCTAAAAAATAGTAAGGTAAATAGTTAAAGCGGAGTTCCACCCTATTTTACATCTTTTGCTCAATCACATGCCAGGAATGTATTCAGTTATAAACGGATGTGTTTTTGTGTTTTTTTTTTCTTTTTTACCTGTGTTTTTGCCATGTCCTTCTCTGCTTCCTGTATGAGTCCACTGCAGATATCGGCGGGTATTCTGAGGGTATTACGTAATTTCCTGTGTGCCGCACTGTCTCCTGGGAGCTTGTGTCATTGTTCCCAGGAGTCATTGCGAAGGCCTTCCGCGAGTTTTTGCGGGATTTCGAAAGAGGAACGCCGCTCAATGTGATGGCAACCCTAAAGTTTACGGCGCTGCACGCCATAAATACTGAGCATGCGCGGGAAATAGCAGTGAATGCTCAGCATTCACCGGATCCCAGAAATCAATGCTTGTGGGCTTCACATGCCCACAAGCAAGATGGGAACAGCCAGGATCAATTTTTATAAATACTTATTGAAAACGAAAATAGACAGCAGAAGATTTAAAAAACCAAAACAGTGAGTACCACTTTATGATTGTGTCTGAATGACTACAAAAAAAAAAATAGGAATGGTCGTGGGTACCCAGCTTTAAGAACATTATAATTTATAGAAAGCCTGTATCCTTAAGCAAAATAAAAATGTTTGTTAAAGAAGTGGCATCAAATAGAAGATGCAAGGTCATTTGCAGTTGTGTCATCATTTGGACATAGATTTAGCCACTGGCAGCTGAATTTAACAATAACAATTGTCTGGTCCCAAACTGGTCCACAAAATGGTGTGGGATCCCCCCCACAAAGCACCTTGTCCCCATCAACTTGGGGACAAGGTGTTTTGGGAGGAACACAAAACACACTCCCCATGTTAAGGGCATATGGCCTGGTTTGGTCCAAGAGGGGGGTGCTCGCTCCCCCCCTTTTCATGGCCTTTTAGGCTGCATGCTCAGATAATGTTCTGGTATGGATTTGGGGGGGGGGGGGGACACACCACGCTGTTTTTTTAAAAAATTTTATACTGACATATAATCACACACATAGGTTAGACCAGTGTTTCTCAACTCCAGTCCTCAAGGCGCCCCAACAGGTCATGTTTTCATGATTTCCCTCAGATGAACAGCTGTGGTAATTACTAAGGCAGTGAAACTGATCAAATCACCTGAGCAAAATAATGGGAGGCCTGAAAACATGACCTGTTGGGGCGCCTTGAGGACTGGAGTTGAGAAACCCTGGGTTAGACTTCATGGACTTGTGTCTTTTTCAAACCTTACTTACTATGGAACTATGGATGAAAAAAATGGATTGCTTGGCAGATAAATTACTCGCCTATTTATTGACATGCGCGTGTAGTTAAAAAATGTATCATCATGCACACGAATATCTTCATACAGGATCATGAACTGGCCTTTCTCCTCCCTATTTGCAATTATGGGATGAACCCAGTATCTTCTTCTTCTCCTCCTCCTCCTTCTCTACTTCCAGCAAGATTGCTGCTGTTGCAGCAACAAATGTTGGCATGATCATGGGCAGAGCAGCACACATTTTGCAAACAAACAAAATCCACACAATACAGACTCCTGGACAACCAGGAAGTGTCCAGAAAAATCACTCTCTTTTATTATTATCAGTCTCACAAACAGATAACAGTGATTGGCCTGCTCAAAAAATTTGCAGCTCTAATTAGACACTCACGGGTTACTTCGGAATTCGCAGCTGATCTGCAGCTAAAACGCAGAGGAACCACTGAACAACTGATTTTTCTCTTTGCAGTGACCGGAGCTTCAATTCGCACATGTGTGAACCCAGCCTAAAGAGACATGTTTTGAGTCAGTTGATGCTGTAAAGAAGAGAACGGCAGATGTGTTGAAACAGCTGACAGAAATTGATTTTCTCCATGCCTCCCTGGTACCCCTACCTAAAGAGCACCCCAAAAAAGATGCCGTGTCTGTAGCAAAGGCAGATACAGTCGTGACACCTGCTATTTTTGTCCCTCCTGTCCTGGCGAACCTGGTCTCTGCATCGTGGACCGTTTCCATCGCTATCACACACTAGTAGAGTATTAGTATAGGGTACAGCATGGCACAGTCCTAGGGCACACTTTTACCCAGGGTCTCGAAAGATAATAGATGGCCATCGCATTTTGAGAGACCCTAACCTGGAACGTTTATAGTTATAATAAAAGTGTAAAACAAATAAATAAGTAAAAAAGGCAAAAATAGTTGTCGTTTTATTGTTCTTATTGTTTTACTGTATTTTATGCCTTACTGTAATGTTTTATTATTACTGTGTTTTATTGTTTGCTGTTCTACTGTTTTATTGTACTGTTACTGTGTTTTATTGTTAACCATTGTTTGCTTTGCTGTAAAGAAGAAAACGGCGGATGTGTTGAAACAGCTGACAAAAATTTCTCCATGCCTTCGACCAATGAAAAACAAGACTGCAGCAATGTATTAGTGCAAATGGGGAATATATTGAAGGGGTCAAGCATTAAATCTGTAATATAAATAAATAAAGGTGAGTTATTTAAACAGTCTCTTTATTTAATAGACAGACCTCGTATACCTCCATTACTAGAATGTCTTTGATCCGTTCAGAACTATACTAGCGTCCTCAATAGTATAGTGTTCCCAAAAACACGGTGTTAGCAAGATCAGCCCGACACCTACCAGCACCTGCTGGCAGTATATTTCAGTGCATTACTGCAAGATTAATGCCTTATATTTCAGTGCGTTGCATGCCATTTAACGCATAGTAGTTCAGTGCATTACTGCAAGTTTAACGCTGTATATTTCAGTGCATTACGTACCAATTAACAAAGTATAGTTCAGTACATTACTGCAAGTTTAACACTGTATTTTTCAGTGTGTTACATGCCGTTTAACACATATTTCAGTGCATTACTACAAGCTTAACGCCGTATGTTTTAGTGCATTACCTTTGGTTTAATATTTCTGTGCGTTAGTGCACGCTTAATGCAGTATATTTCAGTGCATTACCTTCCGTTTTAATGCTGTATATTTTAGTGTGTTACCTTCTGTTTAATGCAGTATAGTTCAGTGCGTTACTGCAAGTTTAGCACCGTATATTTCAGTGCATTATGTGCCATTTAACGCAGTATATTTCTGTGCGTTAGTGCACATTTAACACAGTATATTTTAGTGCTTTACTACAAGTTTAACACTGTATATTTCTCATGACACTGTAAGGGGGCCAGCAGCGTATGTGTCCACAGGCAAAGGTGGACGTGGTCAGTCCTCAGGCTGGGCATCATTTCCTCTGTTTAGTGATGTTGCCCGTGCTATCCAGCCACAGCATGCAGAGGAGGTGATGGACTGGCTTACTTGTCGAGGCCCAACTGAGGCCTCGCTAACCCACAAGCACATGGCAGAAAGGCCTAGGGGTTAACAGCCCCCTTGGCTGTAATCTCCTCCTCAGGAAAAAAGACCAGGCTGCTCAATTTTAGAGTATTTATACATATTCACAGTCACCATCTGGGCACCTCTCCCCAGGTATTGGCCAAGGCTACATAAATAGTCAGCTGCTGATTAGCCTTATCCTGCTTAATAATTCCAGCACATTTCAGAACAACCAAGGGGAAGCAGTGAATCCTGCAGCCACGGAAACACATAACTGACTTGGGCAATTAAACACAGCTACACAGATTACAGTGAGCAAAAACTAAATTGCCTAACAAAAAAGAGCATCCCCACTGGATACAATGAGCCAGAACTAAATTTACCTAATCCTATCACATACATTGGAGGGTGCTATACACTCCTGTCCTGCACACTGCCCACTGCGATACCCTCTGCGCTCTTCTACTGTACAAACTGTCTGCCATCATGCCCTCCACATTCTTCACAAACTGCCATACATGCTGGACCCCTCTCTTGGACACACTGCCAACTTCCATACCCTCCAAATTTTTCTCCTGGCTACAATGTCTGCTGTCATACCGTCCACGTTTCTCTCCTGAACATTAGGCCAAATGTTATACCTTGCACACTCCTCTCCTGCATATACTGCCCACCTTTGTAACTTAGGATCTCCTGTCCTCCTACACACTGCTTGTTGTAATATCCCCCATACTCATTTCCTACACATAGTTCCTACCATCATACCCTCCGCACTGCTTTCATGAGCATGCTCTCATACTCTTGGCTGTCCTCCACTCTCCTTTCCTGCACATTTCACCCACTAAAATAAACTCAAAACATCAAAAGCAATTATAAACCTGAAAACAGAAAAAGAATTTCCCTGGGATATTACGATCAGTGGATTATAATGTATGAATTCAATCTGCATGATGAACATTAACTCCAGTTTACTCCATCCTCTCCCTACAGAATATATTATTTTAGATAGATATACCATATACTAAACACATATGAGCTGTATCAGACCTGTGATGACATTACTTGTCTTAAATAAAGGATAAGATTAGGGGAGGATGGGTCACCAACTCATAGCTTATAAAAAAAGAAAGAACTTTACCTTAAAGAGTAACGATGCTGCCTTTCTATAGATATGCTATATAGATCTGATCCAGTCATGAATTCACACTGAGCCTTTAGATACCTTTTTGATGCATGTATAACACCTACGTACAAAAGCTACTACCCCGTTTCAAAAAACCTACTTGGCAGCTTTATGCTTCAATTTGAGATGGTCTCAGTGTGCATCTAATTGGCCTTCTCTGGCAGAGAAACTGCATCCCCTCCTTCCCCCCCCCACATGTCCATACTGGCTTGGGGAGTGACAGTTGGTCTATGACAGGGGTCTGAAACTGGTGGCCCTCCAGCTGTTGTGAAACTACAAGTTCCATCATGCCTCTGCCTGTGGGAGTCATGCTTGTAATGCCCCTTACACACGGTCGGACTTTGTTCGGACATTCCGACAACAAAATCCTAGGATTTTTTCCGACGGATGTTGGCTCAAACTTGTCTTGCATACACACGGTCACACAAAGTTGTCGGAAAATCCGATCGTTCTAAACGTGGTGACGTAAAACACGTACGTCGGGACTATAAACGGGGCAGTGGCCAATAGCTTTCATCTCTTTATTTATTCTGAGCATGCGTGGCACATTGTCCGTCGGATTTGTGTACACACGATCGGAATTTCCGACAACGGATTTTGTTGTCGGAAAATTTTATATCCTGCTCTCAAACTTTGTGTGTCGGAAAATTCGATGGAAAATGTGTGATGGAGCCTACACACGGTCGGAATTTCCGACAACATAGTCCTATCACACATTTTCCGTCGAAAATTCTGATTGTGTTTATGGGGCATAACTGTCAGCTGCCTACACACGGTCGGAATTTCCGACAACATAGTCCTATCACACATTTTCCATCAAAAATTCTGATTGTGTTTATGGGGCATAACTGTCAGCTTTGCAATGCCTCATGGGACTTGTAGTTTTGCAACAGCTGGAGGGCCACAGTTTGAGATCCCTGGTCTATGAGGATGGTGGCGAATGTGTGGTTTCATATGTTGTTTTATATGATTGCTTTTCATTTCCAATTGTTTAAGAACACTTTGTCACACCATAATATTCGCAGAGTTTTCCCTGAAGAAGAAGCCAGTTGATTTTGAAACGTGTTGGACACAATATGAAGCCTCTGCATAAAGATTAGTCTATATGTATCATATTATATAATCCTGTGTTCACTTTAATATATGGAATTTTATATATTGTTCTGTGTACCCAATTTTACTGTATCTTTAATAAAATGTATACATTTTTATAAGAAAAACAAATACTTTCTTGAGCCTTCATAGTCCCACCACATGGGGGAATTATAATTCTTGGTAAAGATGTCTTAAATAAAGGATAAGATAAGGGGAGGATGGGTCACCAACTCGTAGCTTGAGAAAAAAAAAATAGAATTTCACGTTTGTTACTCTTGTTGAGAAAAAAAACATTGCAAGGATTGTAACAAACTTTGTTGCAGATTCCTACCTTTTGTTATTTTAAGAAATTGCCGATTGTTTGTCTGTGTCCATGCACAAAGTAGATGTGAATGGAAGTGAGTTTTTCATTAGTGATTAGCTGCTGCAATTGCAGGGTTAACATTGAGGAAAGTGGCAGGGTCTGAATTCCTTTGGGCGTGACTAACCCTTTGGGAGTATCTCACTAGAACTGAAATGTTTGTTGCAGAGGATGTGAGGATGCCCCTAATATGATATGTATCTTGTGCAAACTTCAGGGAAAATCAGTGAGCCAATAACTCAAGTAGGAAATGACATTTCCTGGGGGGGGCGTTTTTTACACCACCTGTGTACAGAACACCTGTAGGTTTCCATATTGCATTGCATTTTACAGAAACTTACAGCGGCTGCAAATTGAACAGGAAAGGTAATTTTTAAAAATTTTATATTACAATATGGCTTGTGTCACAATTGTATATGTTTTTTATTTATATATTTTTTTCCCCACACACACGTGGAGCTACCATTTTAAATATTAGTCTTGTGTAGGATTCCTTTTTAGAACCCACAGGTGATTTGTTTAATTTATATGCAGCATGAGTAATGAGTGATCGGAGCAACATGATTGCAATCAAAACCAGGATTGTGTCTGTTAATTTGGAACAGATGGCTATCCTAGCTGCTTTGAACTACACCATGTACACACACAAGACATTAAGTCTGGCTGTAGAGAGGCAGATAGTTTCCTATGAGAAAAAGAAAAGGCTAGACATATACAGCTATATCTATCTCTCATATATGCTGTATATATAACAGTATACACAAAAGAATAGTCAAAAATTGCCATATATCTTCGGCCCCTTTCACACTGGGGCGGTGGGGGCGTTGGCGGTACAACAGCGCTATTTTTAGCGCTGCTGTACCGTCGTTCTTGCAGCTGTATTCGACCGCTAGCGGTGCGGTTTTAACCCCCGCTGGCGGCCGAAAAAGGGTTAAAATCACTCGTACAGCGCGGCTATAGCCGCGGTATTGCCGCGGTATAACCGTGCTGTCCCATTGATTTCAATGGGCAGGAGCGGTTTAGGAGCGGTGAATACACCGCTCCAAAGAAGCGGTTTGCAGGACTTTTTTCACCGTCCTGCCAGCGCACCGCTTCAGTGTGAAAGCCCTCTGGCTTTCACACTGAACAAACAGCGGAGGCTGTTTAGGGGGCGGTTTGCAGGCGGTATTTTTAGCGTAATAATGCCTGCAAACCGCCCCAGCGTGAAAGGGGTCTTCCAGAGAACACTCAGAAGGCTGGCCTGAGATATTTTTCCAAAGGCACAGACAAGACTAGTAATAGGTGGACAGGTATTTTCCAGAGAATGAAGAGAAGGCAGGATATAGACTAGTAGATATTCCCCAACAACTCAGAGAAGGCTAGCTATAGAAAGGCAGGCATTTCCCAAAGAAAACAGAGAAGGATAGCCATAGAGGAGCAGCTATCTCTTCTAGAACACAGATAAGGCCATAGATGGGAAGATAACTCAACAAGAAAAAGAAGATAGCAAAAGACTAACAGATATCTTCCTGAAAACAAACAGAATGCTGCCCAAAGACAGGCAGATATTTTTTTGGAAACACAGAAAAAGCTAGTCATAGGCAATTTTTTTCCCAAACACAGTGAGGGCTAGTCATAGACTGACAGACAATTTCCACAGAATACAGAGAAGGCTAGCCATAGGTCAAGCTGTTATCTTCTTGAAAACGTAGAGAAGTCTGGCCATGGTTGGCCAAATATCTTCATGAAAACAAAGGGAAGGTTAGCCATATATAAGCAGATATTTTTCCAAGCATATAGTTAGGTAGACCCTGTATCTACAGCAGGGGCGTTGCTAGGTCTGAAAAAGATCTGGGGCTATAGCCCATAGCAGCGGTCACCAACCGGGGGGGGGGGGGGGGTGGGGGTGCATGCTGGTGGTAAGCAATTTTTTGCGGGCAAAAGAAGGCTGGTGTTGGCGTTTCAATCTTCATGGCACCATGGTTGATATGGTGTCAGGGTGATCAAAGCGCATTGTTTCTATTGTTATATTGTAATATATAATGAAGTGGTTCGACTCACCATAATGCAGAATCAGTGGGAGCCCTGGGTGTGTCACTTGCCACATCATCTGCCACCATTTGCAGATTGTCACTTGCCACCCATTGCAGATTGTCACTTGCCACCATTTGCAGATTGTCACTTGCCACGTCACCTGCCACCATTAGCAGATTGTCACTTGCCACGTCACCTGCCACCATTAGCAGATTGTCACTTGCCACCATTAGCAGATTGTCACTTGTCACCATTTGCAGATTGTCACTTGCTATGCCAGCCAGTGCCACTAAATGTGCATTCTCGCTGCATTGGTGGCAGGCTGGCAGCACTGGCCCATTTAGTGAGGGCAGGAGAGCGGAGATGCAGGGCGGGCAGTGAGAGATGATGTAATCTCTCTGCTCCCCACCACACCTCCGACATTGAAGAGGCCCATTTAGTGAGGGCAGAAGAGCGCTGATGTGTGGCAGGCAGTGAGAGATGACATCATCTCTCTGCTCCCCGCCGCACATCGCTCCCACATTGAAATCCCAGCTGTGAAAGCGGAAGATTGGTGACGGGTGGGCGGAGTGAGATGATGTCATCTCTGCTTGTCCGCCTGCTTGTCTCCAGGGCTGGACTGAGACAAAAATTTGGCCCTGGACTTCATCCAGACCGGCTAACTTTGACAGGTCTCACCCATGCCGGATCTTCTGGTCCCCCTTGCTCCTGTGGTCCCCCTGTGCTTCTCTGGTCCCCCGCGTGCTGCTCTGGTCCCCAGAACTGCGCTGGTCCCCCTGTGCTCCTCTGGTCCCCCACGTGCTGTGCTGGTCCCCCTGTGCTCCTCTGGTCCCCCGCGTGCTGTGCTGGTCCCCCTGTGCTCCTCTGGTCCCCCGCGTGCTGTGCTGGTCCCCCTGTGCTCCTCTGGTCCCCCGCGTGCTGCGCTGGTCCCCCGCGTGCTGCGCTGGTCCCCCTGTGCTCCTCTGTTCCCCCGCGTGCTGCGCTGGACCCCTGTGCTCCTCTGGTCCCCTGTGTGCTGCGTTGGTCCCCCTGTGCTCCTCTGGTCCCCCGCGTGCTGCGTTGGTCCCCCTGTGCTCCTCTGGTCCCCCGCGTGCTGCGTTGGTCCCCCTGTGCTCCTCTGGTCCCCCACGTGCTGCGCTGGTACCCCTGTGCTCCTCTGGTCCCCCTGTGCTCCTCTGGTCCCCCGCGTGCTGCGTTGGTCCCCCTGTGCTCCTCTGGTCCCCCGCGTGCTGCGCTGGTCCCCCTGTGCTCCTCTGGTCCCCAGCGTGCTGCGCTGGTCCCCCTGTGCTCCTCTGGTCCCCCTGTGCTCCTCTGGTCCCCCGCGTGCTGTGCTGGTCCCCCTGTGCTCCTCTGGTCCCACTGTGCTCCTCTGGTCCCCCTGTGCTCCTCTGGTCCCCCGCGTGCTGCGCTGGTCCCCCTGTGCTCCTCTGGTCCCCCTGTGCTCCTCTGGTTCCCCTGTGCTCCTCTGGTCCCCCGCGTGCTGTGCTGGTCCCCCTGTGCTCCTCTGGTCCCCCGCGTGCTGTGCTGGTCCCCCTGTGCTTCTCTGGTCCCCCGCGTGCTGCGCTGGTCCCCCGCGTGCTGCGCTGGTCCCCCTGTGCTCCTCTGTTCCCCCGCGTGCTGCGCTGGTCCCCCTGTGCTCCTCTGGTCCCCTGTGTGCTGCGTTGGTCCCCCTGTGCTCCTCTGGTCCCCCGCGTGCTACGTTGGTCCCCCTGTGCTCCACTGGTCCCCCGCGTGCTGCGTTGGTCCCCCTGTGCTCCTCTGGTCCCCCGCATGCTGCGCTGGTCCCCCTGTGCTCCTCTGGTCCCCCGCGTGCTGCGCTGGTCCCCCTGTGATCCTCTGGTCCCCCGCGTGCTGCGCTGGTCCCCTTGTGCTCCTCTGGTCCCCCTGTGCTCCTCTGGTCCCCCGCGTGCTGCGCTGGTCCCCCTGTGCTCCTCTGGTCCCCCTGTGCTCCTCTGGTCCTCCTGTGCTCCTCTGGTCCCCCTGTGCTCCTCTGGTCCCCCGCGTGCTGTGCTGGTCCCCCTGTGCTCCTCTGGTCCCCCGCGTGCTGCGGTGGTCCGCCTGTACTCCTCTGGTCCGCCTGTGCTCCTCTGGTCCGCCTGTGCTCCTCTGGTCCCCCGCGTGCTGCGCTGGTCCGCCTGTGCTCCTCTGATCCGCCTGTGCTCCTCTGGTCCGCCTGTACTCCTCTGGTCCGCCTATGCTCCTCTGGTGCGCCTGTGCTCCTCTGGTCCCCCGCGTGCTGCGCTGGTCTGCCTGTGCTCCTCTGGTTCGCCTGTGCTCCTCTGGTCCCCCGCGTGCTGCGCTGGTCTGCCTGTGCTCCTCTGGTTCGCCTGTGCTCCTCTGGTCCCCCGCGTGCTGCGCTGGTCCGCCTGTGCTCCTCTGATCCGCCTGTGCTCCTCTGGTCCGCCTGTGCTCCTCTGGTCCCCCGCGTGCTGCGCTGGTCTGCCTGTGCTCCTCTGGTTCGCCTGTGCTCCTCTGGTCCCCCGCGTGCTGCGCTGGTCCGCCTGTGCTCCTCTGATCCGCCTGTGCTCCTCTGGTCCGCCTGTACTCCTCTGGTCCGCCTGTGCTCCTCTGGTCCGCCTGTACTCCTCTGGTCCGCCTGTGCTCCTCTGGTCCGCCTGTGCTCCTCTGGTCCCCCGCGTGCTGCGCTGGTCTGCCTGTGCTCCTCTGGTTCGCCTGTGCTCCTCTGGTCCGCCGCGTGCTGTGTGCTGCGCTGGTCCCCTGCATGCTCCGCTGATCCCCCGAATGCTGTTTTGGTCCCACATGTGCTCTGCTGGTCCCCCCCCCCCCCTGCTCTGGTCCCCGTGCTCCTCTATTTCCCCCCCCCCATGCTGCTCTATCCCCCCTCCCAGCGCTCATCTCCTCTCCCTGCTTAGATAGACATACAGACATGATCCTAGGAGTGGACACTGATAAGCTCATCGTACGATCCAGAAGTCATGCAGCAGCACACAGCTGTGACATAAACTTCCTCGGCACTCGTTCACTTGTTCTTTCCTTCCCCCGCTCTCCATCCTGTCTGCTGCCGCGGAGAATCTAGATGAGAGCGGGGGAAGGAAAGAACAAGTGAACGAGTGCCGAGGAAGTTTATGTCACAGCTGTGTGCTGCTGCATGACTTCTGGATCGTACGATGAGCTTATCAGTGTCCACTCCTAGGATCATGTCTGTATGCAGCCGCGCTGCATAAGCAGGGAGAAGAGGTGAGCGCTGCGGGGGAGGTGGCGGTAGATATCTACCCCATAACACAAGACAGGCTGTTGTAGTTGGGCAGATATCTAGCCAAGAACACAGGAAAAGCTGTACATAGAAGGGAAGATATCTGCACAAGAACACTGAGAAGGCTGGCAATAGAAGGGTAGATATCTTCACAAGAATAAAGACTGGCCATAGATGTGAAGATATATCCGCAACAATAGAGAAAAGGCTAGCCATAGATGTAAAGATATTTTCCCAGGAACACAAAAAAGCTGAATCTCCTTGCATGGCTTAGTCAGAGAACAGACCTAAACTCCAATGAAAATCTGTGGAATGACTTGAAGACTGCAGTCTACAAACAGTCACTATCAAATTTAACTGAACTTGCAGTTCTGCAAAGAAGAGTGGTCGAATATTACAAAAGTTAGATGTGCAAAGTTAGTAGAGACATATTCCAACAGACTAAAGGCTGTAATTAAAGCAAAAGATGGTTCAACAAAATACTGACACAAAGGGGTGGTGATCCTTTTTCAAACTCCACGATTTCTCTTTTTGATTAGTTTTAATTTTTTTCTGACATGTTGGTGTTATATCTTTCACCTGAACGTTATAAGTTGCACTAATAAATATAGCTGGATGAAACAAAAACTGTGTCTGTCTACATTTCAGGCTGCAAGGCAACAAAATGTGATTATTTTAAAAGGGGTGATTCTTTTCTATACCCACTGTACTTTGTGAAGCTCCCCACACATTTTCCTTCTTTTAATTCTTTGACACCTGATAACTATGCCCTGTGGTTAGACACTGCTGTGTCACACATTTCATAGATCCTTTCAGAATGCAGAGTCAGTACAGGGATCACAGCTTGCAGGCAGCAAAGTACCATGGAATATGTAGCTCTTGGAGATTGAAAGTAAACAGCAGAGAAGAAGCTGCAATGCATGCAGGGAATGCAGGAAGTTGTGGAAAGAGAGGACCAGCAGGCAGGCAGAACTCATGAAAAGAGGATTTTTCAAGTAAGCTTATATTGGATTGTCAATAAAATTATTGATTGTATTGCTATTACACTGATGATGTTATAAAATAAAAGTGAATGCTGGGATCATAGTATTCCTTTAACCAGTTACCAACCGGCCCATAGCCAAATGACGACTGCAGGGCGGTTGGATAACTCTGGGAGCACGTCATATGACGTGATCCCAGAAAACTGCTCCCATGCGCCCCCCAGGGCGCGCACACGGGAACATCCGTGACCGCCGGGTCCTCTGGATCTGCTGATTGCGGCCGTTTACCATGTGATCGCATTGTCAAATTACTCTGCAATGCCCCGCAATACTCTGCAATGCCCTGCAATACTCTGCAATACCCTGCAATACTCTGCAATGCCCCGCAATACTCTGCAATGCCCCGCAATACTCTGCAATACCCTGCAATACTCTGCAATGCCCTGCAATACTCTGCAATACCCTGCAATACTCTGCAATGCCCCGCAATACTCTGCAATGCCCCGCAATACTCTGCAATACCCTGCAATACTCTGCAATGCCCCGCAATACCCCGCAATACTCTGCAATATCCTGCAATACTCTGCAATGCCCCGCAATACCCCGCAATACCCTGTAATACTCTGCAATGCCCCGCAATACTCTGCAATACCCCGCAATACTCTGCAATACCCCGCAATACTCTGCAATACTCTGCAATGCCCCGCAATACTCTGCAATGCCCCACAATACTCTTCAATACCCTGCAATGCCCCGCAATACTCTGCAATACCCCGCAATACTCTGCAATACCCCGCAATACTCTGCAATACCCCGCAATACTCTGCAATGCCCCGCAATACTCTGCAATGCCCCGCAATACTCTGCAATGCCACACAATACTCTGCAATGCCACGCAATACTCTGCAATACTCTGCAATGCCCTGCAATACTCTGCAATGCCCTGCAATACCCTGCAATACTCTGCAATACCCTGCAATACCCTGCAATACCCTGCAATACTCTGCAATATCCCGCCATACCCAGCCATACTCTGCCATACCCAGCCATACTCTGCCATACTCGGTGATACCTAGCCATATTTTGCCATGCTCAGCCTTACCCAGCCATGCTCGGCTATACTCAGCCATACTCTGCCATACTCGGCTGTACTCGGCATCTGTATGTGGCCAGGCTCTGGAAGTCTCACACATGTGGTATCGCCGTACTCAGAAGGAGTAAGAGAATCTATTTTGGGGTGTCATTTTTGGTATGTACATGCTATGTGTTAGAAATATTGTATAAATGGACAACTTTGTGTTAAAAAAAAAAAGTGTTTTAACCACTTCCCCCCCTGGCCGTCATACGACGTCCTTGAATTTGTGCAGTCATATCTGAATGATGGGTGCAGCTACGGGCATCATTCAGATATCAGCTTTTTCAGCCGGCGATTCCCTATACCATGAGAACGATCATAGCGGCTGTTCCACTGCTTGATCGTTCTTACGGGAGGCAAGAGGGGTTGTCCCCCCTCCCGCCGCCCTCAGGTGCTTTTACCGACTCACTGCTACGATTGAAGCCTCTTCCCAGCCTAGAGGTGAGATGTGGGGTCTTATTGTCATGCCATATTCCTATTACAAGGGATGTTTACATTCCTTGTAATAGGAATAAAAGTGATCAAAAAATTTATTTTTTGGAAAAAAGCACCAAACTAAAATAAATAAAGTAAAATGAACAATAAAAAAAAAAAATTTCCCCCTGTGCTCGCATGCAGAAGCGAACACATACGTAAGTCCCGCCCACATATGAAAATGGTGTTCAAACCACACATGTGAGGTATCGCTGTGATCAGTAGAGCAAGAGCTATAATTATGGCCCTAGACCTCCTCTGTAACTCACAACATGTAACCAGTAAAACATTTTAAAGCGTCTCCTATGGGGATTTATAAGTAGCAAAGTTTGGCGCTATTCCACGAGCGTGTGCAATTTTGAAGGGTGACATGTTAGGTATCTATTTACTCGGCATAACTTCATCTTTCACATTATGCAACAACATTGGGCTAACTTTACTGTTTTTTTTTTTTAAAGCACAAAACTGTCTTTTTAAAAAAAAAAAAAAACGCGCTCGAAAAATTGCTGCTCAAATACCGTGCGAGATAAAAAGTTGCGACGACCGCCATTGTATTCTCTAGGGTCTTTGCTAAAAAAACATATATAATGTTTTGGAGTTTTGGAGTCAGAATTGGCCTGGGTGCTCCAAAACGCCTGAAGGTGCTACGTGCATGTTGGGCCTCTGTATGTGGCCACGCTGTGTAAAAGTCTCACACATGTGGTATCACTGTACTTGGGAGTAACAGCAGAATGGGGTGTAATTTGTGGTATGCATATGCTGTGTGTGAGAAATAACCTGCTAATATGACAATTTTGTGAAAAAAAAAAAAAAAAGAAAAAAAAAATCTTGATTTTGCAAAGAATTGTGGGAAAAAAATGACAACTTCAAAAAACTCACCATGCATCTTTCTAAATACCTTGGAATGTCTTTTTTCCAAAAAGGGGTCATTTGGGGGGTATTTGTACTTTTCTGGTATGTTAGGGTCTCAAGAAATTAGATAGGCCGTCAGTACTTCAGGTGTGATCAATTTTCAGAGATTGGCACCATAGCTTGTGGACTCTATAACTTTCACAAAGATCAAATAATATACACAGATTTGGGTTATTTTTACCAAAGATATGTAGCGGTATAAATTCATATTCATTTTGGCCAAAATATATGATGAAAAAATTACTAATTTGCTAAATTTTATAACAGAAACAAAGAAAAATGCATTTTTTTTACAGAATTTTCTGTCTTTTCTTTTATAGCGCAAAAAATAAAGAAACCAGCGGTGATTAAATACCACCAAAAGAAAGCTCTATTTGTGTGAAAAAAAAGGACAAAAATGTAATTTGGGTACAGTGTTGCATGACTGAGTAATTGTCATTCAAAGTGTGAGAGCACCGAAAGCTGAAAATTGGTCTGGTTATTAAGGGGTTTAAAAAAATATAGGTGTCTCACCAGACCTGCAGAAACACCGCTCAGCGCCAGGCAACCCAGACAGACCCAGAGTGTAGATATATATTTTAAATGTTTAAAGTTCTAGTGAACAATCAAAAGTGCATAAACGTAAATATACATCAATATGCAACCATAAGTTATTCACAAATACATGAGTGAGATTAAACTCCACTTTGTCTGTTTAAGCAGAGAGAGAATCTAATGAAAGCAGCTGTCTCAAACCAAAAAAATATCAATATTGAATCAGTGTTAAAAGTAATCCTAGTACGACTAATTTGTCACACTGGACAGCGCTCATGTTGAGCAATTGAAACATGTGGCCAACAACACATAAAAGGACATTCATAAAACAAAAAAGTCCCTAAAAAGTCCCTTAAAAGAGAGTCCCTTAGATAGGGTAGTGATGTAAACAGTTCAGGGTGTAGTTTAAATAATTAACAGGTGATCACGAAGACAGTCCTCCACCGATCACTCCGAAATCAACCCGGTGACAAACACTCTCCCCCTAGGGGGTTAAACTCACCATAAATGGGGAGTAATAAAGCCTTCAGAGTCAGCACTCTTTTAACAGCAGTTTGTTCCCATCATCACTATACATAGGGTCACAGATTTGCAGGGCTCGTAATGAATCAAGGAAAACAGAAAAAAAGGTTGCACATAGCGTAATCCTGTTTATTGACTCAGAATCCCTTGCACAAAGACAGACAGAGAACCCCCCTTCAATAAAATACGTACATCAAGTAAAATCACAAGTAAGCAATCAATCGAACAGGCAGGTAATGTAAGTGTGTCAACTTCACCATAGGATGTCAGCGCCGCTACACAGGAAAACTTCCTGGTTGTGCAGATGACTCAGGTCGAGCGCACACGTCACTTCCTACGTCGCGTTAGCCACGCACTGACGCGTTTCGTCATATCCTTTGACTTCAACAGAGGGCGTGGCTACACGACGAGATGGCCAGCTTATATATCCCTCTACAACCCGCCCAGCCAATCACCGCAGGGCTCGGGTGCCGGCGGGTGCACGTCGCCGGCCCCAGCCTCACTAGCAGCTTATCATAGACAGTGCGGAGGGACATAAAGGCGCTGCACCAATCTAACATATATATCTCATATACGATACAATAGAGCTGGCATTCACCAGCAGCAAGTGCTAATCTAAAGACGCACCATAAATAGAATGCTACTGGTGCATTTTTAGATCATTTTTGAAAAATCTAAAACCGAACACAATAGTTAAAACTACATATACAAAATATCCATGTAAAAAGAAGCCCTGAAAGGATTGTATTCCACAGACATTTATGCACTTTTACGCACATGTATACAATGGAAACAGTGCCTTATTGTATAAATATAAAAAGAGAGAGGGAACATCAAAGCATTAATAATGCTAGATAGAATCCTCTTATAATCGACCTCTAGCTATGAGGTTAATGCTAGTTTTAATGGTTAAGCTAAAAACCAGAGAATGATTAAAGAAAAAAACACAGAATAAACATATAAGAAGCTACAAAATCGCATAAAACAGGAGGATAAAAAATCGCACAAATATTGCGAAAGCAGACTTAATCAGTATCTTATTTCTAAAAACACAGTGGTCAGATAAGAGATACTATTGTAAAGAGAACAGGAATGTGCCATGGTGAAAGAGGCTAGAAAAACGCATAATGATATAAAAACAAAATTGGTCCGAATCTTTTTGTAAGGATTGGATAACCGTACAAAATGTACTATTGTAAGAAAACCAAGCATATAACAAAGGTAAAGGACACTTGAACAACACAGGAGCAGTGCAAAACCACTGATAATAGATCAGACCAACCGTTAATCACAGATATTAGTAATCGCTTATGAAGCAGTTGATATCTAGATCCACGTTTAGTCCCCTTGGCAATAAAGTATCAGCCAAGAAGATCCACTGGGTCTCTCTTCTTGACAGATCACGAACTAAGTTGGAACCCCTCCATTTTGGCTTCAAATGATCTATACCCCAAAACTTGAGGCCCGAAGGATCTTGATTATGTTTTAGCTTGAAATGAAGCGATACATTGTGGTCTTTAAACCCAATTTTTATGTTTGCTATGTGTTCTGCGATTCTGACCCTCAACAGCCTTTTGGTGCGCCCTATATACATAAGGCCACAAGGGCATTGCATAGCGTACACAACATAAGCCGTATTGCACGTAATGAATTCGTTTATAGTGAATTCTCTACCATTAGATGTAGATGTGAAGCTTTACAGAGCCCTCATTGGTCTACCAACTTCCCTACATGCACGGCATCTCCTACAGCTATAGAACCCTTTTTTGTCCCAGAAGGTAAGAGGTCTGGAAGGGGGATCAAGTACCTTCCGTACTATTTTATCCGCAAAGCTGTGAGATCTTCTGTAAATAAATTTAGGCCTACATGGTAGGGATGGGCCCAATGTTTTGTCCATGCATAGCACATGCCAATGGTCATTGAAAATGTCTTCCACCTCCCTGTATTGGGAGTGAAAACCTGAGATGAAGCTCCACTCATGGTTGTCACTGTTCTGGGCCTTAGGTTCGATCAACTAAAAAGGAATCTCTGGGTAGCACAGCCAACTCCTGAATAGTGGAGTCCAAAGCTCCCTCCACATATCCTTTTTCCATAAACTTTTTTTTGATCATTTGGGCCTGCCTAAGGAAGTCAGCATCCTCAGAACAATTTCTTTTTACCCTGGTGAGCTGACCCTTAGGTATGTTTTTCAGCCACTTAGGGTGATGCCCGCTACTAGTAGGCAAGTAGCTGTTGGAGTCTGTGGGTTTAAAGTAGACTCTAGTACCCAGTCCGTCACCTTGTCTGAAGATGTTAACATCCAAAAAATGAATGTCATTTTGACTAAAATCACTGGTCAGCCTGATGTTGTTGTTATTGGAATTAAGTTCATTCAGGAATTCCTGCAAGCTATCCCTGGACCCTCCCCAGATAAAAAACAGGTCATCTATGTACCTCTTATAAAACAGAAGCTGAGTGCGGGCAATGGAGAATATTTTTTTATCTTCCCATTCCCCCATAAACAAATTTGCTATGCTTGGGGCAAATTTTGCCCCCATAGCAACACCTCTACGTTGGGAGAAAAAATGTCCATCAAACCAGAAAAAATTATGGCTTAGACAGAAGTCTAATGCATCTCTAATGAAAACTTTCTGATTATGTGGCAAGTCATCCCGCTGGCAAAGAGCCCAATTAAGGGCTAGAAGGGCATCATCATGTTGTATGATTGAATAGAGAGATGCCACGTCAGCTGTTACTAAGTAAAGTTCTTGTTTCGTTAAATTCACCTGTTGTAGGATCTGCAGCAGACTCTTAGTGTCTCTCAAATACGCCTTAGTGCGTATCACACTTTCCTGGAGGAAGTGGTCAAGGTACTGGCCCATTCGAGATGTGATGGAGCCAATACCATTGACTATTGGTCTTCCTGGAGGCTTAATCAGATCCTTGTGGATCTTAGGCAAGGTGTAAATCGTGGGGATTCTGCTATCACTTGGTACAAGATACCTTCTTTCTTTGTTAGACAGAACCCCCATTGAGAAACCCTTTTCAACTAAGTTCCTGAGATCCTTTTCATACTGTACAGTAGGGTCTTTAGATAATCTCACATATGTTTCATCCTGCTTTAGCATCTCAGTGAGCTGATTCACGTAAAAATCTTTACTCAAAATAACTACCCCCCCCCCCCCTTGTCAGCTGGTCTGATGACTATCTCCTTCCTTTTTTCAAGCATGGAGATCCCCTCTATAATATGTTGGGGATTTACTTTCTTTTTTGGTACCAGCTGCTCTAAGTCACGCAACACCAACCCCTTAAAGACCTCGATGTGTTGGTTAGCGCTATTGAGGGGGTTGAACAAGGACTTGTTCTTAAGCCCACTGTCCACAGGTCCTGACTCATTCGCAACAGGTAGTCGGGGCGCTTTATTTAGAAAATACTTTTTGATGTTAACTTTCCTCATGTACTTATGCACATCAATGAAAACATCTAACTTATTAACGGGTCTTTTCAGGCCACATTTTAAACCTAAATGTAAGATATTCATTTCTTTGTCAGATAGAGTCGCATTGCTCAGATTGAAAATGCCTCCTATTCCTGCTCTCTCCTTCTTTTTTTGGGCCCTTCTCCCTGCCCTGCAGCCCCTTGTTCTTCTCTCCACTGATTGGGGTAATAAGGATACTCGTCTTCCCGCCACGGTCGCTCCCTCCGTGGAGGTACATGGTAATCCTGTCTCAACCCTCCCTGACCTGGAGGTCTTCCCCTTCGGTGAGAGTTCCCTCGGCCCCGTTTCTGCCACCCCCTTCCTCTCCCTAAAAAAGGACGGGGAGATTGATCAGAAGTTCTCTCTCCATTATCTCTTAGCGGGCCAAACCTGTTATATACAGGGACTTGATAATTGCTATTATTAGGTGTATGACTGTATGGTTGATAGGGTCCACTCATCCTGTCGTCCCTTCTACCATAACCAGCATCCCCCCTATTAGGGGTGGTATAAGCATCGGCAGGGTGATTGGATTTCTCACCTTTCTTATTACCACCAGCATGAGTACCCATGCTAGGTGGTTTAATTATGCGATTATTTGGGACATCTGCAGATGCCCCAATAGCACTGTTAGTACCACTAACAGGTACTTTAGATTGTTGCCAGATATACACAGAATTGGACCTGAAATCATTCAGGTCCCTATGGAACTTCTTTGCTTTCTTCTTCTGTGTATCCCTGTCAATCAAAAGCAAGTCCGCACTTGGTGGGACATTTGTACATTCGAGCAGTATATTAAAGAAAAAATTATAGTTAGAAGCTTGAGATGGGAGGTAGCCCCCCAAGACGGACTTGATGACCCGGAATCTATGCAGGAATGGTATGAGTTCTTTACCGGTATGGGATTTAAATTGCAGGATTTGGTTCTGTCTCGGAAACGTAAAAAAATGTCCATCTTGGAGGGTAAAATTAATGAATTTCGTTTGCAGCTTGATCCTGTGAAGGATACCCAACAAGTAATAGAGTTTAATACTCGTATAAAAAAGAAGCTTGAATAGATTGACAGGGATACACAGAAGAAGAAAGCAAAGAAGTTCCATAGGGACCTGAATGATTTCAGGTCCAATTCTGTGTATATCTGGCAACAATCTAAAGTACCTGTTAGTGGGACTAACAGTGCTATTGGGGCATTTGCAGATGGCCCAAATAATCGCATAATTAAACCACCTAGCATGGGTACTCATGCTGGTGGTAATAAGAAAGGTGAGAAATCCAATCACCCTGCCGATGCTTATACCACCCCTAATAGGGGGGATGCTGGTTATGGTAGAAGGGACGACAGGATGAGTGGACCCTATCAACCATACAGTCATACACCTAATAATAGCAATTATCACGTCCCTGTATATAACAGGTTTGGCCCGCTAAGAGATAATGGAGAGAGAACTGCTGATCAATCTCCCCGTCCTTTTTTAGGGAGAGGGAGGGGGTGGCAGAAACGGGGCCGAGGGAACTCTCACCGAAGGGGAAGACCTCCAGGTCAGGGAGGGTTGAGACAGGATTACCCTAGTACCTCCACGGAGGGAGCGACCGTGGCGGGAAGACGAGTATCCTTATTACCCCAATCAGTGGAGAGAAGAACAAGGGGCTGCAGGGCAGGGAGAAGGGCCCAAAAAAAGAAGGAGAGAGCAGGAATAGGAGGCATTTTCAATCTGAGCAATGCGACTCTATCTCACAAAGAAATGAATATCTTACATTTAGGTTTAAAATGTGGCCTGAAAAGACCCGTTAATAAGTTCGATGTTTTCATTGATGTGCATAAGTACATGAGGAAAGTTAACTTAAAAAAGTATTTTCTAAATAAAGCGCCCCGACTGCCTGTTGCGAATGAGTCAGGACCTGTGGACAGTGGGCTTAAGAACAAGTCCTTGTTCAACCCCCTCAATAGCGCTAACCAACACATCGAGGTCTTTAAGGGGTTGGTGTTGCGTGACTTAGAGCAGCTGGTACCAAAAAAGAAAGTGAATCCCCAACATATTATAGAGGGGATCTCCATGCTTGAAAAAAGGAAGGAGATAGTCATCAGACCAGCTGACAAGGGGGGGGGGGGGGTAGTTATTTTGAGTAAAGATTTTTACGTGAATCAGCTCACTGAGATGCTAATGGAGGATGAAACATATGTGAGATTATCTAAAGACCCTACTGTACAGTATGAAAAGGATCTCAGGAACTTAGTTGAAAAGGGTTTCTCAATGGGGGTTCTGTCTAACAAAGAAAGAAGGTATCTTGTACCAAGTGATAGCAGAATCCCCACGATTTACACCTTGCCTAAGATCCACAAGGATCTGATTAAGCCTCCAGGAAGACCAATAGTCAATGGTATTGGCTCCATCACATCTCGAATGGGCCAGTACCTTGACCACTTCCTCCAGGAAAGTGTGATACGCACTAAGGCGTATTTGAGAGACACTAAGAGTCTGCTGCAGATCCTACAACAGGTGAATTTAACAGGCAAACAAGAACTTTACTTAGTAACAGCTGACGTGGCATCTCTCCATTCAATCATACAACATGATGATGCCCTTCTAGCCCTTAATTGGGCTCTTTGCCAGCGGGATGACTTGCCACATAATCAGAAAGTTTTCATTAGAGATGCATTAGACTTCTGTCTAAGCCATAATTTTTTCTGGTTTGATGGACATTTTTTCTCCCAACGTAGAGGTGTTGCTATGGGGGCAAAATTTGCCCCAAGCATAGCAAATTTGTTTATGGGGGAATGGGAAGATAAAAAAATATTCTCCATTGCCCGCACTCAGCTTCTGTTTTATAAGAGGTACATAGATGACCTGTTTTTTATCTGGGAAGGGTCCAGGGATAGCTTGCAGGAATTCCTGAATGAACTTAACTCCAATAACAACAACATCAGGCTGATCAGTGATTTTAGTCAAAATGACATTCATTTTTTGGATGTTAACATCTTCAGACAAGGTGACGGACTGGGTACTAGAGTCTACTTTAAACCCACAGACTCCAACAGCTACTTGCCTACTAGTAGCGGGCATCACCCTAAGTGGTTGAAAAACATACCTAAGGGTCAGCTCACTAGGGTAAAAAGAAATTGTTCTGAGGATGCTGACTTCCTTAGGCAGGCCCAAGTGATCAAAAAAAAGTTTATGGAAAAAGGATATGTGGAGGGAGCTTTGGACTCCACTTTTCAGGAGTTGGCTGTGCTACCCAGAGATTCCTTTTTAGTTGATCGACCTAAGGCCCAGAACAGTGACAACCATGAGTGGAGCTTCATCTCAGGTTTTCACTCCCAATACAGGGAGGTGGAAGATATTTTCAATGCCCATTGGCATGTGCTATGCATGGACAAAACATTGGGCCCATCCCTACCATGTAGGCCTAAATTTATTTACAGAAGATCTCACAGCTTTGCGGATAAAATAGTACGGAAGGTACTTGATCCCCCTTCCAGACCTCTTACCTTCTGGGACAAAAAAGGGTTCTATAGCTGCAGGAGATGCCGTGCATGTAGGGAAGTTGGTAGACCAATGAGGGCTCTGGAAAGCTTCACATCTACATCTAATGGTAGAGAATTCACTATAAACGAATTCATTACGTGCAATACGGCTTATGTTGTGTACGCTATGCAATGCCCTTGTGGCCTTATGTATATAGGGCGCACCAAAAGGCTGTTGAGGGTCAGAATCGCAGAACACATAGCAAACATAAAAATTGGGTTTAAAGACCACAATGTATCGCTTCATTTCAAGCTAAAACATAATCAAGATCCTTCGGGCCTCAAGTTTTGGGGTATAGATCATTTGAAGCCAAAATGGAGGGGTTCCAACTTAGTTCGTGATCTGTCAAGAAGAGAGACCCAGTGGATCTTCTTGGCTGATACTTTATCGCCAAAGGGACTAAACGTGGATCTAGATATCAACTGCTTCATAAGTGATTACCAATATCTGTGATTAACGGTTGGTCTGATCTATTATCAGTGGTTTTGCACTGCTCCTGTGTTGTTCAAGTGTCCTTTACCTTTGTTATATGCTTGGTTTTCTTACAATAGTACATTTTGTACGGTTATCCAATCCTTACAAAAAGATTCGGACCAATTTTGTTTTTATATCATTATGCGTTTTTCTAGCCTCTTTCACCATGGCACATTCCTGTTCTCTTTACAATAGTATCTCTTATCTGACCACTGTGTTTTTAGAAATAAGA
Organism: Lithobates clamitans; assembly: GCA_037952925.1. NCBI lineage: Eukaryota > Metazoa > Chordata > Amphibia > Anura > Ranidae > Lithobates > Lithobates clamitans. The sequence goes on along the minus strand of JBBGZY010000194.1, from coordinate 82,051 downwards.
TACTGATTAAGTCTGCTTTCGCAATATTTGTGCGATTTTTTATCCTCCTGTTTTATGCGATTTTGTAGCTTCTTATATGTTTATTCTGTGTTTTTTTCTTTAATCATTCTCTGGTTTTTAGCTTAACCATTAAAACTAGCATTAACCTCATAGCTAGAGGTCGATTATAAGAGGATTCTATCTAGCATTATTAATGCTTTGATGTTCCCTCTCTCTTTTTATATTTATACAATAAGGCACTGTTTCCATTGTATACATGTGCGTAAAAGTGCATAAATGTCTGTGGAATACAATCCTTTCAGGGCTTCTTTTTACATGGATATTTTGTATATGTAGTTTTAACTATTGTGTTCGGTTTTAGATTTTTCAAAAATGATCTAAAAATGCACCAGTAGCATTCTATTTATGGTGCGTCTTTAGATTAGCACTTGCTGCTGGTGAATGCCAATCTATAATGCTAAGATGCTTATGCTGATGTGATTGACAAATGTATTCATTACATGTCTGCTTATGCTTATTTAATAATCAGCTCTATTGTATCGTATATGAGATATATGTTAGATTGGTGCAGCGCCTTTATGTCCCTCCGCACTGTCTATGATAAGCTGCTAGTGAGGCTGGGGCCGGCGAGGAGCACCCGCCGGCACCCGAGCCCTGCGGTGATTGGCTGGGCGGGTTGTAGAGGGATATATAAGCTGGCCATCTCGTCGTGTAGCCACGCCCTCTGTTGAAGTCAAAGGATATGACGAAACGCGTCAGGACGTGGCTAACGCGACGTAGGAAGTGACATGTGCGCTCCACCTGAGTCATCTGCACAACCAGGAAGTATTCATCTTTTCATGTGTAGCGGCGCTGACATCCTATGGTGAAGTTGACACACTTACATTACCTGCCTGTTCGATTGATTGCTTACTTGTGATTTTACTTGATGTACGTATTTTATTGAAGGGGGGTTCTCTGTCTGTCTTTGTGCAAGGGATTCTGAGTCAATAAACAGGATTACGCTATGTGCAACCTTTTTTTCTGTTTTCCTTGATTCATTACGAGCCCTGCAAATCTGTGACCCTATGTATAGTGATGATGGGAGCAAACTGCTGTTAAAAGAGTGCTGACTCTGAAGGCTTTATTACTCCCCATTTCTGGTGAGTTTAACCCCCTAGGGGGAGAGTGTTTGTCACCGGGTGGATTTCGGAGTGATCGGTGGAAGGTGCATGTGGAGGACTGTCTTCGTGATCACCTGTTAATTATTTAAACTACACCCTGAACTGTTTACATCACTACCCTATCTAAGGGACTCTCTTTTAAGGGACTTTTTAGGGACTTTTTTGTTTTATGAATGTCCTTTTATGTGTTGTTGGCCACATGTTTCAATTGCTCAACATGAGCGCTGTCCAGTGTGACAAATTAGTCGTACTAGGATTACTTTTAACACTGATTCAATATGGTTATTAAGGGGGTTTAAGTGCCCAGTGGTCAAGTGGTTAAGGAAGCAAAATCTTCCTAGTGGAAATTAGAACATTGGAAGATTTCCCCTCTAATACTATGTTTTCTCCCTTTCATGCTGACAATGGACACTAGGACAAATGGAGAGGGTGGCTCTCCCTAACAGACATGGAGCATTAGGGTTTGTAACCCTTCTACAATCTATCTAAAATATAATAAAAAGATTTGGATACATTCTAATACTCCACTCTATAAAATATGAGCAATACCGTGAGTGACTTTTTGGCAGCAAAGAATTAACAGTACAAAGCTTTTAAGTACATTACTTTGGCTCCTAGTTTTACTATTGTTCTGTATTATATTTTCCCTGCATAGACCTTTTTATGTGGTGCTGCTAACAGTAGGTAAACAAAATAAAGCCAGACGCTTAGTAAAGAATGAAAGCACCAGGTCTGAAAAGCATTAACTCTATCATTTCTATTTATGGCATACATATACACACATGGCGGCATAGGCAATTAGCATAATGCATTCTTACATTTTTACATGATGTGAAACTCAGAGCAGGTTGTTTTTCTATGAGTACAACATACTGTACTCAGACAGTCATTTTAAACTGTCATGTCAGATTTATTCATAATATATATATTTTTTTACTATTTTGTTGTTCAATGTTATATTTTTTTTACTGACCACCAATATACCCTGGCATTTCTCCACTTCATATCAGTGCTCCCTAGCATTTCTCCACTGCCCACTATTGCACCCTAGCCTTGCTCCTCTGACCACCAGTGCACACTAGCATTTCTTCAATTACAACCGATGCACCTTAGCATTTGTCCACTTTGCATCAATATACCCCCTAGCATTTTCTCACTTACTACCATCCTGGCATTTGTCCACTGAGCACCAATGCACACTAGCTTTTCCCACATACCACCAGTGCACCCCAGCATTTCTCCACTGATCACCAACACACCCTGGCATTTCTCCACTTTGCACTAGTGCACCCCAGCATTTCTTAACTGCTGACCATTACACCCTAGCATTGCTCCTCTGACCACCAATTCCCCTAGCATTTCCTCACTTACTACCAGTGCACCCTAGTATTTCTCCACTGACCATCAATGCACCCTAGCATTTCCCCACTCACCACCAGTGCACCTCAGGATTTCTCCATTGCTCACCATTATACCCTAGCGTTGCACCTCTGACCACCACTACACTCTAGAATTTCTCTACCTCTCACCAGCTAACCTGGTAATTTCTTGACTGACCACCATTGCACTCTAGCATTTTTTAATTACTACCGATGCACCCTAGCATTTCTTCACTTGCCACCAAAGCACACATTTCCTTGCAGTGAACCATAGTATTTGTCCACTGACCATCAATGCACCCTAGCATTTTCTCACTACCAGTGCACCCTAGCATTTCTTCACTAACTACCAGTTCACCCAAGCATTTCTCCACTGACCACCAATAAATCCTAGCATTTCCTCAGTTACTTATAATTAACACCATACATCAATGTATTTCTCAATGAAATACACATGAGTTTTAGGAAGATGGAAAGACAAAATCTAGTTGGGGGGTCATTTATAATAGGACACCAATATCTGTATCTGCTCCCTGCAGTAGGATTTCATAAAATGATTAATGACACAGTAAAAACAATGTGTTTGAGGGAGAGGCCAATCACATTACTGACAGCTTATGTGTACTGGATTCTCTCCCACGTTTTTGTTTTTACTCATTGATATTTAATATCAATGAGTAAAAACAAGATGATAAGATGATGAGAGGCAGAAACGTATACATCTGGTGTAGTAAAATGATTAGTTAAATGGTTACCGTGAAGTAGTGGTATTTACACCCCCAGGGGTCCCCTATTGGGACCTCTTTTGTCTCCTGGGGGGGGAAAGAATTAAACTTGATGGTACGTGGGTAACCAAAGTATATATTTTTACAGTAATCATATATTGAGATGATTAAATATTCGAATATTCTATACTGACTTGATACTATATCATGACTAATCTAGTTATTAGAGTTCTTACATCACAGAAAGTTTTCAGCACCTACCCATTTTTCCCATGGTAACCACAGTTTCATTAAACTGGAAGCCATGGTTAATTCATAGCTATAATGTTTGTTTACCAGTTCGAGTGTGTGTTCCACTGAAGGAATCTTATCAGATTTCCAAAGTCTTGTTATGCTTAGTCTTGCTGCTAGTAGGATGTGTGTTGTTACATGTCTGAAGGGTCGTGGTATAGAGTCTATATTCAGGTTTAAGAACACCAAGTCGGGTGTCAGAGGGATGTGTTGTGTCGTGATGTCCGTTAGGACTCTGAAGATATTTTTTAGGACGGCTACACTGCCAGAAAATGTGTAGTATGTCGCCTTTATTTGAATTGCATCTCCAACATAAAATTGGGGAATTTTTATTAAACGAGGCCAGTTCTGATGGGGTTAAGTACCATCTGAGAGACAGTTTTTGGGCTAGTTCCCATAAGGCAGAGCATTTAGTTGCTTTATAAATTTTTTGTAGTGCTTGTTGGTATTCTGTGTATTTTTGTCCTAAGTCATTCTCCCAGTGTATATGGGGAGGAGCCTTAGTGAATCTGCATTTTTGGTGTAAAACATTGTAGAATATAGAGATCCCTTTTGCATTTGGTGGTGGATTTGTTAGGAATTGCCATGCCATTGGATGTATTGTGTATAGTGGGAGATGTAATTTATCAAGGCAATGCTTCACTCTAATATAGGTAAAAAGGTCCGTTTTTGGTATATTAAATTTGCGTTGTAAAAGAGAGAAGGGTTTTGGTTTGTAGTTTTGGAGTAGATCTTGAATGGATTTTATTCCCTGGCAGGACCATTTGGATAATGATAAATCTGGTGATATGTGGTGGAGGGATTCAATAGGAATAGGTATTGGAGGGGTGTTAGGGTAGGTTTGACTAGTTTGGACCAAGATTTTCCATGCTATGGCTGATGTTTTCATAGTGGGTGGTAGTGCCGATGGTATTTGTGTTCCTAAGGGAGTGCTCATCAGCCACCATCGAAGATTCGGGCGGCACAGTGGTGTAGTGTAGCACTCTCGCCTAGCAGTAAGAAGAGTCGCTGGTTCGAATCCCGACCATGACACTACCTGCCTGGAGTTTGCAAGTTCTCCCTGTGTCTGCGTGGGTTTCCTCCGGGTTCTCCGGTTTCCTCCCACACTCCAAAGACATGCTGGTAGGTTAATTGGATCCTGTCTAAATTGGCCCTAGTATGTATGAATGTGAGTTAGGGACCTTAGATTGTAAGCTCCTTGAGGGTGTAGGGACTGATGTAAATGTATAATGTATATGTAAAGCGCTGCGTAAATTGACGGCGCTATATAAGTACCTAAAATAAATAAATAAGTGATGAGCTCTCTATTTTGCCCCACGATTTACTAGGACATGGGTGAAACCAATCATTAAGTTGGTCTAGTGCTGATGCTAGATAGTAATCTTCAAAATCAATGGTTCCTGATCCTCCCGCTAATTTGTGTTTCATGAGTGTTGAGTGTGCACTTCTAGGTTTGGTATTTTTCCATATACATTTATTGAATAAGGTTTGGAGAGGTTTGAAAAAGTACTTCGGTATGGGGATGGGGAGAGTCCTGAACAAGTAAAGGATTTGCGGCAGGTGGATCATTTTAAATGCTGCAAGTCTACCGGACCATGATAATCCCAGCTTTGTTATAGATTGGCTTTCTGTTCGTAGTTTGTCAAGTAATGGTTTAATATTGGCTGAGAAGAGGTGTTTAACCGATCGTGTGAGAAGTACCCTGAGATATGATATGTTTTTATCTGGCCATGTAAAGGGGTATTAGGCTTGTAGTAAGTTTTTAGTTGTGGCGTCTAGTTTAAGATCTAAGATGTGTGATTTAGTTGTATTCACTTTGTAGTAAGAGACTTGTCCAAACCATTCTAATAGTTTTTGGACTTCTGCCAGAGAAGATGTTGGATTAGTGAGAATCAAGATCACATCATCCGCGAAGAGACTGATCTTATAAGAGATTTTGCCTACCGTTAAGCCTGTAATTGAGGGATTGGAGCCGATGTGTTCCGCCAAGTTTTCCATCATCAGGTTAAATATAATTGGTGATAGAGGACACCCTTGGCATGTACCATTTGATATGTTAAACGGTTGTGATAGCATATCTGCTGAGTATACTTGTGCTGATGGATTGGAATATAGTGCCATGATGGCTCTGAATATGTGTTCTTTGAAACCCAATTTAAGAAGTACATTTTGGAGTTATGACCAATGAACCCTATCGAATGCCTTCTCTGCGTCTAATGAGAGCAACAGAGAAGGCGTTCCGCTGGATTTGGCATGATGTATCAAGTTTATCATGCGTCTTGTGGCATCTGGTGCTTGTCTGCCCTTAATGAACCCTGACTTGTCTTTGTTGATGAGGTCTGGCATGAACACCATCAAACGTTTGGCAATGGTTTTGGCATATATTTTTAAGTCAAGGTTAAGTAATGATATGGGTCGAAAATTTTGAGGGGAGGACGATTCTTTTCCTGGTTTTGGTAGTGTTATAATAATAGCATTTAATGATTCCTTATCGAATCTTGAAGAGGAGACAGCGTTGTTGAAAAGTTGTGTTAAGTGTGGGGTTAATTGACTGGAGAATTCCTTATAATATTCTCCAGATAGACCATCAGGTCAAGGAGCTTTCCCTGAAGGTAACGAGTTTATCGTGTCTAGGATTTCTAATTCAGTGAAAGGTTCATTCAAAGAAGATAGTTGTGCTTCGGTGAGTGTAGGAAGTGTAATTTGCCATAGGAATGTATTTATGTCCTCTTCTGAGGGTTGAAATGAGGAGGTGTCTTGTGTCAGATGAGGGTACTCACAGAGGCCGAGATGCTTAGAGCGGAAACCTCTTGCGACTAAGCGCACTCCACTCCTGGAGATGGTACAGGGGGTGAAGGGCACAAAGAGGCACGAGTCACCAGCAGGCTGGGCAGGTCTTGCGTGAAGGTCACCGGCAGGGAGACAGCTGTGCAGGACTGGAAGATGCTGAAGTTCAAGAAGGAGGATGAACAGCTGATCCAACAACAGGCCGGGGGTCAAACACCGTTGACTAGTAAGTCACTAGATAGGCAAAAACAGTCTAGTGTAAGGGACTGTTAGCAGGTCTGTCAGCAGGCTGATGACTTAGTACTGAAGATTAATAGCACAGTCCGTAAAACAGACCGAGGGTCAAACACAGGTAACTGGAAGCAAATCTGTGAGCAAGCCAGGGGTCGAGCACTGAAGACAGTAGCAAAGTCCAGAAGCAGGCTGAGGGTCAATCACTGGAGACAGGAAGCAATATCCGTAGACAGGCCGAGGGTCAAACACAGTAAGCAAGTGGAGAAGTTCGGGAGGCAAGCCGAGGGTCAGATGCAGGTAGAGATCAGAGCAGGTCAAGGTCAATCCGGGTCACAACAGGTAATCAAGAATCAGGATACAAGCAGGAAACACACAGGGAGCTGAGAGACAAACCAGCAATCTGGTCATGGCACAGAGTGGCTTTTATAGGCCAGTGGGAGGCTAATGTGTGCGAGTTATTGCGTACGCGCGTTCGCTGTTCTGCTGAATCGCGCACGCGCATTAGCTGTTTCGCTGAAGTGCACACAAACATTAGCTGTTTAGCCGAATTGCGCACGCGCATTAGCCGTTTCACTGTATTGTGCCCAGGGATGCGTTGGAGTGCCGCTCTACCGCGCATGTGCGAAGGAAGGCAACAATATTGGCGAGACTGGTACTTGCCTCTTTCCTGACATCTTGTCTTAAATTGTAAAGATCACTGTAGTAGGTACTGAAAGCATTTTCTATATCTTGGGGTTAGTCAGTTGTTCCTTAGTGTGGGAATGGAACAGGTGTGTGATTTTAGATTTGCTTCTTTTCCTTTTGAGGGATTGTGCTAATTTTTTTCCCGCTTTTTTGGATGTAGAGTAAGAGGTGGCTTTATATTAAACGTTGTATATGTTCGAAAGAATGGAGGAGGAGCGTCCTCAATTCCTGTCTCAGTGTCATTAGTTGGGCCAAATATGTAAGGCGTGGGTCAGCTTTGTGTAAGGACTCAATAATGGCAATTTGTGAGGTGATTTTGTCAAAACGCTGCGTCCTCTTCTTTTTACTAATAGAGCTTAATTTAGTTATAGTGCCCCCAATAACAGCTTTGTGCGCACTCCACACCATAGCAGGGTCGGACACTGATCTGTCATTACTATGGAAGTATTCAGTAAGATGTTCTCTGATGATTTGAGAATATTGTGGATGTATTTATCGGCGTATAACACGCACCGGCGTATAACACGCACCCCAATTTAGGAGGGAATTTTAAGGAAAAAAAAACTTTTAGGAGGGAAGTTGAAGGGAAAAAAAACTTACATTTAAACGCCCATCATTGCAGCCTTCTCAGTGCAGCCATGTCAGTGCAGCCTTGTCAGTGCAGCCTTGTAAGTGCAGCCATGTCAGTGCAGCCTTGTCTGTGCAGCCATGTCAGTGCAGCCTTCCCCAGTGCAGCCTTCCCCAGTGCAGCCTTGTCAGTGCAGACTTCCCCAGTGCAGCCTTGTCAGTGCAGACTTCCCCAGTGCAGACTTCCCCAGTGCAGCTTTCCCCAGTGCAGCTTTCCCCAGTGCAGCCTTCCCCAGTGCAGCCTTCCCCAGTGCAGCCTTGTCCCCAGTGATCCCAGCCATTCTGGGCTTCAAAATCGCCGATCGCGATTTGAAAATGGCGCCGCCGGCGCCGAAATACACAGAGCCGGTCCTCGGCTCTTTCCGGCGGCTGTCGTTCACTTTCGACTCCACTCGTAGTCCCGAGCGGAGCTATCCGAACCTAGCCGAGTAGGTTCGGATAGCTCCGCTCGGGACTACGAGTGGAGCCGAAAATGAACGAGAGCCGCCGGGAAGAGCCGAGGACCGGCTCTGTGTATTTCGGCACCGGCAGCGCCATTTTCAAATCGCGGTCGGCGATTTTGAAAATGTGACAGGTCGGGATCGCAGGGGATCGGCGTATAACACGCACCTGCGATTTTCCCCTGGTTTTAAGGGGAAAAAAGTGCGTGTTATATGCCGATAAATACGGTAGTTGTTGGCACGCCAGAGGAAAGTATTAGTGTCAGTTATGGTAATTGTGATAGGAGCGTGGTCCGACCATGTCATGGTGTGGATTACAGATGCACTTATATTTTGTAACAACCATTTGTCTGTGAGGAACATGTCGATCCTCGAGTAGGATTTATGATGTGGGGAGAAGTAAATATAAAAAAATTCCTATCAAAATACTTACCGTAATTTTCCTTTCCTGATGGACTCCATCATGTGGGTTAAGTCCTGCCTCCACTACCCTATAGGACACTACTCCCATAAATCTTTGCTCCCTGTTCATGGCCGTGTTCGATGACTAGCCTACTCCAGCCATTTGGGAGGGAACTCCTGCTGCCATGGAGTCCATCAGGAAAGGAAAATTACGGTAAGTATTTTGATAGGAATTTTCCGTTTTCCTGACAGACTCCATGGCAGCAACGTGTGGAAAATAACTCGCCATACACACCCGGGTAGGCATAAATGCTGAACAAAAAGATTTATTTAACACTGTCCACTGACAGCAGTTTTAAGCCAAAATCAACAGAAGATAAGGTCGCTGGTTCAATGCAATAATGAGACATAAAGATATGAATCGTTGACCAGGAGGCTGCCTTGCAGATAACTTCAGGTGCCACATGACGTGAAGCCGCCCAGGAAGTAGAAAGACTTCTTGTGGAATGCGCTGTAACCGCCACAGGAGGAGCCAAGCCCTTCTCTCTGTAAGCCCATTGGATAGCCTGAACAATCCACGCTGCGATGGATCTGACGGAAGCTCTGAGACCCCTGCTTTTCCCATGAAACAAGACAAAAAGGTAGTCCGTTTGTCGAAAAGAAGCTGTAGCCTCCAAGTATTGCTTCAAGATAACTCCCATGTCGAGGGGATGTGTCTCTAGACTTCCAGCAGAATTAAACGTAGGGAGTGTGATATCCTGATTTTCGTGGAAGACTGAAGTGACCTTGGGATTTGATCCTAGCATCGGAATAAGGACCACTCTGTCTGGGAAAAAGTGAGAAAGGGCTCCTTTGATCCTAGAGACTGGATTTCAGAGACTCTTTTTGCCGAGGAAATGGCTATCAAAAAGGAAGTCCTGAGGGTGAGATCTCTAACCGAAAGAGGCTTGTCCAGTTGAGAGAAGAAGTCAAGGACTAGTGGTAGATCCCATTTAGGGAATCTAGGTTTCCTCTGAGGTCTGAGCCTAACTGCTCCCTTGAAGAATTGTTGAACCAAGGGATGTTTAGCCCATGATATTCCAGAAAAAGCTGAAATTGCTGAGACTTGCACACGGAGAGCGCTCACAGATAAAGGAACATCTAGTCCAGATTGTAAGAAACTTAAGACATCTTGAACTGTCGGATTACAGTCAGAGTTGGACCCGGAGGACATGTAGTTTGTAAATCTAGCCCAGATTCTTTCATATACTCGGTTGGTACTTCTTCTCCTCGCACTCATAAGAGTAGGGATAACCTCCTTAGGACATCCAAGAGCTTCTAACCTTCCCCTCTCAAAAACCAGACCCTCAGGTGCAGATGAGCTGGGCAAGGATGTAGTTTCGAGCCTTGGGACAGAAGGTCGGGTCTGAGGGGTAAGGGAATCGGATCCTTGACACTGAGAAGCATTAGCAGGGGGAACCAGGGTCTGTTGGGCCAGTAAGGTATTATGGCTACCACTTCTACTGCTTCTGACCTGAGTCTCCGCAGGAACTGAAGAATGATGGGGGTTGGGGGAAAGGCATAAGCTCTGCGGAACCACCATCGCTTCGTCAGGGCGTCCACCCCATAAGCCTGAGGATCCCGGAACCTCGAATAATATCTCGCCAGTTTCTTGTTGCAAGGGGAGGCGAATAAGTCGATTTCTGGAGAGATTCCTAAGGTCAGAATCCAACTGAATACTTCCTCGTTGAGGGACCATTCGTTGTTGTCTAAACAAACTAGAGATAGGAAGTCTGCCTGAACATTCTGCATCCCTGGTACGTATGTTGCTGTTATATTGACCAGGTTCCTCTGAGCCCAAGTCATAATTGGCTCTACCTCCTGAAGTAAGGACAGACTCCGAGTACCTCCTTGTCTCCTTATGTATGCCACAGCCGTCGTGATGTCTAACCTGAGATGGACCGAGGTTCCGGAAAGCAGATGACGAAAAGCTAGTAGCACCTTGAATGCTGCCCTCAATTCCAGAATGTTCGACACCGTTCTTCTGGAGGGAAAATCCCAGGTACCCTGTGCCACTTCTGTTGGACAGTGGGTGCCCCAGTCCTTGTTGCTGGCATCCGTTGTTACTGTTATCCACGAGATGGGAAGAATGGAATGACAATTGTAAAGATTTTCCCGCTGGAGCCACCAGGGCAGGGAGCTCCTCATTGAAGAGGTGACACGAATGAGCTGAGTCTTGCTGCCTGACCACTGATGAAGAAACCCTTTTTGAAAGGGTCTCATCCTCCATTGAGCCCACTTCACCATTGGAATCGTGGCCACCATAGTGCCGATGATCCTCAGACACTGGAGAGCCTGGAGATGGGAGGCTGAAATGGCCGGACGAATTCTGTCCCAAATTATTGAAACTTTCTCCTCGGGGAGCGAGATGGTGCCTTTCACTGTATCGAAAAGGGCTCCTAGGAATACGAGAGTTTGAGATGGTATTAACTGACTCTTCTCTAGGTTCAGGATCCAACCGAATTCCTGGAGGGTGGACATGACCTGACTCTTGTGCATTAACAATCGGTCTCTGTTTTGGGCTAGTAGTAGAAGATCGTCCAAATAATGATGGAGACGGATCCCCTTGGTCCTCAAGAGGGCCACTACTGCTAACAATACCTTCGAAAAGACACGGGGAGATGTCGATAGCCCGAAGGGTAGGCATGTGAACTGTAGATGCAATTTGCCCACGGAGAAGCGAAGGAATTGCTGAAAATTTTCTGCCACAGGGACCTGAAAATAAGCGTCCTTTAGATCTATAGAGATCATCCAATCTCCTGATTGGACCGACTGCTGGATTGTTGACAGTGTCTCCATCTTGAACCTTTCTTTTTTGATGAACCGATGCAGATGGGTAAGATCTGACAAGTCTCCAAGATCCGTTTTTCTTTTGAACCATAAAGAGAGGAGAGTAAATTCCCATACCTCTTTGTTTGTCTGGGATGGGAACGGCAGCGCCTTGAACCAATAAAGATTTAACGTAGGTTAGAAGAATCAACCTTTTTTCATCTGAGGCCGGAAGGGAGGTGGGAACACACCTGAGTCTGGGAGATCTGCTGAAAGTCCAGGTATGGCCTGCAGAGACCGTCCTGATGGTCCAGAAGTCCAGGATTGAGGTCGCCCAGACGTGCCGAAAACGTAGGAGACGAGCTCCCACTTGGCCAGTCTGAGCGGGCCCAATCTCAAAAAGACTTGGTCGGCTCTCTTTCCCCTGTCGAACTGCTCTTAGCAGCTTTTTTGAAGGATGACTGCCTTGACTTCCATGTCCTGGAGAATTCACGGCCCGGCCTGTAGTTACAGGCCTCCCTGGCTCGTTCCTGGTATTGTTTTTTAGAAAAAAATTTTCTCTGGTTTTGCAAACGCCGATCTTGAGGAAGGAACCCCGACTTCCCCCCAGTGGCTCGGGTTATGGCAGAATCCAATTTGTTGCCGAAGAGGGAAGACCCATCAAAAGGAATTCGGCACCAGACCTGCTTAGAGGCTGGATCAGCCAGCCAGGGGCGAAGCCAAAGGGCTCGCTTGGCCGTAACTGCAGAGAGCATGACCCGAGCCACAAGCCGGATGATATCAATCGATGCCTCCCCCAGAAAAGCGGATGCTAGCCGTAACTCCTGGATAGGAGAGCTCTTTGCAACTTCATCCGAAATGCTCTTGAGAGTATCATCCACACTGTCCGACCAGACTTTCATTGCCTTGGACATTGCGGCCAGAGCCAAAGCTGGCTTACAGGCCATACCAGCCGTGAGGTAGACTCTCTTTAGGTCAGAGTCAATCCGCCTATCTAAGGCATCTTTAAAAGAAACCGTATCCTCTAAGGGGAGTGTAACATGTTTTACTAGCCTCATCACAGCTGCGTCCACCAGAGGGGCCGATTCCAAATGCTTGACTTCCTCTTCCTTGAAGGGGTATAGCTTAAGAATTTTAGAAAGCAAAGAATTCTTTTTCTCCACCTTGCCCCATTCATCCGTAATGACCTCACCAAGTTCGGCGAGAAATGGAAAGTTGAGACATTCCTTCTTTAGCTGCTTAAAATACTTCCTTTGCTTAGAAGGAGAGGCCACAGGATCCTCCCAATTCAAGGCCTCTCTAATAGCCTTTACCAAGGGGGAGAGTAAAGCAAAGTCAAACCCCACACAGGAAGTATCTTCCTCAGACTCACTGTCTGATGCCGCAGCTGAAGGATGACTTGGTAGAGACGACTCCCAGGTGTCTTGAACTTGTGAGTCCCTTACTGGCGACTGTGGAGACTCTGCTTGAGGGACAAGGGTCTGGCTAGACCCGATACCTTTAAGAGACTCTTTAACAGCCCTTTCGACCAGGGATTTGAGCTGCTGGTCCGTGCTCCCTCTTTCATTGGAAGCCTTGGAAAAACAAAGATCACAAAGAGATCTTCCAGGAGGTACTTGTGATCTACATCCTCAGCAAACACTAGCAGCTGAACGGCTGGAGTGAGCCTTGGAGGAGCGAGACCGATCCTCGCTACGGCGCCCAGATCTTGAGGGTGAGCTGTGGTATTTAGACCTGGAAGAGGAACGCTGGTGATGCGATTTAGAGTCGCTTCCCCTGTGAGTGCTGCATCGCTGATCTGACCTGGATGGGCTGCAAAAAAGGAATACAAGGAACAAAAAGATACAGATAAAAGTAATCTAGGATAACCAAGACAGGATCTCCCCCCCCCCCCCCCGGCCCGCAATACCTTTTGTGAGAGGGCTGGCCACAAGCAGGCGGTGGAGAGTCCATATCTCTAGATGCCTCCATCAGAGCTGTAACAATAGTCACAATGAAGCCAGATGTAGAGAAGTATTTTTCCCCACCAGCCACAGAGAGCCACTTACCCGGATAATGATCACTAGGGACTAGGGGAAGTCGTCGCAATAGCCCACAAGCATTCCCAAGGCTTGTAGGCTATTCCCCTGTTTAAATAAGGCGCCCCTGTGACATCATCGCCGCAGCGAGCGCGGCGCTAGTGCGCATGCGCGATTAGCGTCATTTTGCTGCTACCGCACATGCGCGAACCAAGCCTCACTCTCACGCCATACTCGCGCATGCGCAGTACGGCCGCGCGGACGAAAACGAAAGTAAACGGCGGCTGGAACGCAAGAGGAACCAGCCGCCATGCCTACCCAGCCACAACAAAGTAAGGAGACACACACAGAACCTATAGATGAACAAACACTGCTGCCATGAAAAAGAGAGCAATAATCTTACCATCCCCCACACGATCATCACCAAGGCCGAAGGTAAGAAGATCACCGACTTCTCGTGAGCAAATAAGGTCACCTGCTAGTTAGCTGGGCTATTAGCCCAATGCGCAGCCTGCCTGCCAGTGGCTAGGTTCCTGGCTTCCTCCAGCGCGTCTTCCAGTGCCCGCTCCATTCCCCGCTAGTAGCTAGGGCTTAGCGGAGTCTAGCGACATTCCAGTCCCAAGTCGCTACTCGGCCATCAGAGCGTGGAAATGTGTGAGAGCAATTCTTCAGGTAGAAAGACCAACCTAGGTCCTACGGAGGAGGACAAAAAAAGAACACGGCCATGGGCAGGGAGCAAAGATTTATGGGAGTAGTGTCCTATAGGGTAGTGGAGGCGGGACTTAACCCACACGTTGCTGCCATGGAGTCTGTCAGGAAAGTCCTTTTCAGAGCCATGGTAACACCTCCAAACATCAAATAGATCTTGTGCTGCTAGGAATTGTTTCAAGGGGGATTCTCTTCTTTTTTCTGCTGATATTGTATCTATGTGGATATCTGGAACCAGGTTGAAATCTCCACATAGGAGTAAGTGGCCCTGTCGGACTTTTTTGGCTTTGCAAAAGTACTGATCTAAGGAATTTATTGAGAATTGGGGGCATACACATTGAGTAGTGTGTATGTGATTTTGTTTATGGTTCATATTAAGATTAGGTGTCTCCCGTTGGGGTCAGTTATTCTTTGAAGCAGGTGGAAGTCTACATCTTTTTTTACCGCTATTAGTACTCCTCTTTTTTTGGTGGAATAAGTAGCGTGGTAGATGTGAGGGAACTTGCTGTTGGAACAAAGTGCAACGGTCGTGGGCAGTAGATGTGTTTCTTGGACACATAATATGTCACTTTGTAATTTTTCTGCTGTGAGCCATAATGAGTGTTGTTTTGCTGGGTGATTTAGGCCTTTGGCATTAAAGGACAGTATGGTAAGTGACATTACTGGTTGTTGGAGTGTAGATGGAAGAGGAGAGATCTGTAGTTACTTACTGTTAGAGGGTTGGAGTTCTTTTGTGGTATTGGTTGCTACTACTTGAAGACATGGATCCGCTGGTGGTTATGGTTCTCGGTGTCATGACTTCAGTGGTATAGCTATAGTAGAGAGTAACAAGTCAGTTTACCTTAGTTATATGCAAAACTGCAAAGAATGAAAAAAGAAACAGGAAACACAGAACTTTTTTTTTTTTTCTGCTGTGCGTTATTTGAACAAAATAAGTTTGTAAGGCGGCGTGGTAGTGGCTGAATTCAGCTGTGCCGCTATGAGGGAAAACAGTTAGTACTGAGGTGACTAAACTGAACAATCAAGGTAACGCAGTGTTCAGTGAGGGAGAAATTTGTTGTTGAGGTTGTGGGCCCGTCCGGGACTGAAGTCAAGCATTGCTTGAGAGATCTTTTGTTCCCTGGTTTCGGCGTGGTTGTGGTGATATACGTTGTTGCAAAGGTGGGGTCTCATTTTTGGGTGTCTCTATTATGATGCCCATTCATGCAGGAGGCGCATACCTTTTTTTAAATTGCTAATTATATGTGTGATGCCATTCTTGGTGATGAGGAGGGTTGCCGGGTAACGCCATTTGTATAATATTTTATGGTTGTGGAGACCCTTAGTGACGTGTGAAAGAAATGTACATGCATGAGTACGTCTCTGGTTATCCAAGCTGCCAGATGGGTAGGTTTTGCTATTCTGTCTATCCTGTCTATGATGATATCCCTGGAGGATATATCTGGTAGGATGGTGTGTATGAGGTCTTTAGCGTACTTTAGCGTACTTAGATAGGTCTGTCGGTAAGATAGTTTAAGGGACTCCGTGCAGTTTAACATTGTTTCACCTTAAACGGTCTTCTAAGTCGGCCAGCTTGGCCCCGACCCATTCCTGTTCTTCCTTTATCTCATCATGTGCATCAATTAGGTCATTCACCGTAGTTGTGCATTCGTTCATGCCTGTTTCAATGTTGGAGACCCTATTCCCCATGGCCCACATGTCAGTAGAGATTTTGCGGAACATTAATGATAGGTCTGTCATCAGCGATGTCTTAAAGACATGAGCATGTCTTTTAAAGTTGTGTCTATTACAAGCTGACCAGAGGTGGGGAAGGATGCCATAGAGCTGTGTAGGGCCTGGCCAGATTGCATTGGATTAAAGGCCTGGGGCTCTATCAGGGCCGTGGGCGGCCTCGGGTGCGGTGCATCCATCCGCATCCGGGCTTTGGCGGGGCTGCTGGTGAGGGGATCGATACCTGTGTCTAGAACAGGGGATGATGGCTGAGCTGAGAAGCCTATTTCTCCCTGGATGGCGTCAGGAAGGTCTGTGTATGCTTCACTTGGTGCCGCTAGGCCGCCGCCACCGCCATCTTGTCAGTCACTGACCTCCAGTGGGAACATGAAAGTCGGCAGCTTCTTGGGCCTGTGTTCTCCCATTCTTTTGCGGGACATCGTCGGCGGCGATGTGCTGTGGCTCTGGAGTGAAAATGATGCAGGCTGGATGTCTCTAGCGGGCTCTAATCGCTTCGGTATTCCCCCTCGCTGAAGAGCTGTGGAGCTAAGCGTCCATCTTCAGTGCCGGTTGGCCACGCCCCCTCGGGCTGATTTTTTAACAACCTAAATGCTGGCCACTTTCACCCCCTTCCTTCCCAGACCAATTTTCAGCTTTCAGCACTGTCACACTTTGAATGACAATTGCGCGGTCATGTCACACTGCACTCAAATTAAATTTTTACCATTTTTTTCACACAAATAGAGCTTTTTTTGCTGGTATTTAATCACCGCTGGGGTTTTTATTTTTTACGCTACAAATAAAAAAAGACCGAAAAATTTCCAAAAAAATTCATTTTTCTTAATTTCTGTTATAAAATTTTGCAAATAAGTAATTTCTCTTGATAAATTTTGACCAAAAATGATGCTGCTACATTTCTTTGGTAAAAATAACCAAAATCAGTGTTTATTTGGTGTTGACAGTGATGGGGGACAGACAGATTTTTTATTGGGACACTGAAACGTGTATAGGGACAGGAGTATATTGGTGGTGCTTCGTGTACTTTTGTGTGGTGATCTGTAACAGCTCTCTGTGTAAAATCATCCTCACACAGAGAGCTGTCACAGATCTGCAGATTCCCCCCCGCACTGAGCTCTCACTGAGCTCGGCGGGGAGACCTGTCACCAAGACACGCGTCTCTGTTTACATTTTGACGGCTGTGATTGGACACAGCCGTCAGGTGTTTGGGAGGGCCAATCACATCGCCCATATTCCAATCTCTGCTCAGCTGGATCCTGTGATCAGAATGATCACAGGATCGAGCCGTAGTGCGCCTTGTGGCCACACTGCGAGCACTCGTTCTGAGGGACCTCCCTGAACATCCAGTCAGAACGAGGAAAGGACCACCCGGCTGTTTATGTGCATTGGCCGGGTGGGAAGTAGTTAAAGCAGCAGTATGAATGTGGCAAGGCCGTACTAGTACTACTACTTTTTAAATGGACCCAGTCAGTGGCGGCCCGTCCATAGGGCCGGCCTCATTCCAATGTGCATTTTTTTTTGAAGCATATGATTAGAGCCTGAGGCTCTAATTAGCTTCAAAAAAGGGTGGGCTCGGGGCGCAGAGAACTGCGCCCGAAGCCCACCCAGTGTGTAACAATAGCAAATTAATATTCGCTATAGTCTTCCTGATTCTCCTCCGGGCCAATCAGCAGCTCCTGAGACCCGATTGGCCGGGAGTTTTAGGACTCTCGGCCAATGGAGTCTGGGTCTCAGGACCCACTTCCTATTCGGCTGGGAGGAGATGCATTGGCCCTCGGCCTGAGAAGCAGCAGCCAGGATTCTTCTCTGCCTGCCATCAGTCCCAGATCTGCCTCACTCCTGTCATTAAGCTGTAGCTGCCCTGTGTGCTGGCCCGTGCCCCCTCTGCATCTGTCCCGCTCGTCTCTCAGTCTCCTCGCTGGGTGGTAGGATGAAGGTCAGGATCGCTGCGCTGATCACCGGATTGATAAGGTAAGGAGGCCCCTGCTCACCTCCCTGTCTGTCTCCCGCGGGGGGGGGGGGGGTCTTTGGTTTGCCACCCCCCCAAATTTCTGAGCACCAGCCACCACTGGACCCAATGTAGAAATACTACATTTCCTTTGCTTACATTCCCTTCATCTGTCTCAGTTTGTACCTGATTTACTTTTCTGATATAATTAAACAGTATTAATTAAAAGTATATCTTTTGGATATAGCATGAACTAGCAATTTATACAGCGGGAGGGTCCCAGACATTATCAGCAGATCTTGTATTGTATTGTAAAGAAAGGTCCGCTTTAACCACAAATAGAGCCAAGCCCAACTTAAACAAGCCGTGTATAAAAGATGTATAAAAATAGACACCCCTCAAAAATAATGTTTATGTTATATAGTTTATGCAGCAGGTACCTCTCCAGGCTAATAAAAAGAAAGATAGCTGCACTAAATTATATATGATAAACAGTGAATATGTGATATACAAACAAAAAGGAGACAATACGCCCTACTCCAATCCTCCTATCTCAGCGCTAAAGGATATTCGGTATATACAGATGGAAGATAATAATGGTAATTTTAATCTGATTGGATTTTAACCACTATTTTTTTTGTGATTTTATCACAAGTTTCGAGGTTGCTGCGATTATATGCGATTTTGCATGTAACATTTTTATTTTTTGTTAATTTTATGTCAATAGGTATATCAGGTAATTTTAATCTGATTAGATTTTAATCATTATTATTTTTGTGATTTTATCACAAGTTCCGATGTTGCTGCGATTATATGCGTTTATATGCGATTTTGTATGTAACATTTTTATTTTTTGTTAATTTTATGTCAATTTTATGTCGCAATGTGATAAACTTATCTGATTTAATATGATAATTATATCGGGTGAGGAACTATGGGTATTTTAATTACTTGGTCACTACACTGCGACATCCATATAGCTTAATAATGTTTGGGGGTTAAGCGACTCTCTCTCTTCAGTTGCACCTGGAATATATGGAAGAGGAGATGTTTAGTTTTAATCCAGGACATAGGCACTATTTCTCACAAGGAATTGGGAGTTTGCAGATGTAATGCAAGATTCTGGTATAAATAGACTGCGGTGTCATTTAAATGTGCAGCCTGCAGCTTTTGGTTAGTTGGAGTATGGATACGTTCCCAGTTTAAGATAGGGACGCACTTTCCAATCAGACCTAGTGCTTACCAAGTATTAACTCATTAGGGCGGAGTGTTGGTTGTGCCCCACCCCCTGGTTTTTAAGATAAATTTTGTTCAACAAGCCGTGTAGTCATGCTCTTTGAAAAAGTCTTCCTGATGAAACTAGTCAGAGCACGATACCACGGCAACCGTTATCACGTGAGGACGCAGTGTGCTTTTAGCCTGAAGCTTCAGACACGAGAGGGAGGAAGTGCGGATCAGCTGTGCCTGGCTGACACGCAGTGCGCTCCAAGCTTGTAGTTGTATACTAGTGGAATGAAGGACTGATCAGCTGTGAGTGTGTAACATCCATCCAGTCTGCAACCAGTACCCTTGTGCTTTGAGAGAAGCAGTTTGAGTTATCCACTATTACAACCAACTGAAAGCTAGAAGGCTATCCTTTGTAAGGAACTGCGCCCACTGATTTTTACGGTGTATTTACTTTATTAGTTTTTTGTTTTGTTTTTTTTCTCTTATTTGTGACTTACAATAAATTATCAAAACGCTACTGGACTATTCGGGGTCTCTTTTTTACATGTGGACATTGTTACTGTTATCTGATCATCAACCCTGGAGGACTTCGGGAGTAAACAGAGAGAGGATTCGATCCAAGGCTTGTTAACCTCCTGGCTCCGGTGAGTTTGAACCCCTATGGGGTGTGTGCAGCACAAGGTGTCCCAATAGATGGTGAAAGGTGCACTCATCAGATCTACTATTCATATAAGGGAATCCAGACCGAGCTCCTACCGCTGTGTCTTTGTTGGAATTTACCTGCCTGCATGTGTTTTGCTTGCATTTACAAAGACTTTGTTTTATCAGTCAGCATTGAGGACTGAAAATAGCGCTGCTTTGATGGGTTAATTGCTGTTTCATATAGTACATTCATTCATCCATATTTATACTTCTATTTTTTTATTAAGTGGCTGCTGAGAGATATCTCACTCAGAATATGGTGACATCAGGTTAAATCACTGTGGTTTATTACCATTATTATCTTCCATCTGTATATACCGAATATCCTTTAGCGCTGAGATAGGAGGATTGGAGTAGGGCGTATTGTCTCCTTTTTGTTTGTATATTGATTATTGTTTACTCTAGCTTGCTATGGATATTTTTAGGTATTTGCAAAGCAGACAGATTGACCTTGATAGTCTCTTTTCGGTTGATGAACAACCACCAACCGATGAGAATTTTGATTATTTATTTCTTTGGGTAATGCTCTAGAAAAACAAATACGCACGTGGTGGGATATTTGTACTATAGAGCATTACCTGAAAGAGAGGATTATTCTACGCAGCCTGAGGTGGGAAGTCACACCCCAGGATGGATTAGATGATCCAGCTTCTATGCAAGACTGGTTAGATTTCTTCAATGGGGTCGGACTAAAATTGCAACAATTAGTTTTAGAAAGGAAAAAGATGACTAAATTAGAAACTATAATAAAAGAATTACAGCAACAGTTGGAACCAATAAAAGAATCGCAACAATATATTTCTTTTAATGAAAAAATTACCGAAAAAATAGATAAAGACTCTCAGAAAAAGAAGTTAAAAATTTTTTATAGGGACCTTAAGGACTTCCGGACTAATGCTATCTACTTTTGGCAAAATACCGCAAGGCCCACCCATTTGGAGGGTGAATCACAGGATAGTGAACCAACACATTCTGAACATACTATACAACAACCTACTCAGCAGACCTCTGTACAGAGGAGAGAGGTGGTATTACAGCAAAAAAAGCAGAATATCCCCACTCATCTACTCCCTGGCACTCCAGCTAAGGGAGTTGGTAACCAGAGTAGGGGCAATAGAGGGAGGGGAGGGACTGTTAGGACTTCCCATTCCTCAATTTATGATCATGCATACCAGGTACCAGTTGGTAATAGGTTTGAACCATTGTGGGACCAGAATACCGTGTATAGCTATTCGTCTCCGCGCCCTTTTTTAGGGAGAGGCCGGGGGGGTCAGAGGAGAGGCAGGGGTTTTCCACCCCACAGATCCAGACCTCCCTACCATTACTACCCACCAACAACATCCACATACAAACAAAATCAGTGGAAGGACCCTTACAACTGGGAAAGAAACCCACCTCAACAACAAAGCCCAAGACAATGCGAGCCAGAGGATGTAGAGCAGGACACAGGGTCCAAAAAAAGGAGGGAAACAGATTAGGAGGTATTTTTAATCTTAGTAATACACCGCTTACACATAAAGAAACTAACATCTTACATCAGGGACTAAAATGTGGCCTTAATAGACCACTCACCAAGTTCGATGCCTATATAGATGTACATAAATATGTGCGGAGGCTGAGTATTAAAAAACATTTTTTAAATAAAAACTCGAACCCAACCAGTCTGAGCGGGGTCTCAGCACTGGCGGTGGATAGTGGGTTAAACAAGTCCTTATTCAATCCCCCCAATAATGGCTCCCAGCATTTGGAGGTTTTTAAAAGTCTTACTTTAAGAGATTTAGATCAGTTAAAACCAAAAAAACAAGTAAACCCGAGATATATTAAGGAAGGCATTGAGTCACTTGAAGCGAGAAAGGACATAATATTCAGACCTGCTGACAAGGGAGGGGGAGTGGTGATTATGTCAAAGGACTACTACACCACTCAGCTGTCTGAATTGTTGTCAGATAAAGATACATACGAGATGCTAGGTAAGGATCCAACCCCTCAGTACAGAGCCGAATTAAAAATGCTGATTGATTTTGGCTATCGCTCACATGTCCTTACGGACAAAGAAAAAAGATTTCTGTTCCCCAGCAGTAGTCGCATCCCTACTATTTATACCCTTCCGAAAATCCACAAGGATTCGACCAATCCCCCCCCTAGACCCATAGTTAATGGGATTGATTCAGTCACCTCAAGATTAGGACAGTATTTAGACATATACCTACAAAAAAGTGTAACCACAACCAGAGCCTATTTGAAAGACACTAAGAGTTTATTACAGGATCTGAAAGAAATCAGCTTAGCAGGGAAAAAGGAGGTGTATCAGGTCACATCTGATGTGACCAGCTTATACACTATTATCCAACATGAGGATGCTCTACTAGCACTCAATTGGGCATTGAGTAAAAGGGAAGATCTGCCTCTGAGACAAAAAATATTTCTTAGAGATGCGTTAGACTTCTGTCTCTCTCACAATTACTTCTGGTTTGACCATCATTTCTTCACCCAGAAGAGGGGCGTTGCAATGGGCGCGAAATTCGCGCCCAGCATCGCTAACCTCTTTATGGGTGAATGGGAGGATAAAGAGATTTTTAGAGACAGACGACCAGAACTCTTATATTACAAACGCTATATTGATGACCTGATATTGATATGGGCAGGTTCAGAACTGGCACTTCAAGATTATATGTCTCATTTGAACAACAATACTCATAATATCAGACTTACGAGCCAGTGGAGCACTGAGGAAATACACTTTTTAGATGTGAACATCTACAGAGTTGGTGACAGAGTACAAACGAAAGTGTTCTTCAAACCCACCGACAGAAATAGTTATCTTCCAGTGCATAGTGGTCACCATCCGCTATGGTTGAAGAATGTGCCCAAGGGCCAAATATTGAGGGTCAGGAGAAATTGCTCCGAATTAGAGGATTTTGACCAACAGGTTACAGTATTAAAAAATAGGTTTGTGGAAAAAGGGTATAAACCTCAGTTTTTAGACCCTATTATTGAGGAGATTAGGTCTCTCCCTCAAGATCATTGTTTAAGAGATGCACCCAGGATGGAAAAAAACTTAGATCATGAATAGAGTTTCATATCTCCCTTCCACTCACAGTACAAGGAGGTGGAGAATATTTTCCATAAGCATTGGCATGTCCTTTGTCTGGATAGGACACTGGCAAGTGTTCTACCTGACAAGCCCAAGTTCATTTACCGTAAGGCGCCAAGCTTTGGGGATGTTATAGTCAAAAAGATTATTGATCCCCCCCCCCCCCCCCGGGAGAGATCCAACCTTCTGGGAGCAAAATGTTTTTTTTGCTTGCCGGAAGTGCAAAGCGTGTAGAATGGTGGCGAGACCTATGAGAAAAATAGAAAAATTCACTGCAACTTCCAACAATAGGGAATTTGAAATTAAGCACTTTATAACATGTAATACATCACATGTAGTGTATGCCCTGCGTTGTCCATGTGGATTAATGTACATAGGTCGTACTAAGCGTCTTTTAAGAGTGAGAATCGCTGAGCATGTGCACAACATTACTATTGGCTATAAAGACCATAACGTATCCCTGCATTTCAAATTGCATCACGGACAAGATCCTGCTGGACTGTTATTTTGGGGGATTGATCACATCAAACAATCTTGGAGGGGGGGGGGGTAATATAATAAGGGATTTATCAAAAAAAGAAACTCAATGGATTTTGTTTAACTGACACTCTTAGCCCGAAAGGGTTAAATATCGAACTCTATATTAATTGCTTTATCAGCGATTTTTAGGTTCACTAGAGTGGACGATTACACAATGCATTAGAGTTTTAATGTAGGGGTTTCTCACTCTGAGATTTCGATCTGTTTTCTGTATAGATAACTTAATAACTAAGCCCCGTTTGGATTACATAGTTCCATATTGTACATACACAATAAAAAAAATATGTGATACAGAGCGGTACTGGAGAATCTTTTATCAACTTCTGCTTTCTATCTATGTAGAATTTTAGATTATGCCGTGCAGTTAATTTTAATCTGATTGGATTTTAACCACTATTATTTTTGTGATTTTATCACAAGTTTCGAGGTTGCTGCGATTATATGCGATTTTGCATGTAACATTTATTTTTGTTAATTTTATGTCAATAGGTATATCAGGTAATTTTAATCTGATTAGATTTTAATCATTATTATTTTTGTGATTTTATCACAAGTTCCGATGTTGCTGCGATTATATGTGTTTATATGCGATTTTGTATGTAACATTTTTATTTTTTGTTAATTTTATGTCAATTTTATGTCGCAATGTGATAAACTTATCTGATTTAATATGATAATTATATCGGGTGAGGAACTATGGGTATTTTAATTACTTGGTCACTACACTGCGACATCCATATAGCTTAATAATGTTTGGGGGTTAAGCGACTCTCTCTCTTCAGTTGCACCTGGAATATATGGAAGAGGAGATGTTTAGTTTTAATCCAGGACATAGGCACTGTTTCTCACAAGGAATTGGGAGTTTGCAGATGTAATGCAAGATTCTGGTATAAATAGACTGCGGTGTCATTTAAATGTGCAGCCTGCAGCTTTTGGTTAGTTGGAGTATGGATACGTTCCCAGTTTAAGATAGGGACGCACCTTCCAATCAGACCTAGTGCTTACCAAGTATTAACTCATTAGGGCGGAGTGTTGGTTGTGCCCCACCCCCTGGTTTTCAGATAAATTTTGTTCAACAAGCCGTGTAGTCATGCTCTTTGAAAAAGTCTTCCTGACGAAACTAGTCAGAGCACGATACCACGGCAACCGTTATCACGTGAGGACACAGTGTGCTTTTAGCCTGAAGCTTCAGACACGAGAGGGAGGAAGTGCGGATCAGCTGTGCCTGGCTGACACGCAGTGCGCTCCAAGCTTGTAGTTGTATACTAGTGGAATGAAGGACTGATCAGCTGTGAGTGTGTAACATCCATCCAGTCTGCAACCAGTACCCTTGTGCTTTGGGAGAAGCAGTTTGAGTTATCCACTATTACCAACCAACTGAAAGCTAGAAGGCTATCCTTTGTAAGGAACTGCGCCCACTGATTTTTACAGTGTATTTACTTTATTAGTTTTTTTTTTTTTTTTTTCCTCTTATTTGTGCCTTACAATAAATTATCAAAACGGTACTGGACTATTCGGGGTCTCTTTTTTACATGTGGACATTGTTGCTGTTATCTGATCATCAACCCTGGAGGACTTCGGGAGTAAACAGAGAGAGGATTTGATCCAAGGCTTGTTAACCTCCTGGCTCCGGTGAGTTTGAACCCCTATGGGGTGTGTGCAGCACAAGGTGTCCCAATAGATGGTGAAAGGTGCACCCATCAGATCTACTATTCATATAAGGGAATCCAGACCAAGCTCCAACCGCTGTGTCTTTGTTGGAATTTACCTGCCTGCATGTGTTTTGCTTGCATTTACAAAGACTTTGTTTTATCAGTCAGCATTGAGGACTGAAAATAGCGCTGCTTTGATGGGTTAATTGCTGTTTCATATAGTACATTCATTCATCCATATTTATATAGTGAATATGTGATAGCAAAAAATTCTAATAAAAGAAAATACTATTTGATATCACCATAATATAATAATGAAACACATGTGAATCTGTCCTAAAATGAAAATCATAAGTGAATGGGAAAAAAAATAAAACGTCCAGAACTTAGTGCAAATCAGGTAATTGCATATAGTCCATAAATCACACAAATGTGCATAAATGAGTGAATGAATAAAGTCTTGAAAATAATGCGTGATCCACCACCACCAGAAGGCAAGCTAATTGAGCTTGCGGCTATATACCCAGCCAGGGCCTGTATCCAGGGGATTCTGGGGCGACAACTTCAAGATGGTCAATATGGTAGAGGAGAGATATACAGCAGATGGCCGGAATTGGCTCGATCGTGCAAAGTTCACAGATTACGCTCAGATATCACCCTGCACTATGGAAAGATGGTTTGAGCGTGGTATTTCCCATTTATTTTACCTCTCCAGACTGATTGAAACCATGAGGGAGAGAGCTGCCTGTTAGCAGCTGCTTGGGCTTTTTCACCCCCTTCCTTTTTCTCACACACTCAGAGACACACAGAACTGCTTGCTCTGTAGCCTCCCTATTGGAAGAGACTGAGATCCAATCACCAGGAAACAGCAGCAGGGAAGTGTGGAATATGAAGTCTAAACACAGGGCAGCCTGATTGACTGTGTAAGGGGACAGGACTGTAAATCCCAGGCTGCACTACTCAGAGTCAGGAGGATTGTGGGAGAGACTATAAAAGACAGGGAGGGACTAAGCCAAAAAGCCTTGTTCCTGGATCCCATCAGCAGAGCAACCCCTCTGTTGCTGTGAGTAAGGGGGATTGCGGCCTACCAAGGGGCACACAGTCTGCAGCCCAGCCCAGAGGAACAGAACCTGCATGCTTCCAGCAGGACGCTCTGCAGCAGCGCGGAACATCATGGAAGAGATCTTTAACAGCTCATAGACTGAGCGTCATCGCGACAGACCTGCAGCCAGGAGAGTCGATCGATCGCTCACTCTGTGGAGGACCGCTGATTGCATAAAGGATTGGTGAGAGGGCTTTGCCCAGGAACCTTATTGCATTCCATAAGATACCACACCTGAATACTGTGTACAGGCACCTATTATCTGGATCACATAGAGGAGTGCTACATTCCTCCTTATCACTCTGTTATATTGAGGGACCTTTATCCACAGAGCTCCTACATACCAGTGAAGAGAATAAACGCAAAGCTTTGCTCATAGGACATTACTGTGGTGGCTCTTAAAGGGGACACGCCACGGGTGTTTAAATTACTTCATTGTGTGTATTGGAAGTATTATAGGCTGGCCTGGGATTCCCCTTTAGCCATAGTATTCTACATATATGAATAGCGTGTTTGGGGAGCCTATTTAATCTGTGTACACTGTTATTTACCGCTTTATTTACACACGCAGGTGTAGGAGGAATAGCAGAAATATATTTGTTTAGGAGATGTGTTTGAGTTTTGTAAAAAATTCCGCCCCCATCTTAGAAGCACTGCCCATCATTTGGAAAATACGCCCCTTCTGTAGGCATCCGCCCCTCACACGAGCCCTTTAAGAACAAATCCGGCCCTTGCAGAGTTGCATGAGCATAGGGAGCGTGTGGCACAATGTCGGCTATTGTGCGCAGGCGCTGTCTACAGCTGATCATAATTTCCAATTTTCGGCGGCTCCGTACTGTGCAAGCGCTGCGCATGCGCAGTACTGGGTGGGCCTTATCCGATAGGGGGCATTTCTCGACAGGACACCGGCAGTTCCCGGCCTTCTCGTGTGTGTGTGTGTGTGTGTGTGTTCAGTGGACAGGGGAGAAGCTGATTGGCTGCCCCTCCCCTCTCCACTGAACACAAGGGGAAATAATCCTTGTGATGGCAGCGGCGGCTATCTTTTTGTAGCCCACTGGCCGGTTCTTCCTAAAACATTCCTGATTTTCCTGGGACAAAGGCAAAATCCCGGGAAAATAAATCTGGACAAGCTCCGATCGGGATGAGGGTCCCAAAATCGGGATTGTCCCGAGAAAATTGAGACTGTTGGCAAGTGTGCCTGATCAGTACCAATTAAATGCAGTTATCTTAGTCCCCAATGAAATGCAGCCTGATCACACAGCTGCTGGGATACTGGTCCTGGGGTCCGGCTGCTGGGGCCAAGGGTCTGGCTGCAATGGGGCTCGAGAGTCATCCCAGTCAGAGAATTTCCCAGAAGGAAGGGGGTGGACGAAGCCAGAGAGAATACGGTGATCTGCAGGCTGTAACAATTAAAAAAAAAAAAAACTTTCCCCTGTCAAGCAGACTCTTTCTCCACTTTCAGTTCCACTTTTCAGTTTCACTTCCACTCTTTGCCACTGCGCAGTGATCTCCTGTACATGACAGTCCCGGTCTCTTTTATATCAATCCGCCGGGCAGACCAGCACTGTCATGTACTTGTCACACAGGAGATCACTGCGCAGTGGCACCCGAAAGTGGAGAAAGAGTCCGCTTGACAGGGGAAAGTTTTTTCTTCTTTTAATTGCTACAGTCTGCAGATCACAGTCTTCTCTCTGCCTCCGCCCACCCCCCTCCTTTCCTGCTGAATCGGCTGGACCGACCCCAAAAAAAAGTACCCATGCAGCAGCCTAAGCAGGCTGGGGACAGCAGTATGGGCTATCCCCTCTCTGCCTCAGCTCGCAGCCCCTTACATCTGCCTGTCACACAGATAGGCTGCTCTGTCTGTCTGTGGCTGTGTGACAAGAACAGCCGGGAGATCGCTCTTCGCTCGCGGGTGTCCGCAGCCAAATGCGGGAGACTCCCGCGGCTCACGGGAGACTTGAGATGTCTGAATTTACTTACAGTAATGCCGCGTACACACGAACGGACTTTGCGGCAAACTTTTCTAGCGGGCTTTTCGACGGACTTTCCGAATGAATGGATTTACCTACACACGATCAACCAAAGTCCGATGGATTCGTACGTGATGACGTACGACCGGACTAAAACAAGGAAGTTTATAGCCAGTAGCCAATAGCTGCCCTAGCGTAGTTTTTTGTCCATCAGCCTAGCATTCGACTCGAGTCCGTCAAAAAGATTTGAAACATGTTTCATTTCTAGGTCCGTCGAACTTTTGGGGAAAAAAAGTCCGCTGGAGCCCACACACGATCGAATTTTCTGACTGACTCCGGTCTGCCGAACCAAGTATGCTGTAAAGTCCGGTCGTGTGTACACGGCATAACTTACACAAATATCTGTGAAATGGGTTTACTAAACCATTTGCTGCACCAGAAGAAATCACCCTAAAGATACTGTTATGCCCCGTACACACGGTCGGATTTTCCGACGACAAATATTCGATGGGAGCTTGTTCTCAGAAGTTCCGACCGTGTGTAGGCTCCATCGGACATTGTCCATCGGAATTTCCGTCACACAAAATTTGAGATCTGGATCTCAAATTTTCCGATAACAAAATCCGTTGTCGTAAATTCCAATCGCGAGTACACAGTGCCATCGCACAAAGTTCCGCACATGCTCGGAATCAAGCAGAAGAGCCGCACTGGCTATTGAACTTCATTTTTCATGGCTCGTCATACGTGTTGTACGTCACCGCGTTGTTGACGTTTGGAATTTCCCACAAGATTTGTGTGACCGTGTGTATGCAAGACAAGTTTGAGCCAATATCTGTCGGAAAAAATCAATGGATTTTGTTGTCGGAATGTCCCATCGTGTGTACGCAGCGTAAGACTGCAAGAAAACTTTGCTTTATCATAGCCCATCTGTTTATGTCAAAAATAAAGTTTATGTTATATAGTTTATATGATATGTCCAGCTGCAGCAGCCTGAAACCAAAATCCTGCTCTGAAAAGAGGACACATTTCCTAGAACACTGCCTGCACAGCAGGTGGGAAGGAAAATATACAGTAACATGTTTCTGGTGGGAACTTACTTCAGTTGCACCCTGTTCCCCCCAGAGTAATGTATGTCCCATGTGTCTTGCAGGTAAGAAATATTAAATTCAAAGCCATAACTAGCACTAAAATGATTTAGTATATGTTCCTGTGACAAGTAAATGCAGCCACAGTGTAATATAAGAGCAAGCTACATGTTTGGTATTGTAGATATTTGCAGATAATATGTTCCTAGTGTGCAGGACATTTGAGACTATATGTGCACAGTTTTATGTATGTTTGCTGTATTTTATGATTGTTTTCTTCAGTTGCACCCTGTTCCCCCAGAATAATGTATGTCCCATGTGTCTTACAGCCACCATGTATTAAACACCCCAATTTCACCCGCCCCTATCGCACTGTGGAATTCATTCATCATATGTGCAACACATGCCTAATCATAAAACAGCTTTACTAACACTAAGCACACATATAACAATGCAATAATTCCATATTATGGTCATTTCAGTGAAAAGATGGCATTTTTTTTTAGAAACTGTTTGCAATAAACAATCTTTTAGATTTTGGGAATTTAATGCCGCATACACAAGATCGGACTTTACGGCATACTTGGCCCGGCGTACCTGATTTCGTCGGACAATTCGATTGTGTGTGGGCTCCAGCGGACTTTGTTTTATCAAAAGTTTGACGGACTTAGATTTGAAACATGTTTCAAATCTATCCGGACTCGAGTCCGGTCAAAAAGTTCGCTTGTCCGATGGACAAAAACTGAGGCTAGGGCAGCTATTGGCTACTGGCTATGTACTTCCTTGTTTTAGTCCAGTCGTACGTCATCACGTACGAATCCGTCGGACTTTGGTTGATCGTGTGTAGGCAAGTCCGTTCATTCGGAAAGTCTGTCGTAAAGTCCGTCAGAGTCCGCCGGGCAAACTATGCCGTAAAGTCCGGTCGTGTGTACGCGGCATTAATCTCTCCAAGGTTTAGGTAGTAGATATTGGCAGTTGTAGTGCCTCCAGATATCATGGCAGAATATGTTGGGAGTTGTAGACCCTCCACAGGCTTATGCCGCGTACACACGAGTGGAATGTCCGTCAGAAAAAGTCCGATGGGAGCTTTTCATCGTATATTCCGACCATGTGTATGCCCCATCGAACTTCTTCCGTTGAAAATTCAGACGGACTTAGATAGAGAACATGTTCTAAATTTTTCCAACGGAACTAATTCCTATCGGGAAACCCGCTCGTCTGTATGCTGTTCCGATGTACCAAAAACGACGCATGCTCTAAAGCAAGTAAGGAAACGCTCGGTCTGGTAAAACTAGAGTTCGGAATGGAGATATCACATTCCTCACGCTGCAAATTCTGTGATCTTTTAATGCAGCGCATTCTTTTGTGCTTTATAATGCTAGAATAATGAACTTGTTTTGCTGCTGAGAGAGAGAGAGTTCTCACAAACTTATTTCTTTATTATTTCTCGTGATCTCCTGAATAATCTTTTTTTTTTTTTTTTTTTTTTTTTTTTTAACGCCAGATCTCCATAATAATGTTTAGAATTTTTTTATTATTTTTTTTGGATTATTGCAAAATTATTTTCTAGTGATCTCCATAATTTTTTTTTTTTTTTTTTTTTTTTTTTGTGTGTCAAGTTACCACAATAACATTTTAAATTTATATAGTATTTTTTAACCTCAAGGAAGCTGATTGGTGTCCCTTGTTAAAGCGGAGCTCCTGCCCCCCAAACATTTTTTTTTTTTAAGGAGAGCTCTGGAATTGTCTTAACATGTAGATGAACATTTCTAACATCTCATATTTTTTGCACTTTTACTTTCTTTGAAAATAGTTAAATTACTCACTGATCTCGGAAGCAGGCCGGTTTCATTTAGGTGTGGGCATCTGAGAGATCCTGGGTTAACTTCCTGGATTTCTGTTCAGCTAACTACCCAGCATGCACCTCTAAATCCCACACAATATTGCCTTAGTGAGGCCATCCTTCTTCCTCATAGGTTGCTATAGCAACAGCAGCGTCGGCGCAAGTTCCTGCCCCATTGCTATAGCAACCTGTCAATCAAAGGAGAGGAGAGGAAGTTTACAAGTCTCTCCAGCTGCCGCCGGGTGTACTGTGTATCATGGCGTTGCTGTGAAGTGGTGACAGCAGCGCTTTGCTGAACAGCAGCGGTGGTGTAACTGGGGAGGCGGGCTGTTATAATGTTTCCCCCGATCACCCCCTCCTCCTCCTCCCATTCTCAGCAGAGAAGAGAGTGTGGCTCTCTCATTAGGTTCGCCGCCCAGCTTCCTGCAGAATTTTTATTCCCTCCCTTTTGCCTACAACTCTCAGCATGCACTCAGCTGGGCTAACTCCCATTCGCGTCATTTCCTACTTCCAAATATTGCGAGATTTCGGCAGTAGGCGATTTGCAAGGACTCCTGGGACGCTGCGATCCCAGGAACCCTTGCAAATCGCCTAGTGACGTAATCGCCTAGGCAAACGGAAGGAGGAAGTAATGGAGAAAGAATAAAATAAGGTATTTACGAGCAAAAAAAAAATGCCCATTGTGAAAAGTGCTGCATGTCCTTAGCTCATACAGACAAAGTAAAAAAAATGGGTGGAACTCCGCCTTAATTTGACATTGTCTTTTTGAAATGTACCTGCCTACTCACAAACAAACTGTCCTATTTTAAGAAAAACACATAGGCAAGTATTTTCTGAAAATAAAATATCCATTTATTCTGGGTAACAAAATAAATAGGAAGGCAACACTGGAGAAACTTTTGGAATTTACGAAGCCTTTTGGCCCCCAGGGCACAGATCAAGTTTGTGGAAATAAAATTGTTATCTTGAGGAGTCCATATAATTTGGAGCCCAATCTGGTCCAGGACTCCCAGAGACCAGGACCAGCAGCAGATGACATATATGTCCCCAGGCTGTGGTACTACACCAGCCTGCGTCTTCTGTCAGACCAGACTGAACCCAGGCCATCACTTCTCTTTGCTGCAGCCTTCCCTCCACCCTTCCCTGATGGGCCAAGTTCAAATTTTACCTTCGTTTAGGACGCTTGCAACTTACGTTCCTCCTTCCTCCGCACACAGAACGTACGTACGCCACATGCAGGTTAGCTTGATATACACTGCGCATGCGTGAAACTCTGGCCACATCGCCCGCCCCTGACGTTCTTTCCAGTCT
The DNA here is from genome assembly GCA_037952925.1 of Lithobates clamitans. Taxonomy (NCBI): domain Eukaryota; kingdom Metazoa; phylum Chordata; class Amphibia; order Anura; family Ranidae; genus Lithobates; species Lithobates clamitans. Next base: position 49,583 of record JBBGZY010000194.1, on the reverse strand, counting down.
ATTCCCCGCCCCTTCTCTTTAGGCGTGCAGTAGGAACGACATGGCGAAGAAAGAGCAGGTGTGTGGTAATTATAGTAACGAGGAGGAGGAAAGCCCAGGGCCCGAAACGACCTGATCCCAGAGGAGAAGATTTAAGGCCTCAAATATGGCCTTTGTAGAGATGGTGGAGATGGTGGACATCTTGAGGAGGAACGACTATGATGCGAAGCATGGACCGTACCTAAACCCAAATGTGAGAAAGGCCAAGATGACTAAAATTGTGAAGAGTCTGCACAAAAATTTTGGGGTACGACGATCCAAGAAGCCATTGAGGAAACGCTGGTCAGACCTGAAACTGAGGGAGCAGGATCAGTATAGAAGGATCAAGAGTGCTTCTAAAAAATAAGTACTTGTCCTGTGTTCCTATTGTTATTATTACTTGCATGCTGCGCCATGTGATTTTCTTAGCTTTTGTACAGTTTAAAATGGCAATTTTCATGTTCGTGGGCACAGTCGTCGGAAACGTTGTTCGCTCATTAAATACAATGTTTTGGGCAGATACAGGTTAAATACATTTGGTCATGCCTATTTGTCTAAAAATAAGTTTTGTACATTGCTGTCTAGATGTGTTTGTAACTAGAATGAAATGCAAGCTTGATTCAGTGTAAGGAGAGGACACTCAGCAGCTGTTTACACATCTGGACTCAGGAGCACTAGTGTGGGACACAAGAACAAACTTTTTAGGGTGCTCCAGAGGATACTTGGGGTGTCTCCATGTGTGAAAATTGTCACAAAAAAGTAAGTACTCCAGCTTTGGTAAGGTAAAAAATCATGTCTCTCAGCTTGGAACTCTGCCCAAAACAGACAATTGTACCCCACTTCCCAACAATGTTTCTTATTCCTATTTCTGGACTCAAATATCTGTGTGCTAAGTATAGGTCTAACACCGGGAGAAGAGGCCGGAGAGAGCGGAGAAGAACCTGACCCCGGGAGAAGAGGCCAGAGAGACCCCCGAAGTCGGAAGATGACCCCCGAAGTTGGAAAAAGACCCCCGGAGCTGTCTAAAAAATTACTTTAAAAACCTGTGTAGTGTTTTTTTTTTTTTTTTTTTTTTTTTTTTTTTATTGACACTTTTTCCCTAGGTGAATGGGTAGGGGTCAGATGTACCCCATACTCATTCACATGTGGTGGGGGGCCGGGATCTGGGGGCCTTTTTATTAAAGGGGACTCCCGGATTCCGATAAGCCCCCGCCCGCAGACCCCGACAACCACCGGCCAGGGTTGTCGGGAAGAGGCCCTTGTCCTCATCAACATGGGGACAAGGTGCTTTGGGGTGGGGGGGTGCTTGCTCGTCCCCACTCCCTTTCCTGACCGGCCAGGCTATGTGCTCGGATAGGGTTCTGGTATGGATTTTGGGGCGACCCCACGCCGTTTTTTGGCATAGGGGGTTCCCCTTAAAATCCATACCAAACCTTAGGGCCTGGTATGCCCGCGACGGGGCTCGCAAGGTGTCAATTTCGCCGATAAAAGCGGCGAGGTTGACTACCTTTTCTAGTCCCGTCGTACCCGAGTCACGTTCAAAATGAACGGACTTGTCCGTGTGTGGGCAAGTCCGTTCATTCGGAAAGTCCGCCGTAACTCCGTCGAAAGTCCGTTCGGAAGACCGGCGGACCTAGTCTGCCAGAAAGTCCGGTCGTATGTAGGCAAGTCCGTCCGTTCAGAAAGTCCGTCTGAAGTCTGCCAGAAGTCCGTCGGGAAGACCGTCAGACCTAGTCTGCCGGAAAGTCCGGTCGTGTGTACGCTGCATTAGGAAAGAATCCAGGCCTTTTTTAAAGCAATCTACTGAGCTAGCCAGAACCGCTTCTGGAGGTAGTCTATTCCACCTTTTCACAGCTCTTACTGTGAAGAAATCTTTTCCTATTTGGAGATTAAATCTCTTTTCCTCTAGATGTAAAGAGTGTTCTCTTGTCCTCTGTGATGACCTTAAAGTGAATAACTCACCACAAAGTTCACTATATGAACCATTTTTGTATTTATACATGTTGATCATATCCCCTTAATCTCCTCTTCTCAAGAGAGAATAAGTTCTTTCCTCATAGCTGAGCTCCTCCATTCCTCTTATCAGTTTGGCTGTCCTATGCAATATCACCAGTTCCCCCCATATCCTTTTTTGTGAACTGGAGCTTTTGTGAACTGGAACCAAAACTGAACTGCATATTCCAGGTGAGGTCTTGATAATGATTTGTACAGGGGTGAAATGATCTCTCTCTCTCTCTCGCTCTCTCTCTGGAGTCCATACCTCTCTTAATACAAGAAAGAACTTTGCTCACTTCGGAAACCGCAGCTTGCCATTGAATGCTATTATTAAGCTTGTGATCTACCAAAACCCCCAGATCCTTCACCACCATTGATTCCCCCAGTTGTACTCCCCCTAGTATGTAAGTAACTGTGATTAATGGCCTTTTTGCCCAGTCTGTGAGTTTTGGTTGTCGACTGTCTCTTGTCAAGTTTGTAGTGGTGCCAAATTCCCACCATTTGGGCTCCGTCTGCTAATTTCGTGTTAGTAGAAGTTTGGTGGGTGAGTGATTCGTGCTTTTCAGTTTGCACTTTTCATTTTGCGCTTTTCAGTTTGCGCTTTTCATTTCATGATTTTCAGTTTGTTTCTGAACCAGCTATGTTGCGGAATCGAGAAGATAACGTGTTATTTATTATTGGCCTTGGAGTTATTGCTTTGACCCAAGTCCAGTCCAGGAACAGGAGGAGGAGAATATCTTGGACGAAAAATTGGTTGCTTTATTAATCATGACCAATTATGTCATATGCCTTTGCTACGGGAGCTCCAGGAGAATAATCCATATGATTTTCGGAAATTATCTCCAGCTTTCACCAACTCTTGCTGACCCCCTATATTAAGAAGCAGGACATATGCATGAGGCTTAAATATTTTATTTTAATTTTATTTTTTGGTTAAATAATAATGATTTGATTTGTTATATTTTCTATATTTTTGGATGCAAAGAATGCACTTTTTAATTAAGTTCTATTGGCAGATAGCATGTCTATTTTTTTTTTGCACAATAAAAAAATTGTGGAGAATAATACTTGGCCATATGTTTTACTTCAAATAACAGTTTGGGAGAAAAAAAAAAAGCATAATAATATTATTCTTGATATCACTAGAAAAAAAAAGCCTTTGAAAATTTGCAATAACTCCATCAGTATCACCAGCAAAGCAGCTTCATTATTATCCCATTAAAGAAGAAGAGAATTGTGCGCTGCATTTCGAGATTTCATAATTTGCCTGGTCACGAATATTAATTCTCCATTACGAAAACGCTAGTTTAGAAGACCGACCGCTTCTGGCTCATCCTTGCTTCTGAGCATGCGTGTTTGTACTTTGGACTTTTGTCCGACGGACTTGTGTACACACGCTCAGAAAATCCGACAACAGACATTTGTCCGCGGAAAATTTTAAAATCTGCCATCCAACATTTGTCTGCGGAAAATCCAACAATGTCTGATGGAGCATACACACGGTCGTATATTCCGCCAACAGCCTGTCATCACAAAATTCCCGTAGAAAAATCAGTTCGTGTGTACGAGGTTTTAGAAGCATGGTCAGATAGGCACAAATAAAAAAGACTTGCAGTTTCAATCAATTTTGTTCATTTTTCATGTTAAATATTTATAAAATGTATATTTTAATAACTATTCTCTTTGTGTTGCTTCCTTTGACTCAATGTTTCTCAACTCCAGTCCTTAAGTACCCCCAACAGGTCATGTTTTCAGTGTCGGTTCACACTGAGGCAGCACGACTTGCAGCGCGACTGCCTCAGGCGACCTGGACACGACAGGAGCGGCGACTTGCAAAATGACTTCTGCAAAGTCGTACAGGAACCTTTTTCTAAGTCGGAGCGACTTGCGTCACTCCGATTAGAATGGTTCCATTGTACAGAACAGGTGATTTGACCAGTTTCACTGCCTTAGTAATTACCACAGCCGTTTCATCTGAAATCCCAAAACATGACCTGTTGGGGGTACTAGATTAGTGGTTCTTAACCCTGTCCTCAAGTACCCCCAGCAGGCCATGTTTTGTGAATTTCTCTTAGGCCCCTTTCACACTGGGGTGGGGGCGGCATCGCAGGTAAAGCGCCGCTATTGTAAGTGGCGCTTTACCGTCAGTATTCGGCCACTAGCGGGGGCAGTTTTACCCCCCGCTAGCGGCCGAGGAAAGGTTAAAACCACCGCAAAGCGCCTCTGCAGAGGTGCTTTGCTGGCGGTATAGTCGCGCTGTCCCATTGATTTCATTGGGCAGGAGCAGTGTATACTCCGCTCCTTCACCGCTCCAAAGATGCTGCTAGCAGGACTTTTTTTCCCGTCCTGCTAACGCACCGCTAGAGTGTGAAAGCCCTCAGGGCTTTCACACTGGAGACACAGCAGCGGCTGTTTCGGGTCGGTTTGCAGGCGCTATTATTAGCGCAATAGCGCCTGCAAACCGTCCCAGTGTTAAAGCACCTGTGCAAGATAATAGAAAACCTGCTATCATGGCCTGTTGGGGGTCCTTGAGGGCAGGGTTGAGAACCATTGCTGTAGATCGATGGCTTGGTATTTTGGACAGCTATTTTAGCTAAGAAAAATTCCCAAAACATGGCCTGTTGGGGGTACTTGAGGGCAGGGTTGAGAACCACTGTTGTAGATTATTTGCAGTTGAGAAAATGTGTGGCTGTAATTCTTCACGTTGCCCTCTGGATGGTGGTAATGCAGTACATGTATAATGAAGTGTTACAAAAATAAAATGTCTTCTTTGTATGTTAAAAATTGTGCAGAACAGAAAAAATGATGGGGCATAAATAACAACAAAATAACTTGTTTGGTTTTGGTCATTTGTTGTATATAAAGATATGTAACTGTTTTTCACTAGCTCACTCCTCCCTCCTGTATTAAAAAAAAAAAGTATTGCAAATTACACTTAACCTCTCCACACTCCAGCACTGTCCCCAGCTTCCTTCTCTTTCCAGTGCTGCAGGACCCCTTTGGACAGAATTATAGTCAGGTCGCTTTGCCCATTTCCTGTGAACCCAGCCTGTTATTTACATGCAGATTGGGCTCACAGTACTCCAGGAATGAATTTCGCATACACATCATTACGTCACTGCTGGCCACTCCCCGTCTATGGAGTCAGGCTGCACATGCCCAGTTTGGTGTGTATTGCTAGAGAGGTTTTTTATTTGGGGGGGGGGGGGGATGCATGTGATCAGCACAGGGCCAATCAGCACTGTCCAGACAGAGGGTCAGGGGTCTTGCAGTCTCATCAGTCAGAAAACTCCTCCTAAAAGCTTTAACCAGTGCTCCGCCAGACACTGATAGAAGTCACAAGACTGCTGTATACTGCTGATGAGAAAAGGTATTTAGCAGTTTATTTTTACTAAAATAATTGCATTTCCATGTTCTGTGTACTGTGGGAAACCAAATATAGTGAATGCAGAGTCCTGCGTTTAGTAACACTTTAAGTTAAAAAGACTGAAAGGAGGAGTTGGGAAGCTGGAGTTCCTGTTTAAATATATTTCTGAGATCATATTTTTTAATGGTAGTAGGTAAATGAAACATTCTCAGAAAATAAATGCAGTAATGTAATACCAAGTTAACTTGAATTAATTCCAGAATCCAGTAGTAGGTGTTAAGCTATAGGGGGTCGTTCTGTTTTTCCCCTGCTGGAGCAAATTGGATCAAGCTTTGTTGTTTTTTTCTTGCCTTCCTCTGGATAAACTGTGGGTATAGGATTGTGTATATAGGATTTAAAAACAAAATGTCCTTCTATGGGTTGGACTGGATGGACTTTTTTCAGCTAGACTAAACCATGTAACTATGTGGTGTAAAAATAGTTAAATAGTGGTAAAAGCTCATTATTCTTGCCAACAAGGAGCTCCAATGGTGGTGTATTGATCTCCCAATTAGACCAAAGATTTAATTACCAGAATTCATAAAGAATGTCGAAGACACTCTTTAGAAACATACCTCCACATGACAAATGTCAGTGCGGGTGACAGGTTCATGTACCTGTTGGGAGGAATCGGCTTTCTCCTCCCTCCAGCCTGTAGGAGCGAAAGAGAGCAGGCATGCAGGAACATAGAGAACATCCCTCAGTCTCATCACTGTGCAGCTGAGGAGTGAAGGGAGGCTGCCCTTCTTCCTCTCTGCCCTGTCAGTGAGGCCGGGTTCACACTAGAACACCCAGCGGCTCACAGCAGGAGTCCGGTGTGTCTCCATTCACCATATCAGGTCTGATTTCACTTCAAATTTTGGGCTGCATTTGGACCTGAAACGAACCAAAAGACGCAAAGGGCTCCTGTGCAATTCACACCAGAGCCGCTGCAGAGATGTGCGAAACGGCTTCATAGCAAGCCGGTCACAATCTCCTGCTATGTGCGAATTGGATGCGGGGAAAACTGCATCCAATTCACATAAGTGTGAACTCAGCCTGACTGTGTTGATGGGGGAATCTAGCAATTTCCTTTCCTGCAACCTGTGGCTGCACTAAATAAAATCGCATCATCTATGGCCAGCTTTAGTTCTGTACAGGCAACCTGCAGTGGGTGGACCTGCTGGGTCTCTCCCACAGCTCTGCTCTCTGCACAGGCTTTGTGCCGCACAGCTAGTTTTGCAAGGTAATAACTGGGTTTGCAAATGCATTTGGTGAATACAAAGTGGATTAATATTTGTAGCACTGCCCACTCTTGGGTTGCTTGGTAATGCATGTTCTCTTATGCCGCCATGACCCTGTGAACTCTCCAGTCCCTCTGACACTCTAGGTTCAGACATGTTGTGTATACCTTTAAATGACACATAGACATAAAGAGAATAGTTTTAACTCTCTCTGGCTTTACTTATTGGAGATGAGATGTTTAAACAAGAATTATTCAGCCAAATCCTGGGTTCAGCCAAGACTGGGTTGAAATAACACTTGCAGCAATAACAATTAGCAATGACACATGAATGAAAACAATATACACAATCACCATTGGATATTATAGAAACGCTATCAATGCATATACAGAAATGTGTCTACTTTAAAGGAGAACGGGCTGACCTATAATACCTTTATCATAATGAGAGATAGTATACTATAGTGTAATGGAAATTTGTAAGTTCTGTATATAATTGTATTGTATTTTGTATGTATTGCACTCTGCCCTCACTGTGCACACGGCACTAATAATGTTTTCAGTAAATGTTTACATTCTTTCGAGTCCTGATTAGAATTAGCCTGCCTATGTAACGCCCCTTGTTACCATAAACCTACAATTGTAATATTAATGTGATACCTACGTAATCATGTGCATAAAAACCTTCAATTGCGTCATAATAAAGCAGAACAGTAATTTGGAAAGATGCTGAGCGTATCTTTTGTGTCTGTTCCCTACTGCAGTAGTTATTATTAATTTGGAACCACTAATCAATATGAGGATAGGAGTTGCCTATCATCAATTTAACCGAGTCAAGCATGGCGAGCTTTGCCTTAGGAGGGGATTCCAGGTGACCCTGAGTATCCGAAACGAGGAGCTTGAGACGATCCGGGAATTTCTGATAATCAGCCGGCTGAGGTAAGCCTTTTGCTTACATTTGAGTTATCAGACTTCCTTGATCGGTAAGGCATTTTCGGGACAAAGGGTACCTATTTTACTCCCCTTAATCGAACTGTATTGATTGGTGGTTATATGTTATGTTGTCACTGTCTACTGTCCATCGGAGTGTTATAGATAAGAAAGGGAAGAATAGTGCTGTTCACAGGTATATGTAGTACATCTGCTAGATAAAGTAGCTTAGAGGCAAGAGGGTATAGGCACAAGTAGAGAAGAGAGAAGACTGGCCAGTCATTATGGGCATTGAATTAAGTAAGGGAATGAAGGGTAAGAGACCCTCAAAAATGCCCAGCGCAAGAGGAGCGCTACATATGAACCAAAGGTGCGGTTCCGCCTATACTGAGCCCCTAGATTAATGGTTAAAGTGGACAGGGATCTACATTGGGTAACTGGGTTACCAAGGTCCACAGGGACTAAGAATCGTGCAGAGTAAATAGCTAAAGAAACAGTTATCAATGTGAGCAGGATGGATCAAGGGTGACATTAACACTAGACAGAAAGGTACATTTTCATGTTAAGTTGTGGGATGAATTTGAAGTCAGGCACTACAACTATTATGCCGCGTACACACGGTCGGACTTTTCAGCTACAAAAGTCCGACAGCCTGTCCGACATACTTCCGGCGGACTTTCGGCAGACTTGCGGCGGACTTGTGGCAGACTTTCTAACGAACGGACTTGCCTACACACGACCACACAAAAGTCCGACGGATTCGTACGTGATGACGTACACCAGACTAAAATAAGGAAGTTCATAGCCAGTAGCCAATAGCTGCCCTAGCGTGGGTTTTTGTCCGTCGGACTAGCACACAGACGAGCGGATTTCGGGGTCCGTCGTAGTTACGACGTAAAGATTTGAAGCATGTTTTAAATCTAAAAGACGTCGGATTTGAGGCTAAAAAAGTACGTTGAAAGTCCGGAGAAGCCCACACACGATCGGATTACCAGCCAGCTTTAGTCCGTCAGCGTCCGTTGGACTTTTGTAGAGGAAAAGTCCGACCCGTGTGTAGGCGGCATTAGAGTCAGAAACAGAGAAATGAGAATTAAAACAGAATACTTTATATGTTGTCAGAGAGGGAAGATGGGATGAGCACTGTGGCTCCCCATCTGATCATAGAATCATAGAAGCTAGATATAAAAGTTATTTAAACAAAATAAGGAAAGCAGAATTTAGGCAGGGAAATATTAAAGAGTTAAAAGAAAGTGAGAGAATGATATGCATGTGTTGTGTACAAATGGGAAAAATGTAAGCGATTTTAGAGAGATATTGGTGTACGTGTGTGCGAATGCTGGGACCTTTAGTTCTATTGCTTGTGTGTGTCATGTACGCAGATGTGACCCCCTCCTTTGTGCTCTCCTGAAAGAAATGTGGCTGGGATGAGAGGTTAGTGATAAGCTGGAAGGACACCATTGCCAATTTCTGTTTTTTAGACAAAACATTTATAACAAAATGTGCCGTGTTAACGAATCTAATGGTAAACAATGTGATCACAATTATTTTGAATCTGTTTTCCAAACATGGTAAAATGAAGGTTACATTTAACCCTGTGTATTACACAAATTGAATATCCTTTGATAGTGGAAACAGTGCATTTAAAAAAAAAGGGAAATTAAGTAAAATTAAGTAGTAATGAGTATTCATTTCTAATATGAGTTTAACAATTTTATTAATAATATAGATATATTGAAACTGGTTTAGACAACCTTTGGTTAGAAATGAAGTCCAGGTTAATGGGGAAATTTGTAATAAATGGGATTAGTTTAGATTAAGATAACAATTTTGTAATTTTACATTTATACAATAAGCCCTTATTGAGAGAAAAAAAAGATTAAGATGAGGTTGTTATTTTGAATAAAGCTGCCATAATATTTAACAAAGCCAAGATGGATGGAATACATAAGAAGTTCTTCTATAAAAATGAAATTTTAAGGTTTTTGATAATAACTTGATGTGCGGTCCATGATGTAAGAGTAATATTAAATAAAATTTAAATATAACAGACCCATCACATCAAGTCCACACACCCTGTTAGGATAGATGCCGCCTGCAGCCATTTGTTTTATAGTTTTTGATGCTTTCTGGTCCATCATACAGATTGTTGGTCCTTTTGTTTTTATTTATTTTTATTTTTGAAATCCAAAGCAGAATGTGTGGATTGTGAAATGATGTGCCCCTTTTTCTTGTAAGTACAGTGGTATAAGCAGAAGAATAGTTTTGGATTTATGGACATCTCTGCATGACCGCAGGGTATTGTTATCATTTATTATAATATTGCCAGGAAAAAGTTGTCTTTTGAAACATGAAACTGGAGTTCTTACACAAACAGTGTGATAGAACACAAGCCATTGTAATATATTTATGCAAGCTGGACCCAGTAATGAAGGGTTCACCCCGATATATCAGAGCTGCAGTTTTTATGCAAAGGTGCTAGTAGACAAAGTTAGATATTGTTTTGGTCAAACATTTAATTTTTAATGGTCCGACATTCTGTGCAGCAAATATACAGATAACTAAATGTTTGTCTAATGAAAGGTTTAAAATATGAGTTTGTTTATGTACAAATCTAACAATGAAAAATGCGTACATTTATTCAAAAGAAAGGAAAAGACACATGTGTTAAATTGATGTGGGAATCAGCTGCTGTGAGCCCAGTGCAGGACACACTCCCTGAAGACCCAGATATTACATTTTTTGTAGATTTGAGTATGCAGTTTATCACCCAGAAGGATACTCTGTATTCAAAGTCATTGGATCCTTTTTCCCCAGCTCAAGAAGCAGAGCTCCATGTTTTAGCAAAGCCTGTGAGCTATAAAAAGAGTGTATATTTATATAGATAGTCGAGATATAGAGAGCTTTTGGTTCCATTTAAAGGGCCAGAAGTTTGTTTTTACTTCGGCAGGTAAACCAATAAAGCATGCCAAGTTAATTTAATTGGCTGTTTTCAGCCTTCCAGCTTCTTGCTGAGGTAGCCATATTAACTTTCACACATGGAAGCAGACCAGGTGACTCTAAGGATGCTGCATTTACAGCCCCGGACACTTGATGGGTCTGTGCAACTCACAGATTCCACCCTAGTTCTGGCCCAGTATAGCTGGGATTAATAATTTAACTTTAAGGACCCCAGAACGAGAAGAACAAGTGGTCCACAGGGGGCAACTTCTTATGAAACAGGACTTTGGAAAAGGTGATCATTTATGTCTGCCAGCCACTCTTTTCCCTTCAGCTTGACACATGGACCGTGTCGAGAGTCACAAGCAGTTATGGCTGCCTTAGTAAATGAGCGTGGGATAGAGCCAGGGTTCACCACAGTTGTTTTTATAACACACCACTTCTTGTTTTACCTGTTACCAAAGGTGTTACCAAAAGCTGAACATCCCTCCCAGAGATTACATAAAAGATATATCCAGATGCCCAAGTTAGGATCTTACGAGTATGCATTTTGTCTGTATGGACATGTTTTTTGGATGTCCAGTGGCAAATGCTACTGCAAAGGCCACAGTAAAAAGCGTTATCAGAAGTAGTTTGTAAGTACAGAGTGCCAGAAAGTACAGAGAGTAACAGAGGAAATCATTTTTTATAGGAGAGTCCTTAATAGAAGTTTTGAGGTTTTATTTTTACACCCCTTACTGTCTACAATGTAGCGGACAAAGTAGAGTAAGAAACTAGAAAACTTTTGCCTGAATGTTTTCTTATATTTTATGAAGCCCCTAAGGGGGATGTTGGACTCTCTCCCTATGGGATTTGGTTTGGGAGTGTGTTACTCACTTGCTTATATTTTGTCTCAGCAGCTGAAGTCCTCCATTTGGATCTCACAGAGAATGTTGCTGATCTTTTAAGGTTTTTGACAAACTAATTTATGTGTTTTCTCCCTAATTCCAGATCCTAAAAGTTTGGAAGGATCTAAAACTTAAGCCAGGTGACTTTTGGATTGTTAAGAGACATTTATATATAAGGAAATGTTTGGAGACTCAATACAGAATCTATTTCATGTACAGTTTTTGAAGGAAAAGTCACCTGGATCCACACCAGACACTGCAAAAATGACTAAATTAAAGAAATCTCTGTGTTTGATTTGTTTCCCTCTTGTGATCACAGTCTAGGGTACTTTTTGATTCAATTACTTTAATTGTAAGGGATATATATATATTTGAAAAGTAGTTTAGCCATGTTGAAGTCATATTTGTCTTTTGTACGTCTTCCATTTTATGTAGAATTGTCTGTGTTTACATATGCTGATAAGTCAGCATGCCAACAATTAAGCTAGAAGGCCATTCTGGCCACAGGAGTGTACAGCCAGTACTCTGTAAATATGTCTTATCAATCATTTGTTTTTCACAATGAAAAGTCATTTTGTAATGAAAAAGTTGCTCAGCTATTATTTTCTCCACAATGGAGTTTTTTTGCCTCTTTGGCCAGGACTACCTCCACCTAAGCATGTGGAGGTTCCAGGTTAAAGGTGATAGCAGGTATGGTTAGTGATCAAAATATTGATCAAAAGAGGGGAGACTGTAATGGAAATTTGTAAGTTCTGTATATAATTGTATTGTATTTTGTATGTATTGCACTCTGCCCTCACTGTGCACACGACACTAATAATGTTTTCAGTAAATGTTTACATTCTTTCGAGTCCTGATTAGAATTAGCCTGCCTATGTAACGCCCCTTGTTACCATAAACCTACAATTGTAATATTAATGTGATACCTACGTAATCATGTGCATAAAAACCTTCAATTGCGTCATAATAAAGCAGAACAGTAATTTGGAAAGATGCTGAGCGTATCTTTTGTGTCTGTTCCCTACTGCAGTAGTTATTATTAATTTGGAACCACTAATCAATATGAGGATAGGAGTTGCCTATCATCAATTTAACCGAGTCAATAGTGACCAGTAAAGTGTCCCCTTTAAGAGTAATAACAATACTGTCCTAAAAGCAAGGCCTTGCACTGTCTTTACCGGCAAAGTTGGAGCTCATAGAACACAGATTCCTGACTGCAGCAAAGTAATGATGAACAATGCAAGATAGCAAATCCTAGTTGATAGCAATAGTATTTGTAATCCAAGCGAATGTCACATGTGCACTGTGTTGAAAGTGTAATACTTAGCAAAGCAATGGGATCTGTGTGCACAAGCCCCCTCACCGATCCTGATAGACCCTGGAACCTGCTGGTGGGACCAACAAATGATTCTTCCTACTATAGATGGGCAGAGACAGGGATCAGTCTGCTAACTCAGCGAACTGATTCTGCGGTGTTGAGCACTGCTGCAGGGCATCCTTCTGCCAGCGGGCGACGGCTAGAGCAGTGGGCTGTGTGTCACATGCTAGGCTGTAATCTCCTTACACAGTGGTGGAGTGGTGCTCACGCGATGAGATCCAGGAAGCAAGAGAGCGTGGGCCTGGTCCACAGATCCCTATATAGTCTCTCCCACAATTCCCCTGCAGAGCAGATGGTCTGCTGGGAGATGCAGTTCACATTAATTTCTGCAAGATCAGCAATGCCTATCAGAGGACTACATCTCCCACAATACCTTTCACTGTGCTTCAGGAGATGATGTCAGTGATTCAGATCCAGCATTAGGGGAACATAGGAGCAAGGCTAGAATAGAAATAGATAGTCTGCAAAAGTTAGATAACCTTAGTCCGCTCCCAGCTACATATTATTTGTGGCAATAACATTTTTTTTAAAATTAAAGATTTGTGCCTAGAGTTAAGCATTAAAGGCTAAGTTCACTTTTTTTGTTTCTAAATTCCAGATTTCATGTGTACCAATAAAGCATTAATGTACCTCTTTTGCAGAAAGGAAAAAGCTTTCTGGTTGTCCTAGACCAAGGCTTACCTCAGCAGCCAATTTTCTTGTATAAAACTGATCCAATACTTTCTGGATAGCCCTTAGGTTGGGAAAACCATTAAAACAGGAAGGAGTTCACCAGCTCACCTCATTAACACACACCCTGCACCTATCCTCCACTTACCTTCATCTTACATAGATTGTTCATTTGGCAGAGTGTACAGGAGCTGAGCAAGCAGACAGCAGCCTATGTGAAGCAGAGCTGTAGTATTGAAAACAGGAGAAGTGTGTCTGGAATTATGCAAGCTTACCATACACTATACAATCTGATTGTACAAACTCTTTTTGATCTACCATTAACTATGTAGTGCAAGGGCCTGCCTTATTGTATACAGAGTGATTGGATATATGGTGTGTCCTCCTATTATATAGTTTTGGTAAATATAAAGAAGATCGTACAGAGATTGAGCAATCAGATTTGTATAGTGCATAGCCACCTTTTTATACACCTAAAATGAACTAGTGGCACTTTCAGCCATCAATTGGTAAAGACACCCCGAATGCAGAAGCAAACACATATTTTGCCATGTGAAAAAAAACGAGCGACAAACTCAGGAACACGCACAGTACAAAAACATGCAAACAGCAACTCGCTAAAATGTATCATGAGCTACTTTACCAAATGTAGGGGAGCCCATTAAAATCAATTTCCCTATGTGTGTTGCAGGAAAAATAAGTCACAAAAATTGGCTCCCACTCATAGTGAGCTATGAATAAGCATCAAACGATGTGAAACGCGTTAGTCATTGATCCCTGTTTTGTCCACGTTTGATTTGACTGTTATGTTGGATTTTATTCTATTTTTCACAATAAAGATGCCTTTTCCACGGAGTGCAGCAGTCCAGGACATTCTTGTTTCTACAGACTTGTGCAGATCCAGCACCTGAGAGTTCACAGTAGGGCGGGAGCACCTGTTAAGGTCCTGAGGCTTAGTGAGCGGAATTCCTTTCTCACTAAAAATGCATAGTTGTGAATCAGGCCTAAGGCAGTGAATGATGGGAGATGACCTACCAGAAGTAATGGAAGCAGAAAGCCTTTTTAAAAACTCAAAACAGAAACATGAAATTTCAAATCTGCTGTGGACGAGGTAAGTGCGAAAACATTGGGATGGCTGGGGCAGAAAGGACATTGGAAAAGGCTTCTATTATGAAAAGTGAAATTCTGCCCCAAAAAAGGGTAAACTTAGCCTTTAAGTGTGCCCACAGATGTTGATACTGTTCACCTAAATTAAAATGATATTTTTTCTTTGTACATTCACAGTAAAACCTGTGATTGCGAGTAACGCGGTTAACGAGCGTTTCGCAATACAAGCTTTTTTTTTTTTTTTTTTAAATCTTGACTCGATTTGCGAGCAGTCTTGCAAAACAAGCAGGACTCAAGCCTCTGGGCAGAGGTGGGGGGGCGCTGGTGACACTCGGAGACACTTGGGGACGCTCGGAGGCACTCGGTTCGGAGCCGAGTGTCTCAGAGCGTCTCTGAGTGTCTCCAAGCGTCTCTGAGTTGTCTCTGAGCGTCTCCGAGTTTTTCCGAGTATCTCTGGCGCCCCACCTCTGGCCACATGCAGTACTATATACACTAGCAGTGATACTGGAACAAATTACCTGAGTTTCCATTGATTCCTATGGGGAAACTTGCTTTGATAAACGAGTGCTTTGGATTACAAGCATGCTTCTGGAACAAATTATGCGCGTAATCCAAGGTACTACTGTACATATTTAATGCAATTATATATAAGCTGCGAACAGCCCTGTTCACTCTTCACTGGCCCTGAAGAATAATAGGCTATTCACTAAACAATTCCAAGCACGATGAAAGGCCTTCATTCACTAACACTCAAAGTGACTTTTTTTTAATTAATGCTTGACGAACAATATCCATTAACTCCAAAAGCATTGAAAAGTAAAATAAATCAATCATTGCTCAAAGACGAATTTTAATTAAGTAAAATAAAAAAATGAAAAAGTGAAATAGTAAGATTTGGATTTAAGTTCAAATAATAACTAAACATGAACACTCAAAGCAGCATCCTCTTAATCTGCATTGAGGTTTCACAATTATGCAAGCTCTGAGATAGAATATAGCATTGATGCCTAAAATAATATGCTGCATGGATAATAAATCAGCCTTTAGTAATAAATATTCTTACATTAAAGCTGGAGGTTTTCAGACCATCAAACAGCTTTCTTTCCCTTTATATATTAAAAGCAGACAGCGTAGGGCGTATACGTGCTATGATATGCAAATACAATTCTCAGTAATGCCTATAGAATAGCAGAAGGAGGAACTAATTGCTTCATTTGGTTGTATAATTTCCGTATTTATTATCCAAGTGGCATTATAGAGAATGTACTGTATAAAATAGATTACCTTGAAGCAAATCATGCTATGATTGTATGTTAACATATTACACTCCGGGGTGTGTTTATAAAGGATTCTACAAGAATTATGCCCAATGTTTGCCCATTCTGTGACCAAGATTCAACTCTATGTCTATGTTTGCCCACCAAAATGTATATACCAAAATGTATATTTGACCATGCTTTTTTTTGAAGCTGTGGATTTTTAGCTAATGGAGAATTCTGAACCTGGGTTTTCGTGATGCTGCTCCAATGGCTTCAGGACTTTTTACAGTATATTATTATTATTACTATTATTATACAGGAGTTATATAGCACTGACAGTTTATGCAGTGCTTTACAACTTGAGGGTAGACAGTACAAATACAATACACTTTCAATACAGCAGGAATTAGAGAGCCCTGCTCGTTAGAGCTTACAATCTAAAATGGAGGGTCAAGAGATACAAGAGGTAATAACTGCGGGGATTGCTGACTTTGAACCAGAGCTGCCAGGAGTGGCACAAAACCATATATCACAATGGTGACTGTCAATAACGCATTCTTGTGTATGTGTGCAAGACGGCAGCCGTAAGCAGACAGTTTTCTCTATTCTTTTAGTTATAAACATATTAAACACTTCAGCCCCGGAAGAATTTACTCCATTCCTGACCAGAGCACTTTTTGCGATTTGGCACTGCGTCGCTTTAACTGACAATTGTGCAGTCGCGTGACGTTGTACCCAAACAAAATTGACGTCCTTTTTTTTCCCACAAATAGAGCTTTCTTTTGGTGGTTCCCTTGAAAAAGTCACATGACCTGTGACGCAACGCGTCGGCAGGAGGAGCCAGTGACGTCGGCCACAGGTGTACGATCACACAGAGAGGCTGCGAGGAGGAGTGAGCCTGACTGTTACGAGAATGTTTTACATGCTTATATAGACCGGGCGTATATGAGTGCATCGGCTTTAGTCTATTGATCCTGTCTTTATTGATAGCAGTATCACACTATTATTGCTTTTCCTTTTATGTATGAGAATCGGGAGCTTCAGAAAGCAAGATAAGGAAAAGGTGGCTAAATCAGCTGTTTGACTCAACACCAGAGATCTGAGTCATTGATCAGTAATCATTTTTATCATGCCTATATACCTGTTTTTGGCTTTATGTTGCTGGTAGCAACAACATTGGATGGGACAATTTATATAACTTTTATGAGTTCTTGAAATCATCTCTAAATCTAAATTTGCCAATTTTTGGTTTTAGAAGGTTCATATAGCATGGTAGTGCACATTTTTATTCTATATGATTTAATTTAATATGCAAGGTTTGTTCTTATTGAAGAAGTTTTTTGTAACAATTGACTGTACTAAACCCAGTGGTTATGATATATAATATGTATCATAGCATCATACGGCACAGCTTGTGATTAGTACCGTATATTTATATATATATATATATTTTCACAATATATATTTTATTGGTTTATTTTTACAGCACTGTGGTATTAGCGCACCATTCTTATTTATTTTTGATTTGATCCTCTGCGGTTTTTATTTTTTGTGCTATAAACATAAAGAGCAACAATTTTGAAAAAAAAACACATTATTTTTTACTTTTTGCTATAATAATTACCCCCCAAAAACATATAAAAATTTTTTTTTTCCTCAGTTTAGGCCGATAAGTATTCTTCTACATATTTTTGGTAAAAAAAAATCGCAATAAGCATATATCGATTGGTTTGCGCAAAAGTTATAGCCTCTACAAAATAGGGGCTAGATTTATAGCATTTTTATTATTATTTTTTTTTTTTCTAGTATTGGCAGCGATCTGCGATTTTTATCGTGATTGTGACATTATGGCAGACAATTTTGACACATTTTTTGGGACCATTGGCATTAATACAGCGATCAATGCTATAAAATTGCATTGATTACTGTAAAAATGTCACTGGCAATGAAGGGGTTAACACTGGGGGCGCTCGAGGGGTTAACTTAGTTCCCTGGGAGGTGATTCTAACTGAAGGGGGAGGGAACTGACTGGGAGAAGTGACAGATCGTGGTTCCTAGCTAATAGGAACACACGATCTGTCACTCCTGTCAGAACAGAACAGGAACAGAACTGCGGCCGTTGGTCGGGAAGCGGTTAAAACAGAATGAGCAAACTGTCTTTTTAGTTTTTCTAACCTTGACCTTAGCGTGCCGTTGTGTGGATATGATATCTGAATTTAGAAATGTGATATTAAGCATATGATGTAAACTTGGATGGTGACATAAGACTGCCCAGGAAAGCAGGAATTGACAAAACAGTCTTGCCTTGAATATATACAGATTAGGAGATTTGATTTCTCTGTTACTTTATTGATCTGCATACCTGTTCCAGGTCAGTGACTAGTAAAAAGATATCCAGCCACTGCTCTCTGACTTTTGCAGCCCAGTGAAGGTGTTTCCTTACATTGGCTATTTCTTTAGGGTTATATGCAGGGCTTTTTTTCTCAGAAAATAGGTACAGGAATGCAACTACGACCTCCCAAAACCCCCCTCCCCCCCATGCACACACCCTCCAAACCGCATTGCAGGGTTCAGCCTTCTTCCACAGTTGCTTATCTCTGCATCCCCATCAACATCTCACATTCATGCCTCTACAGCTCTAACCTCTGCATTCAACCACCCTCCTTCACTGCCCCCATCTTCTCCCCCACCTCCTTAAAAGCTCCTCCATCTTCCACATGTCTTACTTTTGTTGCTGTATTGATCTGAAGCACGCAATCAGCTTTAGTACCTACCCGCACACTGTAGTTGGCTCTACCTTTCTCACTTGCAGGGAGATCATCCAGTGGGGGGTGTCAGCATCTGCACTGCACCCCAGGCACCTACATCTCCCTTGTCGTCAGTGGGAGCCACTCAGCAGATCAGATGGATGGGAGCCGTTGGGAGACAAGCTGTCACTTGTAAACACAAAAGCTGGACTTCTGCGTTTACAAGTGATAGTGAGCAGGGAGCACAGGGCCTGAACCAGAGGTAGTGGAACTGAGTTCCACCAAGTTCCAGCTGAAAAAAAGCCATTTGTCTTGTCAAACTACCCATACCTTTATTACGTAATATGGGTAGTTATTCAGTTTTTCCTTACTACTCAGTATGGATGGCACGCACCTCTTTGATATTTCTACTTTAGGTAGCGGAGTAATTAGCACTTTATATCAATGCATGTTTTTTAAACACTTCTTTTGGGTTCAGTGTCTTCCATCTTGAGCCATTGGGTGGCCACTGATGACTCCTGCACATATGAAGGAAGGTGGTTTAATTGTCCTGGCACCCAGCTGTTCTTGGCATCCTACACATTCCAGGAATGAGCTGGGAGTGCACACACTACAGCTCATGTGCCACAGGCAGTGTAAACAAAACATTCATTTGCTAGAGGGAAGTAGATAGATTATTTTTGGCATAAGAGACATGCAGAGTCTCTTCTGACAAATAGATCCAACTCCTGATAATAGGTTTCCTTACTTAAAGCAGACAGCAATCAAAGGTTTGCAGAGACAGTCAATCTGTCCCTGAAAATGTCTCAGAATTGTGTCTCCTATTATCCCAGAATAGAGCCCCACCCCCTGTAAGATAAAGGAGGATTATGATTGCATTAACCATTCTACCAGATGTGCTGTGCAGAGGGTAGTGCATGGAGTGTGTAGGGGGTAATGCATGGAGTGTGCAGAGGGTAGTGCATGGAGTGTTTAGGGGGTAATGCATGGAGTGTGCAGAGGGTAGTGCATGGAGTGTTTAGGGGGTAATGCATGGAGTGTGCAGAGGGTAGTGCATGGAGTGTGTAGGGGGTAATGCATGGAGTGTGCAGAGGGTAGTGCATGGAGTGTTTAGGGGGTAATGCATGGATTGTGCAGAGGGTAGTGCATGGAGTGTGTAGGGGGTAATATATGGCATGTGCAGAGGGTAGTGCATGGAGTGTGTAGGGGGTAATACATGGCATGTGCAGAGGGTAGTGCATGGAGTGTGTAGGGGGTAATACATGGCATGTGCAGAGGGTAGTGCATGGAGTGTGTAGGGGGTAATACATGGCATGTGCAGAGGGTAGTGCATGGAGTGTGTAGGGGGTAATGCATGGAGTGTGCAGAGGGTAGTGCATGGAGTGTTTAGGGGGTAATGCATGGATTGTGCAGAGGGTAGTGCATGGAGTGTGTAGGGGGTAATATATGGCATGTGCAGAGGGTAGTGCATGGAGTGTGTAGGGGGTAATACATGGCATGTGCAGAGGGTAGTGCATGGAGTGTGTAGGGGGTAATACATGGCATGTGCAGAGGGTAGTGCATGGAGTGTGTAGGGGGTAATACATGGCATGTGCAGAGGGTAGTGCATGGAGTGTGTAGGGGGTAATACATGGCATGTGCAGAGGGTAGTGCATGGAGTGTGTAGGGGGTAATACATGGCATGTGCAGAGGGTAGTGCATGGAGTGTGTAGGGGTAATGCATGGCGTGTGCAGAGGTTAGTGTTCAGCTAAGAAGACTGCACCTTTTATATCGTGTTCATTTTTTTAAATCTTCATTTTGGAAATGTACCATTTGTTGCACTTTTTAATGTACGTTTATTTTTCTCTTATTTTCCTAAATTATTAAACATTTGTTTTAAACATAGTGTAGAGAAATTCTGTGATGAATGCATATAATGTGGCCAGAGCAATATGTAGGTGAGGCTTTGTGTGGATGTATCTTGAGTGTGGGCAGGGACACAAGGGGCCCTATGATCTCCTATGGCCCCATGAGTTGTCAGTCCACCCCTGGGAAAACAATCAAACTCCAGGCAGGTTGTGACATAGGATTTAAACTGGCGACTGTGCTGCCAGGCAGAAGTGCTAACCACTTAGCCACTGTGCTGTTAAAGTGATTGTAAAGTTTTTTTTTTTAAATAACAAATTTACCTGCTGTGTGCAAGGGTATTGCACAGTGCGGCCCCGATACTCCCTTTCTGAGGTCCCCCGGCAGCGTTCCTGGCCCCTCCTCTTCATCGAATGCCCCTACAGAGAGCCGCTTTCGATGGGGGCACTTGTGCGGGCGCACTCCCGAGTCCTGCCGCTGCGTCCATTGACACAGACAGCAGGACTTGGCCCCGCCCCCCGGCTCCCGTGTCACTAGATTTGATTGACAGCAGCGGGAGCCAATGGCTCCCGCTGCTATCAATCTGTCCAATGAGAACCCGAGACAGCGGCTGTCCCATCGGGTTCAGTTAGGAAAAAGGGGGGCTCTGGGGGACTGCTGCACTACAGGATGTACATGGAACATGGAATGCATTAAGGTGAAAAACCTTGAGGGTTTACAACTCCTTTAAATTGCTAAAGGCTTTTAGCAATCTTGTTACAGAGTTTGTTCTTAAATGAAAATCGAAGGCATGTGCTTTTGATATGCACATATTGTCATTTCCTGCAATTTTTTAAAAATCTTTTATGTAATAAAGATTATAACTCCTTAGTAACGCTTATTAGTTAATTTGGTTTGCATATAGTTATTGAACATTTTAAATACACCATCACATGGTTGCGTAAATTATTTTTCTATTTTCCCTACAATAAAATTGTTCGTCCAAGTCACCCAAGCATCATCTACCATCAACCAGAAACACCAAGGTCACTGAGAATATGTTTTGTGTTATAAAGCTGACTTATTTCCAAAACAAATTATGTGTGAGTGTAGAGCTATAGTGTATCCTGTGTGTTAGTTCCATTGACAAGGATCATTCTGACACAATTCCCTCATGTATGGTATCTGTTGAAGTAGGGGTTTCCAACTTGCGGCCCATGGGCTGCATGTAACCCAAGACGGCTATGGAGGTGGCCCAAAGCAAAATTGTAAACTTACCTAAAAATGTTTATTTTTTTGGGGGGGAATTTTTTTGTAAAAAGGTATATACACTTATGCCACGTACACATGACCGGATTTTCTGTCAGAATAGACTACGACGGTCTTTCCAACGGAGTTCCGCTGAAACGGACTTGCCTACACACGATCACACCAAAGTCCGATCGTTTAGAACGCAATGACGTACAACAGGACTAGAATAAGGAAGTTCAATAGCCAAGTTCAATAGACTAGAATAAGTTATTGGTATATATTGGTCTGGGGACACACTGTACACCTTTGCTGCCATTGTGCTCTTGCTGGGTGTCCAGTGTGCTCCTGTTCCTTTAAGGGGGAACCTCATCTGCCCCTCATCTATCCATTTAATGCATGTGCTTCCATTGTGGAGACGCTTATAAATTCAGTAGTGTTAGGACTGCAAGCATACACAGGGTGCCGTGAAGAGGCCTTGCAGCTTACGCATGCGTTTGCAAATGTGTGCTAACTAAAGCCCTGTTTTTAACGCAGACTGTTGGGCAGGTTATTTGGTCAGTTGGCGAGTTGAGCTATGGAATGTTCTGTTTTTGTCTTTTATGCGTTTGCCCTTCCATGTGCTCCTTGCTGCGAAGGCCAGTTATAGGTGGAGGCAGGGGCCATTTGTTTGTTATCAGTAGCCAATAGCTGCCCTTGCGTCGTTTTTGGTCCGTCGGACTAGCATACAGACGAACGGTTTTCTCAATAGGAACTGATTCCGTCGGAAAGATTTGAAACATGTTCTATTTCTAGGTCCCTCAGAATTTTAGAAAGAAAAAGTCTGATGAAGCCCACTCACGATCGAAATGTGCCAAAACGTCCGGTCGTGTGTACGCGGCATTAGCGAACATATGTGGCCTAATGCCGCATACACACGGTCGGACTTTCTAGAAAGCTAGGTCCGACGTACTTGCCGCCAGACTTCCGGCGGACTACCGCCGGACTTTCTGAACGGCCGGACTTGCCTACACACGGCCGGACTTTCCGGAATCCGGTCTTCCCGACGGACTTCCGCCGGACTTTCAGAATGAACGGACTTTCCCACACACGGACAAGTCCGTTCATTTTGAACGTGACTCGGGTACGACGGGACTAGAAAAGGAATTCAATCTCGCCGCTTTTTTTGGCGAGATTGAAACCTTGCGAGCCCCGTCGCAGGCCCTTAGGTCTGGTATGGAACTTTAAGGGGAACCCCCTACGCCGAAAAACCGGCGTGGGGGTCCCCCCAAAATCCATACCAGACCCCGATCCGAGCACGCAGCCCGGCCGGTCAGGAAAGGGGGTGGGGACGAGCGAGCGCCCCCCCCCCCTCCTGAACCGTACCAGGCCGCATGCCCTCAACATGGGGGGGTGCTTTGGGGGAGGGGGCGCCTTCGGTGCCCCCCCACCACAAAGCACCTTGCCCCCATGTTGATGAGGACAAGGGCCTCTTCCCGACAACCCTGGCCGTTGGTTGTCGGGGTCTGCGGGCGGGGGGCTTATCGGAATCCGGGAGCCCCCTATAATAAGAGGGCCCCCAGATCCCGGCCCCCCCACCCTATGTGAATGAGTATGGGGTACATGGTACCCCTACCCATTCACCTAGGTAAAAAGTATCAATAATAAAACACAACACGGGTTTTTAAAATAATTTATTAAACAGCTCCGGGGGGGGGTCTTCTTCCGTCTTCGGGGGTCCCTCCGGTTCATCTTCTCCCGGCGTCCGGTTGGTTCTTCTCCGCTCTCCGGCCTCTTCTCCCGGTGTCCCAGGTCTTCGGCCGGCCCCTCCGCTGTCTTCAGGTAGCTCTATTGCCAGCGGAGGTCCGGACTTCTGGGCTTCTTGGCTTCTTGGCTTCTTGTGTTCTCTTCTCTTCTCTTCCCCCAGATGTTGACACGACGCTCTCTCCGGCTGGACTGGTCTCTGAGGGCTGCGTTGTGACTTATATAGGCGGAGACCCCGCCCCCATATGATGTCACAGTCGCTGGGACTGTGACGTTTTAGGGGGCGTGGTCGACCACGCCCCCTAAAACGTCACAGTCCCAGCATGCCCAGGGACTGTGACATCATATGGGGGCGGGGTCTCCGCCTAATATAAGTCACAACGCAGCCCTCAGAGACCAGTCCAGCCGGAGAGAGCGTCGTGTCAACATCTGGGGGAAGAGAAGAGAACACAAGAAGCCAAGAAGCCAAGAAGCCCAGAAGTCCGGACCTCCGCTGGCAATAGAGCTACCTGAAGACAGCGGAGGGGCCGGCCGAAGACCTATGACACCGGGAGAAGAGAGCGGAGAAGAACCAACCGGACGCCGGGAGAAGATGAACCGGAGGGACCCCCGAAGACGGAAGAAGACCCCCCTCGGAGCTGTTTAATAAATTATTTTAAAAACCTGTGTTGTGTTTTATTATTGACACTTTTTACCTAGGTGAATGGGTAGGGGTACCATGTACCCCATACTCATTCACATAGGGTGGGGGGGCCGGGATCTGGGGGCCCTCTTATTATAGGGGGCTCCCGGATTCCGATAAGCCCCCCCGCCCGCAGACCCCGACAACCAACGGCCAGGGTTGTCGGGAAGAGGCCCTTGTCCTCATCAACATGGGGGCAAGGTGCTTTGTGGTGGGGGGGCACCGTAAGGCGCCCCTCCCCCAAAGCACCCCCCCCATGTTGAGGGCATGCGGCCTGGTACGGTTCAGGAGGGGGGGGTGCTCGCTCGTCCCCACCCCCTTTCCTGACCGGCCGGGCTGCGTGCTCGGATCGGGGTCTGGTATGGATTTTGGGGGGACCCCCACGCCGGTTTTTCGGCGTAGGGGGTTCCCCTTAAAGTTCCATACCAGACCTAAGGGCCTGGGATGCTCGCCGCAATGGGAAAATTTGTTTTTCCTATTGCAGCGAGCGCGAGATGCAGTAATCTGCTCCTCCGTCGTATCTGGTCCTTCGGACTAGCATACAGACGAACGGGCTTTCCGTCAGGAACTGAGTCCGGCGGAGGTACGACGTAAAGATTTGAAGCAGGCTTCAAATCTAAAGTACGTCGGATTTCCGCCCAAAACGGTCCGTCGGAAGTCCGATGGAGACCACACACGGTCGGATTGTCCGCCGGACTTGGTCCGGCGGCGTCCGTCGGACTTTTGCAGGTGAAAAGTCCGACCGTGTGTACGCGGCATAAGAAATATTTGACAGTGTTTCTTTACTGGGCTTTTAAAAGTTATATCTACCCCCCCCCCCAAAAAAAAATCCCTCTTTTCATAATCACGCCTTATTCGTGTCGTCAGTTTCGGCAGCACCTATATTTGTGAGCAACTATTTTCAAGGATGAAAGCACATGAAGGGCAACATTAGAATCAAAATATCTGATGAGCACCTTGAGAATTCACTATAAATTTCTACTACGTCCATCGAACCAGATATTGATGCGTTAGTTTATCAAAAACAGTGTAAAAGATTGCATTCGTTTTATGGTGCCCTCTTTTACTTTTAAAATAAAAAATATGATAAAAAGTGAAGTTTTATTACTCAGATAGGAACATTATCTACTATAGCGGTGATCGTTAATTATAATATGCCCGACTTTTTCTGCTCATCAGCTATCATTATTTTGAGTGACAATTCCTCTTCTTCCAACGTGGCCCAGGAAGGTCAAAAGGTTGGAGACCCCTGTGTTAAAGTGTATTTGAAGTAAAAAATATTAAAAGACATGGACTATTGTAATATTAGCCTATAGTTTTACTGCTGCTGTCCTGCAATAACAGTTATACTCTGTGTTTAAATATGTCTATGTAGTTCAATAGGCAACAGAGTTTGATTTGCACTCTGTAATGTAAAACATCCCCCCCTCTCTTCCTGTGCACTTCGGCTGGATTCACACCTATGCAGATTTAGTGCTTTTTGCATTTTGCAGATTTGCACTACAGTCTATTTAACATGGTTTCCTATGGAAAACTTTCTGTAGTGCAAATCTGCAAAATGCAAAAAGCACTAAAACTGCATAGATGTGAATCCAGCCTAAACGTTTGTGTAAGAAGATGTATAATGAGGGGTATGCTTAGTACTCATCTCTGCCAGCATATAGCACTAGAGTGGGAAGGAAAGAAACCCATTTCCACTAATTCCACGGTCACACATTCCGACAACAAAATCCATCGGATCTTTTCCGACAGATGTTGGCTCAAACTTGTCTTGCATACACACGGTCACACAAAGTTGTTCGGAAATTCCGAACGTCAAGAACGCAATGACGTACAACACGTACAACGAGCCGAGAAAAATGACGTTCAATAGCCAGTGCGGCTCTTCTGCTTGATTCTGAGCATGCGTGGCACTTTGTGCGTCGGAATTGTCTATTTCCGACATCGGACTTTGTTGTTGGAAAATTTTATAGCCTGCTCTCAAGCTTTGTGTGTCGGAGATTCCGACGGAAAAAGTCCAATGGAGCATACACACGGTCGGAATTTCCGACAACATGCTCTGATCGCACATTTTCCATCGGAAAATCCGACCTTGTGTACGGGGCATCAAGGTGGCCATACACGCTTCGATAAATTATCAATTTCTTTTCCAATTGATATTTCCTTATAGGAATAAATAATCTATAGTCAATAACCCATTTGACTGATATACCACACATAGGGAAGTCGATTTTGATCTATAGTTAAAGTAGAAGTCCGCCCTAACACTAAAATCCCCGCATCTACAGACATCCACGATCTAACAGAAACCCCTGTAACGCCTGATTAACACCTATGCAGAATGCAGTTTGCATATTGCAGGTGCATTTTGCGTTTTTCAATACACGCTTTTCATCCACTGAAGTATATGAAACCAAAAACGAGAAAAAAGTCCCTGGCCCCTTCCATAAAACACAGATGTGAACTACATCCATAGGAAACCATGTTAAATGGACTGTAGTATGTTTCTGCAAAAACTGAAAATGCGCTAAAAATGCATAGGTGTGAACCAGGCCTCAAGAAGAAGTCCGTATACATACCTTTTTTGAAGCCGATCTGACCCGTTCCCACGCTAAGCAGTCAGCTGTGGCTTCGCTGTGGAGGCTTTGTTTACCATTATCATTGAAAGTAAAGATAAAAGAAAATCCCAAATTTTGGGTTGTCCCCAGAAAAGTAATAAAGTGGAAATCTTCCAATGGGGAAACTCGTTCTGGTGACCTGGGGGTGCCCAAGGAATTGCCTTAATTTCCAGGGATTTCATCTTACTTCCTGTTTGGCTATGGGACAGGAAGTGAAGGGAAAGCTGCACAATGGGACACAGATGGGGAAAAAAATCTGACGAGTTATTACTCTCCCTTTCTCTATCCAAAATGAAAAAAACCCAATGTGCCTATAGTTCTACTTTAAGATACGGTTATAACTTATGATCACAGGTCATTGACCACACCTCTGTTTCCACTATGTAATCTCATAATCTGATTGATTAAAATACGATCAAAGCAATTCACTGAACAAAGCAACTCAATTGATGCAAAACGATCAATAATTTTCCACCCTGCCCAAACGACTCAGTTTGATTGAATGCTATCTAAATAGAATATAAATCAATCGTAAGGGAAGTTATAGCCATTCGCTTCTTTGCAGATTTGATCATTATAATTGAATGACGCATTGATCAAATAATAATTTCAAAGTGCGTATGGCCGTCTTTAAGTGAAAATCAATGGAAAATAAGAGTGTTATGTAATGCTTGGCTTATCCTTATTCCTGCTCAGTGGTGTTTCATTAGGAGTAGGATGGTGCTTGAGGGCAATTTATTCCAGTAACAGACAATGTAATTATGTCCTAATAAGGTTTAATTCACTGGACAAGTAAAATCAGTAAGCCAGGCTTCTTCTGGTGCCCTGGTAATTTTCATTTCTTCTGATTGCCCATTATATGTACAATCATTGTTAAATAATGATGTAACATAATGTACAGTATAAGTCCCTGTGTTCATTATATACAGAACTTCTTGTCTCATAGTGGGGGGGGGGGGGGGGCTTCTGTCTGTCTCTGTGAAATGAATGAGATTGTAGCTGCTGTCCATAATATTCAACATATATATATCCCATGTGATAAACCACAAGATCTTAAGAGGAAGTGTTTCCTGTCTCCTTATTTGACTAATTGCTTCAGATACAATTATGCTTCCAGAGAAGAGGGGCAGTTCATGAGAAGTTCAATAGCGTTTGCAGTGTTATCGAGAAGTTAGATGATTTGCATTGATAACTAGATTTATTCATACCAATAACCTCCTATAATTATTTAATGTCACCTAATGAACTCATGAAACATGTCAAGGCTTTCTCGGAATATATAATGTAGCATGCTAATATTCAATCTCAATAAACAGGAAAAAAAATGTTGAAACCCAACTTGGGGTTGAGCCCACATAGCAAGGGTTAACTGTAAAGGAAAAGGAAAAGTATTTTTTTTAGCTGATCCTGCACTGTCTCTGCATTCACAGTTGTCCCCAGTGGCATCGCTAGGAGGTGGCTTTTGGGGCTATAGCCCCGAGTCTCTGCAGGGGTCCCCAAGGGGAGGGGAGGCTCTCTAGGGACCCTGATGTAAGTGGGGGCTCTCTGGGGACCCTGATGTAAGGGGGAGGCTCTCTGGGGACCCTGATTTTAAGGGAGAGGCTCTCTGGGGATCCTGATTTAAGGGGGAGGCTCTCTGGGGTTCCTGATTAAAGGCGGGCTCTCTGGGAACCCTGATGTAAGTGGGGGGGGCTCTCTGGGGACCCTGATGTAAGGAGGAGGCTCTCTGGGGACCCTTATGTAAGAGGGGGCTCTCTGGGGACCCTGATATAAGGGGAGGCTCTCTGGGGACCCTTATGTAAGTAGGGGGCTCTCTGGGGATATATACACATGCACAGTAAGTTATAAACAAATATATACCGCGCTGTCTCAAAAAAAAAAAAAAAACTAAAGCAGCCAGCACAGCAGTGGATAAAGTTGCAAAAATGACAAATAGGGTGAAATGTGCAGCGCTTATGTGATCATATAAACCATAACAAATAATATTAGTACAGAAAACTTGAATAATAAATGATGTGCTCAAAAATACTCCAAGCAGTCCTCTATTATGACATGTGATGTCTATAAACAGAGTAACTTGGACGTGTGATATCCAAAAAAGAAAAAAGTCAGTGACAAGCTTCAATCCTCAACCACATGTGGATATAATATAGTGACAGTCTTTAACTTCAAATATGTATGATGTAATAACAGCTGATAGTAGATCCAACACCAAAGACACCAGAAGCTGCTTACCAGAGGGATTGAACTCAAATAGGTGTACACCTAGTGAGTCAATCAAGCTTTGTGGTATAATATACCAAGGGGATCAGATGCTCTATCCAGATATGACCTCCAGATGGACCTCCGAACAAGTGTAAGGTATGGATGGACTCAGTAGATATAGGCAGTCAGCCCCATAATTAAAAGAAAGAGGAAGGCATATAGTGTAACTCCGTATGGAAATTTTAATACATAAAAAGCAAAGGAAATACACTCACGTGTTAAGCAGTAAAATCAAGCGCTTGTATAAAAGAAGACAGTGGTCTCAGCATATCCTTCCGACGCGTTTCGACTTAGAAGTCATCAGCGCTCGTGTGTACACGGCATTACACTTTAACCTATGAGATTTGTATATGGGGTCTTATTCAGCTATGGTCTAAGCCTACATTGAATGTTTTCAGATATGGCTTTATGTTTTGCAATTAAGATGTAATAAACAGTTTTTAGATATATTTTCTGATCTTTTTAATTAATTGCGGTGCTGGGAAAGTCCCATACACCCATGATTTAATTTGTTAAAAAGACACTGGGTTGTGATAGACTTTCTGGGATGTTGGCACCCAAGTAGTCTCCACTCACACCAGTTACCTTCTATTATTTCCATGGAGGTTACTTGCTGTATAGAAGCAGCCCAGACGTCGCCCAGATGCCCTATCGGGATAACATTAAGGGCTCATTTACACTTGCTTCAACTTCAACACACATTAAAGCACCTACCGTTTATAACATGCTTTTTTTATGTGTTTTTGATGCTTCTGCGATGTTTTGGTGGTGCTTTGATGATGCTTTGGTTGTGCTTTTTTAAAGCATTAATGAAGCTTGGCAGATGCCCTGTGTGTGTGTGGGGGGGGATATTTCATACCTGCATTACCTCCAAAACAAAGCGAAGCTTAAAGGGGTTGTAAACCCGCATGTTTTTTCACCTTGATGCATCCTATACATTAAGGTGAAAAACTTCTGACAGTGACCGGCCCCCCAGCCCCCCTGTTTTACTCACCTGACCCCGCGCTATAAATCTCTGCCCTGGGTTCTCGGCTCTTGATTGGATAGATTGATAGCAGCGCAGCCATTGGCTCCTGCTGCTGTCAATCAAATCCAATGACGCGGGGGGCGGGGCCGAGTACTACATTCGGCGTCTATGGATGCCAACTGCTGGACTCGGGAGCACGCCCGCAAGGTAACCCCCCGGGAGAGCGCTTCTCCTAGGGGGTTATACGATGCGGGGAGGAGCTGGGGGACCCCAGGAGAGGGGAATCTGGGCCACTCTGTGCAAAACTAACTGCACAGTGGAGGTAAGTATGACATGTTATTTAAAAAAAAAAAACACAAAGCTTTACAATCAATTTAAGCTGAATTAAAGCCTTTCAAAGGCTGCAGGTGCTTCAAGTGAGCTTTGTCGTAGACTTCTATGGATGCTTTGACGACGCTTTGAAGCACCACTAAAGCAACATGGGGTATAAATTATGAAGTGATGCAAAGCAAACGCAAGGTGTAAACAGGACTGTAAGCTAACCATTTTATTTAGTGACAGGAGCTTTGACTGGCATTCAGAGAGCTTTAAAAAAGTGTGTCCGAAGCCATCTTTTGAAGCAAGTGTAAACTAGCCCTAAAAGAATTTTTTTTGACAATAAAAATCATAGGTACAGAATAACATCCATTTAGGGTCCCAGTGCCATCTAAATGACAATCTTGAGCATACATCATTTTTGTCTGTGCACCACAATGCAAAAAAACAATAAATTTTTTTTGGATAGAATGAAAAAGGACTAGAACCCCTGTCTTGTTTTTTATTTGAATTTCCGTGTATGTTGCCACTGGTAAGATTCATACTCTGTTTGGCCTGATGACCATTATCACCAAGACAGAACGTGATGAAAACATATAATTTTACCTTTGAACAAGAGAAAACCTGTCTCAGGGACATTTGTCTAAAGAGGGAATCCTTCGCACTTTGTAAATATTTAAACTCATTTCCTGTTGGAGCTCAAGGAGTGGAAATGGTAATCTCCCCAGTGAGACAAAGATAAGAAACATAAACTCAAGGGATATACCTATTCACCAAGGTGGATCTATGCCCTGGGGCATCTCTGAAGTTGATTGTCTGGTAAACATGGTGTCTAATATTCCAGGCCAATTTGAAACTTTTGATAGGATCCTTTCACTATCAAAATGGGGCAAAGCATGGATTTTACCTGCAGTTTGCATGTATTTTGCTTCTGATTTCCATGAATTTTAGTTCTGTTTTTTTATTACTTTTTGTTTTTGTTTGCTGTGATTTGATTCTAGTTTTCCACTTCTGGTTTACATGAGTTTTACTTCTGGTTTAACCACTTGAGCTCTGGAAGATTTACCCCCCTTCCCGACCAGGCCATTTTTTGCGATACGGCACTGCATTAATTTAACTGACAATTGTGTGGTCATGTAATGCTGTACCCAAATAAACCTTATGTCCTTCTTTTCCCACAAATAGAGCTTTCTTTTGGTGGTATTTGATCACCTCTGCAGTTTTTATTTTTAGCCCTATAAACAAAAAAAAGACAGAAATTTTGAGAAAAAAAACCCCCAATGCTATAAATCTGCTATAAAACATCCAATAAAAAATTGAGAAAATCAACATTTTTCACAAATTTAGGCCAATGTGAATTCTGCTACATATTTTGGTAAAAAATCCCAATAATTGTATATAATTTGGTTTGCGTTATAATGTTTACAAACTATAGGATATAATTATGGAATTTGTATTTATTTTGTACTAGTAACGGCAGTAATCAGCGACTTATAGCGGAACTGCGATCTTGCAGCAGACAAATGGGACACTAACTGACACTTTTGACACTTTTTTGGGAACCAGTGACACTAATACAGTGATCAATGCTAAAAGTATGCACTGTCACTGTACTAATGGCGCTGGCTGGGAAGGGGTTAACATCACGGGCAATCAAAAGGGTTAACTGTGTGGCTAGCCTGTGTTTGTGTGTACTGTGTGCGAGGTGCTATTACTAAGGGAAGATGTGGATCCTTGTCCTTGCTTTGCAGGAACACAGGATCCATGCCTTCCCTACTGACAGAACGGCAATCTGCACTGTTTACATAGGCAGACTGCCATTCTGCCTCTGTAACGAATGATCCGCAGGTGCCAGCAGACATTGAGTCTGCAGTACCCGCAGATCAGCTCCCGCTGTGTATAATCACAGCAAAAGCAGGGCGCACTCACGCCCCCTACCCAGAAGTGTCGGACGTGCGTGATTCAGTGCAGCAGTGCCACCTTGCTGCCGTATATGTAAGTTATACAGTCAGCAAGTGGTTAAAACAGACCTTCATCCTTAAGGCTCCATGCACACTTAAAAAACGTCGATTCTACAGGGGTTTGACGTCTTTTTCTCCTGCCTCTAGAAGCACTTCTATTGTGCTCTATGTGTCTTTGCACATTATTGACTACTACAGGCATTTTCTGTCAGGGACGTTTAAAGGCAGGAAAAAAAAACTTTCTCTATTACGTTTTCTGGAGAAGTTTAGAGCTGTAAAAACATCAGTCTCTCCTAAACTCCTCTTATCTCTTATGAACGTCAAGTTTCAAAGTTTTTTTAGTAAAAAAAAAGGTGTGTTGTCACTGTACATCATTTCCTGGCTTTTGCAGAGGGGCGTGTAAGTGCAAAAAACGGCTAAAAAAAATGCTCTTAAACTCTCATAAACTCGCCTAAACTTTGTACAATATGCTTTCAATTTGCGTCTTTTATGCCACCTTTTTAAAGCTTAAAACGTTGACGTTTTTTCTGCTCCTAGTGTGCATGGAGCCTAACCACTTGACACCCGTGCTATAGCTGAAAGACGGTAACAGTGCGAGCCTTAATTGCTGGGAGGGCGTCCATGGACGTCCTCACGAGCAAGTGCTGTCTGTGCGTCCCTGCGGGTCGCGCGCAGCGCGCTCTGTGATCTATGAGGCTCGGGTGATCACAGATCCGAGTAAGGGGTCAATGCCGGCCCCTTACCACGTGATCAGTCGTCAGCTGTCAGCCAATGACGGCTGATCACGTGATGGAAACAGAAGCTTGGTAAAAGCCGCGGCTGCATTTTCTGTGCTGATCAGTGTCAGCTGCCAGTGCCCACTGTGCCACCTTCCAGTGCCACCTATCAGTACCCACCAGTGCCACCTACCAGTGCCCACAGTGCCACCCATCAATCCCCACCAGTGCTGCCAATCAATGCCCATCAGTGTCTCATAATCAGTGCCACAGATCATTGCTGCCTATCAGTGTCACCTACCAGTGCCCATCAGTGCCACCCATCAGTAATCATCAGTGCCACCTATCAGTGCTGCTTATCAGGGCCACCTATCAGCGCCCTTCAGTGCCAACCATCAGTGCTACCGCTCAGTGCCACCTATCAGTTCCACCTCATCACTGCTTATCAGTGCCACCTATTAGTGCCGCCTTATCAGTGCCCATCAGTGCCGCCTATGAGTGCCCATTGGTGCAGCCTTATCAGCGCACATCAGTGAAGGAGAAAAATGACCTGTTTTCAAAATTTTATAACAAATTATGAAACAGTTTTTTGTTTTTTTTTTCAAAATTTTTGGTCCTTTTTTGTTTTATTTAGCAAAAAATAAAAAACCCAGCAGCAATTAAATACCACCAAAAGAGAGCTCTATCTGTGTGAAAAAAATGATAAAAATTTCATTTGGGTACACTGTAGCATGACCGCGCAATTGTCATTTAAAGAGTGACAGCGCTGAAAGCTGAAAATTGGTCTGGGCAGGAAGGTGGTTTAAGTGCCCAGTAAGCAAGCGGTTAAAAATACGTTTTCCCCTTCAATCATGCACACTGGACATTTTTACAGCTGCTTCTAGGGGCATTTGGCATTTTTTTCCTTCCAGTATCTACGCACACATAGGTTTTTAGCAGCGTTTAGAGGCAGAAAAAACAAAAAACACTGCCAAGTGCGTCCAGGGGACGGGGCCGAGTCCTACTGTCCGTGTCAATAGATGCAGCAGCAGGACACAGGAGTGCGCCCGCACGAGTGCCCCAATGGAGTGCGGCTCCCAAATGGGGCACTCGAGAAGAGGAGGAGCCAGGAGCGCCGCTGAGGGACCCCAGAAGAGGAAGATCGGGGCCACTCTGTTCAAAACCAACTGCACAGAGAAGGTAAGCATAACATGTTTTTTTTTTTTTTTAACCCGAACCTTTAGATACCCTTTAATTTGGCCCAGCAAATTACCCTCCTACCTCATCTAGGCAAGTCTGACGTACATCACTAGCTCTCTCCTGGGATGTCCATGTCACACATCCCAGGAGACAGTGTATTGCTGAAGGGCACTGGCATGCTACGATATTCTGCGCATGCGCACATGTGATGCAGTGTTCTGCCAGGTATTGGAACTGGTGGAGACCTAGCATGATGTATGCACACACACAAGGCATTTCTGTGAATGCACACATATAACTCAATCCCCCCTGTAAAATAGCCTGAAGAAACCAGCAGTGGGATCATGCAAGGACCTGGTAGAGACCCGTGGCGCATCTGCACATGTAAGAGAGAAGTAAAGATGGTAATGCACAAGAGGGGGGCAGAAGTTACGTATTGCTGGAGTAAAGTTCCTCTTTAACTTGTGATTTACATGCTTAGCTTGCCTATAGTTTTGGTTTAGGCTTGCATGCAGGACCATTGAAAAATATGTAGATGGATATGGTACCACTAAATTCAATAGAAGACACTTTACCCTGCTGGTTCCATGTAGTTTAGTTATTTCTGTGGACCCCGAGTCTTGTATAGGGACACAGGGGGTTATTTACTAAAGGAAAATCCACTTTGCACTGCAAGTGCACTTGGAAGTGCAGTCGCTGTAGATCTGAGGGGGACATGCAAGGAAAATAAAAAAACAGCATTTTAGCTTGCACATGATTGGATGATAAAATCAGCAGAGCTTCCACTGATTTCAGATCTACCCCTTAGATTTAGGGCGACTGCACTTCCAAGTGCACTTGCAGTGCAACGTGGATTTGCCTTTTGTAAATAACCCCCCTTGTGACTGGCATGCTGCTATTATCCCAGTAACCCATACTGTTTTACTGACAAATTATTTTTGTCTGTACACAAACCCCTGTGTTATCTCTGCTTCCAGAAGAGTTTGCACAAACTTCAGGGACTACTTCATCCTATAACAGACCTTATGGAAAACATACCAATGACAAGTGATTGCTCCTATCTGCTCTCTCTGTATTTGGTGGTGCTCATTCTAGAAATTGTCTGTTTGCTGCTATCATCAGCTTTGTGCTGACGCAGAAAATAGCCTATTCAAGATTGGTAACCCTTTTTCTGTGTAACTGCTCTTCTGTCAATTGACTTTGACACGTCTTCTAAGTTTTTTGTAAGCTGGGCAACTTGCTGAAACCAATTAAGAGCAACAATAAAGACCATTTATGAATCTGAAATATAATGCAGGGTATTGCAAATTATAATTTAAGCATTCGATTATTACACAGCAGGAAAATATTAATCTTATGTCGTGTACACACAGGCGAACTTTTCGGCATCAAAGGTCCGACGGTCGTTCCGACGGACTTTCGACGGACTTTTGACGGACTTCCGACAGACTTTCGAACGAACGAACTTGGCTAAACACGATCACACCAAAGTCAGACGGATTTGTACGTGATGACGTACGACCGGACTAGAATAAGGAAGTTGATAGCCAGTAGCCAATAGCTGCCGCAGCGTCGTTTTTCGTCCGTCGGACTAGCATACAGACGAACGGATTTTTCAACCGGACTCGAATCCGTCGGAAAGATTTGAAACAAGTTTCAAATCTAAAGTCTGTCTGATTTTCGACCGAAAAGGTTCGTCGGAAGTCCGATGAAGCCCACACACGGTCGGATTATCTGACGGATTCGTTCCGGCGGACGAGTTCGGTCGAAAAGTCCGCCCATGTGTACACGGCATTAGACAGCAAACAAGAAGATTTTATGCAGACCTAGTGCCACTGGATTTTCTGTTGGCATTCTTATATATGCCTTAAGGTTTTTCATAAAATTTAGTTTTTGTAGCTATTATCTTATACTCTGCTATCTGTTTCTGTAAGGAACAAGAAGTTGCTTTGCTACAGTTCTTTGCATTTAGTACTACATTAGAAAAGATTGGTAAATAAATACAAATTTGGTAAAAAAAATTGGTTAATTTTATTTTATAAAAAGTAGCAATCCCCAGCCAATTCTGATTTCCCTCTATTCTGGGGTATATTAATGAATATACTAGCCTCCGCTGAGAAGAATGGTGACCCTGACACCCTCTGTATGGAAGGCATGAGATTACTATGTGCCTACAAACTCTTTTTGAGTGGAGCTAGTTTGTGCACACTAAAGCAGCTCTCTAATATGGGGAAAAAGGGTATATTTGTGTTTTTTTACTGAGTTTGATACAGGCCCCATTCACACCTATGTGAATTAGATGCTCGTTTCCCCGCATCTAATTCGCATAGCAGGAGAATGTGACTGGCTCCCTATGGAGCGGTTCACATATCTCCGTGGCGGCTGCGGAGCGCACTGCACAGAAACGCTGTGCGTCTTTGGCTCCGTTTCAGGGCCGAATTCAGTCATAAAATCGGCCCTGATTCGTCCTTGAAACTGGGAACAGGGACGCACAGCGCTCCAGTGCGTTCCGCAGCGTGTTATAGTGTGAACCCTGCCTTACAGTAATAAATCCAAAACCAAAAATGGTGCATCTAATTCACTTTCGTGTGTTACAAAGCCCCTGACTACCTAGTGGTGATGCCGTACATTGATGGGGTAATAAAGCATAGTGGTGTTTATTGTTTGTAATCATTGCCACTGTGGAAATAGTGATCAATGAAGTTCCAATATCTGGCTGGAAAATCACATACATGGTGCAGTGATTGAATCTAAAGCCCCATACACAAGGGCCAAGACATCAGCCAGTTTTTATTGAGCGGCCCATGTGTATGTAGGTCTGTCGGACGTGCAGGCTGGAAAATTAGCAGCCGACCGACTCCCGATCAGTACTCTCAGCCAATGGCAGAGAGCGCTAATCAGAGTGTTCTGGCGGGGGGCCCTTTCCCTGTCAGAACACAACAGCTCAGCGGGGAGATTGTTGTACTAACTTCGGATAGTTAGTACAGCGGCATTTTTTTTTTGTTTAAGCCGCTGGGTTGAATGAAAAAAAACTTGTGGTGTGTACCAGGCATTAGAAATGATGGGTCTGTAGATGTATATATGACCTAGCATGGTCATCACTGATGGGCACACTTAGACTCCTTTCACACTGGGGCTGTTTTCAGGCTCTTTAGTGCTAGAAATAGCCTCTGCAAAGAGCCTGAAAACCACCTCCTATTCATTGCAGTGTGTCTCTTCACACTGGGGCGGTGCGCTTACAGGACATTATGAAAAGTCCTACAAGCAGCATCTTTGGGGAGGGTTGGGAGTGCTGTATTTAGCACTCCCAAAATGCCCTGCCCATTGCAATGAATGGGCAGCGCTTTGAAAGCGCCGCAAGATGGGACTTTAAAAAAAAAATTTTGGTAAAAGGCGCCCCGCTAGCGTCCGAAAAGTGGCGCAAAAGTGCCGCTAAAACAGCGCTGCTAAAACAGCGCTAGAGTGCCGCAAAAACGGTCGGAGCTGCCAGTGTGAAAGTAGCCTTAAACAATGCCACAGTGAGATACTCCACTCCCACAATGATTGTAATCAACAGTGAGCAAGCTTCTTAAATAACTCTATAGAAGTATTAGGCCCCTTTCATGCGGACGGATAGAATGGCCCTTCGGTCTGGTATGGATTTTAAGAGGATCCCCTACGCCGAAAAAACGGCGTGGGGTCCCCCCCAAAGTCCATACCAGACCCTTATCCGAGCACGCAGCCCGGTCGGTCAGGAAAGTAGGTAGGGACGGGCGAGGGCCCCCCCTCCTGAGCTGTACCAGGCCGCATGCCTTTAACATGGGGGGTAAGTGCTTTGGGGGAGGGGGCGCCCTGCGGCCCCCCACCCCAAAGCACCTTGTCCCCATGTTGATGAGGACAAGGGCCTCTTCCCGACAACCCTGGCCGTTGGTTGTCGGGGTCTGTGGGCGGAGGGCTTATAGGAATCCGGAAGCCCCCAGATCCCGGCCCCCCACCCTATGTGAATGAGTATGGGGTACATGGTACCCCTACCCATTCACCTATGGAAAAAGTGTCAATAAAAAAAGCACTACACAGATTTTTAAAGTAATTTATTAGACAGCTCCGGGGGTCTTCTTCCAGCTTCAGGGGTCCTCTTCCGACTTTGGGGGTCTTCCTCCTGCTTCGGGGGTCTTCTTCCGGCTTCGGGGGTCTTCTTCTGACTGTGACAGAATAAGGGGCGGGGTCACCGCCTATATAAGTCAGAGCGGAGTGCACAGAGTACACTCCAGCCAGAGAGAGCGTCGTGTCAACATCAGAAGAAAAGAGGGAAGAAGGTAGAAGGCAGCAGACCGGGCTCCTCCGCTAGCAAAAGAGCGGCAAAAGAGCAGAAGATAGTGCAAGGAGCCCGGCAGAAGACCCGGAGAGCGCGGAGAAGAACTGGAGAGACCCCCGAAGTCGGAAGAAGACCCCCAGAGCCGGAAGAAGACACCCGAAGCAGGAGGAAGACCCCCAAAGTCGGAAGAGGACCCCCGAAGCCGGAAGAAGACCCCCGGGGCTGTCTAATAAATTACTTTAAAAATCTGTGTAGTGGATAACACACCGAGCCCAAACAAACGAAAGTCAATTTAGCTTACGACTAAATGATCCTACACACTGTCTCAATTATAGATGTAACACCAGGAGATCCCAGATCTTTTACTACAGCAGTAGAAAGATTACTGATTCAAAAACAAGAAGCCAGACAAACACTATAGAACACACCATTACATTAGGTTACGCCATTAAACACACAAAACCCTACAAAGACCCCAGTTAATACGCTGTACTCACTATATTAATTCAAGATATAGATACCAGTGTTTGACGGTTCATTACTTGTTTATCATTAATTACTTACTGTTATACCGTACTTCAGTACCTAAGTTGCATTAATCAGAGCAGATAATACAATAAGGATGATTACTGTATGTAGCACTCTATACTACTGCATTATAATACTCCTTGTATGTTATCAATCTGTATCACTATAGTGTACTATGACTTTTTATTTACAATAAATAACAATCTGGAGAAAGAGAAATCACAAAAAAAAAAATCTGTGTAGTGTTTTTTTTTATTGACACTTTTTCCCTAGGTGAATGGGTAGGGGTACCATGTACCCCATACTCATTCACATAGGGTGGGGGGCCGGGATCTGGGGGCCCCCCTTATTAAAGGGGGCTCCCGGATTCCGATAAGCCCTCCGCCCGCAGACCCCGACAACCAACGGCCAGGGTTGTCTGGAAGAGGCCCTTGTCCTCATCAACATGGGGACAAGGTGCTTTGCGGTGGGGGGGCCGCAGGGCGCCCCCTCCCCCAAAGCACCCACCCCCCCATGTTGAGTGCATGCGGCCTGGTACGGCTCAGGAGGGGGGGCCGCTCGCCCGTCCCCACCCCCTTTTCTGACCGACCGGGCTGCGTGCTCGGATAAGGGTCTGGTATGGATTTTGGGGGGGAACCCCACGCCGTTTTTTCGGCCTGGGGTTCCTCTTAAAATCCATACCAGACAGAAGGGCCTGGTATGCCCCTGGGGGGGGAACCCACGCCATTTTTTTATTTAAAATTTGGCGTGGAGTTCCCCCTCAAGATTCATACCAAACAGTGCGAGTCGGCACCCTGTCGGGTTTCCATGGAAATGGCAAGCTGCAGCCAAAAGCGACCGCAGCTAATCGCACTGTGCAAATGCAGCTGATCGCAGTGCCTTGAAATCCACAGGAAAAAAAACATGCTTTTAACTGCGGCAGAATAGCCGTCCGTGTGAATGGCGCCGTATTGTCTTCGAAATGAAGGTTACATAAAGGGCCTTGTGCTTGTGTCGATTGCTTCAATTTGACACGCTTCTGAGAAGTATTGTGATAAGAAAGAGATAGTGAGATTTTTAGAGTGCCATACACAAATCAAAACCGATATATAAAAATAAATTTATTATACATAGATAAAATAAGGCGTCTGAGAAGAATCAGAATTTATTGACCAGAGTCTTATGGTTATGCAGAGCAGCACCAAATATGGCAAGACATTTATCTTCTGTATGTGCTTTCTGACATAAAGTCTCCTGGTGTTTTTCCTCATCTGC
This sequence comes from Lithobates clamitans, assembly GCA_037952925.1. NCBI lineage: Eukaryota > Metazoa > Chordata > Amphibia > Anura > Ranidae > Lithobates > Lithobates clamitans. The sequence goes on along the minus strand of JBBGZY010000194.1, from coordinate 9,433 downwards.
GAATTCCACTTGTGCTTGTATATGGAAATTCCAGTTTTGGAAAGCAGAGGAGTTGCTTCCTAAGAGGTAGCAGGCTTGCATGCCAGTCCCCAAGGGTCAGTGGCCTTTCTTTTGTTCATACATTTGACCTCTAGTTGACCGTCTTCTGATCTGCATTTAATCTGCTTCAAGTGAATTTTGCATTTCCATATGTCTGTAAGGGAAAGTAAAACATACCTGAAGTGAACAAAAACTCATGGACACAGGCCATTACCATTCATCCCTATAGAATCTACACCAAAAAGGCAGCAAACTGGATTTTTTAGCACACTGCTTCTGCACCATGTTGGGACAGCTCATGGCAAATGATGTAAATGGACCTTAAGGCCCCTTTCACACGATCGGACCGTTCAAGTCCGCCTGTCAGTTTTGACGGCGGACCTGAACAGGCGCTCTATGTTAGTCTATGGAGCGTCGGATGTCAGCGGAGAAATGTCCGCTGATATCCGACCCGGTCCGATCCGCTAAAAGCAGACGGATGGCTCTACGTCCAGGTCCGTCGCTATCGGATCGGGTGAGATCTGATGAAAACGGACATGCGTTTTTGTCCGATCCCTCCATAGGCGGCAACGGCGCCTGACAAGCCCCTCCCCGCTCAGTGGAGATCAACACTCTCAGCCACGAAAAGGATTTCTTATAAAGTAAATGCTGTCAACTACTTTAGTAGCGAGAAATTAACATCCTGCACTCGCACGCCTCAGATCAGCCCCAATTCCTGCACCTTCACACCTCAGATGAGCCCCGATCCATGCACCTTCACACCTCATATCACTGTCCCCCCTGCACATCTGTTTCACCACTGTACCCCCCTGCACATCTGCTTCACCACTGTAACCCCTGCACATCAGCCCCACCACTGTACCTACCTGCTCATCTGCCCCACCACTTTACCCCCCTGTACATCTGCCTCACCACTGTACCACCTTGCTCATCTGCCCCACCAATTTCCCCCTTTCTCATCTGCCCCATCAATGTACCCCCTTTCTCATCTGCCCCGCCACTGTAACCCCCTGCACATCTGCCCCACCACTGTAACCCCCTTTCTCATCTGCCCCACCACTGTACCACCCTGCTCTTCTGTCCCATCACTGTAACCCCCTACTCATCTGCCTCACCAATGTCCCCCCTTTCTCATCTGCCCCACCAATGTACCTCCATGCACATCTGTTCCACCACTGAACCATCTTCTCATCTGTCCTAACACTGAACTTATCTGCTCATCTGTCCCACCACTGTAACGTCCTTTCTTTTCTGCCCCATGACTGTACCTCCTGCACATCTGTCCCACCTCTTTTCCCCTGCTCTTCTGCCCCACCACTGTAACCCCCTGCTCATGTGTTCCACCGATGTACCTCCTTTCTGCTCTGCACCCCTCTGCTCCACCTCTTTACCCCCTGCTCCTCTGCCCCACCGCTGTAAGCCCCTGCTCATCTGTCCCACCAATGTACCTTCTTTCTCCTCTGCCCCAACACTGAACCCCCACTGCTCATCTTTTCCACCACTGTATCCACCTTCTCATCTGGCCAAACTCTGAACCCCACCCCACTCATCTGTCCCACCACTGTACCCCCTGCTTTTCTGTCCCACCGCTGAAACCCTTCTCATCCCTCCCACAACTGTAGCCCCCTGCTCATCTGCCCCATCACTGTACCCCCTCTGCTTTTCTGTCCCACCGCTGAACTCCCTTCTCATCCCTCCCACCACTGTATCTCCTGCACATCTGTCCCACCACTGTACCCCCCTTGCTCTTCTGTCCCACCACGGTAAATCCCCTGCTCATCTGCCCCATCAATGTACCCCTTTTCTTATCTGCCCCACCACTGTACCTCCCTGCACATCTGCTCCACCGCCGTATCCCCATGCTCTTCTGTCTCACTACTGAATCACCTTCTCATCTGTCCTAACACTGGACCCATCTGCTCATCTGCCCCAGCACTGTAACCTGCTTTCTCATCTGCCCTACTACTGTAACCCGCTTTCTCATCTGCCCCACCAATGTACCTCCTGCACATCTGTCTCACCTCTGTACCCCCCTGCTCTTCTGCCCCACCACTGTTCCCCCTGCTCATCTGCCCCACCACTGTAAGCCCCTGCTCATCTGCCCCACCAATACACCTTCTTTCACATCTGCCCCACTGCTCTACCCCCAGCTTTTCTGCCCCAACACTGAACCCCCTTGCTCTTCTCTCCCACTGCTGAACCCCCTTCTCATCTCTTCCAGCACTGTATCTACCTCCCTGCACATCTGCTCCACCACTGTACCCTCTTCTCATCTATGATATGTGTGATATGCAGAGTGGTGAAAGGAAGCAGAGATGAGACACATCTACCTGTACTGTCACATTCATCCTGCTGATCCACCTCTCGCATCCAGTCCACGTGCTTGTATGTAATGTATGTGATATATGTGATGTCACATAAAAGCATCTGGAATGGATGTGCAATGATGAGCTCAGGTCAGGGGCATTTTCTGAAAGCAGTGGGCCTGTGTGCAGGATCATAAGTTGGGCCCCAGCAGCTGAGAAAAAGTGGTTGGGTGTGATTTTCATTGTGCTGAATACTGGCTCTGGATTAAAGGTACACAGAGTGCAGAGTGGTTCAGTAGTAAGTGACGCAAAGGTTCAGGAATAATTTCAACAAAGTTCCCAGAAGCTCAACAGTAATTCCACAAACTCACCTGATTGTGGTTTTCTCAATCACAGTGAAATCCCTTCTTTCTGAGATTGGTAGTGGCAACCAATCATCCAGTCATCTTCCTCCAGATGGTGGACGGGGCTAGCAGGACTGTGATTGCCTTTAGCAGTGGCCAATGACAGTCCTCCTCCTCCTGGAAACAGGGACCCCCCCCTCCCCTCCAGCAGAACTTCACCCAATCTCTTCCCCATCACAAAAGCTGACGATCACAGCTACAACAAAGTTAGAGAACCAAACAATGTTTCCCATCTTTTACAATGTGTGGGGATCACTTTCCCCCCCCCCCCTCAGTGCAGGTGTAGCGTGGGGAATTCTGAAATTGGAATGCATTAATGTCTCACTGACACTTCCCTGCGCTGCTCTGCTGATGGGGAGGGAATCGAGTGCCAGCAAAAGAGGCTTCGTGTTGTAGACCTAGTTTTGACGATCTTTGAAATAACATTGTATCAGCTTGTAACAATAAAATGCATTGCTTTGAAAATAAATAAAATGTACTGGGCTTTAACTAATTAAAAATACGACAGTATCTTCTTTTGATTCATATGCGGAGAAGTGTTCTGACCTTTTGTCCCGCAAGAAGAGATATGAAGGTTCAGCCCATCCTGTAATATACTTCTGTCAGTAGAACAAGAATACCAGCACAGGAGAGTCAAAAGTTCAGTTTGATTATTTTAGTTCAAATTAAGCAAAATCAAATAGAAAATAATAATAATAATAATAATAATTATTTTACAGGATTTATATAGCGCCGACAGTTTGCGCAGCACTTTACAACATGAGGGCAGACTGTACAGTTACAATACAAATCAATACAGGAGGGATCAGAGGGCCCTGCTTGTTATAGATTACAAACTTGTACACTCTGGGGGAGATTTACTAAAACTGGTGCACACAGAATCCGGTGTAGTTCTGCATAGAAACCAATCAGCTTCCAGGTTTAATTGTCTAGATCAATTCAACAAGCTGAAGTTAGAAGCTGATTGGTTATTATGCACAGCTGTACCACATTGTGTGTGCACCAGCTTTAGTAAATCTCCCCCATTGCATAAAATGATAAAGACAATATGCAAATTGCAGTAACCTACTTCTTCCAAAATTCTTTCTTTCAGCTTCTCTGCTTCTCTTTCCTGGAATTAAAGTAGAATGGTGGCAGTCCCAGTTCCTGCCTTGAAATTGTGTATTTCAGAACGTTGTAAGTATAACCTCCTTTTTTTTTATTTTAGCAAAAAAACAAACAAACCATTTATATATATATATATATATATATATATATATATATATATATATATTATCCTATAAGATCACTTTAAAATGATAAGCCAAAAAGCAAACATGTATTTTACTGCAGCTTACCCAGGGGCGTAACTAGAAATAGCAGGGCCCCATAGCAAAATGTTGTATGGGGCCCCCCTGCAAACAGCCCCCCCACAGCTGCCCTAGTGTCAATGCAGCGTGAGCTGTGCCACATACAGTATGACCTGTGCACAATGCAACGTGACCTGTGCCCAATACAGCGTGACCTGTGCCCCATGCAGCATGACCTGTGCCCCATACAGCGTGACCTGTGCCCAATGCAGCGTGACCTGTGCCCCATGCAACGTGACCTGTGCCCCATGCAACGTGACCTGTGCCCAATGCAGCGTGACCTGTACCCCATACAGTGTGACCTGTGCCCCATGCAGCATGACCTGTGCCCCATACAGCCTGGTCTGCCTGTGCCCCATACAGCATGACCTGTGCCCCATACAGCATGACCTGTGCCCCATACAGCATGACCTGTGCCCCATACAGCATGACCTGTGCCCCATACAGCATGACCTGTGCCCCATGCAGCGTGACCTGTGCCCCATGCAGCGTGACCTGTGCCCCATACAGCGTGACCTGTGCCCCATACAGCGTGACCTGTGCCCCATACAGCGTGACCTGTGCCCCATACAGCGTGACCTGTGCCCAATGCAGCATTGCCTGTGCCCCATACAGCCTGGTCTGCCTGTGCCCCATACAGCCTTACCTATGCAGAGGAAGAGGCAAGCCACCCGGATCAGCAGAGAGCAGGATTGCCCGCTGTAATAGCTTTCATTTGAATTTCCCGTCTTCCCGGGGCTCATAGTCACATAGCCCCACCTCTTGGCCCGACGCCTTTGATGACGTCACACGTCCCGCATTGGATCGGCGTTCTGTCTATCAAAGGCGCCGGGCCAAGAGGTGGAGCTATGTGACGTGAGCCCCAGGAACACTGGAAGTTCTAATGAAAAGCTCTTACATCAGGCAATTCAACTCTCTGCTGATACGGACAGCTCACCTCTTCCTTTCCTCTCTCTTCCCCTGGCTGGGAGACTGTGGTGTTGGCGGTGCTCTCATCCTCACTGGGCCCCACTCGGCTGTGGGCCCCATAGCGCCCGCATGGGTCGCTATGGTGGTAGTTACGCCCCTGAGCTTACCGATTCTAAAATGTGATGGCTGTATTCGTTTTATTTTTTTAGGCTTTCGTTCGTTTATTTGCGCCTGGTGGTCTGACCAGTAGGTCTGTTGTTGTTTTTTCAACAGAACAAGCTGTTCTGCAGATGTATCAGTTAGAGGGTTGAGAGAAACCATTTACTACTCACAGGGGTGCTTACAATGATCAGCTTTTATTTATTTCTGTAAAACCTTTAACCCAAAAGCAAAAAAACAAAAACAAAAAAAAACAGTTTATTGTAACTGCTTATAAAGTATTGATTCAGCTTCAATTTGTTAGTGTATCTAAGACAGCATATATAAAGAAAATGCCTTGATTACCCCATCCACGCACTCAATGTGGGTGGGGGAACCCCTCCAGTATTGTATTCTAACGGTGGGAGACTTCCCCGCTGTCAGAATGCAATGATCAATGTTGCCTGCTATAGCCAGTAGCTGATTATTCTGGAGAAACCCGACAGGCTTATTGTACACAAGTCAATTGACTTATGTACAACCAGTCTGCACATACACAGATCGAAATTAGGCCTGTCCCTGCGGAACCAGCCAAATATCCCCAGATTAACAATTCGGCTATTCAAAGTGCCCCTGTGCTCCTTCATCCAGAGTGGAGGCACTCTAAAGCCCTGTTCATACTGGCATTAGAAACAGGCATTTGGGGTGCATTTTTGCTGCATCCCAAAGGTCTAACAAAGCAGCCTACAATGGATAATATGGACAGCAAACAGAACTGTTCACATTTAAAAAAAACATGTAGCGTTTGATTTGCTTTGTGTTGCTGTGCAGCAAAAATGAAGCTTAAATCTGGAATGAGTTGAAGCTTGTCAACCCCTTCCATTCAAGTCAATGGAATGTGTGCACAGCGTACATGACAAGCGTTTATCAAATATCAATGATGCGGGAAAAAAAAAAACCTCCCCTTAATAAAAATAAAAAAATATCTTGGAGGACATCTGCATTTTTTAAACCTCCTTAAACGCATGTTAAACACATAAAAAATACATGTTACCGCTATAGGCGTATTGGTTCACGTCAGTGTCAGTGTTCAAATTTTTGCAAGTATGAACTTGGCTTTATACAGGAGGTGAGTTACTGGCCAGATCACCAGGTGAAAACGGAGAGGAAAAGCCTAAAAAAAAAGAAACTAATGCACCCACCACATCTAATGATTGGTAAGCTGCAATATATAACATAATTGGTGTTTGGTTTAATACTGCTTTAAAGTGGAGTTCCACCCATTTAAAAGTCAGCAGCTACAAAAAGTGTAGCTGCTGACTTTTAATAATCATTTAATAATCAGACACTCACCTGTCCCACGTAGAGTTGCCACCTCATCCCTTTAAAACCGAACACCTGTGAATTACACAGGTTCTGAGGCTAATTAAATGCAGATAAGGCACCAAGTGAGTTTAATTACAACCTTAATCTGCCACAGAACCTGTGTAATTAATATGTGTTCAGGTTTAAAGGGATGAGGTGGCAACCATAGTCCCACGGTCCAGCGATGTGGGTGCAGGAAGCCTCGTCCTCTCCCCCCTCCTCTCCGAGACGCCGGCATTCTAACTGTAGGCGCCCGGCTGTGGCTGCGCACCGTGAATGGCCGGGCAATCTTCTTTGCAAGGAGGGAGGGGGGAGAGGTGAACATCCTTCCAGTGCTGCGGGACCAGGAGAGGAAGTGGGAGCTGGGCCTGTAAAACAGAGTACCCGCTCCTCCCCCCAAAAAAATGACATGCCAAGTGTGGCATGTCAGGGGGTCACCAACACTTAAAGCAGAAGTTCCATGTTTGGGTGGAACTCCGCTTTAAAGAGGTAGTCCACCCAAACCGCAAAAAAAATAAAATATTAAAAGCCAGCAGCTACAAATACTGCAGCTGCTGACTTTTTAATAAATGGCCACTTACCTGTCCCAGGGTCCAGCGATGTCGGCAGGCGATGCCGAGAACCCGCTCGGTTCTCGGCAACTGCCGCCGCCATCCTAGGTGAGGGAATCAGGAAGTGAAGAGTTGCGGCTTCACTTCTCGGTTCCCTACTGCGCATGCGCGAGTCGCGCTGCGCATCGTAAGTGGTCCCCGCTATCTCCTGGGAGCTGTGTGTTTCCCAGGAGACAGTGCGAAGGGACAGGAAGAGGCATAGACTCCCATGGGAGTCTATGCCGGAAGTGGGTGCAAATACCTGTCTTAGACAGGTATCTGCACCCCCCTCCCCCCTGAAAGGTGCCAAATGTGACACCGGAGGGGGGAGGGTTCCGAAAAGCGGAAGTTCCATTTTTGTGTGGAACTCCGCTTTAAGTATTTTTTTGCTAGTGCATTGTTGTTTTATTTTTGATGTTCTAATGTATGCGGACATCTAGTGGTGGTGCTGCACAATTACAACTAGTTTATGTTTGGCATTTGGCATGCTCCTTTTGTTTCTCTGTGGACCCAAATGCTGGACTTGAGAGCGCGCCTGCAAGCGCAAGGTAACCCCCCCCCCCCCCCGGGAGTGCCCTTCTCCTAGGGAGTTATCTGATGTGGGGAGGAGCTGCTGAGGGACCCCAGAAAAGGATGTTCGAGGCCACTCTGTGCAAAACGAGCTGCACAATGGAGGTAAGTATGACATGTTTGTTATTTAAAAAAAAAAAAAACAACTTCCTCCCCTCCTCCTAGGCATCCAATAGGATCGCCTGACCTTTCAGCCAAACGGGTAACAGACCCACGCTTACTGATTGGCAGAGAGGCGATTCAGTGTTAGAAAAGTGAATATTCATTTGCTTTTCTAACACACCTGGGTGGGCTCTGAGCGCAATGCTCTGAACTCTGAGTCCACCCTATTTTGAAGCCTTTTAGAGCCAAAGCTCTAATCAGGTGCTTAAAATAAACACACCCGCTGCTGTAATTCAGGTGCCTGGCGTTCTAAAAGGGGGCCGGACACATGAATAGGGGGTGGCCGTGGCGGCCATGGATAGATTCATGCTTTGCGTGAATCTATCCATTAACCATGTAATTGGGTGGCGTGGATAGAGGGAGCGGCGCCCGTGCGTCCTTAATAGACAGGCCGCCTCTAATATATACAGTATCTCACAAAAGTGAGTACACCCCTCACATTTTAGTAAATATTTTTTTAGAACTTTTCATGTGATAACACTGAAGAAATTACACTTTGCTACAATGTAAAGTAGTGAGTGTACAGCTTGTATAATAGTGTAAATTTGCTGTCCCCTCAAAATAACATGGTGGCCAAGACCATTCAGCTGTTTAACGAGGCAAATTCCATTCAGAACAGGCCTTGCCATGGTCAACCAAAGAAGTTGAGTGCACATGCTCTGTGATATATCTAGACAGGTTGTCTTTGGGAAATAGATGTATGAGTGCTGCCAGCATTGCTGCAGAGGTTGAAGGGGTGGGGGTCAGCCTGTCAGTGCTCAGACTATACGCTGCACATTGCATCACATTGTTCGCATTGGCTGTCATCCCAGAAGGAAGCCTCCTCTAAAGATGATGCACAAGAAAGCCTGCAAAAAGTTTGCTGAAGACAAGCAGACTAAGGACATAGATTACTGGAACCATGTCCTGTGGTCTGATGAGACCAAGATAAACTTATTTGGTTCAGATGGTGTCAAGCGTGTGTGGCGGCAACCAGATGAGGAGTACAAAGACAAGTGTGTCTTGCCTACAGTCAAGCATGGTGGTGGAGTGTCATGGTCTGGGGCTGTATGAGTGCTGCCGTCACTGGGGAGCTACAGTTCATTGAGGGAACCATGAATGCCAACGTGTACTGTGACATACTGAAGTAGAGCATGAACCCCTTCCTTCAGAGACTGGGCCGCAGGGCAGTATTCCAACATAATTAAGACCTCAAGCACACCTCCAAGACGACCACTGCCTTGATAAAAAAGCTGAGGGTAAAGGTGATGGACTGGCCAAGCATGTCTCCAGACCTAAACCCTATTGAGCATGTGTGAGGCATCCTCAAACGGAAGGTGGAGCAGCACAAGGTCCCTAACATCCACCAGCTCTGTGATATTGTCATGGAGGAGTGGAAGAGGACTCCAGTGGCAACCTGTGAAGCTCTGGTGAACTCCATACCCAAGAGGGTTAAGGCAGTGCTGGAAAATAATGGTGGCCACACAAAATATTGACACTTTGGGCCCAATTTGGACATTTTTACTTACTTTTGTTGCCAGGGGTTTAGACATTAATGGCTGTGTGTTGAGTTATTTTGAGGGGACAGCAAATTTACACTGTTATAGAAGCTGTACACGCAC